>CM033641.1:100851098-101540800 GCA_019512145.1 Engystomops pustulosus | reverse complement strand
AATTCTAAAAAGGATATTTCATACCCTACCTGAGAGAGCTAGCAGTTTTGTCAGGTAAAAATAGGTTCCTTTAAGTTCCCTTTAAAGTCCCAAACCCCCTTAAACTATCTCATTGCTTTTAAGGAATATTAAAAGGGTTCAATACATATGTTTTCTGGGCTTTGAGGCTGTTTCTAATTACTACAAAGGCTGCTTTTGGCTTTTACCCAGACAGTGGCAGTATGAACTGTTTAATGAAATGCCTTTAGAAAGTCGTTGAACTGTATTTGAATTTTAAGATTATATATGTACAGTATATATATATATATATATATATATATAACGAAAAGTCCAGCAGCACAATCAAAAGGGACAAAAGGAAAAATAGGGTGCTGTGTTTATTCTATCCTGTGCAATGTTTCAGCTGTATCCCATCAAAAAATGGTGGCACTCCAAGTTCTTGTGAAAAAGGAATTCTTTTATTCCAAAAGTGCTACATTTCAAGCTTGAGAAAGGATGCAGATATGGGAGCTGAAACGTGGCACTTTTGGAATAAAAGAATTCCTTTTTCATTTTTTGATTATTATATGTGAAAGGATTTAACAAACCTGAAAGTTGAGCACCCAATTTTTCTTAACTGGTGCAGCTGGATTGTTTTATTTATATATATATATATATATATATATATATATATATGCGGCGCCTATATGACGTCAGCAGCGGCGTGTCATTCTAGGCCCTGCCGGCCGGGGTAGGCGGTAGGGCCGCCCAGCAAATAAACAAGAAGGCGCGGAAGCCAGAAGACGAGCCAAGCGGACATCGGGGGAGCAGCGCTGCACATCAGGGCCACTGGAGGGTGAGTATATAAGTTTATTTATTTTTTAATGCTGGGGGCAAGCTGTATACTACTGGGGGCAGGCTGTATACTACATGGGGCAGGCTGTATTCTACTGGGGGCAAGCTGTATACTACTGGGGGGCAGGCTGTATAGTACATGGGCAGGCTGTATACTACTGGGGGGGGGCAAGCGTATACTACTGGGGAGCAACTTATATACTACTGGGGAGGCTGTATACTACTGGGGGCAAGCTGTAATACTAACTGGGAGCAAGCTGTATACTACTGGGGGCAGGCTGTATACTACTGGGGGCAGGCTGTATACTACTGGGGGCAGGCTGTATACTTCTAGGGGCAAGCTGGGCTGGTTGTATACTGCTGGGGGCAAGCTGGGCTGGCTGTATACTACAGGGGGCAGCTGTATACTATAGGGGGCTGGTTGGCTATATACTGGGGGGTTTGTGACCAATGCATTTCCCACCCTCGGCTTATACTCGAGTCAATAGGTTTTCCCAGTTTTTGGTGGTAAAATTAGGGGTTTTGGCTTATACTTGGGTCGGCTTATACTCGAGTATATATAGGTTATATATAGCAGTATAATAAGTTTTATATAGCAGTATTATATAGCAGTAAAATATGTTTAATTACCCAACATATATAGCAAGAGTAAATAAGAGAATGGGGTTTGGTAATGTAACTTGTCCGTATTAATATTGGGTATAAATGATAGTTTTTGTGGTTTCCTTCAGAAACCTTAGATCCAAAAGTCTAAAATGGATTCCTGAATGATTTTGCATTTCTGTGACTTGTGCCAGATTGCTCCCATGGTGTGTAATTTGTTAAGTGCTTTTAGCACAGTATGAAATTGTGCATAATTGACAACATACAGTATAATAACTGACTGCATATTCCTAGGCCTACATACATTATCCATCCGTGGCATGGTCGCACATCAATCGGAAAGGTAAGCTCTAGGCACATCACGCAGTTCCAGTCCTCTTAAGCGGACAGCAAGCGGTGCTTGAAACTCTGCTCGTCCTAAGGCGATGGGAACAGTGCACAACTCTTGGCCCAATAGCTTTACATGGTCATTTTCCAACATCAAAGGTTGTTTACCTTTGGTCCGCCTACCGGGATCTGCGTGTGTACTTCCCCAGCCTAATCCTTTAGTCCAGAGGGGGACTTTTCGTTGAACTCATTTAACGGGGATCCATGGTATTATCTCTCAGCGCTTGGGGCAGCGCATCCTGTTTACTTCCCACTCACTGCCGATGGCAAGCCACCTTTCATATCCTTACAACTTATAAGAACTCTCCTTGTACGCCGCCCTTTATACTTATACAAAAGTTCTTAGAAGTGTCTGTTTGGGAGGTAGACCATAGACAGGGGACTCTTGGATTCGTGCGAAAGCCTCGCCTGGCACGTTATCGCCATCCCCATTCCAGATCCAACTACATAGTTTTAAAACTGCAGACCTTTCATCTACTATCTATTTCACTGGCCTCCATACATCGTCCCCTTATCAAACGACTGTGTCAAGGCAAATTTGGGTTTGTTTTCCATGGCTTCCATGTTAACTCTTTGTCGCCACAAACTGTCTTCTTGGTCCTAATTCCCCACATATACTGGCCAAACTTTTATCAATATAACCGATATTATTTGAAGCCGTTCTTGCCTCACACCTCCTGTTGGTTCCTCTTGCCACCCTTGGTTTGAAGCCTGAGTCCATTTAGGGTATGATCGCCGATACACTCCTAGCCTCTGCTGGGCCGCTCCAATCTGCAGTGCCGTCGACCTATAGTGTAGGGTCAATTATTGGGATGTTTTTAGATGCATCTAGCTTCAGTCTTCACTTCTGTCAGGGCCATGCTGTTGCCCATAAATTTTGGCTAATGGTGCGATTATGCAGCCTCAGAGGCATCCATGTCAGTGCGCCCACCTGCGGTTGTCCCCTTTCGCATTCCGTGGTGTTTCTCCATCCTTTTATTCTGAGGTTCCCCCCAGGTGTTTGCCAACTTTCCTGTGCATAGCCTTGGTCCCCTTGAACAAATGCTCGATCCTCCCATTGCTTCATGGGGTTCCGTTTATTCGAGACGAGCACATCGACATCGGGAAAATTTCGTCTCGTACCGAGTACCGACAGTTTAGTGTTCTCTCATCTCTAGTCTCCACCCATCAGCCTCCTCACATCTTGTCTTATGTTCATTGTTCCTTCTGTTACAATTCCTCATTTATAAATAAACTCTATGGGTTTCAGGCAAAGAGCATTTTTTTAAATTTTTTTTCCATTTGTAATAACTCTTCTTAAAATAAACTGCGTACCTATGCCCTGCAGACAAGGTATGGATTTTCCCTTTTTACAAAAAGGTTTTTTTTTTTTTTTTTTTGCGTGAGCTGTATGTGGCCTACTTAGCTTCCACAGTCCTATTGATTGTGGCAGATAAGGAAAAAACTACCCGAAATAAAACTAAACTTTTGCTTTTTTCTGCCGATTGCGCTGGTACACTAACACTACTGCCCTCACTGGAGTAGGTAAGGGAAAAGATACACAAACACAAGGCCCTTTACTTTAAAACTAATGTGTGGGCAACACATGTGCAACATCCCCCCACGCCGGGATCGCCCCCCCGGGGCCTAGCCCTTGAGTGTGAGGCCCTGGAGAACACAGCCGTGGTCCCTCTGTACCGGAGTGGCTGGCGTTAGCGGCCTAAGTCTAGCACGCTATCTCTGTCACGGTTGCTTGGTACGGGGGAACCGGAGGGCTGTTCTACAGCCCGGCAGGTTCTCCAGCCAGGGTTGGTGTTGGCAAGAAAAGATGAGGGAGAGGCGCTATAGGCGGCTCCCTGGGCAAACCCCTTAATGTCCCGATGTGAGTCTCTGGGTGTGACAAGGGTGCCGGTGATGAAGGCCAGCCGTATTAGCAGGGACCAGACGGAGGCAGAAGTTGAAGGAAACAACTTACAGTTTCTTTAAGTGGAACCGCAGAACAATCAGCAAACAATGCCTTTAAAACAAGATGGTTAGTACTGAGAGGTTATTTGGAGGGCCACAATTATTTTCACCAGCCTGGATGTATCGGGCAAGGCTGGAGGCACTGTGTCCTAGAGGATCTTCAGCTCGGATCCCTGGATCTCTTCAGGTATCACCCCTTGAAGGTAGGATGATACCCCCTTGTCTCTTCCCACACACTAACTCTAGTCTTACTGTTCCAATTCAGGCAGGGCTAGGCTCCTTCTGCACTGGTCTGTTTGTGCTTAGATGTCTCTGATCTGCTGCTCAGCAACTACTCTCTGCTTCGCGCCTGCAGACCCTGAGGGCTGACTAAGGACCGGTCCTATTCTCGGACCCCTTCTGGTAGAGACTCTCTCTCTTCTTTCTTCATCTCTTGGGAGAGACTCTCTAGAACCATTCCTGCCAGAGGTTTTATTACCTTCCTGGTCAGGGTGGTAGCTGCTCCCCAATTACCTCTCATTGCACAAGGACAGGATTTAACAACAGAACAAATTGGTGGACAATATTACATCACAGATTAACATCCTGCCTTGCAGGCAGATTAACCACTCAGCAATTTCCTCCCCTTTGATCCTAATACAGAGCCACCCATGTGTGTATGTTGATGTTCCCCTTACACTGTGGGCCTCATTCGCACGCAAGCACTACCTCGCATTGCAATCGGCTGAGGGTGGGTGTTCCCCATCCCGGGGAATTGAAAGATGCCAGCCCTCGGCGCGACTACAGATGGTTTGGGGCACAGAGGGGGCTAAGGGCACTTCGAGGAATGGCAGGCTTATTTGATGTGTAGGGACAAACCGCCCATGGTCCTGGAGACAGGCACCTGGGGTTGGTGTCGACTAGACAAAAATATTTCGCTGGGTATGACATTTGGCCGCTGGACCTGCCATTAACCTAACTGTAACCATTAGAATGTGTCCGTGTCCATGTCCTGTAATCCACCACCCTTGCACCAAGGCCTGTAATATTTGTTGATCAACGCCTTCTTCTGGTCGGCAATTAGATATGGTCCTATCTGCATAGCGTTAGCAGGCTACACCAATACCTCCTCGACTGATAACCTTACCCATAGTATGGGTTGGTGCATCCAGAGTGCCCTATCATCTGTAACACCCGCCCGGTCCGAAGGACCCGCATTTTACGGACTACACCTTCCCCCCACGTGCAAACCTCGTGATTTTGAGGAATCAGGTAGCGTCAGTGTTTTTACATAGAAGACGGTCCGACACAAAGCCCCACCAAAGCTACCCCTGACAAAAGCCCTATGAAAAGGGTTAATGCAACTACTGGACATATATGACAGTGTGCAAACATTTTTGTAACTCACATTGCTTATGAGCCCAATGGGTACACCTCTTATAACAGACGTTACAGAAGTATATAGGCTACTCAGGGTATACGGTAAAAATGTCTTTAACCTGAAAAGGAAAAGGCATAAAAACAGTGACAAGCAAAAAAAAGAAAAAAACGAATGATCCGTGCCTAAAAAAGGAATGCATTACAAGTGCAAATATAAGCTCAATAGACATTCGCAACCTTTCCCTTGTTATTATCTGGCAAAAGTCTCTCTCAGAAGGTCTTCTCTGAACAAGTCATCTCTGAGAGTACTACTGGTTGAGGAAGGGAATCTGGCCCTTTGATGTGGTGAATTTCAGGCAGTAGAACAAAGGGTCCCTGCTCCCTCCTCCATCCACTCTTTTTTTATGAAGAGGACAGAGGTGTTTCCTTGTGCAAGAAAATTACTCTAGCTGTGGGCAGAGAAAAGGGGGTGACTATCATAGCACATGACAGTGTAGAGATCTCTTGACACTGATTAAATAAGGGTAGAGTCTCATAAGTCTCCTGGCTCTTTTAGGGAAAATGAAGAAATATACACAATATGTCATATTCATAACCTGGAGATGGCGACAACCCTTCCGGGATTGTCAGTATGCGGGTGTTCAGCAAAGACAGGATGCCAGCTCCTGCAGTGAATCCTCTGTTGTAACAATACCTCAGTCGGGAGTAGGTTCCAGGCTGGGGACTCCCCCCCGGTGCAGTAGTTGGTACTGCAGGTGCAGTCAACATCCTCCGGACCTTCCAGGGGGAGAGCCTGTCGCCGCCAGTCATGGCTTGTCTTGCTGCTGTTTCCATGCCGTGGGCTCAACTGGAGGCCACTGGGAACCTACAGAGGGGTCCAATCGAAAATAGACAGAGCCCAGCGGTTGAAAGGTTATCCGCTAGCCGCGGTCTTCCTTCCAGCCCGGTTCTTCCGGGGTGCGGTTCATCACCGCCTTGGTTAACACCACGCCCAGGTGAGGATTGGGGGCCTAGAGATCGGGGGGAAGCCCAATGGGAATTCCAGGAGCAAGGTTTTCGCAGCCGGATGTCTTCTCTCTCACAGAAGATCCTCCGGTACAAAAAAACCAAACAGGAATAAGGCAAAAAAAAAAAATAAGGAACTCAATCCCGCATAGGGGCCAAGAAAAAAAGGGAATCAGGACAACTCAACCGGTGAGGGAAGTCAAGGTGTCTACGCGCAACCTGTAGGTCAATGCAACCGGAGCGAATGCCCATGGAGGTGGCAATGGACTCTCCGTTACTTTCACCATTACTGTGGACGGGGAGGTGCATACTCACGTGGTCATCCCCCTCGCACGGGACCAATTATCGCCGAACCGATGAAGAAGACGAAAATGTTCAGACCTCCGGCCCACTCGTCGTCCTCAGGACGTCTCGTCATCCTGGCGGGAAGTAACGGTGGCCTCGTCGGAGTCGTGGATCCGATCACTCCAGCCGCCCAGGGTCCCCGAGGGTCCTTCCTGTGCAAGGGAGAACTAACGATACGACTCACACCTGCTCCCTTCGCTTCCAGGATGTGCAGGCATCTCTGGCACAGATCATGCCTCCGACACGACCGGCGGGGCATAATAAATAGTCTTCCCGTCCGTGTGTAAGTCCTGGGTGGCTGAAGCCATAGCCCCTTAGGCCCTCCGCTTATCGTGATAACGAACACGGACCCACTGCCCGATGTGTTTGCGATCTTCTCATAGCGCCTTAACTCCGCTGTTGGATTCTTGGCGCGTGGCCATATACCGCTGGGGCCTCCTTTTCTTCTCGGCGGTCGTGTGACTTTGATTGCTGGGACCGGACATGCGGCGGCTCTGGAGGGCCTGCCGGCGTTGACGCTGCCCCTCACCTTTCAGTCGTCTCTTGAGCCTTGGAGGTTTTCGTGCTGGGGCTCGTGGGCCCGGTTCAGGTTCGGAATCTTCCTGGGCGACAGTAGTGCCCTGCGCGAACAGGAGGCAGGAACCAACACGGGGAGGTCAGGTTAACCTGTGGGATCCACAAGCAAATGTCTGGGGACTACCAGAGTCAGGCCGCGCAGGGCCGAGTAATGGCATCGGAGCCAGGTTGTCGCATCGGCAAGCACTAGGCCCAGGCGTTGCTTCGACAGGAGTCGGGTCCCATCCCATCCCCACGTTGCGCCTCCACTGGGCCCCCGCGGTACGGGATGGTAGCCGGGATAGGAACGAGGAACCCCCGGCTGGGATTATGGTCTCGCATCAACTCAGGTGGGCGTCCCGTTTGGTACCAGTTCCTTGGTGACGAAGGGCCCGAGTCAAAATCCTTCGTTGCAGGCCAATGTCACAAGTCGGCACTAGGTCTTGCGGACGGGGCTGAGCGAGAACCGCACCTCCATAGTCTCCTAGGACCTCGGGAAAACTTCCGGACGCTCCACAGGAGGGGACAGGCGGAGGAACCCCACAGATGGCGTGGTTCCTCTATCTGGATGCCAATCAGTCCACTCCAGTTTCTGTCATCTTCCTGAGGCAAGGCAGGAAGTTCCCCGCCTCGAGCAGTGGGAGGTAGTCTCATTCCTTCCTCAAAGCCAAGAGCTGTGGCACGGCTCGTAATTTTTCCTCGCCGGACCTGCGAGGGCGGGTTTCGCTCCTCTTGACGCGCTTTGTGGGTGGAGCTTGAGGCGTCTCAGGGTGCTAAGTGAAAGTATTGTGACCAACAAAACGCGGAAACACAGAAATGGGAAAAGGTTTATTGGCAGGGCTTGAACAAATAGACATACAATTGAATGCTAGTCTGGCGCCCACACAGTGGTCTGAATGTGGAGGAAAAGTCTTTAGCGCGGCACATGCGCCGGATGTAGGCAGGCTGGTATCAGTTCTTGCCAGATTAACCTCTGGAGTGCGGAGCGCGCTCGACGCACGTGGCAGCAGTATACACAGTTCATATCCAGAAACGTACAGTCCTTTCGGCCTAAACCCGATGGAAAGCCGCAGGGTTAGGCAGCACAGTCTTTTAATAAAGGAACGTCTTTAATGCCGTAATAAAAAGGTACAGAATTCTATATCCTGTTCCGTTGATGCCACATTGCGAACAGGTGCCGCCCCACAAGGGGCATAGCCCTTGATGTGAGACCTGAGACAGCCGGCACCGCGTACCAAAGGTGATGGGATGGGGCTGGCGGTTTGGCGGAGGCATAAAAGCACGGCGGTTTGAGTGTCAGCGAAGGTGAACTAAGTGGGTAGCGGGAGAGAACCGGAGGCAGATTAGAGTCAAGACGTGACAGCCTGGACAGGGAAAGGAGGAAAATCTCCCGAGCAGGGTGGATGAATATGAAGGAGCAATAAAGGATGAGGAGAGGCGCTATAGCGACGATCTCCTGGGCAACAAGCCACCCCATTAATAGAAAAAGAGGTCCCGGATTTTGAGTCGTCTGTGTGATGACAAGGTGCCAAGCGTTCTAAATAAGCACCTTAAATTAGGGCAGGAACCAGACGGAGTGCAGAAGTTGAAGGAAAACAAAAGCATTCAGGGTCTTTATTTGGAACCGCAGGAACATGCAGCAACCGTGCCTTTAACAAGGATGGTGAATACTGGGAAGAAGGTATTTGGAGGGAGACCACAGGGGTTAATTTCCCAGCCTTGAGGTATGGGGCAGGCTGGTTAGGCAGATGTGTCCTAGGGGGAGGAGCTTCAGGCCTCCGGTCCGAATGCTCTTCATGTTATGGCACCAAGGGGACGTTAAGTTGTGATGATGACCACGCTATTCCTCACTGACAACAAAACTGTCTAGTCTTAAACTGTTCCACTCAGGGCCGGTGGGCTAGGCCTTCCTGCACTTGTCTAGGTGGATTGCTAGAGGTCTCTGGGAGAGCTGCTGCTAACAGCTAACTACTCTCTGCTTGCGTCCGGCCGGACCCGCTGAGGGGCCTGACTAGGACCGGTCATATTCTCCCTTCTTGGAAGCGACTGCTCTTCTTCTCTCTCGTCATGTCTGTGGATAGACCCTCTTCTAGAGAGCATTCCGCCATAGGTTATTATTACCTATCCCTGGTCAGTGGTTGCTGCATCCTCCAGATTACGCTCCCAGGGTGCAGGCAAGGACAGGATTGACACAGACATTGGTTAACATACTTACATCACAGATTAACATCTCCCGTGCCAGGGACCGATTAACCACTGCAATTTCCCCTTGATCCATAGGACCATGTGTTTAATGTGATGTTACCTAACAGTGGACGTATTACACAAGCAAACTGGCCAATCGCCATTGCAATCGGCGATGGTGTTGCATATGCGTCCTTGGACCAAGAGTCGCCAGTGGAATCACGGCTATCACCTATGTCTAAGAACTATTGCAATGAACTTCGAATTAATTATATATGCGATAACATTTAATCCATCCCCTAAGGTGTTATAATCTAATATTTTCGCTAGTAGAGGTCACATCGCAATGCTAGAGTTTGCAAAGAATAAATGATGGTATATTGGCTGCCAAGGGTGTAGATGATATAGATTCTTTTTTAGCAGAAATCTTGGACCATTCACTGGAAAAGCTTGAAGTATTGTTTTGACGTATTTATGGATAGAACATATTGTTCTGTAGGGGAAACCAACAAGTGAGAACATGAACATGTCTTGTGTTTAATGGGCTGCCATTACATTGCAAGATTTGAAGATGCATTGTGAATAGTCATACCACAAGGACCACAACGCTAAAAAGTTTCTTCCTACCCTGCCTCCCATGCATTTGTAATCAAAATGGTGTCCTTCTAACACAAACTTAGTTCCCTTTGTCTGTTAACCACGTATCACTTTAGTGATTTATGTTTTCAATGATCATCAATTTTTACTGTTTCAGATCGGGAGAAGTAGAAAATGAAAAGACAAATCAGGCATTTTTGTTATGCATTTAGTTTCAGAAACTGCGTGCGACTGAAATATTTGCGCACGCCACAAAACAAAGAGATGAAAGATACCAAGCTTAACTTATATTTTAGCTTAGTAGAAGACAAAACTGGGAGACCTCATTACAATGTACAAATACCTGATGTCAAGTGCCAGTGAAACGTTCCAAGATCGTTTAGACCCTAGGCCCAGTGGCCGAGAATTGAGGCATCTTCTATCAATAGGGATAGGTGATTTCTACCATCACCATAGACATGGTTCTTTACTGTAAGAGCAATGAGACTGGGGAAACTCTCTTCTGTAGTATTTTTATAGCTGACTTCTTTGTTACATGTTCAAGACAAAGTCTGGAGCTTCTGGGGGGCGAACATGTCTTGTGGTTATGGGGAAAAAACCTTGTAGATTCAATCTTTGTAGGGTTGGGACTTGGATTGTAGCTTTTTCCAATCATATATACGATGTAGATACAACAGATATCGTGATAATGATAATAGTTGTGTATCTACCAGGGAAGCAGCCATCGAACTGCTATGGCACCCACAGTGTCAAGGCTATTGGGTTTGTTTATGCCGTATGTCTATAGTGTATGGTAATTGTGTAATAGTATTTTACATCTCCGTTTATGTTTTTGCATATGTGTTGTGTATAGACTGCATATTTGTTATAACGATAGGGGTTAAAGGGTACTGCTATGTGTTGGTATAGTCTGTAGTACGTAATATAGTAGTTGTAATTGTAACTTAAATGTGTGAGAATACGATTTTATATTTTATAATGAGGGAGGAAGGTGGCCCCCATTCAGAAGTCTCTATGGGGCCCTTCCTCTCCAAGTTTTCCCCATCTGATATGATAGTTAGGTGTCACTCTCCACATATAGCGTGCCGGTGTGGAAAGTTAGTTGGTCTGTCTAAACAGCCACAGCAAGGGCATATGAATGGCAGTGACATTGTGAAACGCGACAGTCTGAACACTTGTCCTTAGGCTGACGAACTAAACAATATTTCTATGTTAACTAAGCTCATAAATTAAAGAGATTTATGCAGTCAAAAATACAGCTGCAGTTTTTAGAAAACTGCACTGCACATCCAAAAGAGGAGGGGAGTATAACAGACTGGGCTTATAACAGATGTGAACGCATTGGTGCAACCGATGGGCATATAGCTGCATAGCTAAACTATTTCTCTGCATCTAGGTCATTAATACCCTTAATGATCCTGTGTATCCAATAGTTACACATTGTAGCCTGATGAGGCCATTATCTCAGTAAATAATAGCATTTTATCCAGGGGAAATAAGAGCTGGGGCCACTGTGGGGATTTTTATGAATCTGTGGCCTCAAGCAGTTATGGACACAAAGAAAAATATTATTGTGAAGCAGACAGCTTTTTACAGCATTTTTATTTTTTCCCACATTATCCATTGATCCCGATTATGCATAGCCTTGTAATTAATCAAAAAACTGTTATTATTCATAATCATATAATCATGGCTTTATTGGCTGACTTGTCTGTGATAGCCTGACATAAAGCATTGATCATAACCCTTCTTTGTTACTCAATCACACAGTGACAGGGCAAGTGTCTACTGTCATAATTGTTTATATAATTGGTATCATACCCTATTAGCTTTTTTTAGAAAATTTTAAAGGATATTTCAAGAAGTTCTCAACATAAAAATAAAAAGTCTTCCTATCTAATTTTATTGGCATGTATATATAAATATGAGATAGATTTATAATATATGTATAAGATAAACACAGACTTATCTATCTACAAAACTCCTATTTACTTTATTCACCAGAGTATGAATTCTGTTGCTCTTGCTGAGGCATCCTCAAGACCTCCAACGCTTGAAAAAAAGGCTCAGTCAGAGGAGTAAAATCTTGACTGAAGTACTCATTTTTTTTTTAATTTTTGAAGTTGGGTCGACTCTAACTTCTGTGTAATGATTGAGTGCAAGCATCTGAATTACATGTTTGTTAGTATTTACTTTCTCCTCTTTGTACACAAAGGTAAAGCGCAAAGAGCAGCAAATAATTTTTTAAACTTTTATCTGACCATGTGTGATGCCATTTTTGGCTTTTATATTGTGTAGAGATTCGTCCAGCAAACATAGGTCCTCTGCATCATATCCTCCACATTAACAAATACGACACCCTAAAATTTTTAATGTACTTACAATAAGTGTCCATTGTATAAAAAGCCATATAAACCATCACAACTGGCTATGTTTTTGCCCTCTGAAAGTCAGTGGTACTTTTATAAAGGAGTATTAAACCAATAATGTATAATAACTAAAGACAATCCTATGAGATTTCAAGTACAAATAGAACTCTTTGTCGCATCGCGTGTTATCACAGTGTGGGTGCTTAAGGTCATGTTATCTCTATTGCGCAGTTTAGGAGTAACAGAAACAAGGGGGAAAAATGGCAAGCAATATTGGCCCACATTTATTAAAAGTGTTTGCGCCAGTTTTCTGTCTGACTTTGCACGTGAAAAGAACGTGCAAAATGCATGCACATGTATATATAAAGTGTCTACACCAGTTTTGTGTCGCGGCTGCACTGGGTCTGACTAGACACAGAAAATGTGCACCTAAAGGGGCATTTTAATGCTTAGTCGGACCGTGCGCCACATGTATTACAGAGGAGCACGACAATTTGTCTGCGTCAGCATTCTGCACATGAACAAGTTCGCCCAAAAATCATGGTGCACATTTCCCGAGTATAGCAGGGGTGCCAGATTCATGAAGACTGTGCACACTCCACAGGCAACTGCACATAGTACAGACTGGCATAGTTTGATAAATGTGGGCAATATTACAATTTTGGAATACATTTGAGAGAAATTAGAATCAAACATCACACTGTAATAGAAGTGCATACGCATGACAACGATATAATTTTGATTTCCACCCCTGCCATTTATCTGCTGCCGATCCTGTTTTAAATATTCAACCATTAAATGGCAATGTTTGAGCCCCTTCCATAAAAAAACCACTGGGTAAAATTCCAGAGCCTTGTGCTACAGAGCTAATAACTCAGCATGTCATTTCAGTTCCGTTTTGCAGCATTCAGGCCGGGTGATCCAGGCAGCACTCGCTGCAATTGTGATGTGAGTGCAGCGTACACACTCGCATGTGGAAGGGGCCTAAGGGATACATAGTATATACCTCATATTATCCCATATGTCCATCTCACAGAAAAAATACAATGAATCAACATCCCTGGAATCAATAATCATGTCTAAAATTCTGTAAAATACAAAATGTCAATCTGCTCCGACAATATACTTAATAGACATAAAATAGAACACGATCACACATCTTTAAGATATCAAAGTATTATATATTCTTAAGTTTCTTTCTTGAATCATCCTTTCCACATGTTTATTAAATTGTCGTTATGATAATTACGCTGGAACAAGAAATTCTCAAGTTGACTTCTGACATTTTCTTTTTCAATAACAATAATACTAAACAAGGTATTATAAGCAATTGGTTTTAACAGTCAAAGTCTTTTGTATATTGAAGAAAATCATGGTATATATTTTTGGTTCTGTTCAAGGATCAAAAAAATAATTAGTATGTTTTCTCTTACAGAGAATTTGGACCCATTACTGACAGTTAACTTATAAAGTATGTTAACCCTTTGTAATCATTATTATTGCCCCTATGAATCAATAAAATGTAACCTTGCAGTTAATCGTACAGGGCGGCACAGAACTATATTCCCAGTGTTATCATCTACAACATTGGTTGTATGATTTAATGCTGTGGGCAAATCGTCAATATTTAAGGAAATCTACATTTGATTTCATGATTATGAACCAACACACAGCATGTCCTGAACTGTCCAGACAGGACTAATCAACCTGCGCAAAATAGTAATCGGTCCAAAAATCTTCCAACTTCATCATATATTACAGCTGAAAGACCAGCAGTTTTTTTTTGTTTAAAATTAAAAATGTGCTGTCCAAAACAGAAGGAATTGTAATCAGCAGTTTGTTTATTTGTCAAAATTTTCACAGCTTTGATCGTCTAATAAAGCATTTGAGATCCAAAATGTTTTTTAAAATGCATTTTTACCTATCTGTCTAAAGTGAACTTTTTAAATTGAACTTTTAGTTCTATATTTAGAGTTAAAGGTACGAACAATCCCCCTCCCTTTGAGTTTTCTTAAAGCAGACATGTGATATATCAAAATTTGCAGCATAAAATGTCAAAAAGTATTCATTTGTCGTTTTAGGGTAGACTTTGTTACAGTGAGTAAAGTGGCTACAGTTATGTAATAGCTTGGCTTTAAAGACCTGTGTAACAGAAGCAACTGAAAACCATTTTCACTGAACTTTGTAGTGCTGCACACTTTTTTTGCTATTTAGGAAGATTACAGATAAGACCGGGGCATCTTTCTTACAGTGTCGCAGGTCTCTTTTTTTTGTGTCTTTTTTGCTTCCTTTTTCATATGAATTGTGTCTATAAGGTCAAACGACTGGTAGAAATTCTATAACCAACCTGTTCTGTACCATTTATTTTCTAATAAGACTTACTGTAAAATAAATAGTTGTATAACTTCAGATTTTCATCCTAATATATTAGAAATTGATGCCCTTTTATTCTCTTAATAAAAAAGGAAGGGTAGATAAATAATTGAAAATAGCATAACAAACAAAAGGAATTTATCTTGTTTTATAATCAATGTTTATTTTAGGTTTTCTATGATGATCAGGCTGAAACGGAATCTTTATTCTCCTTTGTTCTTCTACTTCGCTCCATTTGTTTTATGCAGTACACCTTCTGGTCAGGTGGAGCACAAGCTTGTGCAAATGACACTGGTGACACTGTTCTAGGATCAACCACTTATCATGCTGTGTTTGGTGGTAGAGCATATTGGACCAAGCATCTTCCTGTATGTGTAAATGGAATCAGAGTCATCCTATCTGTCACCTTTCCTTGGGAAGTTAGTGAAACCATGTACTCTAGCACATAACTGGCTATTCATATCTCTGGTTCTGTGACTCAGAATCAAAACCTGATCCAATTTGAGAGATGAGATTCTCTTCTATACACTGATACTTGACACAGAACATGGTTCTAGCTGCTAAAGAACCCAATTATAGGCCTCAAAGTGACACTCCTCCTCTAGCCTCGTCTGATCTTCTCTGACAAAATATGACTTGTCTCTGCTTATTTTCAAATGACTCTCAAGGAGATTTTTTTCATAGGTAATATAGGAGGGAGGTTCACATAGAGGAATTCTAAAAGGATATTTCATACCCTACCTGAGAGAGCTAGCTTTTGTCAGGTAAAAATAGGTTCCTTTAAGTTCCCTTTAGAGTCCCAAACCCCCTTAAACTATCTCATTGCTTTTAAGGAATATTAAAAGGGTTCAATACATATGTTTTCTGGGGCTTTGAGGCTGTTTCTAATTACTACAAAGGCTGCTTTTGGCTTTTACCCAGACAGTGGCAGTATGAACTGTTTAATGAAATGCCTTTAGAAAAGTCTTTGAACGTATTGAATTTAAGAGATTATATATTCAGTATACTATATATATATATTATATTAATAACGAAAAGTCCAGCAGCACAATCAAAAGGGACAAAAGGAAAAATAGGGTGCTGTGTTTTATTCTATCCTGTGCAATGTTATCACTGTATCCATCAAAAAATGTGGCACTCCAAGTTCTTTGTGAAAAAGGAATTCTTTTATTCCAAAGTGCTACATTTCAAGCTTGAGAAAGATGCAGATATGGGAGCTGAAAGTGGCACTTTTGGAATAAAAGAATTCCTTTTTCATTTTTTGATTATTATATGTGAAAGGATTTAACAAACCTGAAAGTTGAGCACCCAATTTTTCTTAACTGGTGCAGCTGTGGATTGTTTTTATTTATATATATATATATATATATATATATATATATATATATATATATGCGGCGCCTAGTATGACGTCAGCAGCGGCGTGTCATTCTAGGCCCTGCCGGCCGGGGTAGGCGGTAGGGCCGCCCAGCAAATAAACAAGAAGGCGCGGAAGCCAGAAGACGAGCCAAGCGGACATCGGGGAGCAGCGCTGCACATCAGGGCCACTGGAGGGTGAGTTATAAGTTTATTTATTTTTATGCTGGGGGCAAGCTGTATACTACTGGGGGCAGGCTGTAACTACATGGGGCAGGCTGTATTCTACTGGGGGCAAGCTGTATACTACTGGGGGGCAGGCTGTATAGTACATGGGCAGGCTGTATACTACTGGGGGGGGGCAAGCTGTATACTACTGGGAGCAACTTAACTACTGGGGTTAGGCTGTATACTACTGGGGGCAAGCTGTATACTACTGGGAGCAAGCTGTATACTACTGGGGGCAGGCTGTATACTACTGGGCAGCTGTATACTACTGGGGCAGGCTGATACTTCTAGGGGCAAGCTGGGCTGTTGTATACTGCTGGGGGCAAGCTGGGCTGGTTTATACTACAGGGGGCAGCTGTATACTATAGGGGGCTGGTTGGCTATATACTGGGGGGTTTGTGACCAATGCATTTCCCACCCTCGGCTTATACCGAGTCAAATAGGTTTCCTCCGTTTTTGGTGGTAAATTAGGGGTTTTGGCTTATACTCTTGGGTCGGCTTATACTCGAGTATATATAGGTTATATATAGCAGTATAATAAGTTTTATATAGCATATTATATAGCAGTAAAATATGTTTAATTACCCAACATATATAGCAAGAGTAAATAAGAGAATGGGGTTTGGTAATGTAACTTGTCCTATTAATATTGGTATAAATGATAGTTTTTTGTGGTTTCCTTCAGAACCTTAGATCCAAAAGTCTAAAATGGATTCCTGAATGTTTTGCATTTCTGTGACTTGTGCCAGATTGCTCCCATGGTGTGTAATTTGTTAAGTGCTTTTAGCACAGTATGAAATTGTGCATAATTGACAACATACAGTATAATAACTGACTGCATATTGGACTGTGAATTGTGCTCTTCTATTTTCTTGTATAATTTAAATGATGGATCAGACTGACATGGTGACTGCATTTTGTTGTATTAGCTTTGCTGGATATGACCATACCAATTAAAGACTCATGAAAATAGATTTTATTTTTATTATATTGTAGACCTGTAACATATGTCATCTTGTAAGTGCACTTTATTCTATAAAATCCCTTTTTTGCAATTATTTCTTTGTGAAAGTTAAAGAAAACAAAAATTCAGTTAAGGTTAACAATAAAACATGTACAAATCGTACTATTGTGACTGGCAAGTAGTAAAATATAATTTAGACATTTTATAACTCACAGAGTATGCCATGGTATGCAGCACTAGGAGACTTTGTTTTGGCTCAGAGCAGAGAGATTATGCATGAAGTATGGCTTGAATGCAGGAAGATCACTGTTGCTTAGCTGCAGACTTGCAGTAGGAAGATAGGAGAAAGTACTAAAAAGTCTGCTATGACTGCTGACCTCAACTAGTCATGTCCTTATGGCTGAAAGAAGCCTCTCCTTATTGCAAGACATATGAAAGACTGCATACAGTTTGCAAAAAGCACATGAAGAACTTGGACTAGGATAAATAAGATTCTTTGGTCTGAAGAGATGACAATTGAAATTGTAGGTGTTAATTATCAATGGTATGTGTGGAGAAAACCAGGCACTGTCATCACCTGCCAAATACAATCCCAACATTGACACATGGTGGTGGCAGTGTCATGCTATTGGTGCAGGGACAGGAAGACTGGTTGCAATTGAAGGAAAGATTAATTTGGCCAAGTACAGAGATATAGTAGATGAAAAACCTCTTCCAGAGTGCTCTGGACCGCAGACTGCGCCGGAGGTTCACCTTCCAATAAGACAATTACCCTAAGTACACAGCTAAAATAACAAAGCATTGGCTTCAGAACAACTCTGTGACCATTCTTGACTGGCCCAGCCAGAGCCTTGACCTGAACCCAATTGCAGACCTCTGGAGAGACTTGAAAATGGCCTCCACCAATTTTCATCGCCCAAAATGAGAGAACTGGAGAGGATCTGTAAGGAAGAATGGCAGAGGATCCTCAAATCCAGGCGTGAAAAACTTGTTGCATCATTCCCAAGAAGACTTATGGCTGTAGTAGCACAAAAAGGTTCTTCTACTCCATAATGAGCAAAGGGTCTGAATACTTGGCTGCAATGAACCTAAAGGTGAAAAATTTAAAGGGGTATGAATACTGTCTGTATCCAGTAAACCATTAAATGCAGGGCTACCTGAGGTTTCGTCCAACTCCATTCAGGGGCCTGACAGGAAAGGCGGTCCAGGGGAATTCCGTACTCCCAGAGGTGGTGTCCAGCTTGTTCTTGAGTACCAAAGGAGCATGTGAGCACAGTGATTTCTATACCTGGTGCTTCTATCTACCTGAAGCTTGCTTCTACTGTACAGGCTGTGTTTGACAAAGACCAAGAATTGGCCAGAAATATCACATCCTTAACTAATTGTGGCCAACTGTGTTAAAGTGTCTGCATCTAAAAGAAGTGCTTGGATTACAATTTTAATTACTGTAATTGGGATGCGAACCCTAATCAGCCAGCACCCACAATTATTTAAAATGCAGCTGTGCACCCTAAAAATTACTATGGTGACACTGTTACTATATTACCTACTGTGAGGGATTGTTAACATATTGATAATGTAACTACATTGTAACCCTGGTTCTGATAACCTATATATGTAGCATTCTCGGTTCTGGTAAAATATCTATGTCGTAACCTTGGTTGAGGTTTTCTCCACATGTAATATATTTAGTTATGTTTTCGTTTACATGTAACAAGTTTTGTTATATTTTCTTATGCAAAAAAACTTCAGATTTAAAAAATAAACTATAGACCATAGGGGACACCAAGATAACCTTATATCATTAATAGACAAAATTAGATAACAACTAACATAGGATAGAACCCATAGGCGTAGCTGGTTGGGAATCACCACAATACTATATTATAAAATTAATAAGTAGTAGACAAGATCATATTCAGTATACCAAGCGTTACATAAATTATGGCAAAATACCCCAATATCTCAAATGGACTTCAATAACCAGTATTGCAAAAGTAATATACACTCACTGGCCACTTTATTAGGTACACCTGTCCAACTGCTCGTTAACACTTAATTTCTAATCAGCCAATCACATGGCAGCAACTCAGTGCATTTAGGCATGTAGACATGGTCAAGACAATCTCCTGCAGTTCAAACTCTGAACGCACAGTATGTCGAACTTTGAGGCAAATGGGCTACAGCAGCAGAAGACCACACCGGGTGCCACTCCTTTCAGCTAAGAACAGGAAACTGAGGCTACAATTTGCACAAGCTCATCGAAATTGGACAGTAGATGATTGGAAAAACATTGCCTGGTCTGATTTTCTTTGCACTCTTTGGGCCCCTCGGTACCAATTGAGCATCGTTGCAACGCCACAGCCTACCTGAGTATTGTTGCTGACCATGTCCATCCCTTTATGACCACAATGTACCCAACATCTGATGGCTACTTTCAGCAGGATAATGCGCCATGTCATAAAGCTGGAATTGGTTTTTATGAATTTTGAATTAAATGTTAAGTTTTATACAGTAATCACCTTTTGTATTATATTGAATTTAATAGGTGTCAGGTACAGTTCCTTCGGAAACACTTTTGTGGTTCTGGTCATAAGAATAGGGTTTCTGTGATAGCAATCTTCCATGCGACAGAAATTGGGTGGCGGGCCGTCAGACGATCGTGGGATTTAACTTTAAAATTGTGTAGCAAGACAATGCACTTACATACACCGGGAAGAAAAACGAAAGCCTCATTGAGGCGTCTATAATGAGAAAAGAGCCTAAATATGTATAAATAGTAGTAAGTGTATGACATATGAAACTATATCCATAATTGTAATTATGATAATAAATGTCTTCTTCCCTAATTTAATGGTTTTTTTTTAATTTTTACAGTGTTGTGCTTTCTGACGCACATCTTCTTGACATCAATGTTAACATCACTGAAAACTGTTTAGCTGTAAAAATTGAGATAAAAGTTGATTTGGACAGTGACCAGTAAGTTAAAATTTATAACATTTATTATAATTTTTTTTCTTTCTTAACTGGAAATGTTCAGCAAGTGAATTGCAGATGGAAACACCAGACAATAGAATATACATTTCCAAGTAATACAGAACGCTGACTTTCCAGGAGGAGCGCGTATTCCTCTAGTAACGGCACATAATACACATACAGGGGGAAGTATTACTGTAGTTACACTACAGGAAGGGAAATCCTAACTAGGTAGATTGAGTAAGGCACTTTGGATAATAAATAACTACCCTAAATATCTTAATAAATAACCAGTAAAATAACTGGTAAAAAGTTAACATGCCAAGTATAAACAGACTATGGGGGGATATTTATCAGGACCTCTGCGCACCGCCAGTGGCGCAGAGGCCCTGGAATAATCGCAAATGCTAGCTGATTGCTAGCTTTTGCGATTATTTTCCCCAATCTGCCACCTTCACGCCAGTGGGGCGTGAAGGGGCAGGAAGGGGGGGCACGGCCGGCCATACGTGAAAAGTCGGCCGTTGCGGTTTTTTCTACGCCAGGCCCTGCCTAGCGTAGGATAAACGCTGCGCAGCTGGCAGCCCGATACATCAAGAGGCAGACGGGCTGCAAATCTGCAGCGGCGCACGAACGCTGGCGCACGAACGCCAGCGTATGATAAATATCCCCCTATGAGGCAAATGGTTGGGTGGGAATTCATCACATCTAAAACAAGGCACCTAAAATTAGATCAGATGTTATGGACTGTATGTCTAGTCCGACTCCCAGCTGACAAGTTGGCCATCCGGGTTGGGCATCCCTCATTACATTCCACCTTCCGCTAGCTTTGACTTGAAACTAGCAAGAGAGAGAACAATGTAAAAACCACATAACGCCAATATACAACAGTACAAAATGGGCGGGTGGGTGAGAAAGAGGAAAAGGTTATTATCTTTTAGATCAGGAAGAATATCTAATAATCTACAGGCAATAATTTTGGCATATAACTTGATGTCGCTATTTAACAGGGAAATTGGCCTGAAATTTGGGGTTGAGGTTGGGTCCCTGCCTGGCTCTGGAAGGGTGGTAATGGTGGCTTCTAACATTTCCTGGGGCGTTGAATTTTGTTGCTTTAATAAATATAGATAACATAAGGGGAGAGCATTATATAATACTGAGAATATTGAGAATCCATCAGGGCCGGGTGCTTTATTTTTCTTTAGTTTCTTAATAATAGACCAGAGGCGTAACTAGGAAAGGCAGGGCCTGATAGCAGACTTCTGAATGGGGTCCCCCAACTGCATAAAAACATACATATTTGCACAGCGTTTATACATCACATTTATGTTATATACATATTACGCTGTACAATATGTAGCATATTGGGGCACATTTACTTACTCCCTTGGAGTTCACGAAAGTGTATTGTCCGATGATAATGCACTGTGCCGCGATTCACTAAGATCGTGCGCCCGATATCCTGCATGTGTCGCTTCCCCGCTCAGGTACGACAGAGTTCACCTTTTTCTTCCTGGTGCATGTAAGTGCTTGATCTTGCGACACAATTTGAATCTTAAATCCTGCGCCACAATCCGATCGCATGCGACACAATCCCAGCGCAAACCCCTGCAAAATACCTGTCAAAGTGTGATACCCGACCCTTAGTAAATAAGCCCCAATATGTATACAATGGTGCACATCTTCCATTTTTAGTGTCAGGTGGGATGCTGGGGCCCCCTGACACTGTGGGCCCCGTAGCGGCTGCTATGGCTCTTACCCCTGTACTTACGCCCCAGCAATAGACGTTATTTCCTCTAGAGAAATGGGTTTATTTAGACTCTCTAGTTGTGCTGGCTAGAGGGAAAGCAGAGTTAGTTTAGTCGGCTTAACCCTATTGGCCATAATTCTGCTGGGTTTGTTATTCACTGATTAGTAAAAAGCTTTAAAGGAAATCTACTATTTGATTTTATGCATTATGAACCAAACATACCTTGAGAATGCTGTAACAAAATTAATATGATCATGAGGGTCTGTCGCTTCTGTGACTGCCCCAGCACTTCTCCTCAACCTAATTATGCACTGCCCCAGCCTTGTCCCGCCCAGCATAAGCGGAGAATACATCTTCACTGTGTTGTCACTGACCGGCATAAGTAATCAATAGCTGCACCAACCCCTAGCTGCTGTGTATGAGTCATCAAGCTCAGGTTGATTAGTCCTGACTGCACAGTTCAGGCAGCTCTTTTATGTATGGAAAGCAGGCTAAACCCAAATGTTATAATAGTTTTTTGAGCAAAACCACTCGAAACAGGGATTAAACAAGATATGTTTCTGCATCAGTGTAACTACAGCATTCTCAAGGTATGTTTGGTTCACAATGCATAAAAAACAAATGGTTTTTACAATTGAGGTCTTGGTCTTAACATAATCTGGCAAGAGAGTGGCTCTCAACGTCTGTCTAATCTCTAAAATATGCATATGAATGCTGTTTGCATTAGACTTTTTAGCTTCTGTTTCGTTGTTTTGTCTTTCCAAGTAGTTCTGATACTACTTTTTCTATAAATACATATTCTGTAGTTAGTTCTCTATTTGTATTAGTTTGCCCCTCACTGCCACTTTGGGATTGCGCTAGATTGAATAGGTCTATTTCTAGTTCCACATTATGTATAAATAATCTAAAATGGCTTAAGATTAGAGATGAGCGAACATACTCGTCCGGGCTGGATGCTCGTTCGAGCATTAGCGTACTCGAAACTGCTCGCTGCTCGGACGAATACTTCGCCCGCTCGAGAAAATGGCAGCTCCCGCCGTTTTGCTTTTTGGCGGCCAGAAACAGAGCCAATCACAAGCCAGGAGACTCTGCACTCCACTCAGCATGACGTGGTACCCTTACACGTCGATAGCAGTGGTTGGCTGGCCAGATCAGGTGACCCTGGGATAGACTAGCCGCTGCCCGCGCTGCTCGGATCATTCTCTGTCTGGATGCCGCTAGGGAGAGAGCTGCTGCTGGTCAGGGAAAGCGTTAGGGTGTTCTATTAGCTTACTGTTAGGCAGGAGTGATTGTACAACAACCCAACAGCACTTCTTAGGGCTACAATAACGTTATACTTTTTTTTTTTTTATTTGCAGCTAGTACCATATTGTGAGGAATTCAAACCACTTGTCCGGTTGCTGCTGAGCAATTTTCCGATGCCCAGGTTTTCCACCATTCGCAGTCTGTGGGTGATGATGACCTTCTTGACGTAGTGGAAGAAGTAACACAGCTCCCTACAACTACTGGGTTTCAAAGCTGGACATGTGGCACGAACTGGCGCTGTACGCCTTGGAGGTTCTTGCCTGCCCTGCCGCTAGAGTGTTGTCCGAGCGGGTTTTCAATGCGGCTGGTGGCATCATCACCGATAAGCGTACACGCCTGTCGACTGACAGCGCTGACAGGCTGACGCTTATCAAGATGAATAAAGCCTGGATTTCTCCGTTAGGGTATGTCGCCATGCCACTCTCTAGCCTGCTGCCGCTGCCTCTGCATGCCGTCCCCTATAGTGTCAGGGTCAATTATTGGATGTTTTAGATGCTATCTAGCTTCATTCTGTCACTCTGTCATGGCCATGCTGTTGCCCATAATTTTGGCATAATGGTGCGATTAAGCAGCCTCAGAGGCATCCATGCATGCTGCCCCTGCTGTTTCCTGTCCATTTCCGTGGTGTTTCCATCCTTTTCTGAGGTTCCCAGGTGTTTGGCCAAGCTTCCCTGTGCAGATCCTTGGTCCCCTTGAAAAATGCTCGAGTCTCCCATTGACTTCAATGGATCTCAGACTGGTTTCTTGAACATGACAATGAGTTCACTGTACTCAAATGGCCTCCACAGTCACCAGATCTCAATCCAATAGAGCATCTTTGGGATGTGGTGGAACGGGAGATTCGCATCATGGATGTGCAGCCGACAAATCTGCGGCAACTGTGTGATGCCATCATGTCAATATGGACCAAAATCTCTGAGGAATGCTTCCAGCACCTTGTTGAATCTGTGCCATGAAGAATTGAGGCAGTTCTGAAGGCAAAAGGGGGTCCAACCCGTTACTAGCATGGTGTACCTAATAAAGTGGCCGATGAGTGTATATATGCAACACTTACATGATAATTGTCATGTATTAGGGTATTTTCCCGTAATTTCTTTAACATTTGGTATATTGAATATGATCTTGTCTACTACTTATTAATTTTATAATATAGTATTGTGGGGATACTGTGGGTCGCTCCCCATGTTGGATTTATAAATTGTGATTCTATTTTTATCTTGTAATATGAAATAATAAAGTGGATGATTTTTCACTCAATTGTGCTTTTGGCTTTAGCTTAATTTGGGAGTGCTATATTAGTCCTGATTGACAATTTAACCATTGATAAAAGTTGCAGTGTTCTTGTTTTTGGCTTCAAGATAACCTTATAGCCCAGGACTTAAATGTATTAATGTCATGAGGTGTAGTAGTATGATAGTAAAATAATATGGGGTAGTGGCAGCCCAGATTACATGATTATTTCCTATTATTCTTACAGAAAAGTAACAATTCCTAATAAGGTCTTTAGACTTCACAACCCAGTCATAGTTTCCTGTACTAGCATGTAGGTTATTTTAATACATAATCCAATGTAGAAAAAGTAAACTCACCTAACATGACAGAAAAACTATTGGAACTATTTGCCTTAACTACAGAAAACTGGTGGATAATATATTTATCTACATAGTTTTATTAGTTCATTTTCTGCAAGTATAAGAAATTGCATTTTTAGGACTGTATGACCTTTTGATCACTTTTTATAGAATTTTGTATATTTTTTTAAATGGCAAAGTGGCATTTTCAACTTTGGGTGCTATTTTCCGTTACGGGGTTAAACGCAGTTAAAAACCTTTATTATATTTTTATAGATCGGGCATTTCGGACGCGGCGATACCTAATGTGTTTATGATTTTTACTGTTTATTTATATTAATATCAATTCTAGGGAAAGGGGGTGATTTGAATTTTTATGTTTCTTTATTATTTTTTTAAATTAGTTTTACAATTTTTCAGACTCCCTAGGATACTTTAACCCTAGGTTGTCTGATCGATCCTATCATATACTGTTACAACACAGTATGGCAGTATATGGGGATTTTCCTCCTCATTCATTACAATGTGCTGATAGCGCATTGTAATGAAGGGGTTAAAACGAGAGCCTCGGTAGACCGTCATTGCAATGACGTCACGGGGTGCGACGATCCTAGGCAAGATGGCCGCCGGCAGCAATCGGTGGGTAAACAATCGCGATTGGTGCTAGCCGATGAGCCCTCTCCATGCACCTGCACCAGGCATGTGACGCAATACAACGTCACATGTCGGTAAAGGATTAATTGTGCTTTCTCGAATTTCCTTTTATGTGAAGTCTCATCTGTTTTCTCACCTCATTTTCACATGAGTTGAGTCAAGTTTGTGGCTCAGGTGGAGTGTCACTTCAGAAGTCCATATCTTCTATAGTATGTGTGTCATAAAAAGACACCTCTCATCAGACTTGTGGTTCTGTGATCTACAAAACCAGAGATGCAGACAATTTGAGTCATAGTTGGAAATGCAAGCTGCAGATTAAAGGAAACCTACCACTTTAAAATGACCCTTCTGACCCACAAATACCTTAAGCTAGCTCAGGATGAGCTGATGCCGAACCATATTTTCAATTAAACCAGAAACCGCTGTATTTGTAGAAAAATGATTTTGTTGTGGTAGTAAAATCTGTCTTCGGCGCTTCTGTAAGCGTCATGCGGCGCGCACCCCGGACCCTGCTCCGTGGTCACGCTCTCGTCAGCGCCGCTCCCGTCACTAATTTTGCAGTGCCCAAGAGCCGGTGACGTCACCGAGCTCTCGGGCACACTAGCGCATGCGCACCACCTCCTCCCGGCGCGTCGCGGCCGGATCCCATTACGCCGAGGATTCCGGGGCCTACCTCGGTCCGGTGTCGGGCTTTACTATGCCTCTTTCCTTCTCCCCCACTCCCTCTCCACCTCCTCCTTGAAATTACCATCCGTGGGCCATGGCGCCATTCAGTCGGAGTTAGCACAGCAGCAGTGCCGTCGCTAAGCGACAGCAGGCGGTGCTCAAACTGCTGACGCTAGGCGATTAAAAGGCACACCCCCAAGAGTTAAGTTATTATAAGAGTTAGTACAGGGGATCAGGCCCGCAGACTGATCTGTGGCTGGCACCGCTTGAACCTGAAGCCAGGCATGCAGGGGTGTGTGTCGTGACACGCCGTGTTTTGTTTTGTTCGTAAACTGGTGTAGCTTTGCAACTCGGCCGACAGATGACACAGGTGCCAGCCTGGCCCATGTGTTTGTGAAAATCTCATCGTTCCGCGTTTCCTTCAAGACATACCCAATCTGTCTGCTTTGATCTCAAAGGGGCGCCGTATCTGTGCGAGCCATTTCAGGAAAGTCCAGACCAGATTGCGCCACGATCAGGGCAGCGCCCATAGCGCCGCCTCTCAACTGCCGCTCACGATGTGGTGCGACGTGCCCACGAGGTGGAATTCCAACACTAACCATTTTATCCTCGAGTTTACCAGAAGCGAAGACGATTGTAGACTCAGATGTCAACTTCCACAGAACTGGTAGAAGTCAGATCAGTCTAGCTGCCTCAATTCTACAATGAGGTGGAGTGGATTGTCTGATATATGTCAGGTGTTGAGTAACTGAGGGAGTCAAACTACGCTGGTCAGTGGGGTGATGCGCCATTTCAATCAGCCTCACTCCGCTTGTGCTTGGCTTGTTGAAAAACTTTATGGGTCAGCATGATGTCGGAAAGCTTGCACTCGTCACCGAGACGGGGGGGGGAAGAAGATTCCCTTGTTGATAGACAAAGGCCCCTAGGTCTGTTTCTCAGCGCATATCGTAGGTAAGGTGGAGGGAGGAGGCGAGGAAGAGAGGAGAATATGGCGAGACGAAGAAGGGGGGAAATGGAGGAGGAGGAGAGGAAATGGACGTCGGCCAGTGAGGGGAGGTGAATTCTTGCGCGTGGGGACTCTGGCGGCGATATGGGCAGCTTTCATTGCTGAGCTGCCATCCCGGACCCTCGGTTCAAATGAATTATTCCAGCAGATACTGGGTATCCTCTCTGCCTCACGGTACACGCAATCTTTCCCCTCTCATCCCTGGAGGGGCAAGGAGTGTGCGAATGCATGATACGCAGGCTCTGCGTGTACCAGCGCAAACATATTTCCCTTCTGACTCGCGGCTAGGGCAGAGGTTTTGTACTTCTGCGGGAAAGGAGGCGACGGGAGAGTAGGCGAAGGCAGCTTGGTCCCGCACTGGCAGGGGTACGCTTTACAAGGCCTTGCAGTTTATGTCACCCGGCAAGCCACTGTCACTGTCCCCAGTCGCGGCAGAGTAGGGGATTTTACGAAGATGGTGAGGGAGTACGTAGCTGACTACAGTACCATCGTCCTAAATATCCACAAGCTCCTACGACTACTGGGTTCTAAGATGGACATGTGGTAAGAATTGGCGCGGGACGCCTTGGAGGTTCTTGCCTGCCTGTAGCTAGCGTGTTGTTCGAGCGGGTTTTCATGTAGCGGGTGGCATCATCCCCGATAAGGTACACGCCGGTCGGATGCCCGCGCTGAACAGGCTGACGCTTATCAGATGATAAAGCCTGGATTTCTCGCATGCCATTCTCCACCAGGTGAAGACGTGAACTTGAATTATGTATGCACTCTCCTCCTCATTGTCTCCTTTCCTCCTTGTGTCATAAAGAAGAGGCAAGAAATGGCCTATTTTTTGCCAGGCCAACTGGCTCGGGCTATCGTACTCTATGTATTTAATTTTCGGAGGCAAACTACCTTGTCCTCTGTTTAACAATTTAATTTTTTTTGGACTGCCACATCCAGGCACGCGATCTCGTAATTTTCTGGAGGACAGCTATCATGCTCCTCTGGTTTGAAAACTTTTTGGACTGCACATACAGGCACAACTATGTAATTCGGGAGGACACTACCTGACCTATGTGTTGAAAACTTTTTTGGGACTGCCACACACAGGCACTCACTGTATGTAATTTTTCTGGAGGACAGCTACCTCTCCTTTGGTTTGAAAACTTTGTTGGACTGACCCATACAGGCACTATACAAAAGTTAATGCTCCATAGCAGCCCCCACCACGTTGTCTTTTTAGCTGCCTTACAACGTCTTCTCCATTGCTACTCTACACGTCATCGCCATAGCTGCCTCCAAAAGTAGTCCAGATAGCTGCCTCATACATGGGCCCCTTATAATACGAGCTGTGTTCGGCAGAATTTTGGATGTTTTCATGGCTTCCATGTTAACTTTTCGCCACCATGCTGTGTTAATACACAAGATATATGGCAAAACTTTGTTATATTTACCAATATTATTTCAGCGCTTTGCCGAATCGTTACATTTTTCTTACGCCAGAAAACCAAATTATAAGACGCTACTACACTTGATCTTATACAAAGGTTCTTAGAAGTGCGTTTGGGGGAGTGCCAGCAGCCAGGGGCTTGGATTGGCGAGCAGCTCGCCTGGAAGCGGAGAGGCCAGCTCCATCCAAGATCAACTAACATTGGTTTTGAACGGCAAGCACCTTTAATCTCTACTACAGTTCACTGCTCTCCAACTGGTCCCATTATCAATCGAGCGTGTCAGGCAGAATTTGGTTTGTTTTGGCTCCCTCATCAAAAATGTTAACATTGTCGCCCCCCCTCCCCCCCCCAAACCTGCTGTGTGAAACCGAAAATATACTGGCAAATTTTATCATGTACAATATTCTTTCGCGCTTTGCGATTGGTTGACGTTTCCCTCACCCGCAGAAACCCTAACTATCAGAACGCTACTGACACTTGCTCGTATACAAAGGGTGTAGAAGTGCTGTTTGGGGGAGTATTAGCTAGAGATAGGGGCTTGGATTGGCGAAAGCTCGCCTGGCAGCGGAGCGCCAGCTCATCCCAAGATCCACTAACATAGTTTTACTGCAGCACCTTCATCTACTACTAGGTCACTGCCCCCATACATGGTTTCTCCTTATCTCAAACGAGCTGTGTCAGGCAGAATTTTGGGCTGTTTTCATGGCTTCCTCATCAAACTTGTTAACTTTGTCGCCATCCTGCTGTGTAATCCACAAAATATACTGGCAAACTTTTATCATTTACCGATATTATTTGAGCGCTTCTTCCTCACCTCCTTTGGTTCCTCTCTGCCACCCATTGGTTTTAAGCCTGAGTCCATTTGGGGTATGTTGCCAAGACACTCTCTAGCCTGCCGCTGCTGCCGCTGCCTCTGCATAGTCCCCTATAGTGTCAGGGTCAAGTATTGGATGTTTTAGATGCTATCTAGCCTCATTCGGTCACTCTGTCATGGCCATGCTGTTGCCCATAATTTTGGCATAATGGTACGATTAAGCAGCCTCAGAGGCATCCATGCATGCTGCCCCTGCTGTTTCCTGTCCATTTCCGTGGTGTTTCCATCCTTTTCTGAGGTTCCCAGGTGTTTGGCCAAGCTTCCCTGTGCAGATCCTTGGTCCCCTTGAAAAATGCTCGAGTCTCCCATTGACTTCAATGGGGCTCGTTATTCGAGACGAGCACTCGAGCATCGGGAAAAGTTTGTCCTGCACCCAGAGAAGAAATAGCAACCCCAAAGCAAGAAGGAAACAAGACTGGAAGGAAACTTATAGACATAAATAGCAAAAATATAACTAATATAATACTGCCCCCTATGTACAGGAATATAAATACTATAATACTGCCCCCTATGTACAGGAATATAAATACTATAATACTGCCCCCTATGTACAAGAATAGAACTACTATAATACTGCCCTCTATGTACAAGAATAGAACTACTATAATACTGCCCCCTATGTACAAGGTAGGTATGGCATGTTCGGACGAGATTAACGTTGTAAATCTCCCCCCGTATGTCTAATTCCATCAAACAACACATGCTCTAAGGCCTTTCTTTTTTTAATCCTTTGAAACCTGAAATCACCCATGATCAAAACAGGTTTATATGTCCGTTTTAAGGTTTTTAGAAAAAAAAAAAGTTTTCAGTACGTCAGTCCGCAAAATGTTGTCTTACACAAAACTTTTAGCTGTTATTGAAAATGTACACCCCCGGCCCCTTTATTAGGTCACATTTGTGCCAACTGCACGTGAAACACTTTATTTCTAATAAGCCAATCAACTGGCGGAAGACTCAGGGATTTAGGCATGTCGACATGTGTCAATGACAATCTCCTGCATTTCACAACCGGCATCAGTATGGGGAAGAAATGGTGATTTGAGTGCTCATTGAACGTGGGGCCATTGTTTGTTGGTGCCAGAAGGGTGGTCTCGAGTTTGTAAGAATAACTTGTGATCTAACTGGGATTTCAGCACAACATCTCTAGGGTTATCCGCGAATGGTCCGAAAAGAAAAAAACATCCAGTGAGGCGGAACTTCTGTGGGCGGAAATCCTTGTTTGATGCCAGAGAGTCAGAGGAGAGTGGGCAGACGGTTCGAGTGATAGAAAGGCACAGTGGACTCAAATCGCCATATGTCCGTTACAACCATAGATAGCAGAAGAGCATATCTGAACGCACAGTACGTCGAACTTTGAGGCAGAGGGCTAACAGCAGCAGATCAGACCACTCAACGGGGACACTCCTTTCAGTAAGAACATGGAAACCGAGGCTACAATTTGCCCAAGCTCACGAAATGGACCAGTAGAAGATGGGAATAAAACTGCCTGGTCTGATGGTCTCGATTTCTGACTGCGACATTCGGGGGATAGGGTCAGAATTTGGCGTCAACACCTATGAAACAGCATGGATTCCATCCTGCCTGTAGAAACGGTTCAGGCTGGTGGGGTGGTGGTGTAATGGTGTGGGGAAATTATTCTTGGCACCTCTTTGGGCCCCTGGTACCAATTGAGCATTCGTGCAATCGGCCACAGCCTACCTGAGTATTGTTGCGACATGTCCATACCTTTTGATCAATAATGTACCATCAAACATCGATGGCTACTTTTCAGCAGGATATGCGCCATGATAAAGCTGGAATCATCTCAGACTGGGTTCTTGCACATGACAATGAGTTTCACTTTATTCAAATGGACTCCACCGTTACCAGATCTAAAATCCATGGCATCGTTGGGGTGTGGTGGAACAGGAGATTAGCATCATGGATGTGGCAGCCGACCACATCTGCGACCAACTGTGTGATGCAATAATGTCAATATGGACCAAATCTCTGAGGAAGCTTCCAGACCTTGTTGAATCATGCACAAAGAATTGAGGCAGTTAATGAAGGCAAACAAGATGGTCCAACCCGTTTACTAGCATGTTGTACCTAATAAAGTGGTCCGGTGAGGTATGTGCTCGTGATGTGTTGTTATCTTTTTTATAACTTTTTCGTACCTTTTTCTGGGGTGGCTCTGGAATTCAGTTGAGTGACTCTAAGAACCGCGCAACTCGTGTGCGCGTCAAGCTCCTGGTAATGGCCATAAGCCCCTTTTATCACCATGGTTATATTAACAGAATAGCAAAGTTCAAATTAACATAGGGGTCTGTCTGTGGTGGTGAGGATAAGTGGACATATTGGAAAATATATTAAAAAAGCGATATTCGGTAATGGTATAAGTAATATAATATATTGGATAAGTCAACAATTTCCGCAATGGGACCAGACTGAGCCTGTTGAGTGACGAGATTAGCATTCTCTGATCGTCCAGAAGATAGTATAGTGGCCACTTAATAAAGAACAAAATACACTAGCAAGAATAATGAAAAAGAACGTCAGTTTGGATATTAGGAGCCGTGACAGCTGTGAGTGTCAAGTTCTTTATAATCACCTGCTCAAAAGCAGTAAAGTGTTGAGTTTACATGGTGTAGGGAGATTGCTGCACTCAGAATAATGGAAGGCTGAAGCATACATGCATGCATACTGAGGGGTACAAGACCAAAGATTGTACACACTCGACAGTGTCAAAGGGGAAAGGGTAAAGAGCGAAGGCGTCAGACAACTGGATGGCTGATAGTGAATGCAGACATTATGTTCCGATATAGAATTACCGGTATATGTCATATTTTTTACAAACATAGGGCCAGGGGTGTGCGAACATTTTAGAGATTGAGTGCCCAAAACTGCAACCCCAACCCCCATTATTTATCGTGAGGTGCCAACCAAAAAATTAAATGCTGTAATTTGACTCCATGTTCAACAACGCTCAATTCAGATTGGCCTCCTGGGACAGCAAAACAGTAGAAAGATGGAAAATTTCCATCATTTTCGCGTCTTTCCAGTGTTCCCCTTGTACCACAGAGAATCGTGGGGCCAGCAGGGGAGTCCTCCAAAAAATAATTCAACTCTTCCGACAGACCTCACAGTAGCGAAGTAGACAAAATCTCACTGAAAGCAGCATCTATTAAGTTGCTTGGAAAACTGCAGGAAGATTCTTTGAGTCTGTCCGGTGAGGCTGGGGAGATGACCTGGGGCCACAAAAAGGGATTTGAGTACCAGCTCTGGCACCGGCCATAAAGTTCGCCACCACGACTAGGGGTGCATTGTGACATGTTGGTTTATGTTTTCTAAATTTACCAAAATGCTAGCAAACCAATTGCAGCCTTTAGCAATGACAAAAAACATATATTGACCACCATCAATTGTTTATAAGCCCAAAACCAGTACTCTCATAGAGGATAAAAACTGTGTAAGTCATTTTATCTGTACTTGCTTAAAAACACAGATGCAAATACTGTGATGTGAAATACCTTGACCTCCGTGTGTGATCAAGGCTACTTGTGCCTTTATTACTGAACACGAAAGGAGAATAAATAACATCTCCATGTTTACGCACATATTTCTTCTTCCCATAAAATCACATCCATATGTTAGTCCATAGTGGGGGAACTCTCTGGAACAGGAGAGGCGCGCAACTCGATATTACTGAGGGCTAACATCAAACCCCATGTGAATTGCATCATACAGACAGCAGCTTAGTATTCCCTCAAATAAAGTAAGCTGTCAGACCTTTTACATTGGTGTTTAGCTTTTCTTGACAGTTTAGAAACGTCAACTACTACCCTTCTAATTAATCACTGTAAAATGGTAATGGAGTAGCCAAAATCATGTAATGTAAGTATACGGGGCTGTATCTATGATACATACACACTTTTATATTGGCAAGATCTTTTACCTATAATTGCTGGGGATAAGTGAGGGCATTCACAAGTTACTTCAAAGGCCTCTGAACCAGACCGTTCGTTGGTGAAATGTAAAGTGAGCAAGGATTCTCAGCATATATATACACAGGGTCAGGAAGACGAACAAATACAAGGTTCCCATGCGGTGAAAACATGAGTTATAGCAGATAATAAATAAAAAAATGTTATGAAAATATATTAAATATAACACCAAACATGGTGTATTTGCATGCATATTAAAATGTGCTTAACACACAGAGGGGGGCGTAGATACGGCCGATATACATCCCCCGTACATCGCTATGCGTCACAGCCTGTTACAGAGCGGTAGGGCACAGTTTTAACCATCTGTAGAAAGATAGAGACATGGTCTACTTACTACGTGATATGGCGCCATTGCGGCTGGATGACTCCTATGTAGAGGGGACAGAGTGAGATGTCGCTCATCCCTGCTCCTCTCTGCAGCGCCGATGTATGCCGCCGCAAGACGGTTACGGCGGGCATACATCTGTGCCAGTAGCCTATGAATAGCAACCTGGAACAGGAAGGTGGCAGTAGTAAAGGTAAATCAGCAGAATAAAATTTTTGTTGGGTTTCATACCTGTAAATTGTGACAAAAGGCATAATGTGGTGGAGCAAACCTGTACTATCTGGAGACAACCCTTAAAAATATTTTTTTAAACTGAAATTATTTATTAAGTTGTATTTAAATTAAAGTATGGTATAGTGAAGCTACAACAGAAGTAGATTTATCGAACTGCTGAGATCGAAACTGTTTTGCTGCTAATGGCAACTAATCAGTGCTCAGATTTCATTTTAAAAAAACGCTTTGGGAAAAAGGAACGCTCTAAGCTACGATTGGCTGCTATTGAACAACTAGAATAGTGTGTCTCAGGGACCACCGATACACTCACAAATGTTTTAGAAATATCACGGATACCTACCATTCCCACAAGGTCACTCTGATAACCACAGCTGAACTTTGTGTGGGATCCACATAGCTGTCTGTAGGTGGGTCATCATGGCCAATTACAGACCTAAAACTGTCCAAACCCAGATCAGGGTGAATAGTTATGTTGGTAGGGAAGTTATGCTGAAGTTGGGAACTTGTCAGCAGTAATCCTTACCTTACAGATGTCTCACAGCTCCACAATAGAAATAAGTGGAGGCAGGTCACACACTGGTACGGAGGATTGGGAGAGGGATACATCAGTAGATGAGCACGTTTCTTTTATTTAAATTTAATAATAATTTGAATTCCTTTTGTATTTAAAGGTGACGTGTCACCAAATGATGATCTATTTTAACAAGGTTTTTTCTGATAAACATAGTATGTGTTATTTACTTTTGTTACAATAATTCTTATTCTATTCTTTACCTATCCTGCAAGTTTTTCACTTCTGTTCTCATAGGCTGTAGCTCTTAATCTTCTATAGGTATTTCTATTGATGTTCCCTCATTTACATCACAATAGCATTTCAATAGCTGTTACAGTAGGAACTACCATCCATTCATTCACCAATGACACATTTAAATGATGGCACAGCTTATTTGCATCTCCTACAGAGCATGCTAAGAACAGTCAGGGGTATGGCATCGAGAAAAAAAAAAACAAACTTTCTTGAAAAAGGAAAGCACCCTAAAATTCACGCATGATATAACCAGTGGAACTAATTGTGGATCCATGCACTGTGACTGTATGTAATCTTATATTTCTTATTCAAAGGGGCCTCTCTTTATAAATACCACTAACCCTTATTCTAATTAGCAAGATGGGCTCTAGGGTGGTCTTACCAGACGCTATGATTTGTAGCTAACATGGTGTAAGGAGCAAGTGTAACACTCTCACTGGGTGTGCTAAAACTGTCCTATGTGCAGAGGAGGCAGAGACAATGAAGCAACTTCAAATATATTGATTTTAGAAGGAAGGAGGCCATGGATAACTGGTATAAAAAGATACCACAGTCACGACCTGGATCTATGATTGTAAGTGCCCCTTGGGTTATAATGCTTGGATTTATGCTAGAGTTCCTTCCAAGGCAGCAAATGTTTTTCAGTGGACAACCCCTAGATGAACTCAAAAGAGCCAAACAACATTTATGATATACCTGTGCATATACCCCAGTTGCTTTCAAATATCATCATAAGGAACCATGTGAACTTTTGGGAAAGATATTAGTTCAGAAATCAATTCAGCCTGGAAAAATGGATTTCGGGAGCAGCAAAATAACTCACTGCAGTGCCTGACATAGGTCGGATAGCACCCTCGGTGCTCCCTCATAAGATGGATTTTTCCCAAAGTCATTGGTGCCTGAGCTCTTGTCTGTACGTTGCAGCGGCAAGATTCGTTGCTCTTTACTATTCAGAGAAAAATCGAAATATGTTAATGAATGCATGTACAAAGCACAATTGAAAAAAACCATTAAACGTGAGTGTCCACCACACCAACATTATTGTACGCATTTTTTAAATGAATTTATTTTTGACAGTCTTAAAAAAAATGTTAAACAAGTACAATAAACAAACCAAGAAACCAATTGTCTGTTTTAAATACTTTCTTCCCCACAAAGCAGAATAGTATTAAACTAACAGCACTGGTATGACTACGCAGAGTGCGTGACTGGGGTCTCAAAGAGGAACTAGAGGGAGAGGGCCAAAAAACGGACGACAAGAAGCAGCCAGGAGCGGCTGGGGGACAACACAAAAGCACGGAGCTACAAGAGAACGAAGCAGTCACACAACGCACACTACCAGCACAACACAGTCTCCTCATATGATAGAGGATAGCAGTCACGCACCATCTGGACCAGATGCGATCAAACTTCTGGGGAAACTTACTGTGCACATCAGGGACCGGTAGTGGGGATGGACACTGTCGAACAAGTAGTATCCTCTTTTAATGGAGGGGGCTCCGGGTTACTGTCAGGTCATCATCACCACTTTCGGATGCGTATGTAGACGGACAAACCTAAGACAATTTTGTCAAATGGCCATATGACAACTTCATTTATGATGTGAGGAGACACCACAGAGGGAGTACGTAAGCGTGGGAAATCAAAGGAGATAAGGATACTCCAGCACTTCGGAGACCAGAAGACAGAACCCTGGGACCAGACACAGGGCAGGAAAGCCCGACTTCAGTCCTGACAGCGAAAGCAAAGATCATTGGGCATTGTCCAATGCGGTAATTAGTCTAGCATGGGTGAAGTACACCCGATGGAGGAATTTAGATCGGATCAGGAAGTCCCTCGCGCTTCACTACAGCTGTGAAGTAGGAAGTTCGACCTCCCTCCAGTCAATCAATCTGAAAACCAGGTCAGGGATATCCTGTTCTCCAGCGTTTCGGGCTCTATCAAACGGTCAGACCCTTTGCTGCTTAGGAGACGCATAGCACGAGGAGTGTCAGGAGGTCGGGGTACTCTAGAGTCTCCATTTGGAGAATTTCACCGTCAGACTAAAGTAGCCGAATTGGGCTTTGAAGGCGGTCGGCTAGTTGCGTGTAGTGGAGCCGGTCGTTCGGGTTATGCAGTTATGTCTTCTCCCTATCTGATAAAGCGAGTAATCTGCAATCCGGGGATAAGAGATGACCTACAAATTTCACCCCCGCTGCCCCCCACATTGTCCGCCTGGATGGGAGAGGAAGTGAGAAAGCCACGGGATTGAGCCACAATGGAAGTCCTAGGCGAGGGAAATGAGGGGGAGAGCTGCTCGGCTCACCAGGGATTGTGCCCTCACGTCCATGCACACCGCTACCATAAGTAGGTGGAGGGGGTATTCAGATGGGGACCTTATATTATGGTACAGCAGGGTTTGTTAAGGGCCTCGTAGGAAACCTACCAGGGCTAAGCAGTGCAGTAGCCTGCATACCCATGTCATATCATCCACCATGAGCATATATACCCACAGACCTGGGAAGTCCAGGTAATAAAGATACCGATATGGGGAAGCCAGTACACCTCTAGACTAGGAGCTGAAGCAGCGATAGACTGAAGCGCGGGGACGCCACCCTGCCAGTAGAAGGACTCTGAGGAGGATGTCGATGGTTTTAAAAAGATCGTAGGAAGAAGTATAGAACAGCATGGAAAAGGTATAGAAATTTTGGGAGGGAAGACATTTTGGAACAGTTAATACGCCGTACAAGGAAAAGGGGAGAGTGGACCAGGCTTTTAGGCGATTTCCGTTTTGCAGTTATCGGTGTATATGTTTCATTCCGTACATGCCTGAACCGTGCGTGACACCTGGATCACATAGATATTACAAGTGGACACAACATGGACTGGGACGGGGAGGGGAGTGTACCCTATATCTGATAAGGGAGGTGGCTGATTTATCTAGTAAGACCCGAGAACCCCCATAGTGTTCTATCAGGGGACAGAAGGGATGTCAGAGAGGGTCCCACATTCCAAGTATTTGACAAGTGTATCATCAGCATAGAGGAGATACCTTTTAGATAGAACCTCTAGTAATGCCCTTCTATGACATCGGAAATGACGGATCGCCACAGAGAGGGGCTCAATGGCAAGGCGAAGAGGAGGGGAGATCAGGCGGGAAACCTGTCTAGTTGCCCTTGGCCATAGGTAGAGTGGGTGAGATATTAAGATGGTCCTTACCCTAGACTTAGGGTCGTTATAAATAACCTAACAGTCTGTGAAGCGAGGGCCATTACCCAGCTGGCAAGAGGGGTCCACAAATAGGGCCACTCCACAGAATCAATGCCTTGCATATCTAAGACAATATAAAACCAGGGTCTGACGACCTTTCTGCCTTCTGCTATGTTCAGGTGTAGTCTGGGTTTATGTCAGTTTCCCCTCCCAGGCATAACGCCTGTCTGGTCTGGGTGACCAAGGATAATATACTTGGTAAGCCTGTGTTTGCCAGAATCTTGCTTGTATTTTAACGTCCGAGTTTAGGAAGGGGAATTGGCCGGTATGAGTCGGGAAGTAGAGGGTCCTTTACCAGGCTTGTTTGGAAGAATACAAAAGGGCCTCTGCATGGAATCAGGGCGTGGAACCGCTGTCAAGCGCATCGGATATCAGCTAAGGAGATGGGGAACCAGAGTCTCACATTATCCCTATACACAATAAACCCCAAGCCAGTAAGTCCAGGTGTCTTAACGGGGGGTGCATGATTGGCTGGCCAGTTCACCTCTCCGCCGAGGAGGCCTTCAAGCTCCGATGGACTGTGCTGGATGATGAGCTCCAAAGTGGAAGACTCTCACAAGAATATGGAGGAAAATCTCTGACGGAAGGAGGCGGACAATCTGGAGCTGTAGAGAGAAGAAGAGTATAATTTTTCATGAAAACCATGTTAATGGCCCAGGGTTCTGTGAGGCCCGTTACCGTCAATGATAGAGGGGACGGAAGCACAGGGACGTTCAGGCCCGCCGAAAGGTACGCAAGCAGTTTCCCATTTTTCTCCAAATTTAAGATGGAGCTTCCCTTGGCTAGCAGGCGCTTGTGGTTGCGCTCCTTCACTACAGCTAGGTGATTTTCTCTGCGATGAGCCCAAGTCTTTTTCCAGGAGTAGGCTTCTCAGATATTTTTTGCTGCAGTCCCGTGCAGCGGTCAGCTGTCCCTATTCTGGCATGGCCAGTACCCCCGACATAACTGCTCACACTCAACAGGGGTGACTTGTACGGAGCCAGAATAGAAGGGGATCAGGATGGGTTGAGTGTAATCCAAAACTCGCTGTGCGCTGCCCTAACAGTACTATGGACCACGGGGATAGGAGCTCAGGCCGGGTGCAAGGAGCCATAAGCGGGATGTCGCTGGGGGGGCCTATAGAAGGCCATGATCAGCAGAATGGCTGATTGCACTGCGCGGGCAGTAGGATACTTGATCGTCATGCGGTAACATATGGAGGAGACAAAAGGCCAGATCAATCGAGATAAGTGCCATATGGTGGCGCACAGGCCAAGTGCCCAAAAGCAATAGCACATCAGTCATGGGGTTACAATTCACGAGGACCGAGCAACAATGTAAACCAATATTAGACAACTGAAACCAGTGATTTGGAGACCCCCCCATGAAATATATTCAGCGACAGAGTAAATGCATTTCCAGGCACATCAGAGTAAAAGGATAAAAAGTCCAGTCACTCAGGAGGTGCGGGCCTTCCAGCAGGAGCCCCCGAGGGGCTGCATCAGCCCGTGTAAGGCTTCGGTATGGAACGTCCACAATCTGAGCTTGGAAGGGCCATGGAGTAATTATCCCCCCTTGTCACGGAGCCAGGCACGGACCTAGGTGAATTGTGCTCGCTGTTTATCTGATCCGATGCAGAAAAATTAGGGTACGGCGGGCCGATGCAGAAAAATTAGGGCAGCCGGGCAGAAGGGTCTGGGATTGCCCCCTGGGGGACCAGAGCGGGATGGCACTAGATGGGACACTTCCACTGTAAAGAACGGGGAGAAGGTAGCTGACAGGTAGCATATTTTGAGGCCAATTTCAAAAAAGGTAAGGTCAGACCCTCCACTTTTGGGGGAGGCCAATCCACGGAGACGGTTGTTCAATCGCAGCGATTTCGAGGTCATCAGCTCTGGCGATGGATGCAGAATTGGCGTGAATCTATATGAGCTGTGTCGGCATAGGCCCTTTCTGGACATCCTCCACTTAATATTTTGGTTCAGTTCGGTTATTCGCTCTTTGCGCTTGTGGGACATCATGCCGTAAAGAAATGTGCAGCTACATCCACCTTGGTGACAGTAGTTTGGAAACTGACACCCAATTATGGCGCAGCACCCTGCCATTTGCGGTCCAGCGGGTCGCTGCCATCCTCAGAGCTACAAGCTGTGGGCCTGGGAACCTTCCAAAGAGGGAGGGAGAGCAGTTGGGGAACCCTGAGGAAAGCAGGGTTGTGTGCGGGAGAGTTTCCCTCAACTTTTTGGCAGCGGCGACTGTATCTGTGCAAGAACGGCCTGGGATGTGGAGCATTAATGAGAGTACAGGGGTTCCAGGAATGGAATAGAGGATTTCATGGACGGATCATATACGATGGAGGCGCAGATGACCTGTACGCTGCTTTGTGACAATTTAGCGTATCTCTCTGCATTGCCCAGGTGTCTGGGCAGAGAGGGCCAGTGATAAACAAAGGGAGCCTAGCGTCCAGAAATTAGAGAGATAGAGTAGCGCTGATGGCTATTTGGGCTGTACAGCTGGGGGTCACCAGGTGAAAAAGGTGAGGCAGCCAGCATGGGAAACACTTCCAAACCTTATTTTTTTTTTTTTTTTTTTTTTTCCCTGGCTGAGTACGGCAGGTCAGGGTTAACCTGCGCGCCTAGGCCTCAGGCACGCAGGGGAGTCCCAGGGCTAAACCGGCTGGATCGGCGGCACAGTATGTCCGAAGGGGGGTGTTCTCCCTCCAAAGTGGTCTCACAGAGACGAACAGTTAACCCCCCCCCCCCCATCAAATAATCCAATTGCAAGAGCAGATGAAAGGGACCTGAACTGGAGAGGGTGCAGTGTCACAAATTAACTCTACAGATATGTGGATTAATTTCACATTTGCAAAACAACAAAATGTTCGATCTTTGAGCAAGGCTTTAACATAGGACGCTCCAGACTCTCATTTTACATCGTTGTGTAACCCCCTTCATCCTCATAGGAGAAGTCATTGAGCAGGGCCTTCACTCCTAGTGTTCTAAGAATGTTTGTCTCTGAATGTATATCATATTTGGATTGTCCCCATTGATTTCCTTTTTTCTTTTTAATATGTTGTAAGTCTGAACAAGGGGACTGTACCAAATTTTATTGCATCCCCTAAGTAATGGAGCATGCTTTCGGCTAAAGATCTTTCGCAGGATAATTATTTTTATAATCTTAATAATTAACGGCATTCAGACTTTTGTGTTTATGTGTAAATTTTAATATGTTGATCTAAGGTTTTAAAGTGTATGGGGAACATTAAAGCTCCGTGTGAAGGTTTTCGTCAGAATGCATGTTCTTTTATGTGCAAACTGCTTGGCACTAGGTTTAAAGAGGTGTTTGCACAAAATATGTCTAGACACATCCCTTTTGTCTAATGGATGCACTTATTCTTCATATCCACAAATTTCGTCACAGAAAAGGGTGTTCCAGTGAACAGTCAGACCGGTGCACCACATTATCAGCAGAATGTGTTGCTGCCCATGTAAAAAGCGCACCAAAAAAAGTTGGTGAATTCTTCGGAGCAGTGCAGAGACACTAGAGTCATGTCAGAACATGGCTGGGAAAAATGAATCTGGCACCCCTGCACACTAACAAGTAAATGCACATACATCATACAGGGCACATAAGTGGAAGGATTGTTAGGTAACTCTGCATAGATCAAATCTGTCATTTTATACTTGTTCTATTTCTAAAATGCATTGGTAACAGAGACTTCATATAAGGATGCCCTGGCATGTGATCATAAGAAAACAAATTAAGGCTAAAGAATGCAACAAGACTTCATACTGGACGTCCAATAGGCCAGCAAAGGAAATGTTCTCCTCAAGGACTGCACACAGTAGTGAGGAATCCTCCGCCCCTCTGTTCTTCCATAATTTCTATATAGTTTGTTGAAAACCAAATAAAGTTTAGCAGTGCAATAGATTGACATGCCATGATCGAAGGAGTGAGATTTTAAATCAGAAAATGTGTCTGAATTAATGTCTATGATGTGCACGCATGCTTATTGATTAGAAACCGCAGCCAAACGCACACTAAAAAGTGGATGTCTTGAATCATACCCTAATACAGGATCTAAGGCTTGAGTGTGCAATGTTTGCATCATGATGTTTAGGGCAGTGGTGGCCGAAACCTATGGCACTGGACGCCAGAGGCGGCACTCCGGAGCCCTTCTGGGGCACCCGCGGCCATCGCCAGCATGAAGTTCACAGACAGGATTCCAACGAATCTTTCTATTAATTTTTCTACAAATAAGGTGATTTTGCCTCACCCTCCTCCTTTCAACTACGTGGTGTCTTTAGGAGGATTGAATTTAGATTGAAAGTTGTCAAAGAACAAGGAGAAATAAAATTACTGCATAATTCTGTGATGGAAACTTAAAGAAGGGCTTTTGGTTGAAGTTGGCCACTCGGACACAAAAGGTGTCTTGAGGGTGTTTTATATACCAACCTGACATGTACCCTTTAAGTAAGTTATTTACTCTTTTACTGTTTTAACATAAGCGACACCGATTGTTGGTCTAATTCTATACAGGACAGAGTAGCATATATCTTTTGCAAAATCCTACCTTGTGAGGTCTTTCAGATACAGGTAATAAACACTAAATTGTGACAAAATTCTTAGATAAAAAAAATGCAATACATTAGTCACATAAAAAAAAAATATATATCTGTAACGTTTAAGTTATGATGTCAGAAACACACTCTAAAACCTGATTTAGCCTTCTAACACCAAATCTAAGTGATGGACAGGGTAAGCAGCAGAGCCCTGTTCCAGGCAATGATGAAATGCTAGCTGATTATGTGGAATACCTTATATGATGACCAATTAGTGTGATGACAAAATAAAGCAGAAGATGATTTTCAAATTGGCTGGATCTAGGAATTTTCTTCATGTTTTCAAATAGAACGACTACAGATAACCAGCCAGAGCTGTGCTGCGCACACCTGACTACAGTGTATGAAGCAAGTGCTGCACAATATATAGTGCTGCACCAATAATTCCATGAATTTTCTGCAGGAATGAGGCCGCATATGTGATGCCAGTATTTATTTCTTAAACATTGACAACAACTTGAAAATCAGTGTTCCCTCTACAAAAGTGGGAATGATATACGCTACCAAAAATGAAGGCCACATCAGCAGGATGGATAGTTTAATCGCCGATCTCTAAACAAAACATTCACTCATCTAGCATGCATCACATATGCTGCCAAACAGGAAAGATGCCAATATGTCTGAGGACATGCAAACCCCATAGGTTATGCAAACCTAGGTTTGCAGAAAATGGTGTAAAATGCAGGACAGAAGAATACAACAAAACCAGTTTGCCAATAACAATCAATAATGGTGCTACCACATCTGTAACTTAAAAACCAGGTTTTCTGTAGGTATGCAAGCTCGTAAGAAGTGCAATGTTGGTACCATTGAGAATTAATTCACAATGTTACACAGATTGGCAGTAATCTGTTATTTATTTTCATCCTTTTGACCTGAAACAAAACTTTTGATCAGTGACACAAGCTGCTCAGGGGCAACCATACACCTACTGCCAGGCCTGGAATATTATATTATACTTTACATATTTGCCATAGAAATATCTACCGTCTGTATAGAGCATGCTTATGCGCCTAATAGACAAACATGTAATCATCAATAACCACTCTAGAGGCATCCTTATAGTAAGCATAGTCATAACTACAAATATTTAGACAAACAGTACATAGTGAGAATCGATAAAGTATAAAGAAAACTACATACTACCCAGTCTTATTATGTTGAGTCTGGGGCTGGGCCTGCCTCATGTAAAACTCTCAACAGCTGCTCTGTGCTTCCCCAGCAAAAACCTGAAAAAAAGAACCCATCAACTTTTATAAACATTTATGAAATATAGAAACATTTTCTATAAATAATGTTTAATATCAGTATAATAAAAAATACAACTTTGTGAAAGTGTTGTGAAATAGCGTCAGTGAATGGATATATCTGGAATAGATCCTAAAGTGTGTCGTAGATAACACTTTGTTCTCTTACAGCTAAGTAGGATTTCATTGTATCAGGCCGAAAGATAATCAAACAGTCGTTCCAAAAGAGCGAGAATGAATACATCATCTATCATTAATTTCATTTAAGCGTTAAATCTTAAAACTCATGCACATTTAGTAATACGTATGTGACGGCTTACTGAGATCGCAATGCCCATAAGCTGTGGGAGGGTGATCTTGTTGTAAAGCCATCAAAACCTGAAAAAGATTATAAAAGAAGCAAATGCCTACAAAAAACAATGTAAAAAATGAACTATCCTGAACAACGGCCTGTTGGGCTTTAAACCTATCAAAAGCCATCATGGTAAACCGGAGACACTTATTATAGAGCCTGAGGCACCGGGACAGTGGTAATCTCCTTATATTGTTATCCAAGTCGTCTCTTTAAAAGGAAGGAAGTCTTAATTAATGTGAGGGCTACTCTAGCCTCTTGTGATGTCTGGCTTACAGCTGAACACATGTCTCATCCTCACACTGTTTCCTAGCACTTGTGCAGTGTATACAGTTTCCTAATACACAGTCACGTTTGCCAGGATATATAAGTAAGTTTTTCTGGTTATCATGATGGATTTGATGTTAGATTTCATTCAAAGACAGTGCAACTTTTCCACTCTCAACTTTGTTCACATTTTTTTTCAAGCTTTAGGATTTCATTGATTCTTTTAAACAGATTCAGCTTTCTTGTATTTTGCATCGTGTTTGATTTTCTTTTGCCTCCCAAAAAAATGCTGTGCTTTCAGGCAAATAAAGGGATAAGCGTACAGAGATCAGTGGAGATTAAGTTTTTTTTCCATGACACTAACTTCGTGGATTGAGGAGCAACGTGAAGCTGTCAGTTTGCATCAGCCAAAAAATGGATTAGCCCAAAACACTTAAAAAGCTAGAAAACGGTAATAGCAAAAAACCTTCAGTTGGAAGTGATAAGTAAAAACAAAATTACGCAAGTTGGAATTGAACAGACTGAATGAAAATATTGAAGCGGTCCAGGCAGAGAGTGTACCAATCATCAAGTAAAGTCATTAAAGTTCTGGACTATCAGGGATCAGAGCACTTGTTTCAGGTTATCTGGACTGGTTGGATTCAGATTGCACACGTTTGAAAAAGCTCAGGGACTCTGGATTTTACCTCCAATCTTAGGATCAATGCTAGAAGAAAAAATACAGTTGTTTACTTTAATACCCGATTACTAAAGGTGACTGTTAATAAGAAAGGAGGAGATTATTATACATATGTGCATTCCTACTTACCTGACACATACACTGCAATTCACACAACACCCTAGGAGTGTAGGCATGGAGCTGTCCGTAATCAATGTCTGAAGAAACAATACATAAGAATATCATGGTATCAGGCTGGTTTACAAGCCAAATGCTAACTTAACAACATAACAGACATTTTACAGTTCAACAAGTACTGTGTTCACACAAACGCAAAGACAGTTATTACATAATCGTATAATTATGGTTACAGACATCCTTCAACCCCAAGTTCGTCCATGATTTAATTCTATACAACTACTTTGCACGCCTCAAATCTTACGAAAGACTGCAGGTGAATGAGCCAGTGCGGTCTTTCCAAGGATAGGTAAGTCTGGAGATGAAACCCATTTATAACAGTTATACAAATTAGGATTAAAGGAAGTTCTCTATTTTGCCACCACATATACATACAAAATTTCCACAGTGAAATCACTAGAATATAAAATATGAAAATTATGATTGTATTGTTACATTCTATATAAGGTCTGTCTTCTTTACCTTGGTTAAATGAGATTTTATACTTATAAAATTGTTTTAGCTAGCTGACAATTTATTCTCCGATGTAATGAAAATCTTCGCATCTAATCGATTGGTTTGTACAAATGTAAGACTTCCTGCTGCAGCCCTTTTACGATTTAGCGTATCGATTTCTACTAATACCGTTTTTTCTTTTCACAGTAAATTGTACTTCTTAAAGAAATCTACCAGCAAATCAAGCATGATAATCCAGGGACACATTCCTCCATGATCCAGGCACTGTGACTGGGTATCTTCTTTTGAATTGTATATGGCACCTTGCTAAAATTAACTTGTAATTATGATAATGAGACACATGGGCCTGGGGAATGTTTTTCAGAGCCCCGTCAGGGTTTGGATGGGTATTTTCACACCTGTTACAATGAGCAGAACAGTGTTTACCCTACACCCAAACTCCTGCTGCTGCTAGATACAGGGGAGAAGGGGAGGAGGGAGAGAGCAGGGGCGGGTGAGACGATGTTATGCTCATTCTAACAGCCAGTGAACCTGCAGCACTGAGGGGGTTCTGAAACAAAGATACCACAGTGACACAGTGCCTGGATTATGAGAAGGTCCATGGGTTATACATCTTTAAATATGATGGTGTAGATTCCTTAAAGGCAGCAACTTGTGTATTACGAATGCAGTTACAGGCAAGTCCCGAGGTTACGTACAAGATAGGTTCCTTGTAGGTTGTTCTTAAGTTTAATTTGTATGTAAGTGGAATTAATATCTTATAATATAGCCAAAACACAACATTTTTGGGTCTCGTGACATTGGATTTAAAAGTGTTGGAGTGTCAATAGAACCAGGATTATGAACATAAGCTTAATTGTAGACGCCTGATAAACTGTTATAGTTGTTGATAGTACAGTAAATTACCAAATCCAGAGGTGTTTGTAACTATGGGTGTCAGTAAGTCAGGTGTTTGCGTATTGTAAGCTATAGCGTTACAATTCATATTACTGTATATTAGAATCGAAAATTACTGTAGACTATATAGTGACAGAACAAAAACATAGAAGAGCTCACTTTTAATACGAGGTTTCTCAAGGTTGTAGGCTAATTGGACCTATAAAGACACCAAAATAAAGTCAGATGAAATTGAAAGAAATTAGCATGAATATGAATAAAAGTTGTGACATCGTTGAGGTCTTTAGGGCCGCATCACAAGTTGCTTTTCACACGCAATGGTTAGGGGAGAACGCATATGCACTTCACTGAACCAATGCATGTGGAATGAGTACTAGGCGTTTTAAATTTAGAACACATGACATTTCAGTGAAACATTGTGGCATCCGGCCAAGCCTCCCACATGCGATTGCTGAAACACGTGTGAATGTGACCTAACATTATGGTATAATATAACAAGAGACCTATCCAGATTTGTGAGATAGAACCAGACTATGTAGAGACACACCTTTGTGACAACCAATACCAGCTGTCACCTTTCATTTAGAAATAAGGGTATATTTGGCTATTTTACAGAAATCGGAGGTTTATGAACCAAACTGGATAAGATCAACAAACTGGAAGGAGGGGGGAGGGAATACATATTGTGAATTAAACCCACTTATGTTCCATTTGTATAACCGCCTTTAAAAATATGCACATGAAATGTTGCTTGCCTCTTTGCCCTGTAAAACATCCTTTATACTGGTGTATCCGGTGTGGCATCAAGTCCACTTGTTTCTGTAATGTTTCCTTTTACACAACATACAGAATTACGAGGAGGAACAATAACTAGTTAAAACATTGTCTGGGACTTATAGCGAACTGACCCTTCTGTTAGTAGAAGGGACATTCTTGGAGAAACAGTAGGGGTTCAGAAAAGCCATTAATCACGACATTGATTGTGATACCATAGTAAGCCATCTGGAATCCATTATCTGATCACTGTGTGATACCTGGAGAATCTATGTGTCTAGACCGCACATATAAGATCTGTTACTAATCTCCTCCTCAGCTCTGCTAGGAGTAATACCCAGCATAATCCGGTTCTGCACTGTCTACTCACATCCCGAGTATTGTGTCACACTCACACCAACACTTCGCAGTCACCAGCCACTGACAACAAATGTCAGCAGATACAAGCAGGTAGAGCCTGTGCATCGTCACACAACCGGCCAGATTCATTGCCACCGTCTCATCACTATGATCCCAGCCATATATTCCGCTGCCACTGCGTTACACCTCCCCGCTACTCACTGTGACCGGATAAAGTTAGCGGCTTAGTCTCTACGACAACAGAAAACTTGTGTGAACACTTCCGGTGATCGCATTCTTTCTGTCCTCGGCAACCAAGACTTGCCATATAGTTCCGGACTGGACCTTCACACTAGATTGCCATTGTGGCATTCTGCATATATGGTGAATACCACTAGGCACTGGATGCGTGAAAATACTAATGGAAGGATGTAAATATCTATACTGCAAAAATGTTTACAAGAGCAATAAAAGTATAAGTGTGCATACTTTTTTTTTTGGTTTTAACTATTCAGTGGTTGGTGTCAAGGTAAACTGTATGTGTATAATCTATAAAAATGCCGATGGTTACATGACCATAAAGTATAAGTGTGTATAACACTATTCAATGGATGTTACTGTAGGATGTATAATCTATAAATAATGCAGATATGTTACAAGAGCAATAAAAGTATAAGTGTGTTTACTACTATTCAGTGGATGCGTGTCAAGGTAACTGTATGATGTATAATCTATAAATAATGCCGATGTCTTACATGAGCAATAAAAGTATAAGTGTGTATACTACTATTCAATGGATGTTACTGTAGGATGTATAATCTATAAATAATATATTTAAGATATATAAGATATGTTACATGAACAATAAAGAATCAAGAGAGCAATGTAAATGTGCTGCCTAGGGAAAGAAGGTTGGAGTAGAACAAACATTGCATCCATTTTGCTTGACTCCTTGACACGGTGATAATAGTGTGATGAGGGGGATGAAGACCGGGTTGAAATGCCTGAATGGCCCAAACTAACACTCAAAACCACACAGGAATGGTAAAGAAGGATTTCATTGACCTGTAGGCAGAGCCGATTTAGGTTGGTGGGTGCTCCCACCAAAATATGGTGGAGGGCCCCATTGAACAGCCCAGACATAGACTCTCTGGGGTAATTATCAGGGTTTCTGCGCCACACCAGTGCTGTTGCTAGCTCTTGCAATTATTTTCTCCTTTCCGCCACCTCTGCACCAGGGGGGCACCAACCCCCACTTCCAAATGTGGTGAAATTGGCGACTTTCAGTGTGGCGCACCACCTGATTATCTACTTATTCTTTTTGCTTGGTATCACAAGTGATTCCTAATTATAAGGTTGTATTGTGTTTTAATACCTTTTAAAAATTAAAAAAATGTGCATGAAAAAAAAATGTTTGTCCATCTTCGAAGCTAAATACTTTTTCATACTTTGTCTGGCATGGAGCTGTGTAAGGTTTCATTTTTTGCAAGGTTATCTGGACGTTTCATTGTACTATTTTTTTTTTTTTAGATTCTCTAGGTGTACTTTAACCCTAGATGGTCTGAGCGTTTCCTACCATATACAGGCGGTCCCTCTCCGAGACCCGTGGCTGTCTGGATTTAACCACATTCATTACTATGTACAATTGCAAATTGAAAGTGTGAGGATGAAAATCCTGATATACGCCATGCTGTAGTATGGCATTTTATCAGTCAAACCTATCGTTAAAGTACCTCTGGGGTAGGGGTGAAAAATAGTAAAAGTAAAAATAATAAAAAAAAAAAACCCTAAAAATCAAATCACCACCATCACCTACCCTTTCCCTAGAACTTATATAAATATAATAAACAGTAAAACTGATAAACAACATCAGGTATCGCCGCATCCCAAAATCCAATCTATCAAAAATAATAACGATTTTTCACTGCGTTTAACCTGTAACGGAAAATGCACCCAATTTGAAAATGGCACTTTTTTTGCCATTTGAATAATATTAAAAAATTCAATAAAGTGCATCAGAAGTTCGTACAGCCCTAAAAATACTAGCATTGAAACTTATAAGCAGAAGTCGCAAATAAAAAGAAATGACACCACCCACAGCTTTAGCACCAAAATAATGAAAAAGTTATTAGCGCCAGAAGATGAAAACTAAAAACCTATAGAAATTTGGTATCCCCGTAAACGCAACGACCCAAAGAATAGTAGACATGTTATTTGTGGCGTTTTTCACCAATTTCACATCACACAAAAGTTAGAGTTTTTGATTGTGGGAGTGAAAAATAGAAATGAAAAAAAAGGCCAGGTCTTTAAAAGGTTAAGTTGCCTGGGACTGCGGTCTGAGTGTCCACAGAAAGGGCTGAGTGCCGCCTCTGGCTTCGTGCATAGGTTCGCCACCATGATCTAGGGTGTTTTATATTATAACATTTCCCTATAGAAGTATTTCTATCATGGTATCCCTATGTTCATTATAGTGTTTTTTCTAGCGGATTTTATAGAGCATATGAGCGTTATGAAAAGAAGAGATGTCTCATGCCTCCATTGGCTATTATTAAAGATAGGGTGAAGAGAATGAGGCTATTTCATTGGCTTATAAGGTATTTAATCTTCCTTAAAGGAAACCTACCACTTTAAAATGACCCTTCTGACCCACAAATACCTTAAGCTAGCTCAGGATGAGCTGATGCCGAACCATATTTCAATTAAACCAGAAACCGCTGTATTGTAGAAAAATGATTTTCTGTGGTAGTAAAATCTGTCTTCGGCGCTTCTGTAAGCGGCATGCGCACCACCTCCTCCGGCGCGTCGCGGCGGATCCATTGCGCATGCGCGAAGTCCCGAACTCGTCTTAGTATCGCGAGGCTTCGGGACTTCACGCATGCGCAAATGGGATCCGCGCGACGCGCCGGAGGAGGTGGTGCGCATGCGCTAGTGTGCCCGAGAGCTCGTGACGTCACCGGCTCTCGGGCACTGCAAAATTAGTGACGGGAGCGGCGCTGACGAGAGCGTGACCGGCGGAGGGCAGGGTCGGGGGTGCGCCCGCATGACGGCTTCAGAAGCGCCGAAGACAATTTTACTACCACAAGAAAAATCATTTTTCTACAAATACAGCGGTTTCTGGTTTAATTGAAAATATGGTTCGGCATCAGCTCATCCTGAGCTAGCTTAAGGTATTGTGGGTCAGAAGGGTCATTTTAAAGTGGTAGGTTTCTTTAAGTCTAAAACAAAAAAAAAACCCTCATACACAGGTGGAGCAAAATTTAAACATAATATTGATATTGAAAGGTGGGTCTTAACATAAGTGCCTAGAACCCAACCTAGAGCCCACATCCCTCCCTATGAATCTTACAAGAGAAATTAAGCCACATGTATTTTAGAGAAGGGCAGGCAAGCTAGCCCAGGCTCAGGCACAGGTGCACATCCAGCTCATAAGTTAATCTTGAGTTACCTAGTCTCCCTGCTATGTAATTTTGAAGATATCATATCATACAAATAAAAGGAGAAACTATTTAGTCAACAGTCTCACTTTGATAAATGGTTGGTTTGTTTCTTCAGATTTTATAAACAAACAACTGTTCTGTCATTATCTTTACGTTACTGGCACTTTTGATACCTTTCTTATGCGAATATAACTCTTTGCAGTATACAGACGCTTAGTCTGGCCAAAAGTACATATGAAAAAGCCAGAGGAAAAAGAAAATCTAAAAGTATCATCAATGAGAAGCAGGCAGCAACTAGGTCATTGGAGCTTATCCTCACGTTTATCTTGTTCCGAGCATGACGTGCTTCGCAAAATCTATGAGTATCTATGAACAGTCGCATAGCGAAGAATAAGTCAGTTACTGTTGCTACATTTGGGCATGTCGTTTATTATCTGAGCACAATTTGGATGTGGGGTTATATTGTAACCATCTATTGACTTTATGTAAAAACCTGAATGACCAGCCAAATACCATTTCTGACTATAGTCACTATCCAATGATATTTTAAAAACGTTGAGAGAACTGAGAGAAGGTCCTAACGCCGAAATATACACCATGAGATTATTCACATCCGTATAAATTCAGCATCCTTCGAGAAATTCTTTTGTTTATGAAAAGTTACACATGTAATTTTTGTTTATTCTGAATAAATGTGGAAAAAAGAAGAAAGCCGCTTCTTCGTGCATTCTATCACAGAGTGGTAGCTGATGACAAGGTTGTCGTAGATTCACTACATATAGGCCTATGTGGTAAGGTCAGTCAAGATGGAGGTGGTACTATGGAGGGTTATCTAACTCCGACAGTCAGGTCTGACAGCAGTTAGGAGAAATACAGATGGGTTATTAGAAACGTTTACACTCCCTTTTAATTTTTCACGTCTGTGTGTTATTGTGCAGCAATTGGATTGATGCAAAAAGTTCCCTTTGTTTGTTCATTAATGTACACTCTGCACGCCATTTGACAGAAAAAGAAGAACTGGAAAATGTTGATTTTTTTCCCCCCCTGAATTTTATTATTAACAAGGAAAAGAAAAGAAAACAATAATATTACATGGTCATAAGTTAATCAGGCTCCTTGTGTTCAGTATTGCCGTAGAAGAGTTTAGAGATAGTATCAGCCATGAGTTTCTGATGGAATATGAACAACATTCATCTTTCTTAAATTGCACCAGTCTGTCCTGTCCCTGGCAGTTTTTTAACTTTTAATGTTTGTAATTGTATTTTGGCAGGTGATGAGCAGTGCCGGTTTTCTCCACACATATTGATTAGACGATCAACACCATAAGTTCAACTTTGTTTCCACTCAGCAAGACAAGAATCTTATTCTCAGGGTCATGTGTTTTTTTACCTCTCTCACCCCAAAGGCTCTTCCCCCAGAAGTCTTAGTTTGGCTGGATGGCCAGGATCGTTAGGTTGCTGGTTTTTTTTGTCTCCATAACTTTTTTCCATTTAAGGGATAATGGAGGGCCATTCTTAGGAATCTTGAGTGCTCAGAAATTCTTTTGTAACCTTGGTTCAATGCTACTGACATGAGCTGTGAAGGCAGAGAAGGGCACAGGTGTGGCTCTTTCCTAATCAGGTCCGCCCATGTGTTTAATTAAACAACAGCTGGATTTGAATATGGAAGGAGGTAGAAACCCTTCTCAAGGCGGATCAGAAGGAAATGGATGCGCTTGGGTTGTTAAATATGTGAGTGTCACAGCACAAGGGTCTGATATACTTTTGACCATGTGATAGTTCAGGCGTTTTTCTTGGGGGAGCAAAGTGGTTATATTAATGAAACAAAAAGAGCTTTTTTGATCTACAAATTGGCTGCAATGATACCAGTGAAAAATTAAAGGGGTCTGAATACTTTTGTTGTACCCATTGTAATCTACAATATTTGAACTACCAACTTAACCACACTTTAGAGGACCTGCCTGTGTCGATTTGGGAGCCTAAAACCGCTTTTCCATTATCTCGGCTAAACGCTGCATTATAAAGTTTCTTGTGCATGGGAGGGCAAGGGATCGTAGACTCTGTCTAGAAGAAATTGAGGTGATTGACATGAAGGCGGTCACAGCGAATTAGAAACAACCAGTGTGACCGTCGGTTTGTATGAGAGGTAATTTGAAGGAACTTAAACCATCAAGAGGACGACACATATATGAAATGAGTCTTCTGTAGGATGAACAATATTTTCCAATCAAGGGTTACCCTGACAGTTAATTCCTCAAAACAACGGCTGTGACATCATAGTAGGAAGATGTTAAAGGTTGTTTCTGTTAAGCACACTCGACTGAATTTGCAGCTCTGTGATACGGCAGTTTTCTGGTCAAAAAAAATGACAAAAGGGGGAGGAGGGGGAGAGTGGGGTGGGCTGTGGGTGTTAGATGGGAATAGATGGGAGACGAGTGTTATATATCCACATAAGGGAGGGATGGTGTAGTGAATGTTATGAAAGCAGTCAGTTGAAAAGAGAAGCCAGCAGTGAAAGATTAAAAGATGCAGAGTGATCAATAATGTAGTATTTGTGGTACAGTTAGTTGGACAGTGACATAACAGTAAGAAGGTATAATTATGTACAGGTTATTACAGCTGGTATTACAAGTATTCTTGTAAAGAAAGATGCCCGTATTGCTGATACTCTATTAGTTGTTTTTGTGACATCAAACACTACTGAACCAGTTCCCCTGTCGTCCTAAAGAAAGAAATTCTATGATAAAAAAAACGGCAAAACATTCTTCTCAATAGATAGTTCATGTTATATATACACCAAGCTGACCTTTTTTGTGCTTGGATGATGATTAGACATCCCAATAAAAGCTTACTTTATTTCTCAGACAAATGATAATATGTAATATGTATATTATACTATGTATATGATGATTCAAATCTCTAATGGCGGATCGTAAGAAACCCAGGTCATTCGTAGTAGAGGTAGTATGAATCTTCTTTGTATCAAAACGTAGAAGTGGGTTTAACGACAGGGGCTCCCATTCGTTTTAATTTTTCACGTCTGCCGGATCTCAAATCTATGACGTTTTTTTTATTTCCAGTTAAAAAGTTGGGCGAGGCGGTTTTTTCGCATAACAAATTGCAATTCATAGTGACAGTGATGTATTAAAAATTCCATGCAGGGGTGTACATGCAGACGCATGTATATCACAATTCTAAATGTAGTGAAATTCCGTGAAGAAAGCTTTTTGCGCCATGTCGTTTTTGGGCTTGGGATTTATACGGCTTTCACTGGCTCGCTCAAATGACATGTCTCTTATGTTTTGGACTTCGCGCCCCAACGTATCATGATCCTTTTCGAGATACATCTGTGTATGAGGTCCTTATAATGTTTTCATATCATTCACATAATAAAACCGTGTGGAACAAAAGAAAAGTAAATGTCTTCATTTTGCGTCCATGTTCTGGTTGCAAATAAGACCTTTCATACTTGCGATGTGTGTCGGAGCCTGTGAGGTAGGTGTAATTTTTTGCTATCTTTCGAAGTCGGCATTGACCTTTCCAATGACTATTATTTTGTAGCGATCTTGTATGCCTCTGCTTCTGATCATCTTTATAAAAATGTTTATATTTTGCAAAATGGCAAAATAAGTGGGCATTTTGCCACTTTGGCCGCTATTTTCCGATAAGGGGTTGTAAAAGCTGGTTGGAATAATCCGGTGGATTACTTATTTGAATGATTTGATGTTGGAACATTTGGGAGCATTGGGGATATCTAACATGCATTTATTAACTTTATTGTGTATTTTATATCCAGTATCATATGTCCTTTTTTTCCACAATCGTCGTATTACACATGTGCAAATAGCAATTGCCAATAATGTGTTCAGCCACGAGGACAGCCTGAGGTCTTTTTATGACCCAAGCTCTAGTCCAGTAACAGATTTCCACCCCTTGCGGTAATCCTGACGATCCCAACAACTAACACTGTCATACGTGCCGCATGGCAATCACAGGGTTAATCCTTCCATGTCGGCAACCCATCTGTCTGTGTCATCACTGCCCAACTACGTCATCGTGGGAGCGAACGATCATTACCATTATCTCTGGGGTCTTTTATAGACTCCTTGAACTTGTTCATTTGTCAAGCCCTATATATTTTTTTGTAGCAAAAGAGTTTTAATTTTTTAAAATCCACTAAAACCTAAACATTTGCGAAGTACTTGACCCAAAGAATTAAGGGGGTGGTGTCAATTTTAACTGCACAGCTTGCCACAGTATATTCCAAGGAATACTGTCCTAGGAGTACAAAGAAAACAGGCCTTTAATACAGCGTGTATGGGGAAAAATATAAAATAAAAAAAACAAAAATTGAAAATGGGCAGTGAAAAAGAAAGCCTAAAAAGGCCGGTCCTTCAAACCTCTAAGGGGCTTAAATAACACGTAAAAATAATGTTGTGTCTTCATGAAAGGATGTATAACCTTTGTCAATGTTTGTGATAAATGAAAATTGGGCTAAAGTATCAAAGCCTTTCGGGTCATTATTAAGTCAAACTATGGATATTGGCACTTTGGATGGCATGGTGGAGGCGTGGTGTTTTTATTTCCACGTTGAGATTATTTGGGTGCATGGAACTACACTTTAAAAACTGTTGCCACTTGACAGGTACAATATATTATCTAGTGCAGTGATGGTGAACCTTCAGAGACCGAGTGCCTCCAACTACAACCAAAATCCACTTTTACCATGAAGTGCCAACAGGCATTTCAAGCAGTGACTTATTGCTCCCTGTTCAACATCATTCAATTGTATTGGCTTTCCTAAGCCACCAATAGCAGTTGAAAGATGGTGGGCAAATAAGTTGCAGACCATCATTTTAGCTTCTCTCAGGAAGAATGGTGGGTCCAGCAGGAGGACCTCCAAAGACAATGCAGTTCTGTCAACACCTTCTCAATTTTTGCGCAGTTTCAAACAGCCAATGAAGTGTCACTTTAAATACGCTGCGTGCAGCATCCCTTAATTTGCTTGGGACTGCAGGAAAATTTGGTGGATTTTGTCCTGTTTGGTGAAATTGGGGCGATGGCTTGAGTGCCCACAGAGAGGCTCTGAGTGCCACCTCTGGCACTGCCAAGGTTCGCCACCATGATCTAGTGGATAGATTTGTTAAATGTTATTCACTGGTTAGATAACAAAATGTTATCTACCTTGACAGGGTTACAATATTGGCATTGAAGAATACTTATCTTTTTTGTGTGTAAACTTTGAGAAGTACAAATAAAGTAAGGTTCCCTTTGTTGCAATCAGCACCTCAATCGCACCTCACCTTCATATAGGAATCTACAAACTGCCCATCTGCTGTGCTCCATGGTATAGATAGAAACAAGATAAAATTTGTCATTATTGAACATTAAAATTCTCTTCACATTTGGACTTGTTCCCCTGCTTTCCAGTTCACTGCTTGAAATATTAAATACCATCACTAGGAAGTACAATTTGTTTTACAAAGTTCATCAGCGCGTTACAAAACGCTATACATTAAAAGGGAGTCATAGCCCAATTCTTCTCACAAATAAAGTAAGTATTATAAAGGTATTCTATGAGCTTTCCAGACAGAAGTTATTTTGAGAAAATTTTTTTTTTTTTGTTTACCCATTAGCTTTCTGGTTTTAGACCAGGGGTGTGGCCATACTGCAGGTTCATTCATTTTTTCATTCTTTCTAAACTGTATTTCTAGAGGAGAGTCAGTTATTGTAAAGTGCATTGCTGGGATTACTAGCCAATCGAAAGAGCAAGATACATGGGCCTTAGCAGGTGAGGGCCGGCTGCACTTAGAATCTCATTTGCATAAATAAAATACATTTTCTCTAAGTAACAGATGCCAGGAAGACAGCAAGTGTTCAATAGGAAAACTTATAGGACATGGTTTACTTCTTTAGTTATTGAAAATTCCATAAACTCAGGATTAAGAGGCTTTTGAAACAGTCTGGTTGTTGGATGGCAGTGAGAGAAGATCAAAACAAAGAACAATACCAAAAATGAATTTTCCACATGACTTTCTTTCAATCATAGGTGTTGCATTTTTTTCACTTAAATTTATTCTAGTGTTAAAGAGAAAGAATTGTTAAATTGTATGTAGCTGTTTGTATTGGCAAAGCAGCTAAAGTTTTACAAACTACTATGCAAAGTTGGACAAGCAGTCAGAGTAACATAAAATTCAATTTGTTTTTCCTCAAATATATATTAAAATCCTATAAACTTTTTCCTACTAATTTACTGTGAATCCTCTCTGATATGCAGATTATAACCGCGTCAAAAGAATTCTATAAAAAAAACTTCAATATACATTCTATGAAAAAAATCCACTTTGTGACATTTTAAGCAGTAAATGTTATTTTCAGTCTCTTGAAAGCCTACAATATGTGTTAATTGATACATTATAAAAACCAGAAGAATATTGATTGTCCCTATACTTATACGTTCAGCTTGCATAAAAACTACGCATAAAAGTTTTATTCTTCTGACTCATTAGAAAGCTTGGGATGCAAATTGTATTGTCTGTATTGGGAGTTTAATTCTCACTTCTTGTCTTTCTATGTGTGTCAGGTGCCAACTCACAGTCTTGTGTGGACTGAAAAGGAGTCCTGCCACTACAAATTCATACACTGGCTGTTGGAATTGATGAGAAATGATTTCTCACTGAAGCCATTTTGGCCTATGGTCACATAGATTGTTTGTTTTTTCTCTTCCTGGCTTTAGTGATTTGTCACCATGCCTTACTGAACCAATTTTTTTAATGGGCCTTTTTCATACTTAAGTTTTTCTCATCACTGGTCAGTGGAAAAAAAACCTAAAGTGTGAAAAAGCCCATTGAAAAAAAACTGGTTCAGTAAGGCATGAGTGACAATCACTAAAGCCAGGAGAGAAAACCAATCTGTGTTGTCCGTAAACCAAAAAGGACTTCAGTGGAAAAAAACCCAAATGTAAATCCACCCATTGTGTAATGCCAGAGAAAGCCAAGATGTATGCCTAGTTATTCAGTACTGGCTCGACTAACTACTTCATTCAGTTAAGACAGGATTTTTGTGAACTATCGGGATTCCAGCCACCAGACCCCCCACATATTGTCTCTATACATAGGGTATAATAATCAAACTTGAGGAATATTGCTGCACCCTCCTCTTTGCTATCTCATCCATTGGAATTTAGCTTTGGCAGGTTTCGTTGCACAGATTGTAGATGAAAGCTAGTTAACATTTTGTTCATGAGGACCTGAAGGATTCATAGACCACCAATAGAGCAGTAACGGCAATGTTTTTCTTGAGAATGTGGGTCAAACAATAAAAATGACTTGGGTAATGATCTCAGCACGTCTTCTCATGGATTCTGTCATCTATCTGAATAGAATTATTTTGGTCATTCAAACAGGTCAATGAAAGGGGGGGGAATACTTTTTTACTTTCATTGTTTGGTCTTCCAAATTTAATGAACAATTTAGGAGCAGCTCTTGAATAATAAATGTCACCAACAGTTTTATAAATGTTTAACAAAACTATGCTTTGTATAGTAACCCCCTTTTTGGTTTGAATCTCTCTGTGTAAGATGTTCTGTGTCTTAATAGGAAAGGCAAAAATAATTATGTTATCACCTCCTATACAATGACTCCTTATAGTCAACTCTCATGCTGTAGGCACTCTATAACTACATTTGGGCAGAATACTCAATATAGTGACAGACTGCAAGGTTCAGCCAGTTCAGCAAACGTCCCTTCATTCACTCTCATTTTATCACTTCAAGTAACACAGTTAATGGGTTCCTAATATCTAGTGGCATCCACATCATTCCACACACATGTCTACTGGTAATGTTATCTCGCCACACAGCCATAGATTTATTGGCAACATATGCAAACCAACATTCATTACCAAGTGGTTATTGTGGGCAACTGGGAGGATCTATTTAGACTGCGTAACGCATATCCAGTCTAAAACGATCCCATAATAAACACGCACAGCCAGGACCAATGATCTTCAAAGAAAGATAATATTTTTTTTTTTTTCCTGTTTGTACTTAAACATGATGAAAACACCAGCATCCCACCTCAACCCTTCTCATGCAGTATGCACTATTTTACAAGGTTGAAAAATACTGCTGTCTTCTGTTCAGTTTTAATCTGTTTTGTTTTAAAGTCATGTACAAAGCTATTTTTTTTATTTTTTTTTTCTTTCTCTTTATTTTTTTCACTTTTCAAAAGCAGTTCAGCTCCAACCGAGGAATAGAAAAGGTGCTGAGGGACAGTCTGAAGATTAAAAAGAATAAAGAAAATAAAGTAGAGACTGGCAGAGAAAGAAGCAGATGGTTTAAAAGGGGAAACATAGGCAGAAAACAAGTTCGGCAAGATGGTTTAAAGACTGAAGAGGAACATTATTGAGGGGGGAAGTGGAAGGGAATCATCCTCATTAGGGCAAGCCATGTTAGGAGAAAGGCAGATTTCAAATGCGAGGTGCTGCACACAATTTAACCCTTCGTGTCCCAGATAACCAGCAAAGCCTTATCTAACAATATTACATGCAGATCAGCAGCTTTCCCGGTAACTATGTGCCAAAGGGGTTAAATAAGCCTACAATACGTCAAACCACTGCCTCTGCTAAACTGCTTTCCTTTTATTATTAACTATTATAATTTACTTAAACCTTTCGTAACAAAAAAAGGGGGGAAAACAACATTCTGTAGGAGCGCAAGAGATGAGAGCAAGAGATTGAAAAGGAGACGGCTGAATGTGGCGGAGGACGGGCCTCATGGGGCAGAGATGCATTTAATGGGATTTGAAATCTAGTGTCAGGTGGCAACAGAGGTTGGTCTGTGGAGACGGCTTAGTCCTCAATATATTCCCACAAGTCCTTCTCATAACCTTCATGCACATGAAGAAGCAGAAATGTCTCCTGCTCTCGGCAGTATATGATGGACAAAAAAAAAAAATTGTTCAGTATAGTTCACAATGATAACCACCTTACAGGAAATCTATCCACGCAATCTATCCTCCATAAACCTTCTGCCTGTGGAGATAATATGTACATGCCAGCCATACCTTCACCTTATTCAAATGAGAGAAGTGCTTCTGGGGTCATTATAGCCCCTATGACCTCTGCTTCATTGCCTTATCCATAGTTCCTGTAGCAGTTCTACCCTACGTCCGCTGCCGTCCAAAGCTTCTCTCTCCACTGATGGAATGATCAGCTCAAAGTCTTGTGGCAGATGCACTGGCTGCCCCTTTCTCCCCAATGGGTTTGAAAGTGGCATCAGAGCGCGCACGAACAGCCAGCAAGGCCTACAACAACATTTTAATAGATCCATAAAGTTTACACTACACAAACTATGCTGGCCATCTCCTATAAATAAGTTATGTCTCAAAAGACACTCGCGCTCTATTTACAGATAAGCAGAACTGAACAAACTGTATATGACTGTGGGACAAAACTTTCCTGTAAAAAATCCTCAAGTTGTATACCCAACGACGATTCCATCAATAAGCTAATTGAAAAGAAATTTCATATTTAATTCTGAGGAGATATTTTAAATACCAAAACCATTACATATACCACAAACTAACATACTATTGTCTTACTCTACAGAAGACAACAACCCCCCCACATCCCACCCCCCAAACCCCAAAAAAACATACACTGCTACAAGGGGTACGTGTAGGTCACATTAGTAGGGAAGGAGTTCAAGGAGGTGGAGTTACAAAACAAAATTCATATATTTGCAAGACACATTGGCCCTATGCAAAAAAAAAAAAAAAAAGTTCTTACGGTGTACTTATCCTGTACTTTTTGCTTAATGTTTAAGGAATCCTGGAATATCCCGTTCCCAGATATCCAGTACAGACTTCTGTTGCATTCTCTAAATCTGCTGATTATTCTACCACAGAGAAAAATGTAAAACGCTTGATAAAAATATGTTTAAGAGCCCTTTCCAAAATAATATACTCACTATATTGTAAAAATCGATAGCTGTAGATTTTATTTGTAGCTTGAATCGGCACAGACATGAGATGACAGGAGCGCATTATGGATTTTGGAACTTCTTTTCTCTCCTATTGCTGGTTTCCTGGCACCACACTGCATTACACCATTCTATTACACACATTCTAACACCTCAAAGTAACTACTTTTCAAAATGTTTACTCACCCCAAAGATATTTAATTAGGAGGACAATTTGTACTTTTGCTAATTAAATAAATTTGGAGGAAAATAATGAAAATAAAGTTTTCAGAATCAATTTTTTTGCATTTGGTACCAACACAGCGCCATTATACATGTTGTATTCGCATCAAAACATTACAAAATACTCACTCTCAAAGTGACTATCTTGATGGAGATGACACCCAAACATGTCATTTGGGGTATTTTCGTCAGTGTTATGCTTACGCTCTATCTACTAAGTTTCTGTAATTCATAGAGTAGAGTTTTGATAATCACACACATGCATGAAAAATGACAGCACTAAAGTGATATCCAATTGTCACTCTATATACTATAGATAAATCCTCTTCATAACATTATGAATTACTGTGTGCATATGGTAATACACACAAGACTACCAGAAAGACCAGTGGATGACTTTGCAGAGAAGAGGTGCAGAATACCTAGTGGCAAAATCAGAACCTTGTGTTGGTTTCTGATGAGGTTTTATGCTCTGTGATGTTGCTGCAAGGTGAAGGGCTCATCCTTTGCATTAACAAAGCTTGAATTCCACTTAATTATGAGCAGCACTTAAGTGATCTCCGTGGATCATAAACCTTAAAGTTTTTAACAGTGTGCTCTAAGGGATTTGGATAAATCTCATACACTGCTCTCCATATGTATTAGAGCCAAAACTGGAGCTGGACTCCGTAATCACGGAAAAAAAAAAAAAACTTGCGCAGTGTCCTGTCTTTTTGGCTGCTCCCTGCCCTGGACAGCACTCCTTGCATCATGATGATGAATGACCAGTAAGAAACGCTGCTTACCCGCAGAAACCTGATCTGTAACATGATAACAGTTTGGTGGCTGCTGTTTTGCTGCGTCTTTGCATCAGAATCACCCATGATTCATGAAGTCCTGTTCATGGCAGTCTATTGGAGAGTAGGCACTGCCAGGTACGTCGGAATCACTTGATCACAGTATGTTTAGCATATTTTCCCAGAGACAACCAAGTGTGATAAATCATGTGTTGGTTGCCTATGGGTAACTTCAACACCTTTTGCCAGTAGGGCTGTGGGATGGTACACTCGGTACAATTAGGTTAGAAGGAACCATTTAAGCTGGGTACAGGTTACCGGCAGAAACGGACACCTATATTCCACACACGTTTTTTAAATAGCTCGGTGTTCTATGGTTAGTGAAATAAACTTACGTCCCGCTCAAAGTTTAGTGTATTTCCATGAAAACTCTTATACATTATATTCTTCAAGTAAGTTGGCAAATGAATAGAACAATATAGACCAGACATTGACAATTGTCTGAAATTCATTTCATTGTAATTTTGAAATAATAATTTTCTACTTCCAAACTTTGTTTCATCAAAGAATTCTTCATGCTGACATTCCAACATGCAGCCTTGGATTCTAGCTGAGGGCACTTTTGGGCCCCAAAAGATCTGTGACTGGCTGGCCACTCATGCAGATCGAATAGCCAGCTGCCTGCATATTTGGAGGTGTGCATTGGTCTTGTCCTGTTGAAGAACTGAAATTGGCTACAATCAAGAGCTTTGTCCAAAGCGTTGGCCTTTCAAATACCCATTTGACCTTGTACAGAAGTCACCACAGACATTACATTGACGCCATCCATGCTTGACAGATGCCGCTCAGGCATCTTCCAGCAGCTTTTCACGTTGTTCTGTTCTCACCCTCAACATTAGAATGTATTCTGTCTTTAAAAACATTTTTTCTAGCAATCTTCCTGTCAAGTCTGTGTCTTTTGCCACATATCAATCTTTTTCTTTATAGCCAGTCTCAGATACTGGCTTTTGTCTTGCCTTGCCACTCGCCCTGAAGGCTGTCATCCTGGAGTCGCCCCTTACTGTAGCAGGTCACAATGGCGTTTGGAGGCTACTATCTAAAATAAAGCTCGTCAGTTGAGGGACCGGTGAGGGTTGGTTGGTCTTCTCAAAATAGAACTCTAATGTGGCTGGACTTGTGCTTAGTTGTGCAGGGGCCTCCACTTTTTCTTCTTCTCTGGTTATGAGCCTCTTGTGCTCTCTCTGAAGGAGTAAGTAGTACACACACCATTGCAGTAAATATTCAGTTTCTGTGCAATTTTGTAAGTGGAATTGGGACTTCATCTTTCAAAACAAGAATAGACTGTCGAGTTGCATAGAAAGTGCTTTTTCTTCTGGCCATTGAGTTTCATAGAACAAATAATGTGATGGCTCGTATTCTCAACGCAAGGAAAGCTTTTATAGCTTCTTAATCAGCAAACGTTTGTCAAACAACACAATGTAACATTGTTTAACCACTGGAGTGGTGGTTGTTGGACAGGGGCCTAATCTGCAACTAGTAGTATGTGCATTAAAAAAAAACAGATGTCTGCAGCTGAATAGTCATTTATCATAACAATGTGTTTTATGATTCCATTTAACCGTATAAGCTTATTATAGAAAATGCACTTTTTCTTTCCAAGATAAGGATGAAAGCTTATTTTGAGTGATACAAACCAATAAACGGTTAATGGACTAGGGTATAGATGTGATATAAAACTAAGGGGACCCAGACAAGACTTCCTAAGCAGACAGTAAGACTGGTCGAGCTCAAAATAATAATCTTGGCGTCATCTGTTTTTAAAGCCCTCTTCTAATCATTATCGATTGGTCCGTTCTCTCCAGCCGCCTCCCACCCCTCTATACTCCATCAATGACATTGGCTCAACCACAGCAATCGAGCTATATCTCCACTTACTATTCTCACTCACTGCGCACGGGTGAAGGCTACACTAACAAGACGTATGCTCCCTAACGAATTGAACCTGCCAGACACAATACTAAAAATACAAACGGTTTTATCAGCAAGGAGGGACAAATGTCCTAGAATATTCTTGTTTCTTTTTTTAAAAGGGACAATTAATAATAGTAGTGTTTTAGGTGTTTCTGAATTATCTTTCTGAATTTTTGAATAACATGAATGGAATATATGTACTTTTCTGTTAGGAACATGTCCCCAGCTAAAATGGCCCATCGGTGAGAGGTCTGCCTGTAAAGTAAAACGACTTTAAAGGATATCAAAAAAAAGCACTTTACTACTATTCAGTGGATGCGTGTCAAGGTAACTGTATGATGTATAATCTATAAATAATGCCGATGTGTTACATGAGCAATAAAAGTATAAGTGTGTATACTACTATTCAATGGATGTTACTGTAGGATGTATAATCTATAAATAATGGGGTGCGCGCCGCATGACGCTTACAGAAGCGCCGAAGACAGATTTTACTACCACAACAAAATCATTTTTCTACAAATACAGCGGTTTCTGGTTTAATTGAAAATATGGTTCGGCATCAGCTCATCCTGAGCTAGCTTAAGGTATTTGTGGGTCAGAAGGGTCATTTTAAAGTGGTAGGTTTCCTTTAAATGTATTAATGTCATGAGGTGTAGTAGTATGATAGTAAAATAATGTGAGCAGGGAAAGTGGAAGGTTACCCTTGTGGGGTAGTGGCAGCGCAGATTACATGATTATTTCCTATTATTCTTACAGAAAAGTAACAATTCCTAATAAGGTCTTTAGACTTCACAACCCAGTCATAGTTTCCTGTACTAGCATGTAGGTTATTTTAAGAAATAATCCAATGTAGAAAAAGTAAACTCTTGGAACTATTTGCCTTAACTACAGAAAACTGGTGGATAATATATCTATCTACATAGTTTTATTAGTTCATTTTCTGCAAGTATAAGAAATTGCAGACATTTCAAAAATTATGAAAATATAAAGTAGAAATGGAAATGTTATTCAGAAACTTATTTAGGGGGTAAATCTATCTGCCTGAAAACGCAGTGATTTTGAATTTCGAAAATGGCTAATTTTTCCAAAAATTCATCATTTTTTCTTTTTTTTTGTAAACAAACGCAAAACTTATCAGCAAAATTTACCACTAAAATGAAGTACAACATGTGGGGAAAAAACAATCTCAGAATCGCTTTGATAAGTAACAGTGTTCAAAAGTTATAACCATATAAAGCGACGCATGTCAGAATCCAAAAAATGGGACTGAGCCTTAAGCTGTAAAATGGCTGCGTCCTTAAGGGGTTAAATAAAATCTACCATCAAAACTCCCCATGATAAACCAGGGACATTACTCATAGATCCTGGCGCCGTGACTGCGGTGATCTTCTTATATTTGTTATCCATGGCCTACTTCCTTCAAACTTTTTAAAATTATGCTAATGAACCGGAAGGGATCTTTCTGAGCCACTCCTCGCACAGGCTGTTACACTCACTCTTCCCCTGCTCCCTCAGTACTTCTCCTCTCCACTGCTGCTTGGAAATTACAGCTGGAAGAGGGAGGGGAGAGTGTTAATGGAGCAGTGTTGATTCTAGAAGGAAGGAGGCCATGGATAATAAATATAATAGGATTACCACACGGTCATGGCTCTGGATTTATTAGTGCTCTGTAAGCGCTTGTCAGCTCCAGGAAATCTCCGTCAGCTCCATTTATCTCCAGGAGCGAATAGGGGTCTAATGGAGGTACCTCGGACCCCCCGTTCCCACGTTCTCATCACTGAAACACCCACTGATCCACAAGTTGGGCCCTATCCTGTGGTTGCATATGCGCTGCATACGCAAAATAAAAAATTCTATAAAAAGTGATCAAAAGGTCGTACAGTCCTAAAAATGGTAGCATTGAAAACGTCATCAAAAGTTGCAAAAAATGACACCACACACAGCTCCGTACACCAATGTATAAAAACGTTATTGGCGTCAGAAGAACACAAAATAAAAAAAAATTTGTACAGGTTTTAATTTTTGTAAATGTAAAAAAACACCACAAATTTGGTATCCCCGTGATTGTACCGACCCAAAGAATAAAGTAGACATATCATTTGTGGCGCACAGTGAAAGCTGTAAAATCAAAGCCCACAAGAAAACGGCGCAAATGCGTTTATTTACCATTTTCACTGCATTTGGAATTTTTTCCAGCTTTCCAGTACATGGAAAATTAAATACCATCATTATGAAGTGCAATTTGTTACGCAGAAAACAAGTCATCACAAAGCTCTTTATGTGTAAAAAATTAAAAAGTTATAGATTTTTGAAGGTGGGGAGTGAAAAATGGAAATGAAAAAACAAAAAAGGGCCAGGTCGTTAAGGGGTTAAGGACATGTTGGAAGGATTCTGACATTCCCTTACAACATATTTCACAAATGTTGCATGGGGACCCCGCCGCACCCCTGAATGTGGGGGCGAGGGGCGCACATCGGCGGTAGCCGGCAAACCGGGTTGTTTCCTCAGTGATGTTTCTGTCCTTATACGGACACTGGGTCCCTCCTTCGGCTGAGCGACGTATCGGCTCAGCGAGGCTGGTGGGAGGGATGTGATATGTTGCATCTTCTCCCCATTGATACTATTGCCTCAGCAGGATGGAGTAGGATGGAAAGATGCAGCTTGCTTTTTCAGCAGATGCTACGTATACTGGTCAGACGGAGCCAACTACTATGACTCTGTCTCCCAGTATATATCAATGTATGTGCTCAGCATATACGTCGGGAGCTATATACACAGCGTATACAAAAGACAAGGTGTGAACCCAGCCTTAGCAGCAGCCTGATTCCTGTCGTAGAGGTAAAGCAATCAGTTGAAGAGCATGTGCAAATACACAATGTCATCTTGTTTGCCAGTGATCTAGCTGTATTGTAGGTAGGAAGCATTTTGCAGTGATATCTACATAGTTTTATTAGTTCATTTTCTGCAAGTATAAGAAATTGAAAGAGTAAATATTCCCAGAAAATTGATTTTAAGTAAACAGGGATAGAAGATTTAAATGACAAAGAAGTTTGCAGAACCTTTTCATAATGAAGAATATTTAACAGAGGCGTATGAATACTAATTGACAAAGGACTCTAGAAGGAGATGGGAAGTTTTGTAAATAGTGCCATATGGTGCCATTTTGCAGATGCTATTTCTCCTTGGCATTTCCCTAAGCTAGGATGATTTTCAAAGCTTCCAATCAATACAATAGGACGAACCAGGAAGCGGTGGTTCTCTGCTTAAATATATTTAATTCTACACCTTCTGCATATGTTTCAGCATGGAGCAGATGATAAATGTGCATTTGCTACATTGTGCTATAACAATGGTCATTATATCATTTACCTAATGGAAGCAGCTGCTCAGTCACAAAGTGTGTCTCTAATATTGGGATTCAATTAGGGAGCATGGGAAAAGACCTCTACAACATAACTATGTTAAAATTAAATGTATTTGTTGTCTATTTTAGTATGTTATTTTAGTAAAGATGTTCTGTATAAGCAAAGAAAAAGGGATCAAAGACAAACAAAGGGGCATTTATAGTTTTTGGCGCAGGGTGGTGCTAGAACCCTTATATATTTTTCAGTGGGCTATAAATTTGTGGCGCAGGGGATTAATAAATTGGCGCACAGACTTTAGAGCTCTCTAGACCTCCTTTTACCCGGCGCTATTTTTGAGCCACAAAAAGCACCGAAAAAAGTGACGGAGAAATAGAAGCACCAGAAAACTTGTGGATTTACAAGCGGCAGCAAAATTTTGCACCCAAGAATAGAACAACCCGGAAGTGTTGGAAAACAATAATATAATGGTGATTACACTTCATAAATTGAGGTGCAAGAGGCGCAGAAAGAAAAAAAAAGCAAACTGACAGTTTTCCGCATAAAAGGTCATAATAAATGCACCCCATTATTTTTAGATTTGAACACTACCGATGAAAAATAATTGGATGTGTTTTTAGTGAAGAATAACGTGAGCATGGCAAATGACCTTTTTCCAATATGTTATGTTAATTAATTGCAAAACAGAACTGTAATTGAAATGAAAAATGACCAAACAACACTACAAACCATGAATTATTCTGAGATGTATTAGTTAATTAATATGCATAAAAATAGATTTCTGTTCATGTATCATTTGTGACAAATCATGAAAATATTAATATTTTTAGGATGTCCTATTATTGTATCTTAATAATTTTGTGATAAATCATGAAATTATTATTATTATTATTAGGATGTCCCCAATGAGACTTCAACCTGAGACTTAGTATCACACAGCTCTAATTACTCTCGTGATACTAATGAGTCATGTACCTGTGTGACATCACATGACCACGGACAGATTTCTATCCACTGGAAGTAAACATAAAAGCTTCTTGTGATGATGTGACCAGGGGGAGGGGAGGCCTGCTGGTAATTCACCACCATAAATTAACCTAAATGAGCCAGTTTGTTGACAAACCCAGCATGTGACCGGGCTTCAAAGACCTATACAGACAAACCGACTGCAGGCCTCACCCCCCCTCGTCTCCCCAGTCTCAAACAAAGAGCCATTAAAACTTTCACATCACCAGGTTGAATAGAGACAGTTATGAAGTTATGGTCCGTCTCACCAGAACACCAAATACATTTTTGGATTGGTTATTCTCCATAAATCATAACAACCCATTGTTCATTGCTCTAGGATACTCAGATATCTCTGGATAGGACCATAGCAAATGGGTCAGGTTTGGTATCAATGCGATCCTGGGATTCACCCGGATCCAATGATACCAGAACCATGACCCCAGGACCTTTACCATGGGGTAGCTGTGGCTTCTCCAGGGCTCTGGATGTAATATCAGGTAGGAGGGACCATTGACCCCCCTTAGGATGGGCAGAGGTGTGTCCACACCTGATATAATCGGGCGCCCTTGAAGGGGCCGGTGTCTTTTGTCCTGGGGGAAATAACATCAACTAAGCGCAGGGAAGATCTAAAAGTGTGGACTATCCATCCCCATTAGGCCACACCCAAAGGTAACTAACTAACTAACTAAACTGCTTAGACTTGTGGTGCTACCCGTGTAATTTGTACTCTGTTTACTGTATATATCTATTGTGTGTACTGTATTGTCTAGTGTGCCCTTAAGGCAATTAAATATAAAATCTAATCTGTGTTGCTCTTTTATCTCGATCACGAATCTTACGTCCGGGTTTCTCGCTTATATACATGCTACCGGGTTGGTTCCTCACCCTATATAATCCCGTTACGGACCGGGCTTATATTAAAGGAGAACTGGTGGCAGCATAAGGCTGATAATATTCTGTCTCACTGCGGCTAGTGAGAGGGATCTTATAGCCATTCAGGCATTTGATTTAGGGTTGTGCCATATCCGGAAGTTGTGTGGACAACTTTAAATCACTTCCTGCGCCTCTCAGAACCCGTGCGTTCTGGGAGTGTCTGTAAAAGGATAACTGAGTGACCTTACGTACCCTTCAGGGGTCGGAACGTCGCGGTTTCCTTCACACTTCTTATAGAAGGACAGCAAGCAGAGATCATGAAATCCATGAGGAAATGATACAAAAATTAATTGGAAATTTGTATAACCTATAATTACACAAACAATATTAATGATTTGCTGAAAGTGGAAAACCCCTTTAAGTTACACATATAATATAGATGTAAATTACACATGTGAAAAAATGAAGTTACAAACATCACTTAAATGTCTGAGGGGTTATGTTATTTTTGACAAGCTGTTGGTTTCATTGATACCATTGTGGAAACTTTACAAACCTTTACTTTTTAGTCAAACCTTTATAGATGACAATATAGGGAGAAAACTATAATCTAGACATTTGCAAGGTTTGTTTTGCAGTGATCATCTTAAGGGATAATAATTTTCTTATTTTATTAATGTTTGGACACTATGGGGCACATTTACTAATGGTCCGCGGACTGCATTTCTGTTGGGTTTCCCAACTATTTCCATTTTGCAACGCATTTAACAGGGGTTTTTGGTGCCCCCGATCGGATTTTGGCGCAATCGCGCCAACTTACATGTGACACAAATGGGGGGCGTGGCTGTCGGACAACCCGACTGATTCAGACTAAGTGTGGGATTTCAAATTCAAATTCTGTCGCAAGACATGCACTCACATACACTGGGAAGAAGAAGTGAACTCCTGCGGACCTCAGCGGAGAAGCGACATATGCAGGATCTCGTGCGCACAATCTTGTTGAATCCCGGCAGACTTCATCATCGTTGGACAACACACCTCGGGGATCGCTCAGGGACCAGGTAAGTAAATGTGCCCCAATGTTTCTAAATATGTTAAGGATTTATATGTGTACTAGATAAAGCGGTTGATTAGAATTTTTATATCTTTTTTTAATGCACAAAAGAGTGCAATAGGAAATTTATTAAATTGGATGATCAGTATTTTATGTTGATTGGTTTTCCATTTTATGTTGAGCAGCTACAACTCATATATTGATGAAACTGAACACAGGCCAATAATATGAAATACTGGAAAATTCCATTAACATAAATGATAAGAAACCTTTTAAGGGGTAACACTTAATTTTTATAGAAGCTCCCTAATGAAAATTAATAGGTCTACTATTTCCTAAAATAACAATTACAAGGTACTAGTACCAAAACTATAATCCTATCACTGTTTCACGGAAAACATTTAAAATCTCTCCATTGGGTCAGCCCACCCTTTCTTACCAGCGACATAAGGTTACTGGTGATCATGAGGTGGTTCACTTATACCCCTACATTTATTTTGGGGTATAAGGTTTATTCAGTAATTGTAAAAAAACATGCACACAATGCATAGTAAATGTTTTGATATTTAGTTATATAGGAGGAGAATTATCATTTAGAATTTTAGAATGAATCAGTCATGCTGAGTATGGTGATTTTCAAGCAGCATATTATTTTGTCTTGGTGCTGGGGATTTAGGCTTGACATAGCGAGGAGTCATTTAGGGCTTTATACCTAATGTAAATACAGGCAATCCCGACTTAAGAACACCCGACTTACAGATGACCCCTAATTACAGCCTTTTGGATGTTGGTAATTTACTGTACTTTAGATTTGCGCTTCATTTATCAGTTTTAAGAGTTATGAAAGGTGTCGGCAATTAATATTTATTGTTAATTATGGTTCCTATGACAACCCAAAAGTTGAATGGTGCCTCTCAGGCTCATTTACATAATTTTGAAAGTGTTTTTTTTTTTAAATCAGGGCATAAAAGAAGAGAAGATCCTGCCAGAGGTGTAACACACCAGTATGTCAGTGTGCTTGGTTTACAATCCTGGTGGTAGATGTCCATTAAGGCCTCGTTCACACATTTCCTGTAAACTTAGATTTTGTGAACATTTGTAGCCCAAAAAGTATCAAAGAACCAATCCCAAAAAGCAAGCAAAAATACACCCTGTATCCTGTGCAAGACCAGTGTAGAAGAAGACTATGTGAATTCACTGAGATAAGACATTGAAAAGGTCCCAGAGGGTAAATACTTTTTAGAAGCAATGCATATTGTTCTTTAAAGTAAGAAATGCAGTATTGATTTTGATTGTACAATTATGTAATCCTGTACCAAAATTCCTGTATCCTGCTGGCTGCTAGAAAAGTTTAGGGTTTCATATTAGATCAATGCTTTGTGTGATAAAAGTTTGCGTGTCTTTCACGCTGCGATCATTTACATGCAAGAAAATACATTATTTTCTGACATTTTATTTTTAACGTGTTGAGCATCTCTAGGAATTTTAATGAGATGACAAAGTATATTTTTCCTTCTTTATATAAACATAAGATTTTGTTGGTTCTGTAAGAATTCAGAAATTGTGTGACCTTTCTAGCACTGAAGTTGATCTCAACAGGGTTGTAGAAAACCTCTTTTGTGACTCTTGAAATGTATCTTTTGATATACATTGACAGCACGCATCAAAGACATCCTTTAAAAAAACTTTATGAACAGATCAATGGAGTACTATTTGTTACTGGAGGCCCCATGATAGTTTCTTGCAGGTCAAAAATGACACAGTCCTGTGCATATAACAAGGAAAGATACTTGTAAAATGTAAAGATTTCTTAAAGGAAAAAATATTTCTAATTATGTCCATATTTCTGATTTAAACAGAATATGAATGAAATAATGTTGTCAGAAAAAGGTAGGGAACCAGTGTACCTCTATTTCTGCATTGACTACTAATAAAATGTGACCTTCTATTTATCCAGGTCACCACTGTAACACAATGGGGGTCATTTATCTCAGGTGTTACACCTGATATATCCATAAAATACAGATTGGCGCAAATCACGGCACAATAGCACAATTTTTGTACAAATAAACCCAAGTCTTGTGCAGGTGTAGGCAAAAGTTTAGAAGGGGGTTGCAGAAAAAATTGTGACTTTTGTGCAACTCTTTTAAATAAAGGCGCAAAAAAACAATATACACAGATAAATGAAGCAAGTCCAAAACCCCAAAAAATGAAAAACAGTCTCAGAAAGTGGTATATATAAGGGCTCTTCACATTGGTGTTGCTTTTCACCTCCCTGTTTCAGTGATTTTCATGGATGCCTCACTGAGCCATTGGGTTCAATGCATGTTTTCACATTGGCTTTTTTTCACTGATCAAGTGGAGAAAGAATTTGAAACCTTCCGGTTGGTTTTCATTGATGTGGATAACAGAAGGCAATAAAACTCTATTGGGTCATTTTTTTCTGTCTTTTTTGAGACATTTTTGGTGCATTGCAATTTTTGTGTCTTTTTGGGGACTTCTTGAAATGTGCACTGAAGTCCGGACATAAGTTTATCATCAGTAAGATACATTTACCTTTTATGGAAAATGACATTTATCTTTTCATATTGTCTAAAATTTTAGACCTTTTTTGGCGTAAAACCTTCAGACAAAACCACACTTAAGGAAAACTTTGAAAATGGGAAGGAGTGATGTGAGACTTTAAAACAAACACCACAAAAAGATATCTGAAAAAAATCAATTTGGCACAAGAGAAAATGGAGATTGATAAATTACCAATGTAGCAGGCAGAAAAAAAGACAGGCAAAAACAAGCCAAAACAAATAGAGATAATAGAAATGGATATAGGTCCACAAAAAAAACTGATGACTGCTCAGAGTTTTTTCACTGATGAGACTGAGGAACCAGGTTTATGTTTTCAAACCTATGTTAAACCTTCATTTTTTCCAATTAGGTGTTATGGGGTTTTCATTTATGAGCCAGTCAGTGCTGGAGGCAGTGTCCATTACTACCTTATATTCTGCCCAGCCCTTCATTGGGCGCTGGTTACTTCAGTCTCCCGTGATCTCTAGTGCTCTTGTGGTTCTTGCTATTCTATTTGCTATACAATTCTGTACCTTTGCCACCATCTTGGTTTTGATCCGGTTTGTTTGACTCCGCTTGTTTGTCTATATCTATTGTTTGTTGCTCAGTATCGTTAATCTCCTAGTGTGACCCCACTTTCCTGTCACAGTCTTGTGTGGGTTTCTGTGTTCCTGTGTGAACACTAACCTATATCTGTATTCTGGTTACCTGTCCGCTCCACCATCCAGCAGCTGCTAGACAAAGTAAGTTTTCCTGTCATCTTGTTGGGTAACTCCGGGACCCTTAGTTAGGTTCCAGATAGCGGCTTCGCCCTGCCAGGCAAGTTTATCTGCCTTAGGCAGGGTCTTAGCCCGCAGGGACATCTCAGGGTGAGTTCGCCACCACTTACCTAGTCTGACAGCTAGTTCCAAGCCTGGTTGTGGTTGCGCAGTTACTGGACAGGTACTGACAAAAATGCTTCACCAGGTTACATATAGTGGTCAGATACCGTTTCTGCACATGCGATCAGCAGAGTATTAAGCTGCAGAAAACACAAGAGAATACAGCACCGTACAACAAATATAGTTTGGAATATATTATTTTTCCAAACTACGACCCCTGTATCTAGTGTCTAATAATTGCCTGATTTCTGATTAACCACATAATATTCTTGTATTATTCTTATTATTCTTATAGGTAGTATTGCTATGTAGCAGTATGATGGCCCCCACAATTCATATAACTGCTGGGTCCTAGGCACCCAAGTTTAAGACACCCCTAATTCCATATTCAGTGCTGAGAAAAATGCCAACATCAAGTATTCTTTAGGCCTCATGCATGTGGCTAGCTTGGTTACAGCCAGGTGGCGGAGCCACAAACTGTCATTTTTGGTGGGCTTCAGGGAAGAAGATCACCCCTCCCATTAACCACCCAACATTACCATGCTTACGGCCTGTTTCAGCACATTGTTGTGTTCAGGAGACCTAACAGTGCCTCTAAACCATATTAACACCAATGCCTACAATAAAAATCCCTAAAAAATTCAGTGTGATGGCAGTGACAGATAAGAGATAAATAAATGCATCAGAATTTCTTAGATATACCTATATAAATGTATCTGGGAAAAAAAGTCCTTCCAAATAATCCTTATGACATGAAGAAAACAGTAAAGATAATACAGAAGCTTCATTCTGTTACATATTTGATGGCCGCTGCTCCCAAGGCAGGTAGTAATCTTGGTAGCTTAATAAAGCGTGCAGCCACTTATCTGTATTGTCATCTGTACATCACAATATAAACCTCCTTATCAGCTCCAAGAGACAAAGATGTCAGTATTTCATAAAAGAGACTCACATTATTCTACGCGGATATAGTTGATTTTGTTTTACTTCCCAGACATAGAAAATACATGAATGTCAGTGTGAATTTACTCCTTATAAATGTCATTTTAGGGTTTTTTATTTCTAGAAGAAATAATTTGGTATTACTTTTATTTTTAAATATCAAAATCAGCACCAGATTACATGAAAAGAGAAATTGGATATTGGTCACAGGCTTACATTGCATTTGGTACTTAAGGGGCCTCCTCCACTTACCTCCACTCCCTTCTACCAGTAAGACGTGGACATGGATCAATGGGCATATTTTCATATCTATTTGGTGTCCATTTGTGTAATGGACAACATATAAACAAGCTATTTCTCCACATGGTACACGTTAAGAACATTGAAGCATGCACTATTTTAGTCTCTATCACAAAAAGGACAGATATTGGGGCACATTTACTAAAAACAGTGCTACTAGAACTGCGCTTCTGGATGCATTTGTTTATAAGAAAATCCAGAAGAAGGAGGTAGGAGGAGCTGTAGGAAAGAGGGAACTGACAATTCATTAAAAGCAGTGACACGGACAAGTGGTGAGGAAAATGTCTATGCTAGTTATGAGAAATTAGAGCCAAAGATTCTAAAGGCAATAAAGTCCCAAGAAATTCACAATGGAATTCAGGGTATAGAGAGTTAAAGATGATGGACATGGACTTTTGGCATTTGACAACGCGCCACATTAGAGTTTGATATATAAAATGAGACTGCTGGGACAAGGTGAAAATCTGTGTATTTGGGTAAGTAATTGGCTTAGTGATAGAAAACAGAGGGTCGTCATTAATGGCACATTCTCAAATTGGGTTGACATTATCAGTGGAATGCCACAAGGGTAAGTATTGGGCCCACTTCTTTTTAATATTTTTATTAATGACCTTGTATTGGGTTTGCACAATCAAGTTTCAATATTTGTAGATGATACTAAGCTGTGTAAAGTAAATACTGAGGTCGATAGTTTAGCATTACAGAGGGATTTGTGGAAGCTTGAGGAGTCGGCAGAGAATTGGTTGATGCGGTTTAATGTAGATAAATGCAAAGTTATCCACTTGGTCCATGGAAACAAAAAGTATAATTATGTTCTAATCAGTCAATTACTTGGTAAAACTGGAGCTGAAAAGGACTTGGGGGTATTGGTGGATGGTAAACTTAATTTTAGTGACCAGAGCCAGGCGGCTGCTGCTGAAGCAAATAAAATTATGCAAAATAAAAGCAGAAGAATTTGCAGGCACAGCCGGCACCCAATTCAGATAATTCAGCATGGTGGAGTGGACAGGGGGCACTTAGGCATATGACTACACCGAGGCAGTGCTCAATCCAAAGGGCAACAACAGTCCAATAGATAACAGTAAAAGATGAGATGGCACTCACCGATGGTGAAAAAGTCTTCCTTATTAGTACAGAGATGTACTAATGGAGAAAGCGCCGAGCGGCGCGAAACGGACCGTCGGCATAGCGGCACTGCCGATGGTGAGTGCCATCTCATCTTTTACTGTTAATAATGATAAAGACATAGGGGGATATTTATCATACGCTGGCGCCCGTGCGCCGGCCTATGATCGCCCCGCCGCTGAAAATTCGCAACCCGATACATCAAGAGGCATCTGCCAGGCAGATTGCGGAAAATAATCGCAAAAGCTAGCAATAAGCTGGCGGTGCGCAGAGGTCCTGAAAAATATGCCCCATAGTTTTGCCCTTATACAAATCCCTGGTCAGAGGCGATTCTACCATCAACATAGACAAAGGTTCTTTACTGTAAGAGCAGTGAGACTATGGAACTCTCTGCCACAGGAGGTTATTATGGCGGACTCTATGTACATGTTCTAGAGAGTAACAAAGGGTCGCGGCACTTCTTAAAAAGCAATGTATTCTTTATTTCTTCATTTTATAATTGCAGTTGACATGGCAGAGGTTTTGCTTACGCGTTTCGCACGTTAGGTGCTCTTAGTCATGGCATAAATTTTGTATAACACAGTAACAATTTAAAACAAGCAGCAGCCAATCCCTGTATCGAGGGTGTGTGCTCTTGAAATGATGATTCGCCAGAAGGGAAAACGCCCAACATAGCTCATCTCCGCATTCAACAGACTGATTCTAATATCAAACAACATCACAGATATATGGTAACGAAATAAAGATATAAATTTCTTCATATACGCAAGCAACAAAGTCAAATCCTGAACGGTTCATCTAAATTCATATGTATATATCAGAAGAAAAATCCAAGCCCGCCATCATTTGTCCATAGTCAATTCAGTCTGAATGGGGACGTACAACTCACATCCAACGAAATGAGAAAATTTGGAATTCTGCTGTCATGATATGTTAAGTCTGAATAGGGACCTAAAACTCGCTTACAACGAAATTAAAATCTACAATTCCGCTGTCATTTGTCCATGCTATATTTAGTCTGAATAGGGTCCTACATCTCACATCCAACGAAATAGGCAAATTTGCGATTCTGCTGTCATTTGTCCATGATATGTTAAGTCTGCATAGGGACCTACAACTCACATCCAACGAAATGAGAAAATCTACAATTCCGCTGTCATTTGTCCATGATATATTAAGTCTGAATGGGGACCTACAACTAAATGGTTTGTAAAATTTCCTGGGTAGTGAAGAGGAGGTACTGCAGCTATACTGCTGGGTAGTGAACAGGAGGTACTGCAGCTATACTGCTGGGTAGTGAACAGGAGGTACTGCAGATACACTGCTGGGTAGTGAACAGGAGGTACTGCAGCTACACTAATGAAGATGAGGTACTGCAGCTACACTGCTGGGTAATGAAGAGGAGATACTGCAGCTACACTGCTGGGTAATGAAGAGGAGGTACTGCAGCTACACTGTGGCGTAATAGAGAGGAGGTACTGCAGCTCTATACTGGGGTAATATAGAGGAGGTACTGCAGCTCCATAGCGGGGTAATAGAGAGTAGGTACTGCAGCTAAATAGCGCGGTAATAGAGAGGAGGTACTGCAGCTCCACTGCGGGGTAATAGAGAGGAGGTACTGCAGCTACACTGCTGGGTAGTGAAGAGGCGGTACTGCAGCTACACTGCTGGGTAATTAAGAGGTGGTACTGCAGCTACACTGCTGGGCAATGAAGAGGAGATACTGCAGCTACACTGCTGGTTAAGGAAGAGGAGGTACTGCAGCTCCATTGCAGGGTTATGGAGAGAAGGGCATCTGCTAGTTGAAACATGCAACAATAATTTTTACAAATATGTAACAAATGCAAAAGTTCCTGAAAGTAACAAATATATAACATGTGGCAATTTGTAGGAAAGAGTACGAGGTCATGAGGTATGTAGTCACCTCCCCAGGGTCCCACTCACCGCTGATGGAATTGGGTTATTACATTTTATTTTATTTGCTGAGACCCCTCATTATTCCAACCGGGGTGTGAGGCTTTTTGGCCCTTGCTGGATGCTGTAGCCTTAGGCATTCTACGACGCCATCATTTAAAGGGCCAGACCAGATGAGAGCGTCTCGCACATTTCATAGGAATATGTTGGCAGATAATAAGAACAGCTGACATTTTAATTAACACATAATCTGTAAGGAATTATGAAGTGGGAGGGGGAGGCTGCTGCTGTGGTGGTGGTGGCAGCCGCAGCAGAGCGTGGGGGAGATGTTAATATTCCTATGACAGATAGCCCCCGGGGGCCAATAACAATTACACATCAGGCAGCCACATTTAATAAGAAGAGATATAGGACGAGGATTCCTAGAAATGCTGCGGTCATGGGTTCAGCTGAGATGTTCCCTCAGGGAGCAGCTGTCATGAGAAGCTAGAAAGCAGTCAGTGACCCAGCAGGGGGCGACACTGAGGTGTGAAGGCGGTCACTCCCCCCCATTATACTGCACAGTCAGAAGATGAACATTCACCCTTGGTACCAAATTCTGCTGCTCTTCTGTTACAGGTGCGGCACCGGGCCGAGCGGCTCCATGGTCAGTAGTCAGTGACTAAGTCCTTCACCTGGGACCACGGGTGATGGGTGCTGGGTCAACGTCTCATACGGTCACTGAAGTTATGTGTCAGTCTTTACTTCAGTTCTCATATTTTATAGCTTAGCGCAGAGTCACAGAGCGGAGGCTACAATATTCCCCTTCAGGATCCTAGTGATATGTCATGACACATTGGGGCTCATTTACTAAGGGTCCGTCAGGTCCGCACTTCCGTCAGGTTTCCCGAATATTTCCGTTTTGCGCCAAATTGCACCGGTATTTTGGCGCACGTGATCGGATTGTGACGCATCGGCGCCTGCTTTCACGCAACAGAGCTCAGGGGGCGCTCAGAAAAAACGCAGAATTTAAAAAACTAATTGTGTCGCAAGATCAAGCACTTACATGCACCGGGAAGAAGAAGGTGAACTCCAGCAGACATCAGCGCAGCAGCGACGCCTGCAGGACCTCGGGCACACGGCCTTAGTGAATCACACCGGACCCGAATCCTCGCGGGACAACGCACCGAGGGATCGCGACGGGACCGGGTAAGTAAATGTGCCCCCATGAGTAGGACAATCCCTCTAAGCCACATCACAATTCACACATCTACAATTCATGGGATCTTCTTTTTGTTTCCTGTACCACCATTTGTCTCTCCACATTCCCTTCAAATAACTATGGGTTTTTATGGAGTATCCCTTTAAATCCCATTCGGGCAGTAGGTAGTAGATTGTATGCACAGTGTAGCATCTAATCCTCTTATAATTATGAAATTATTTAAAAGGTTTAGATTATCTAAATAGTTTTGAAATGTTAACCTTTAATCTATCTTCATCTGTTGTTTTTTGGGAGTTTCGCTCAGTTTCTTCCATTGGGGTTGCAGTTCTCTCTTCTTTTCAATAGGTGGCGCTGTGGAACCAGATATGTTTCCACTTTTTCTTCGAGTTTTGGTAACTTTCTTACATTGATGGGGGTGGGGGGTGGGGAGTTGCTGCTGATGTATTAGTAAAAATTCAGCCCTTGTGCATGCAGATGGGACCAGAGACCCCCACAAAACTGGGGGGACAGCAACAGATCATACTACTGTACCCTGCCCCCTGTATTACAGATAATCAGTCGTAAGATGTGAGTGGTCAGGACAATTGTTCAAACAGAGAGGAGAGAAAGACAGATGTAGCAGAGCTGTAATTGTCCCCATACCCTGCAGTGTACAGTATAATCCCTGGGATGTGCCCGGTCTATCAGGAATACCCCGCACTAGCCCACTCAGCCACTGGCTGTGCCCCCACCATGGCTAGGGGGTGCAGAGGTAGCAAAATTGGGGAAGTGGGTGCAATTCCTTACTGAGCTACATAAATTGCGCCTATGTTAGGACTCGTCCGCCATATTACGGAAGTAAAAGCTCTGATAAATCTGCCCCCATCTATGTGTATAAAACAGTATACATGCCCCACCATGGGTTAAATATAACAGTACTGTAACAGCAAACTGTAACTTGACTTCTTCATGTTCTTGAGTTTAGTTCAGGGATCAAATCTGCATAAGATTCCAGTGAACCCTTGTTACCTCTGTATCTACCTATAACTCATTAGGGGTCTCCCTGACCTTTGACCCTATAGACTTACTATGGGGACCTTGTAGTAACATAACAGGAAGCGCAACGTGAGCCCCACACGTCTCCTCCGATGACTGACTCCTTCCCTGGAAATGACTTTACATCTTGGCAGCTATTAAGTTGCCAGTCACTGTGGCCTTCTGGGAAGGGCTTGGATTTCTGGGAAGGGCACCCAGGTCCCAGTAAAGGGTGGGAGAAGTGCTGGGAAGAGGCCAGAAGACAAAACCTACTGTATAATACATGTTCCTGGACCATCATCGTAACATATTGGGGTACATTTACTTACCCAGTCCTGTCGCGATCCCGTGGTGCGTTGTCCGACAAGGATTCAAGTTTGCCGGGATTCACTAAGGTCCGTGCTCCGGATATCCTGCATGTGTCGCTTCCCCGCTGAAGTCTGCCGGAGTTCACCTGCTTCTTCCCGGTGCATGTGAGTGCGTGATCTTGCGCCACAAATTGTTTTTTAAATTCTGCGGTTCTTCCGAATCCACTCCCCCGATTTCTGTTGCGTGAAAGCCGGCGCCGATGCGCCTCAAGCCCGGGGCAATTTGACGCAAAACGGAAATATTCAGGAAACCCAATGAAAGTGCAGAGTTCGGACCCTTAGTAAATGAGCCCCATTGTGATCTATCTGCCATAAAAGATACAAAGAATCACATGACCTTAAACTTCTCAAATGATTGGCTGCAGCAGTCACATGATCGATGAATGTAATGAAATTTGAATCCCAGAAATAACTTTTTTAATTGTGTCCCTTTAAGAGTCACAATGAGTCAAAAGGAGTCAAAATATAATTCCAGCTATTAACCAAAGTTCCAGCACATCAAACATATGCAAATAATTATCTTAACTGTTTAGGTTTATAGCTGCTTTGCTGATCTCTGGATCTCCATGGTAACAGACTACAAATAAAAGTTGTGTAGTCACATCCTGCAGTGACTCCCCTTTCAGCCTCTACTTCCTGCTTATCTACCAGATTTACACTGAGAATAGATGACAATGTGGCCGCAGGATCCGACTACAGACGATTATTTCCCAGCACTAACAGTCTGGAAGGGAGCTGTGTACACAGAACGATAACAGGATTTTCATCAAGACTATTTGCAATCATCATAAAAAAGAAGAAGCAAGTTTTTGGTACAATTTGCTACAGTTTCATCCAATCTAGAGAATATTATAGCAGGATGGATACAATGGGGGGGTTTACTAATTCTGGCACAAGCACGACTGTCGGCATCGGAGATCAGTCTCCGGAAAGCACAGCCCGAAGTATTAAAGTGGCGCAAGGCTGTAAGTAGATAATGGGTAGACGGTAATAATCAGTCATGTGCCATAAAAATGTCGATATCAATGAGAAGTGCGCCAAAATCTTACATGTACGGCGTCTTAATTTTGCTCTCTGGCCATTTTTTTTCTTGGTCTATTGTGTGCCAAAAATTTGCACCTAAAAATGCAGACAAAGTACACATAAATGTGATGGATAATGTGGAATAGTTAGGCCACGCCCACTTGCGCCAAAGAAAAGACAGAGGAGTTGGGATAGTCGGGAACATCTGTTCTTACTGGCGCAAACTCATTATACATGATCCGCAAAAATTCTGCGCCCAAAAAAACCCCTAAAATCCCTGCATTTTTTTGGCACACCGTCACATCCTGCTGTTTCCAGTCTGTAATTCCCTTTATTCCCCTGTATTCAGTGATACTGTACATGTGATTGTCCGTCCAATAAGACCATTTCCTATCACTTTATGGCTTGATACATTGTGGACACCACGTGGCGGTATTATTTATTCCATGTATGAGGCTGTTATTTCAGGCCTGTTTAGTTGGATCCATGACCCAGACACTTGGTCCCTGTGCAGGAGCTGATGCTACGTCACATGTCTGGCGGCTCTGGTGACGGCTCGTGCCTCGACCGGTTACTGACATATCAATTAATTGCTATAAATACCCGCGGATGATTAGTCATAAATCCTGCACATGTCTCAGGTCTGCGCCTGTCCTGACACCAGGGCCGCGCCTCGCTGATGATTGTCAGGAGGTACCGGAGGAACACAACACTAAATGCATGAGATTCCAGACTCCCCGAATTCATGGGTCTCCTATCTCTGAGCAGCCATATTGGATATCCTGGGGCTGCTTCTCTGTCATTGCTTACGGAGAAGCCCCTCCCCTTCTCTACCTAATCTATCTTTCTACCTTCCTCATATCTCTCTATCATTTACCTACCTCATATCTATCTATCTATCTATTTATCTACAGTCATGGCCATAAGTTTTGAGAATGACACAAATATTATATTGTCACGTGATCTGTTGCCCTCGGGTTTGTCAGATGTTTTTATCACATACAGAAATACCAGTGCAATCATATTATGGGGAACAGAAGCTTTTATTGTCAGTGAGAAGGAGTTACTGCAGCGAGTCAGTATTAGCAGTGCTGCCCCTTCTTCTTCAGGACCTCTGCAATTCTCCCTGTCAGCTCTCAATCACCTTCTGGACCAGATCCTGACTGATAGCCGTCCATTCCTGCACAGTCACTGCTGCATTGTGTCACAATTTGTTGGTTTTTGTTTGTCCACCCGTCTCTTGATGATTGACCACAAGTTCTCAATGGGATTAAGGTCTGGGGAGTTTCCAGGACATGGACCCAAAGGGGGATATTTATCATACGCTGGCGCACGAGCCGCTGCAAATTCGCAACCCGATACATCAAGAGACTTCTGCCTCTTGATGTATCAGGCTGCCAACAGCGCAGCGTTTATCCTAGAAAAAAACGCAGCCGGCGACTTTTCACGTATGAAAAGTCGCCGGCAGCAGCGAGTGCGCAGGCGCGGGGACAGTAACGCCCCGCGCCGGCCCACTCCCATCCGGCCGCACCCCCCCTTCACGCCCCACTGCCGTGAAGGTGTCGGATTGGGGAAAATAATCGCAAAAGCTAGCAATAAGCTAGCATTTGCGATCATTTCAGGGCCTCTGCGCCACTGGCGGTGCGCAGAGGTCCTGATAAATATCCCCCAATATCTCTCTGTTTTGTTCCCTGAGCCATTTAGTTCTCCCCTTTGCTTTATGGCGAGGTGCTCCATCATGCTGGAAAAGGCATTGCTGATCACCAAACTGCTCCTGGAGGGTTGGGAGAAGTTGCTCTTGGAGGACATTCTGGTGCCATTCTTTATTCATGGATGTGTTTTTAGGCGAGACTGTGAGAGAGCCGATTCCCTTGGCTGAGAAGCCGCCCCACACATGAATGGTTGCAGGATGCTTTACAGGTGGCATGAGACAAGACTGGTGGTATCGCTCACCTTGTCTTCTCCCAACAAGCTGTTTCCCAGATGTTCCAAACAGTCGGAAAGGGGATTCATCAAAGAAAATGACTTTCCCCCAGTCCTCAGCAGTCACTCCCTGATCCTCTGCAGAATATCAGTCTGTCCCTGATGTTTTTTCTGGAGAAAAGCGGCTTCTTTGCTGCCCTCCTGGACACCAGGCCTTGCTCCAAGAGTCTCCGCAGTCTCACAGTGCGTGCAGATGCACTCACACCTGCCTGCTGCCATTCCTGAGCACGCTCTGCAATGCTGGGAGCCCCATCCGCAATCTGAAACACTTGTAGGAGACGGTCCTGGCGCTTGCTGGTCCTTCTTGGGCGCCCTGGAGCCTTTTTGGCAACAATGGAACCTCTCTCCTTGAATTCCTTGATGATGCGATAGATTGGTGACTGAGGTGCAATCTTTCTAGCTGTGATACTTTTCCCTGTTAGGCCAGTTTTGTGCAGTGCAATGATGACTGCACGTGCTTCTTTAGAGATAACCATGGTTAACAGAAGAGAAACAATGATGCCAAGCACCAGCCTCCTTATAAAGTATCCAGTGGTGTGATTGTTACTTAATCATGACAGATTGATCTCCAGCCCTGTCCTCATCAGCACCCGCACCTGTGTTACTGGAGCAATAACTGAAACCATGTTCTTTGTTAGGCACCTGCAATGAAGTTGAAATGTGTTTTGGGGGAAAACGTTTATTTTCTAGGCAAATATTGACCTTGCAATTAATTGCTGTTAAGCTGATCCCTCTTTATAACATTCTGGAGTAGATGAAAATTGCCATTATAAAACCTGATGCAGTAGACTTTGTAAAAATTTACATTTGTATCATTCTCAAAACTTTTGGCCATGACTGTACCTAATCTATCTTTCTACCTACCTACCTCCTATCTATCTACCTACCACATATCTATCTATCATTTACCTACCTCATATCTATCTACCTACCTAATCTATCTTTCTATCTACCTCATATCTATCCATCATAGTTTTACAAGGTCATTGCATGTGGTTTTGCAGATCTTGAGATCACAGTAGACGTGTAATTTCTGCACATTGTAAATGCCACTTTCCTGATAGGACAGATGATGGGGGTTATGGTCCTGTGTGGCACGGAGCGCAGTATGACCATTTCTGGAATATGTGCTGTAATGACGGAGCACTGGCACTGACCCCACAGTATACACCATCTATAATACTGCGGATAATGGACAGAGATTTACATAACACACAGTATACATGGATCTCCCCTGTATACACTGCAAGGAAGATGAACAGTGTTATATTATAACATGAAGATGACATAAACATCTCCGTATATTGCTGAAAATATCATAGTATGGAAAAACCATTACCTGGATCATGTGGTGATGTTTATGGGCTAATTGGGGGGATTTATTGTGGATTTATCCTACAAATACTGATATAGTCACAATCCGGACCTGGTGGAGAACGACCCGTGCACATATATCAGGAAGCCCGGAGAATCCTGATGGATCCGTCACGAGCCGGTGCATGATACACCCCCCCCCCCCCCATTGTGTGCACCTATATGTCTGAATAGAACCGGAAATATACACAGGGGCACAGTTACTAAGGTCCTTGCGCCAGTTTTCTGACGGACATTGCACGTTCTTTAGGTGCAAACTGCCACATTTGTGTCACATGTGACCCTTTTATGGTGATAATGTCCGCCAGATTAATCATGAAAAGTCCAACAGAATTGTGTCTCACGCCACATGTCAAAAGTGCACCAAAAAAAAAAGTGGTGCCCTCTGCCGGAGCATTGTAGGGGGCACCAGATTCATGCAGAACGTGTGACACAAATCCCGAATCTGGTGCTTCCTGCAGACTATTTTGTGCAGTTTGTTGTTAGTAAAACAGATCTTTGAGGGACATTGATCATAGTTTTTTTGGTTGTTTTTGCAGTTTTGTTGCTCAATTTTTTGGCACAGTTATTAAGTTTGTCTTTAATTTGTGACAAAGCAAATGTGAGTGGTTTTGAGTCTCACCTTATCAGACATATTGAATGTTCTGCAGATGTTTGCACGGCATCTATCACTATTTTTTGCCTAAAAAGTTGTAAAAAAGTTGCAAAAATACACCTGCACGTAGCAGCTGCATTTGAAAAAAAAACTCCCTTTCCCTTTTCTCTATGCATAAAAAAATCCTTCAGCGCAGTTTTAAAATGTAAAATTTCTCAAGTAACAATGTCATCATTTTCTATAGGATCATCTCTGTGAGTGATTATTGTCAATCTGAATGTAAAGATCTAAAATGTTTTCAGGCTCCATTTCCTAAACATTATAAAAACAAAGCCAAAGACTTTTTTTTTACATATCTGTAACTTTTAGTCTCAGCTCATACAACTAAATGTAGTTAGGACAATGTATAAGCCGATACTTTTTTGTGCAGAGATGAAGCCCTGAATTTTATGTCACTTTTTCTTAATCTCGTTTCATTATCGGTCACAATTAAGATCGACTTTGTAGGGTAAAACTTGAGACAAATTTGGTGCAAAATTAGATGCAAATGAATTGGACATGCGACAATTCAAAACTCATTTACTAAGGCAAAACAAGATCACCAGGAACAGCAGCAATGCTGCTCCAACTCCCCCCAGGCCAGTTAAGGCTCCAAAAAGCAGCAGGACTCTGGGAAAGCTGGATACCTTGGAATAGGTGAGTGCTCAGAGAGCTGAGGCTGACCTCAGTGAAGAGGGCTGGGGAATGCTGAGGACCTGGGAGTCTATTTCCACCTATGCCTCCCGGGCTCTAGGCCACCTCTCTGAGTACGAACAAGCCAGCAAGACGGTGAGGAGGCTGTGGGAGGAGCTGAAGTGTGCCAATGCCAGGGCAAGCTCTGCCCAATAGAAAATAGGGAGCAAATTTTTGCCTAAATAACCAGGCTTAAAAGTGACATCCAGGTCTCGGAGGAAATAAAGACATTTGTGCTGGAGAGCAGTGGACCATATGAGGAGAAACCCTTAAATGATGAGAGGTTTCGGGAGATGGAAGAGGAGAAGTAGAGGCGATTGATGGGGCTTCAGCCTGAAAGTCGGACGGAGGAGTAAAGTCCGGTACAGTATAGGGGCCCCCTGCAGGACAAATGGCCATGTCATCTCGCTGCGGTTCTGCCGGCTCGGATGAGGACAGTGACAGCAACCAGGGAGGGGCGCTGATGGAGGAGATCAGGCGGCTCGAGTCCCCCGTGCACCTCCAGGATTTTTCACTGTGCAAGCTCCGTTACCCAGCCCAGCACAGGTCCTGCAGTGGACTCAGTGCCAGGGAGCGGGGAGATTACAGGTGTAAGATCTAATGTGGCGATGGGCTCCATCTCTATTTGTGGTAACAGTGGGGGAGCAGGGGAGGCATCAGCCGGAAGGCCGGACAGTAAGGGTGGTTCGGCTGTGGCGTTACCATCAAAATCTAGTGCTGTGGTGTCTCCCCCAGTGGGAGGGGGGATAGCTTCCGGTGCCTCGGCGCCTCTTCACGTGGTTGCCACTGATCACTTGGTTATGGAGCGGCGGCAGTGTGTGGGGGTAGCTGAGGGCTCCGGACCTCCCCCCAAAAAAGTGCTTTTTTTGTGTCTGTGTTGGAGATAATTTGCTGAAGAGTGCTGAGGAAGGTGGATATCAGCGGCGCAATATACCAGCTATAGATCCGCGTCGCCTCTCACCTACCCCTACCCCATTGTCTAGGCAATGCTATGCAGGGGGACCTCCGTCCCTTGTGCCTGAAGATGCGAAAGTGGTCATGTCCCCTAATGTTGTTGCTGGTCCAGCCAGTGTGAATGATGTCAGTAATGTTGTGAAGGAATGACTGGTGTTACAGTTACGCGGCTGAGTGTAACATGGAGGTGGGTAACAGGTAACAGTTATTTGGTAGGTACAGGGGTTGGTCCAGTTGCTCCCCTATTTGCGACACCTGTTAAGAGCTATGCCAGTGTTGCTGCTGGGGGAAGTGGTGTCCTCGTTTCTGGGCTCTGGGGACGGCTTTTTGCAACGGCGCCTCCTGCAGTCCCTACAGAAGGGTGAAAGGATCATCAATGTAGCAGGGCAGGAGGTTGATTTGTCTTTTTGGATAAAGAGGCACAGCCTGTCTGCCTTCTGAGAGCAAAGAGACGATAAGGAGTGTCACGGTTACACACGCGATCCTAGGTACGGATTGAGGGTGCACCCTTGCCTGTTGCCGCGCTCCCCGCTCCCCCAGCCCTCGCTTACCTCTCCTGGCTCCGGCCTGCACTCTGGCTCCCAGCGTGTAGGCCACATGCTTCTTCCCTGCAGTCGTGCGCTCCCGCCACTAGGGGGGGGGGGGTATACATTGTGTCAGTGTAGTAGTACCCTTGGACAGAGAATAATACATATATAGGGGGATATTTACGAGCGCCAGCGTATGATCGCCCCGCCGCTGCGAATTCGCAGCCCGATACATCAAGAGGCTTCTGCCTCTTGATGCATCGGGCTGCCAGCAGTGCAGCGTTTATCCTACGCCAGGCAGGGCCTGGCGTAGAAAAAGACGCAGCCGGCGACTTTTCACGTATGAAAAGTCGCCGGTAGCAGCGAGTGCGCAGGCGCGGGGACAGTAACACCCCGCGCCGGCCCACTCCCGTCGGCCTGCCACGCCCCCCCTTCACGCCCCTTCACGCCCCACTGGTGTGAAGGTGGCGGATTGGGGAAAATAATCGCAAAAGCTAGCAATAAGTTAGCATTTGCGATTATTTCAGGGCCTCTGCGCCACTGGCGGTGCGCAGAGGTCCTGATAAATATGCCCCATACAGTGTATCAGTAAAGTAGTCCCCTTGGACAGAGAATAATACAGATATACATTGTATCAGTGTAGTAGTCCCCTTGGACAGAGAATAATACATATATACAGTGTATCAGTGTAGAAGTCCACTTGAACAGAGAATAATACATATATACAGTGTATAAGTAAAGTAGTACCCTTGGACAGAGAATAATACAGATATACATTGTGTCAGTGTAGAAGTCCACTTGAACAGAGAATAATACATATATACATTGTATCAGTGTAGTAGCCCCCTTGGACAGAGAATAATACAGATATACATTGAAAGGTTCTTTAATGTAAGAGCAGTGAGACTATGGAACTCTCTGCCACAGGAGGTTGTTATGGCGGACTCTATGTACATGTTCTAGAGAGTAACAAAGGGTTGCGGCACTTCTTAAAAAGCAATGTATTCTTTATTTCTTCATTTTGTAATTGCAGTTGACATGGCAGAGGTTTTGCTTACGTGTTTCGAGCGTTTGGTGCTCTTAGTCATGGCATAAATTTTGTATAACACAGTAACAATTTAAAACAAGCAGCAGCCAATCCCTGTATCGAGGGTGTGTGCTGTTGAAATGGTGATTCGCCAGAAGGGAAAACGCCCAACATAGCTCATCTCCGTATTCAACAGACTGATTCTAATATCAAATAACATCACAGATATATGGTAACGAAATAAAGATCTAAATTTCTTCATATACGCAAGCAACAAAGTCAAATCCTGAACGGTTCATCTAAATTCATATGTATATACCAGAAGAAAAAGCCAAGCCCGCCATTATTTGTCCATAGTCAATTCAGTCTGAATGGGGACGTACAACTCACATCCAATGAAATAAAAAAATTTGGAATTCCGCTGTCATGATATGTTAAGTCTGAATAGGGACCTAAAACTCGCATACAACAAAATTAAAATCTACAATTCCGCTGTCATTTGTCCTTGCTATATTTAGTCTGAATAGGGTCCTACATCTCACATCCAATAAATAGGAAAATTTGCGATTCTACTGTCATTTGTCCATGATATGTTAAGTCTGAATAGGGACCTACAACTTGCATAAAGGACTTGCTAAAGATCAGGGTGAGCCGTATCACTTTTCTATTTTACTTTTGCTTGATGTTCTAGAGAGGCCTGGCTGACTTTCTGGAGAGAAAAAATATCACAGGTTATGGGGATAAAACATTTATTTAATTCTTAAAGGTTGCACTTGATGGACTTGGTATTTTGTACTATTATACTATGATACAAAGAAACAGTTCTGTCAGCTCACCTGGGACGCAATGGATTAGTGGAGAAGTGAACTCAAGCTCGGATATCGCCCGCTTCACAGGAGGCACTTAATCAAGGAAAGGGAGGAGGAACTCCGACTCAAAAGTAAACTTCAATCCAGGTAGGTAAAATCAAAGAGACTTTTATTGAAGATATACAAATAACATGATAAAATTGATTGGCATGGGTCGGATTGAGTAACCTTGGAATTGGACACTGCATATACAACAGTATATGATGTACACAACATATTTTGTATTACAGTTTATGTAACTATGTAATACATAAACTGTAATACGAAATATGTTGTGTACACCATATACTGTGAAACCTGCAGAGTCCAATACGTAGGTTGTACGAGTGGTGCCATGAAAACACGCATCAGGAGACATCTCTGACGCTAAAAATAAGGATATAGTTAACGTTTCCATGGCATCAAAACATTTTCGCACCATCCATGGTGGTGACTGCAGTTCCTTTTCGTGCCTTGGCATAGAAAGGATCTCCAGTTCGCCACATGGAGGTGATCGGAAAAAGAAGATGTTCAACAGGGAAACATACTGGATTTTTTGTCTGGAAACTCGGGTTCCCAACTTTTTATTTTACGTTTATTTTTTCATAACTCAGCGTCATCTCATCAGTGTGCTTTCATACTTGGCTAGAAAATAGCCATAGGAGAATCCAAACGGCTTACTTACGCCTACAGTAGCGTTATATATATTTGATTTCTGGTTGATCTGCTGGTGGCTGTCCTTGCTGCAGTGCATCTACTAGCAAATTGTGAGCAATTTGTAGTGAGAGTTGCGACCGCTGTGTTTTGCGCTTAGTGACGCACATATCCATCGCAAAGACCGAAGTGGGAAAATTTATTAGGGGTTGGATTTCAATTAGGCACAGTCTGCCATTTCCTTTTTATTTTACGTTTATTTTTTCATAACTCAGCGTCATCTCATCTGGCATAGCAGTGTGCTTTCATACTTGGCTAGAAAATAGCCATAGGAGCTGGGTAGTGAAGAGGAGGTACTGCAGCTATACTGCTGGGTAGTGAAGAGGAGGTACTGCAGCTATACTGCTGGGTAGTGAACAGGAGGTACTGCAGCTATACTGCTGGGTAGTGAACAGGAGGTACTGCAGCTACACTAATGAAGATGAGGTACTGCAGCTACACTGCTGGGTAATGAAGAGGAGATACTGCAGCTACACTGCTGGGTAATGAAGAGGAGGTACTGCAGCTACACTGTGGCGTAATAGAGAGGAGGTACTGCAGCTCTATACTGGGGTAATATAGAGGAGGTACTGCAGCTCCATAGCGGGGTAATAGAGAGTAGGTACTGCAGCTAAATAGCGCGGTAATAGAGAGGAGGTACTGCAGCTCCACTGCGGGGTAATAGAGAGGAGGTACTGCAGCTACACTGCTGGGTAGTGAAGAGGCGGTACTGCAGCTACACTGCTGGGTAATTAAGAGGTGGTACTGCAGCTACACTGCTGGGCAATGAAGAGGAGATACTGCAGCTACACTGCTGGTTAAGGAAGAGGAGGTACTGCAGCTCCATTGCAGGGTTATGGAGAGAAGGGCATCTGCTAGTTGAAACATGCAACAATAATTTTTACAAATATGTAACAAATGCAAAAGTTCCTGAAAGTAACAAATATATAACATGTGGCAATTTGTAGGAAAGAGTACGAGGTCATGAGGTATGTAGTCACCTCCCCAGGGTCCCACTCACCGCTGATGGAATTGGGTTATTACATTTTATTTTATTTGCTGAGACCCCTCATTATTCCAACCGGGGTGTGAGGCTTTTTGGCCCTTGCTGGATGCTGTAGCCTTAGGCATTCTACGACGCCATCATTTAAAGGGCCAGACCAGATGAGAGCGTCTCGCACATTTCATAGGAATATGTTGGCAGATAATAAGAACAGCTGACATTTTAATTAACACATAATCTGTAAGGAATTATGAAGTGGGAGGGGGAGGCTGCTGCTGTGGTGGTGGTGGCAGCCGCAGCAGAGCGTGGGGGAGATGTTAATATTCCTATGACAGATAGCCCCCGGGGGCCAATAACAATTACACATCAGGCAGCCACATTTAATAAGAAGAGATATAGGACGAGGATTCCTAGAAATGCTGCGGTCATGGGTTCAGCTGAGATGTTCCCTCAGGGAGCAGCTGTCATGAGAAGCTAGAAAGCAGTCAGTGACCCAGCAGGGGGCGACACTGAGGTGTGAAGGCGGTCACTCCCCCCCATTATACTGCACAGTCAGAAGATGAACATTCACCCTTGGTACCAAATTCTGCTGCTCTTCTGTTACAGGTGCGGCACCGGGCCGAGCGGCTCCATGGTCAGTAGTCAGTGACTAAGTCCTTCACCTGGGACCACGGGTGATGGGTGCTGGGTCAACGTCTCATACGGTCACTGAAGTTATGTGTCAGTCTTTACTTCAGTTCTCATATTTTATAGCTTAGCGCAGAGTCACAGAGCGGAGGCTACAATATTCCCCTTCAGGATCCTAGTGATATGTCATGACACATTGGGGCTCATTTACTAAGGGTCCGTCAGGTCCGCACTTCCGTCAGGTTTCCCGAATATTTCCGTTTTGCGCCAAATTGCACCGGTATTTTGGCGCACGTGATCGGATTGTGACGCATCGGCGCCTGCTTTCACGCAACAGAGCTCAGGGGGCGCTCAGAAAAAACGCAGAATTTAAAAAACTAATTGTGTCGCAAGATCAAGCACTTACATGCACCGGGAAGAAGAAGGTGAACTCCAGCAGACATCAGCGCAGCAGCGACGCCTGCAGGACCTCGGGCACACGGCCTTAGTGAATCACACCGGACCCGAATCCTCGCGGGACAACGCACCGAGGGATCGCGACGGGACCGGGTAAGTAAATGTGCCCCCATGAGTAGGACAATCCCTCTAAGCCACATCACAATTCACACATCTACAATTCATGGGATCTTCTTTTTGTTTCCTGTACCACCATTTGTCTCTCCACATTCCCTTCAAATAACTATGGGTTTTTATGGAGTATCCCTTTAAATCCCATTCGGGCAGTAGGTAGTAGATTGTATGCACAGTGTAGCATCTAATCCTCTTATAATTATGAAATTATTTAAAAGGTTTAGATTATCTAAATAGTTTTGAAATGTTAACCTTTAATCTATCTTCATCTGTTGTTTTTTGGGAGTTTCGCTCAGTTTCTTCCATTGGGGTTGCAGTTCTCTCTTCTTTTCAATAGGTGGCGCTGTGGAACCAGATATGTTTCCACTTTTTCTTCGAGTTTTGGTAACTTTCTTACATTGATGGGGGTGGGGGGTGGGGAGTTGCTGCTGATGTATTAGTAAAAATTCAGCCCTTGTGCATGCAGATGGGACCAGAGACCCCCACAAAACTGGGGGGACAGCAACAGATCATACTACTGTACCCTGCCCCCTGTATTACAGATAATCAGTCGTAAGATGTGAGTGGTCAGGACAATTGTTCAAACAGAGAGGAGAGAAAGACAGATGTAGCAGAGCTGTAATTGTCCCCATACCCTGCAGTGTACAGTATAATCCCTGGGATGTGCCCGGTCTATCAGGAATACCCCGCACTAGCCCACTCAGCCACTGGCTGTGCCCCCACCATGGCTAGGGGGTGCAGAGGTAGCAAAATTGGGGAAGTGGGTGCAATTCCTTACTGAGCTACATAAATTGCGCCTATGTTAGGACTCGTCCGCCATATTACGGAAGTAAAAGCTCTGATAAATCTGCCCCCATCTATGTGTATAAAACAGTATACATGCCCCACCATGGGTTAAATATAACAGTACTGTAACAGCAAACTGTAACTTGACTTCTTCATGTTCTTGAGTTTAGTTCAGGGATCAAATCTGCATAAGATTCCAGTGAACCCTTGTTACCTCTGTATCTACCTATAACTCATTAGGGGTCTCCCTGACCTTTGACCCTATAGACTTACTATGGGGACCTTGTAGTAACATAACAGGAAGCGCAACGTGAGCCCCACACGTCTCCTCCGATGACTGACTCCTTCCCTGGAAATGACTTTACATCTTGGCAGCTATTAAGTTGCCAGTCACTGTGGCCTTCTGGGAAGGGCTTGGATTTCTGGGAAGGGCACCCAGGTCCCAGTAAAGGGTGGGAGAAGTGCTGGGAAGAGGCCAGAAGACAAAACCTACTGTATAATACATGTTCCTGGACCATCATCGTAACATATTGGGGTACATTTACTTACCCAGTCCTGTCGCGATCCCGTGGTGCGTTGTCCGACAAGGATTCAAGTTTGCCGGGATTCACTAAGGTCCGTGCTCCGGATATCCTGCATGTGTCGCTTCCCCGCTGAAGTCTGCCGGAGTTCACCTGCTTCTTCCCGGTGCATGTGAGTGCGTGATCTTGCGCCACAAATTGTTTTTTAAATTCTGCGGTTCTTCCGAATCCACTCCCCCGATTTCTGTTGCGTGAAAGCCGGCGCCGATGCGCCTCAAGCCCGGGGCAATTTGACGCAAAACGGAAATATTCAGGAAACCCAATGAAAGTGCAGAGTTCGGACCCTTAGTAAATGAGCCCCATTGTGATCTATCTGCCATAAAAGATACAAAGAATCACATGACCTTAAACTTCTCAAATGATTGGCTGCAGCAGTCACATGATCGATGAATGTAATGAAATTTGAATCCCAGAAATAACTTTTTTAATTGTGTCCCTTTAAGAGTCACAATGAGTCAAAAGGAGTCAAAATATAATTCCAGCTATTAACCAAAGTTCCAGCACATCAAACATATGCAAATAATTATCTTAACTGTTTAGGTTTATAGCTGCTTTGCTGATCTCTGGATCTCCATGGTAACAGACTACAAATAAAAGTTGTGTAGTCACATCCTGCAGTGACTCCCCTTTCAGCCTCTACTTCCTGCTTATCTACCAGATTTACACTGAGAATAGATGACAATGTGGCCGCAGGATCCGACTACAGACGATTATTTCCCAGCACTAACAGTCTGGAAGGGAGCTGTGTACACAGAACGATAACAGGATTTTCATCAAGACTATTTGCAATCATCATAAAAAAGAAGAAGCAAGTTTTTGGTACAATTTGCTACAGTTTCATCCAATCTAGAGAATATTATAGCAGGATGGATACAATGGGGGGGTTTACTAATTCTGGCACAAGCACGACTGTCGGCATCGGAGATCAGTCTCCGGAAAGCACAGCCCGAAGTATTAAAGTGGCGCAAGGCTGTAAGTAGATAATGGGTAGACGGTAATAATCAGTCATGTGCCATAAAAATGTCGATATCAATGAGAAGTGCGCCAAAATCTTACATGTACGGCGTCTTAATTTTGCTCTCTGGCCATTTTTTTTCTTGGTCTATTGTGTGCCAAAAATTTGCACCTAAAAATGCAGACAAAGTACACATAAATGTGATGGATAATGTGGAATAGTTAGGCCACGCCCACTTGCGCCAAAGAAAAGACAGAGGAGTTGGGATAGTCGGGAACATCTGTTCTTACTGGCGCAAACTCATTATACATGATCCGCAAAAATTCTGCGCCCAAAAAAACCCCTAAAATCCCTGCATTTTTTTGGCACACCGTCACATCCTGCTGTTTCCAGTCTGTAATTCCCTTTATTCCCCTGTATTCAGTGATACTGTACATGTGATTGTCCGTCCAATAAGACCATTTCCTATCACTTTATGGCTTGATACATTGTGGACACCACGTGGCGGTATTATTTATTCCATGTATGAGGCTGTTATTTCAGGCCTGTTTAGTTGGATCCATGACCCAGACACTTGGTCCCTGTGCAGGAGCTGATGCTACGTCACATGTCTGGCGGCTCTGGTGACGGCTCGTGCCTCGACCGGTTACTGACATATCAATTAATTGCTATAAATACCCGCGGATGATTAGTCATAAATCCTGCACATGTCTCAGGTCTGCGCCTGTCCTGACACCAGGGCCGCGCCTCGCTGATGATTGTCAGGAGGTACCGGAGGAACACAACACTAAATGCATGAGATTCCAGACTCCCCGAATTCATGGGTCTCCTATCTCTGAGCAGCCATATTGGATATCCTGGGGCTGCTTCTCTGTCATTGCTTACGGAGAAGCCCCTCCCCTTCTCTACCTAATCTATCTTTCTACCTTCCTCATATCTCTCTATCATTTACCTACCTCATATCTATCTATCTATCTATTTATCTACAGTCATGGCCATAAGTTTTGAGAATGACACAAATATTATATTGTCACGTGATCTGTTGCCCTCGGGTTTGTCAGATGTTTTTATCACATACAGAAATACCAGTGCAATCATATTATGGGGAACAGAAGCTTTTATTGTCAGTGAGAAGGAGTTACTGCAGCGAGTCAGTATTAGCAGTGCTGCCCCTTCTTCTTCAGGACCTCTGCAATTCTCCCTGTCAGCTCTCAATCACCTTCTGGACCAGATCCTGACTGATAGCCGTCCATTCCTGCACAGTCACTGCTGCATTGTGTCACAATTTGTTGGTTTTTGTTTGTCCACCCGTCTCTTGATGATTGACCACAAGTTCTCAATGGGATTAAGGTCTGGGGAGTTTCCAGGACATGGACCCAAAGGGGGATATTTATCATACGCTGGCGCACGAGCCGCTGCAAATTCGCAACCCGATACATCAAGAGACTTCTGCCTCTTGATGTATCAGGCTGCCAACAGCGCAGCGTTTATCCTAGAAAAAAACGCAGCCGGCGACTTTTCACGTATGAAAAGTCGCCGGCAGCAGCGAGTGCGCAGGCGCGGGGACAGTAACGCCCCGCGCCGGCCCACTCCCATCCGGCCGCACCCCCCCTTCACGCCCCACTGCCGTGAAGGTGTCGGATTGGGGAAAATAATCGCAAAAGCTAGCAATAAGCTAGCATTTGCGATCATTTCAGGGCCTCTGCGCCACTGGCGGTGCGCAGAGGTCCTGATAAATATCCCCCAATATCTCTCTGTTTTGTTCCCTGAGCCATTTAGTTCTCCCCTTTGCTTTATGGCGAGGTGCTCCATCATGCTGGAAAAGGCATTGCTGATCACCAAACTGCTCCTGGAGGGTTGGGAGAAGTTGCTCTTGGAGGACATTCTGGTGCCATTCTTTATTCATGGATGTGTTTTTAGGCGAGACTGTGAGAGAGCCGATTCCCTTGGCTGAGAAGCCGCCCCACACATGAATGGTTGCAGGATGCTTTACAGGTGGCATGAGACAAGACTGGTGGTATCGCTCACCTTGTCTTCTCCCAACAAGCTGTTTCCCAGATGTTCCAAACAGTCGGAAAGGGGATTCATCAAAGAAAATGACTTTCCCCCAGTCCTCAGCAGTCACTCCCTGATCCTCTGCAGAATATCAGTCTGTCCCTGATGTTTTTTCTGGAGAAAAGCGGCTTCTTTGCTGCCCTCCTGGACACCAGGCCTTGCTCCAAGAGTCTCCGCAGTCTCACAGTGCGTGCAGATGCACTCACACCTGCCTGCTGCCATTCCTGAGCACGCTCTGCAATGCTGGGAGCCCCATCCGCAATCTGAAACACTTGTAGGAGACGGTCCTGGCGCTTGCTGGTCCTTCTTGGGCGCCCTGGAGCCTTTTTGGCAACAATGGAACCTCTCTCCTTGAATTCCTTGATGATGCGATAGATTGGTGACTGAGGTGCAATCTTTCTAGCTGTGATACTTTTCCCTGTTAGGCCAGTTTTGTGCAGTGCAATGATGACTGCACGTGCTTCTTTAGAGATAACCATGGTTAACAGAAGAGAAACAATGATGCCAAGCACCAGCCTCCTTATAAAGTATCCAGTGGTGTGATTGTTACTTAATCATGACAGATTGATCTCCAGCCCTGTCCTCATCAGCACCCGCACCTGTGTTACTGGAGCAATAACTGAAACCATGTTCTTTGTTAGGCACCTGCAATGAAGTTGAAATGTGTTTTGGGGGAAAACGTTTATTTTCTAGGCAAATATTGACCTTGCAATTAATTGCTGTTAAGCTGATCCCTCTTTATAACATTCTGGAGTAGATGAAAATTGCCATTATAAAACCTGATGCAGTAGACTTTGTAAAAATTTACATTTGTATCATTCTCAAAACTTTTGGCCATGACTGTACCTAATCTATCTTTCTACCTACCTACCTCCTATCTATCTACCTACCACATATCTATCTATCATTTACCTACCTCATATCTATCTACCTACCTAATCTATCTTTCTATCTACCTCATATCTATCCATCATAGTTTTACAAGGTCATTGCATGTGGTTTTGCAGATCTTGAGATCACAGTAGACGTGTAATTTCTGCACATTGTAAATGCCACTTTCCTGATAGGACAGATGATGGGGGTTATGGTCCTGTGTGGCACGGAGCGCAGTATGACCATTTCTGGAATATGTGCTGTAATGACGGAGCACTGGCACTGACCCCACAGTATACACCATCTATAATACTGCGGATAATGGACAGAGATTTACATAACACACAGTATACATGGATCTCCCCTGTATACACTGCAAGGAAGATGAACAGTGTTATATTATAACATGAAGATGACATAAACATCTCCGTATATTGCTGAAAATATCATAGTATGGAAAAACCATTACCTGGATCATGTGGTGATGTTTATGGGCTAATTGGGGGGATTTATTGTGGATTTATCCTACAAATACTGATATAGTCACAATCCGGACCTGGTGGAGAACGACCCGTGCACATATATCAGGAAGCCCGGAGAATCCTGATGGATCCGTCACGAGCCGGTGCATGATACACCCCCCCCCCCCCCATTGTGTGCACCTATATGTCTGAATAGAACCGGAAATATACACAGGGGCACAGTTACTAAGGTCCTTGCGCCAGTTTTCTGACGGACATTGCACGTTCTTTAGGTGCAAACTGCCACATTTGTGTCACATGTGACCCTTTTATGGTGATAATGTCCGCCAGATTAATCATGAAAAGTCCAACAGAATTGTGTCTCACGCCACATGTCAAAAGTGCACCAAAAAAAAAAGTGGTGCCCTCTGCCGGAGCATTGTAGGGGGCACCAGATTCATGCAGAACGTGTGACACAAATCCCGAATCTGGTGCTTCCTGCAGACTATTTTGTGCAGTTTGTTGTTAGTAAAACAGATCTTTGAGGGACATTGATCATAGTTTTTTTGGTTGTTTTTGCAGTTTTGTTGCTCAATTTTTTGGCACAGTTATTAAGTTTGTCTTTAATTTGTGACAAAGCAAATGTGAGTGGTTTTGAGTCTCACCTTATCAGACATATTGAATGTTCTGCAGATGTTTGCACGGCATCTATCACTATTTTTTGCCTAAAAAGTTGTAAAAAAGTTGCAAAAATACACCTGCACGTAGCAGCTGCATTTGAAAAAAAAACTCCCTTTCCCTTTTCTCTATGCATAAAAAAATCCTTCAGCGCAGTTTTAAAATGTAAAATTTCTCAAGTAACAATGTCATCATTTTCTATAGGATCATCTCTGTGAGTGATTATTGTCAATCTGAATGTAAAGATCTAAAATGTTTTCAGGCTCCATTTCCTAAACATTATAAAAACAAAGCCAAAGACTTTTTTTTTACATATCTGTAACTTTTAGTCTCAGCTCATACAACTAAATGTAGTTAGGACAATGTATAAGCCGATACTTTTTTGTGCAGAGATGAAGCCCTGAATTTTATGTCACTTTTTCTTAATCTCGTTTCATTATCGGTCACAATTAAGATCGACTTTGTAGGGTAAAACTTGAGACAAATTTGGTGCAAAATTAGATGCAAATGAATTGGACATGCGACAATTCAAAACTCATTTACTAAGGCAAAACAAGATCACCAGGAACAGCAGCAATGCTGCTCCAACTCCCCCCAGGCCAGTTAAGGCTCCAAAAAGCAGCAGGACTCTGGGAAAGCTGGATACCTTGGAATAGGTGAGTGCTCAGAGAGCTGAGGCTGACCTCAGTGAAGAGGGCTGGGGAATGCTGAGGACCTGGGAGTCTATTTCCACCTATGCCTCCCGGGCTCTAGGCCACCTCTCTGAGTACGAACAAGCCAGCAAGACGGTGAGGAGGCTGTGGGAGGAGCTGAAGTGTGCCAATGCCAGGGCAAGCTCTGCCCAATAGAAAATAGGGAGCAAATTTTTGCCTAAATAACCAGGCTTAAAAGTGACATCCAGGTCTCGGAGGAAATAAAGACATTTGTGCTGGAGAGCAGTGGACCATATGAGGAGAAACCCTTAAATGATGAGAGGTTTCGGGAGATGGAAGAGGAGAAGTAGAGGCGATTGATGGGGCTTCAGCCTGAAAGTCGGACGGAGGAGTAAAGTCCGGTACAGTATAGGGGCCCCCTGCAGGACAAATGGCCATGTCATCTCGCTGCGGTTCTGCCGGCTCGGATGAGGACAGTGACAGCAACCAGGGAGGGGCGCTGATGGAGGAGATCAGGCGGCTCGAGTCCCCCGTGCACCTCCAGGATTTTTCACTGTGCAAGCTCCGTTACCCAGCCCAGCACAGGTCCTGCAGTGGACTCAGTGCCAGGGAGCGGGGAGATTACAGGTGTAAGATCTAATGTGGCGATGGGCTCCATCTCTATTTGTGGTAACAGTGGGGGAGCAGGGGAGGCATCAGCCGGAAGGCCGGACAGTAAGGGTGGTTCGGCTGTGGCGTTACCATCAAAATCTAGTGCTGTGGTGTCTCCCCCAGTGGGAGGGGGGATAGCTTCCGGTGCCTCGGCGCCTCTTCACGTGGTTGCCACTGATCACTTGGTTATGGAGCGGCGGCAGTGTGTGGGGGTAGCTGAGGGCTCCGGACCTCCCCCCAAAAAAGTGCTTTTTTTGTGTCTGTGTTGGAGATAATTTGCTGAAGAGTGCTGAGGAAGGTGGATATCAGCGGCGCAATATACCAGCTATAGATCCGCGTCGCCTCTCACCTACCCCTACCCCATTGTCTAGGCAATGCTATGCAGGGGGACCTCCGTCCCTTGTGCCTGAAGATGCGAAAGTGGTCATGTCCCCTAATGTTGTTGCTGGTCCAGCCAGTGTGAATGATGTCAGTAATGTTGTGAAGGAATGACTGGTGTTACAGTTACGCGGCTGAGTGTAACATGGAGGTGGGTAACAGGTAACAGTTATTTGGTAGGTACAGGGGTTGGTCCAGTTGCTCCCCTATTTGCGACACCTGTTAAGAGCTATGCCAGTGTTGCTGCTGGGGGAAGTGGTGTCCTCGTTTCTGGGCTCTGGGGACGGCTTTTTGCAACGGCGCCTCCTGCAGTCCCTACAGAAGGGTGAAAGGATCATCAATGTAGCAGGGCAGGAGGTTGATTTGTCTTTTTGGATAAAGAGGCACAGCCTGTCTGCCTTCTGAGAGCAAAGAGACGATAAGGAGTGTCACGGTTACACACGCGATCCTAGGTACGGATTGAGGGTGCACCCTTGCCTGTTGCCGCGCTCCCCGCTCCCCCAGCCCTCGCTTACCTCTCCTGGCTCCGGCCTGCACTCTGGCTCCCAGCGTGTAGGCCACATGCTTCTTCCCTGCAGTCGTGCGCTCCCGCCACTAGGGGGGGGGGGGCGCGGACTTCTCCTAGCCTTAAAGAGCCAGCATCCTCCTTATTGGCTCGGGCATTCCTGGCTCGGCTATATAGCCTGGCGACTCCCAGCATCCCCTGCCGCATCTTAGGTTCATTCTTCTGAGGAGAAAGCCTTCCTGAGCGTTTCCAGACGCCTCTGAGTTCCTGTGTTCCGTGGTATTCTCGTGTTCCCGTGTTTCATGGTATTCCCTTGTTCCGTGTTGTCCTGTGGCGGTCCTGGTATCCTATGGCGGTCCCGGTATCCTGTGGAGGTCCTAGCATCCTGTGGCAGTCTTGGTATCCTGTGGCACTCCGAGGTCCTGCCAGCCTTCCGAGGTCCTGCCAGCCTTCCGAGGTCCTGCCAGCCTTCCGAGGTCCTGCCATCCATCCGTGGTCCCCGTGTCTCTACCTTGGCTGCCGCCACGGGCCTAGTCGCGGGCTCTGGCGAAGACCAGGAGTTCACTTACACTGGTTGTTATCTCCCGCGGTGGTCCAGGGTGTCCACTGTCTATTCCCCTGAGACTGTGACAGTAAGATCCGGCCATGGACTCCGCCAAGGTCCTGTATCCTGCAAAAGCCATGGACTGTGTCGAGGATCCTTACCTGCTACTGGGTGATTGCTGCCCAAAAGGAACTCTTGGACAAACTCGCTGCCACTCTTCGGATGATTGCCTCCCAGCAGCAGGCTCCCACGACTCCTCCCGTTGGTGACCCGGACATGGTCTCCCATACCAAGTTCCTGGCAAAAATCCGGTCCAGGTTTGAACCGCCTCAACTTTGGCTACCTCGCCTGTCCAGCTTGGTCCCGGTGTCCCCAGTGTCTCCACTGCCTCCCAGAGCTGCTCCAGTGACTCCACAGCTTCCCAGAGCAGCTCCAGCGCCGCCCAAGCCTCCGCAGCTTCCCAGAGCTGCTCCAGTGGCGTCCAAGCCTCTGCAGCTTCCGAGAGCTACTTCAGCGGTGCCCAAGCCTTTGCATCTTCCCAGAGCTGATCCAGCAGTACCCAAGCCTTTGCAGCTTCCCAGAGCTGCTCCAGTGTCTCCGCAGCTTCCAGCAGCTGCTCCAGTGTCTCCGCAGCTTCCCGCAGCTGCTCCGGTGTCTCCGCAGCTTCCCGCAGCTGCTCCAGTGGCTCCCCAGCTCCCCACAGCTGCTCCAGTGGCTCCGCAGCTCCCCGCAGCTGCTCCAGTAGCTCCGCAGCTTGCCAGTGCTGCTCCAGAGACTCCACAGCTTGCCAGTGCTGCTCCAGAGACTCCGCAGCTTGCCAGGGCTGCTCCAGAGACTCCACCGGCCTCCCCTGAGGCCGCTAAAGAGTCTCCACCGGCCTCCCCTGAGGCCGCTCCAGAGTCTCCACCGGCCTCCCCTGAGGCCGCTCCACAGTCTCCGCCGACCTCCCCGGAGCTAGCTCCAGAGTCTCCACTGGCCACCCGTGAGGTCGCTCCAGAGTCTCCACCGGCCTCCCCTGAGCCCGCTCCAGAGTCTCTATACATTGTGTCAGTGTAGTAGTACCCTTGGACAGAGAATAATACATATATAGGGGGATATTTACGAGCGCCAGCGTATGATCGCCCCGCCGCTGCGAATTCGCAGCCCGATACATCAAGAGGCTTCTGCCTCTTGATGCATCGGGCTGCCAGCAGTGCAGCGTTTATCCTACGCCAGGCAGGGCCTGGCGTAGAAAAAGACGCAGCCGGCGACTTTTCACGTATGAAAAGTCGCCGGTAGCAGCGAGTGCGCAGGCGCGGGGACAGTAACACCCCGCGCCGGCCCACTCCCGTCGGCCTGCCACGCCCCCCCTTCACGCCCCTTCACGCCCCACTGGTGTGAAGGTGGCGGATTGGGGAAAATAATCGCAAAAGCTAGCAATAAGTTAGCATTTGCGATTATTTCAGGGCCTCTGCGCCACTGGCGGTGCGCAGAGGTCCTGATAAATATGCCCCATACAGTGTATCAGTAAAGTAGTCCCCTTGGACAGAGAATAATACAGATATACATTGTATCAGTGTAGTAGTCCCCTTGGACAGAGAATAATACATATATACAGTGTATCAGTGTAGAAGTCCACTTGAACAGAGAATAATACATATATACAGTGTATAAGTAAAGTAGTACCCTTGGACAGAGAATAATACAGATATACATTGTGTCAGTGTAGAAGTCCACTTGAACAGAGAATAATACATATATACATTGTATCAGTGTAGTAGCCCCCTTGGACAGAGAATAATACAGATATACATTGGCACATTGGGTTAACTTGGTGGAGGCTGGGACCGAGTCTGACCCTGGGGCTGGTCATATACTGCCGACACCGAGGATTCCGGGGCCTACCTCGGTCCAGGTCTCTCAGGCCTAGTATGCCTCCTACTCCTCCCACCCCTCCTCCACTTCCGCATGGCGCCATCAGTCGGTAGCTCTAGGCATAGCAGCAGTGCCGTCGCTAAGCGACAGCAGGCGGTGCTCAAACTGCTGAGCCTAGCCGATAAAAGGCACACCGCCCAAGAGCTATTACAGGGCATCACGGCGCAGACTGATCTGTGACTGGCACCGCTGAACCTGAAGCCAGGCATGGTTGTGTGTGACAACGGCCGTAACCTGGTGGCGGCACTGCAACTTGGCAGACTGACACATGTGCCATGCCTGGCCCATGTGTTAAATCTCCCAGTTCAGCAGTTCCTCAAGACATACCGAAATCTGTCTGATTTGCTCACGAAGGTGCGCCGTATCTGTGCGCATTTCAGGAAGTCCAGCACAGATGCTGTCTCTCTCAGGGCAGCGCAGCGCCGCCTCCAACTGCCCGCTCACTGACTGTTGTGCGACGTGCCCACGAGGTGGAATTCAACATTAACCATGTTATCCAGAGTTTACCAGCAGCGCAGAGCAATTGTAGACTGCCAGATGTCAACTTCCACCAGAACTGGTAGTCAGGTCAGTCAGCTTCCACCGATAAGCGTACACGCCTGTCGACTGACAGCGCTGACAGGCTGATGCTTATTAAGATGAATAAAGCCTGGATTTCTCATAATTTCCAATCTCCACCAGGTGAAGGAAGCTCAACCTGAATAATTTATCCACTCCTCCTCCTCCTCATTTTCCTCCTTCTCCTCCTCTTTGTACAGTAAAGCAGAGGAAACTGGCTATTTTTTGACAGGGCCCACTGGCTCTAGCTATAGTACTTTATGCATTTAATTTTTCTGGAGGGCCACCGACCCGGTCCTCTGTTTTAAACAATTTTTGGGAGTGCCACATACAGGCACTCAATCTATTCAATTTTTCTGGAGGGCCACCTACCTGCTCCTCTGGTTTGAAAACTTTTTTGGACTGCCACATACAGGCACTCAATCTATTCAATTTTTCTGGAGGGCCACCTACCTGCTCCTCTGGTTTGAAAACTTTTTTGGACTGCCACATACAGGCACTATCCAAATTAAATTGTCTCCATAGCAGCCTCCACACGTTGTCTCCATTGCTACCTCCAAAAGTCGTCCATATAGCTGCCTCCATACATCGTCCCTTTATCAAACGAGGTGTGTCAGGCAGAAATTTGGGTTGTTTTCATGGCTTCCACATCAAAGTTGTTAACTTTGTCGCCAACCAGCTGTGTTATCCACAAAATATACTGGCAAACTTTTATCATTTACCAATATTATTTCAGCGCTTCTTGCGCATCTGTTTCCATTCCCCTCACCCCCCATATCCTAAACTTATAAGAACGCTACTACCTTGATTATCCAAACGGTCTGAAAGGCGTCGGTTTATTTTTTTCGGCCTGTGACAGTGGGTTGGCTTTTCCCGCCAGTTTTTTTTTTCCCCCCCCAGACGCAGAAGAGAGACACCAGCCCATGCCAGATCCAACTAACATAGTTTTAACTGCAGCACCTTTAATCTACTACTAGTTCACTGCCTCCATACATGGTCCCCTTATCAAACGAGCTGTGTCAGGCAGAATTTTGGGTTGTTTTCATGGCTTCCATGTTAACTTTGTCGCCACCCTGCTGTGTAATCCACAAAATATACTGGCAAACTTTTATCATGTACCGATATTATTTGAGCGCTTCTTGCTCACCTCCTTTGGTTCCTCTCTGCCACCCATTGGTTTGAAGCCTGAGTCCATTTAGGGTATGTCGCCATGCCACTCTCTAGCCTGCCGCTGCTGCCGCTGCCTCTGCATGCCGTCCCCTATAGTGTCAGGGTCAATTATTGGATGTTTTAATGTCTGATGAATTCACTTTCGATTATGTACAGTTAGACAACCTGTGGAAGAGTCCTCCTTGCCGCAGGAGTTGTTTATTGTGACTCTATGGTCAGGTGCAGAGAGGCCTGCATGCCTTTTCTGGGAACAAAAATAACAGGTTTTTTTTTTGGTGCATGTATCTTAAAAAAACAAAGTTTGTGGACGAGGACATCCCTTTTTCCATATTCTATATAATACCAGTTTGTTTTAGCACGATAAGAACTGTCAAATTCCAGATCGATAGGGTATGGGGAAAAAAAACAACACTGCCCTGTGTTCATAGACTCCCATCAGCACTCGCATTAAACTTCTCTCTCTGACACTAGGTAAAAGCAGAAAACTTCTGTACCCCTTATTGCCCACACACACAAAAGGCATAGACTGTCGGCATTGATGGGTTCTACTCTGAGGATACACCGCTAGTGACCGACAGCTACTGCTTGTCCACTAGAAGGGTCTTGGTAGGTACATACTAATGCTACATCAGCACGATGTATGCCGCCGTGACGTAGTACGGCGGCAGCATCGGCGCGCGGAAGGATACATGATGCCGCTGTCTCCCCCTTCCCCTCGCCAGAGAGAGATACGCGCACTTTGCGCCGTAGCACGGTAAAAGATAGGACTTTCCTATCTTGTCCCGTGCGACCGAGCGTCCTGTGCCGCACCGTGTTCTTCAACGTAACCGCTCGTACAGGGCCGTTAAGCCCATAGGAGTTTATGGGGGCGTATATCGTGCCCTTATACTACGTCAGCCGTAATAGAAGTCCCCCATACATTTGTTGTGTAGGCCTACTACGTATCAAATACAGTGAAATCCACTGACACTGCTGCATATGGTATGAGAGAACAACAAAAACGTTAATAAGAATGTGATGGCGACGTATAAGAAAAGAAGAGGGTTTCTCGCCTTCACTTTACTTCTGAATACCACCATTTACTTAGCTTCCTTGTCCTATACATGGTTTTAGGGCTTAGTTATTTTCAGTGATGGCTGATGGGTTTTTCCTTGAAACCAAATCTAGCTTTTAAATTCTTGAACAATACAACATTTATTTCATATATAGCTTCTGCAACATAGTATTATTGTTTATGATCAAGGAGACAGTTCTTATCCACTCCGCTCAAAGTAACTTCCATCCCTGTGGTAAATCAAAGAGACTTTTATTGAAGTAATTACCCATAACATGAGAAGGATTGGCCTGGTTCTCATTAAGGGTCCTGGAACTCCTACGCATTTCGATAAACTCTGTAATCCTGATTCATGGCTACTGAAGGCATAATGACTAACTATATATAGGGACATCGAGAATGGTCACACACACCCGCACCGAGGCCCATCAGCTTCGAGTGAGGGATTGATCCTGAAACATTAACTTGTTAACAAGCTTGCTACAAAACTTGTTGACAAACCATCACATCTTTTAAGATAAGACAAATTATTAGATTGACTAATCCCTAAATGCCTGGTACTCGTTATTCGAGACGAACCTTTCCCTATGTCTCGAGTGCTCGTCTCGCTACGATCCCCATTGAAGTCCATGGGAGACTCGAGCATTTTTCCAGGTGACCCAAGGCTCCTGCACAGGCACTTGGCCCAAACACCTGGACCTAAGAAAGATGGAAACACCACGGAAAATGGAACAGGAACGCAGGGGCAAAGCCTGCATGGATTCCTCGGAGGCCTGCTTATCCGCACCATTATGCCAAATTATGCAACATCATGGCCATGACAGAGTTACAGAATGAAGCTAGATACATCTAAAACGTCTCGAATAACGAGTACCCGAGCATTTTAGTGCTCGCTCATCTCTAATAATTATGTTCTTATCTTAAAAATGTATGTGATGGTTTGTAAACAAGTTTTGTAAGCAAGCTTGTTAACAAGTTAATGTTTCCGGATCATCCCTCACCTTCGAGCTGATTGGCCCTCGGTGCGGGTGTGACCCTTCTGATGTCCATATATATAGTTAGTCATTCTGACCTTCATTAGCCATGAATAAGGATACAGAGTTTATCCGAAATGCGTAGGCGTTCCAGGGACCCTTCCTGCTACCCATGCCAATCCATTTTATCATGTTATTTGTATTACTTCAATAAAAGTCTCTTTGATTTTACCTACCTGGATTGAAGTTTACTTTTGAGCCGGAGTTGCTCCTCCCTTTCCTTGATTATACAATAATACTATGTTGCAGAAGATTATATATGAATAAATGTTGTATTTTGTTCAAGAATAAGCATAGATTTTTGTTCATGGAAAAAATAAGACATTCACTGAAATAAGCCCTAAACCATTTTCTATGCAAAGAATATAAGTAATGTGTGTCAAGATATTTCCGGATTAGAGACCCAAGGGATTAAATCCGGCGACGATCTGCTTTTCTTCATAACTAACCCACAGGTTTCCCTCCCTAACCTAATGAAGGAAATACAAGTATTTGCCCAATTGTCTAATTTCCGCATTAACTGGTCCAAATCTGAGGCCCTCAATGTCTCCCTTCCAGAGGCCCTGGTTGAGACACTGCGAGGGTCCTTTAATTTTAGGTGGGCTTCGCAAAGCATTACTTACCTGGGGACTCAATTGTCAGCTGATTTATCTAAGCTCTACACGCTTAACTTTTTACCCATTCTTAAGAAAATACAAGAGGACTGCTCCAGGTGGACAAAGGCATTTTTTCATGGTTTGGCAGATGTGCCATACTTAAAATGAACATACTCCCGCATCTTCATTATTTATTTCAAGCATTACCCATCAAATTGCCGAAGGCCTACTTTCGTTCCCTGAATGCCATTCAACATAAATTCATTTGGGCGGGTAAGCCCGCTAGGATTCAGCGTACCACTTTATATCGCCCAAAGATAGCGGGGGGGATTGGGTTGCCGGACTTCAAGGGTTATCATTCGGCCGCTCATATGGCCAGAGTCCTTGATTGGTGTTGTAATGCAGACCTGAAACCATGGGTGCGGCTGGAGCAGTCCTACACGACAATCCCACTACAGGTGATACTTTGGCTGTCTTTAGAAAGGAACGCAGCTCTAAAATCACACCCTACGATTGGCCCTACTTTCTCTCATTGCCAGTTAGAGATCGTCAGGGAAAGACTACTGCCCAAACACTCCCCACTGACACCAGTGTTGGGCCACCCTAATTTTAGCCCGGGTTGTGACGATCCCGTATTTAACCAATGGAGACGGGCGGGCAAGTTTAGGGCTAAGCACGTCAGCAGAGACTCAGCCTGGTTAACGACTCAGCAGCTCATGGAAATTACAGACCCATGCCCACTGGGGGCATGGAGGGCTCAGCAATTACGACACTATTTAATTTCTCTTCCTCCTTGCTCTCAATTTTCTAAAAATCAAACCTCATTCGAAAGCCTTTGTTCCAGCACTGGGACTGTAAGACATACGCTCTCCTCCTCCTATTCATGTCTTCTAGCCGTACCAGATGACCCTGGCCCTCCGTTTTTAAGGCAATGGGAAACAGACTTACATGTCACACTTACACCTGAGCAGAAGGAGCGCATCTTCGAGCTTTGCCATTGCACCTCAATCAGTTCGCGATACCAGGAAGCGGGGTATAAACTCATGGCTAGGTGGTATAGAGTACCTACTCGACTGCACATGATCTTCCCACTGGTGTCCCCCACATGCTGGAGATGTGGAGAAGAGGAAGGATCCTTCCTCCATGTGTTCTGGTCTTGTCGGGTCCTTGCCCCATTTTGGCAAAGCTTGCAACACTACATTTCCTTGATCTGTGGAATTTCTGTGGGACTGGACCCTCCTCTCCTACTTCTCCATCATTGTGATGTTTCAGCGCAATCATACAAGAAATCAATATTGCGCTTCCTAATAATGGCTGCCCGTTCTTGCATTCCAGCACTATGGAAGCAAACCAATCCTCCAACACTGACCATGTGGGTTAACAAAGTAAATGATATCATGCGTATGGAAGACCTTACGTCTTCCTTGCACGGCACCCATGCGAAATTTAGCAAAACCTGGCAACTCTTATAAAGATCCGGGTTATCCCCCTTTCCAGACTACTTCGGTTGTCCTCCTGCCACCCGGCCTAGGCGCCTCCTTCTATCCTCTTGCTCGCCTACTTGACTACCCCTTTAGCCCTATCCCCTTCCCTTACTCCCCTTATCCTATTACTCTCTATTGCTCCCCTCCCTATGTTTCTTTGGGGAGTTCCTTATGGGCACTTAATTGAGTCTAAGGTCTCCCTAGTGGTTTTTGTTATTGTTTTCTAAAATTACATAAAAATGGTGAGAGTGTGGAGGGAGCTGGGGCGAATACACGAAGAAGTACACCAAGAGTTGCATACTGGTATATTTTGTCATTTATTACGGTTTATGTTTGACTGTATGTACTCAATGTTACAAGGACTGCGCTCCTGCTCTTTATTTGTACTCTTACTGCCAATAAAAACTAATTTATAATAAGTAATGTGTGGTATTAACTTTGGAAGCTTGTGTTGCTGCTCCTTTATTCTAACTATATTTATTATGACCCCCTCCTCCTCTCCCGGGCGCTGACGCGTGCCTGCTGTGCTAAGGTGTCAAGTGAATGTAGCCTTAGTTTTACCATTGTCCTTCTTAGCAAGGTTATTTGATATTATTAATGTCTAAGTGTTGCACTGATTTTATAATGATTTTTACTCAAATGTTGTGTGGGATTCCTTCTTTAAAAACAGCCATCTTGTGCTGCTCACCACTTTTCTTTCCAGAGTTATGTATTTTTTCTGTTCTGAGCTACTTGCCTGAAATCTTACTCATCAGTAGTAAAGTGCAAGGAGAGTAACCTCTTCCTCTTAGTTATAAGATGCCCTCACATTCTATAATTTTTTTGTGTTCTCTCATACCATATGCAGTGTTCAGTGATTTCACTGTATTTGCTACTTTATTAGGCTACATTCACACACATGTATGGGGGACGTATATACGGCCGATGTATATACGGCCGATATACTTCCCCCATACACTCCTATGGGCTCACGGCCCTGTACGGGAGCGGTACGGTGCAGCACACGTGCGGCACCGTACCGCTCCGTAGCACGGGAAAAGATAGGACATGTCCTATCTTTTCCCGTAATATGGCGCCGTGCGCTGTATCTCCCTATGGAGAGGGGCAGGGGTGAGCAGCGCTCATCCCCTGCTCCTCTCCGCAGCGCCGATGTATGCCCGCCGTACTACGGTACGGCGGGCATACATCGTGTGAATGTAGCCTTAGTATGTACATACAAGACTCTATAGTGACAAGCCAGGTAGCTTTCTTCACATAGAGGTGTATGTAATAAGTAGTAGAACCCATCAATGAGACAGTTATATGATATTTATAGTCTGTTGTGTGGGCACTAAGGGTTAAGAGCTTTACTGCTATTTACATAGTGTCCAGAGAGCAGAAGATGAATGAGAGTGCTGCATGGGAGTCTATGACACAGGAAGTTGTGTTTTAAAACATAACATATTATTTTGATAAAAAAAATGAGTATCATAGAATATGGAAAAAGGTGCATGTCCATGAAGTCCAACCTTTAAGAATGAAAAAAAAATAACCTGTGATATTTTTGCTCTACAGAAAGGCATCCAGGCCTCTCTTGAACATGTACATAGAGTCCACCATAACAACTTCCTGTGGCAGAGACTTCCACAGTCTCAATGCTCTTATAGTAATAAATCCCTGTCTATGGCGATGGTAGAACAGCCTCTCTCCTCAAGGCAAAAGAGGATGCTTCCTTGTCCTGGCAACGGACTTGGGGATAAAAAGATCTTTGGAGAGATCCTTGAACTTCCATTCAGGTATTTCTACATTGTAATAACCCCAACTTTAGTAATCTGCCATTGTATTCTACTCCCTCTACTCTCCTAATAATCTTGGTTGCTCTCCTCTGCACCAGTTGCAGTTATGGTATGTCCTTTGTATACACTGTGTGCCCAAAACTGTACACAATATTCCATGTGTGTTCTGTCCCATGTTTTGTATAAGGGCAGAACTATGTATCTTGAGAATCTATTCCCCTCCAGACTCTGGTCACTAAAATTAAGTTTACCATGCAGTTTTGCAAAGTAATTGACTGTTTAGAACATAGTTGTACTTTTTGTCCATAACTTTACATTAATCTACATTGAATTTCATCAGCCATCTCTCCGCCCATTACTCCAGCTTCCACAAATATTATACTATCGACCTCAGTATTAATGCCTTTACACAGCTTAGTATCATCTCTAAATTTAGAAACTTGACTGTGTAAACCATCTACAAGGTCATTTCTAAAGCTACTAAAAAGAAACAGGATGACAGAGAAATTGAACATTCCAGAGTTCTAGGCAGAGATGCTTCAAAATTGTTATAGCATTAGGAATACGGGTATATAAGCCAGAAGGGTTAGCAAGTTTATTATTATGTTCTTTGTTAAGACATAAGGAGTAAAAACAATTATATTTGAAACTTATTTTTTCGAGAGCAAAACACCTGAATATTTTTTGGATGATTCCAAGATCCAAAATTCAGCTCTGTTATTTCCATTAAAACTAGCAGGAGAAAACAGACATTTTGAACACCGCTGTGCACTTTGTAATATATGCAATAAAATAACATTTTAGTGTGCATGGGCAGTTATCAGTCTAAACTGAAATGCAAATGTATAAACTCCAGAGAAAATAGCATTTCTACGCTGGTATTTTGACATTTGTTTATGATTCAGGTTTGCTACAGATTATTTTGGTTCACCTATAGAAGTATAGTGTTGGTTTTTCATTTAGACTTTTCCTGTATCTTTCAACATTTCACATGCTTCTATTTGCTCATCAAGTCAAAGTCATACAAAAAGCTAGAAGAAATGTTCTGTTGCTGCCAATCATATGGGGAAAATGGAAATTTCTCAATCAGAAGGTGCTATTGCTGAAATTATGTGCATAGAAGAAATGTCAAAGAATTTTCACAGCAGACTTCTTCATGCTGGATGTAACAGACCATATCCTGTTTTGTTTTGTATTTTCACCTTTGAATTTCAGTCTTTTTTATAACAATTGAAGTAAAATTTATATTTAACTTTTTTACAAAATGTAAATTGCCACAACAAATATTGTATGAAACCATATGCAAAAATATAAAAATAATGTCAAAAACACCATGAATGTATGAAACAATATGCAAAAATATAAAAATTATGTCAAAAACACCAGTCTCTATTTTGGGGGAGGACTTAAAAATGTGATTGTTCTAAAGCCCTTTCAAGTTTTAAAACTATTTTAAGAAAAGGTTCAGACACATTAAAGAAGTCTTGCTACACAAATTGACGATAAATCCCTTAAGGGAAGAGAAAGACCAATGCATACTGGACATTTGCTTTGGGTGTTTTCTTATACTTCCATACTTGGGAAAACTCTAAAAAGTAATCCACATTGGCTAGTTGCTTTGCAGGTCATGTTATACACACATAGCGTGGTCTGTTTCTTTAAAATGCAATGCCTTTTATTGTTTAAAGGATACAAACACAAACATAACACATGGCAAAATCTCTGCCCAACCCAGGGTTTTACCTTTCTTTAAGCTTCTTATGGAGTGAAAGCAAAAACACACAGGAGGAGATTTCTGATGTAAAAGCAGTAAAACACTGGATAAGAATTTGCGATTAAAATAGCAAGTATGCAACCTCCACGATGTGGCGGCTGGTAAAGTGTGCAGGCACAAGGTGTTTGCTGGTTTTTACACAAAACAATGCCAGGTTTGACCTAGCATAGTTTTGTTTGCCAGCTGTAGCCCCCAGATACATCAAAAGGCCCATGATTCTGGATGTATCCGGTACGACAAAGGGGTGGTGGTGGCCTCTATCGTATGATAACTCTCCCTGAGAAAATATACAATCTAGCAAAAAAAATCATCAAATTCATAACAAATAAACACAAAAATAGATAGATAATAACATGTGGCATATTTCATCTATTTATTTACCTATTATGAAATTTGAAAACTTTTGTTACCCTACTGGGTCTGATCACTCACACAATCGCTCAGCCTGTGACCCATCTCAAAACACATTACTATAATTTCTATTTGGCATCAAGGTGTTAAACTATCTCCACTTACCTAGCTTTATTATTTGTAAGCTGTGTTCCCCTTACTTGGGTGTTTTAAACCACACCCCTTCTGTAAATTTTATGTTACAGCAAAACTCAATCATCAATCACAGTAATGACCTTTGAATGCTTTTGAAATGTTTGTTGCTTTTCTTATTTAAATTAAATGTCAGTGACTACCCATAGTCGATAATTTAAGGTCGACGCAAGTTTTGTACTGATATATATGCCTTTTTAAGGGTCTTATGCACTGATTAAAGCCAGTGATCAGCTGTGTACGTAGACCCTGAGTGTTTAAGCTTGTTTTGGGGTTTCCATGATCAATTTAGATCATGGGTTGTGAATACAGTCTCTTGGAAACTATGGCCTTTTGAAAGTCACTGTATCTACATGTAAGAAGTACAAAGTGTGAAAGACTCTGCTCTTATCAGATACATATCATACTGTAGCATATCTACCTGCTAAAGGACAGTGAAATAGACCTTTGTTAGAGACCTTAGGTTATGTGCGTCCATTTATGAGAATCTATGTGGTATAGTCCATCAGCAGCAAGTGAGAGAGAGAGAGACCCTCCTCCAGATACACAGATCCATGTATCAAACTTTTTGCTTTCCTTTTTCTTTACTTATTGAGAGTTTTCAAGGTGCTTGTGCTCATTTGCAACTTTTTTGCACTTAAAACAGTCTCCTTTCAAAGTCCGCCATTGTCAAGCTTTCTGCAGTGCTCCCTGAACAAATTTTGGTACAAATCTATGGCTGCTCTTGACAGGGCTAGAAATGAGCTTGGAACTGATTAAAACTTTTTCCAACTTTTGTGCATTTGGCAAAACAAAAGAACAAACGCCACAAGATATGGCAGACTGGCAGACCGTCAGAAAATCCAAGAAAGTCCCAAAAAACTTACAGAAAAAAAAGATTCATGTGCCCCACTGACTCATACTAGGGATAAGATTTAAGGAAAGGAATCAAATTATAATCATGTTTTTTGAACAAGGTTTTACTGAAGATGTTAGTTACTAAGCAAAGTGATTAACATAATATAAAAAAGTTTCTAAATATACTATGTACATTTTATATAATCTAATTATATTCTCACAGTTGCAGTTAAAGAACATCATATTGTAAAATATTATTTATTTTTAAAGAAATAGTTTAATTTGAAAAAAAAAGCTACATACAATATTAAGCTTTTTTTTTTTTTTTTTTTTACAGTTAACCACTTAAGGTCCATCACGCTTTACTAAAATTTATTGGAATACAAGTCTCTCATGGCCCCTTCATAGAGTTTTAGAAGCAAGTGTACAACTGTATATGGGCTAATTTAATGTTGGCAGAGAAAACGAAAAAACTCCAGCGCAGGTACTTAGGTCTTCTAAAATCCAATTCTTTATTAGTTGTACAGCAAACACTACATCAGGTAAAACATAGAGTTAGCGACTGGATGGTCTTCAATCAGGTGGGATGAGTTGGAGCTGACTACTGGGAGTACGAGTTGTGTGAAAATTTTATGTTAGCCGCTATGAAAAATATATTGGCAGTTGTTTTAGTTGAGAATATTATTTTAATTGCAAGGTAAGTAATACAACAACCAAATCTTAACCCCCTTAGTGACAAAGCTCATTTGCACCAAAGCCCTCTGTAGGTACACAGATACCATGGTCACAACAGTGACCCTTGGATCGATTGGGTTAACAGCCGGATCAGAACAGAGTTGTTACGATCTGGACTATTAGAGCATTGTTGTTATAAGAGAAACCCGTTGGCCTAGCCTAAGGCTCCTTAGTGACTGACATAGAAACCCATATGGGTGGTCACAAAGGGGTTAATTGATATTAGAAAGATCAACATAACTAACTTAACATGTTATAAGAAAACAAATACTTTTTAAGTGCTTTGTTTTCATATTTGTATATTTCATTTATAACTCAGTGCAACTTGTTATTCTTTAGTACATTTTGGTGCTGCCAGGAGAAGAGGACGCCAGTGATCAGCGCTGGTGGTTGCTAATTTTATTTTTATTACCTTGTATACTCGAGTATAAGCCTAGTTTTTCAGCACAAAAAAATTTGCTGAAAAACTCAAACTCGGCTTATACTCGAGTCAAAAAAATAAATATATCTAAACTCACCTTTCTGGCGACCCCTGTATATCTTCTGTGCGATCTGTCCGGCAGCGGCGGCAGGCTATATACACTGGGGCAGGGTCTGGCAGGCTATATGCACTGGGGCAGGGTCTGGCAGGCTATATACACTGGGGCAGGGTCTGGCAGGCTATATACACTGGGGCAGGGGTGGCAGGCTATATACACTGGGGCAGGGGCTGGCTGGCTATATACTGGGGAGGCTGTGACCAATGCATTTCCCACCCTCGGCTTATACTTGAGTCAATAGGTTTTCCCAGTATTTTGTGGTAAAATTAGGAGACTCGGCTTATACACGGGTCGGCTTATACTCGAGTATATACGGTATATACCCAAGGACAATCCTAGTATGGCTTTTTCAGCACAAAAATTGAGTATACATGGCATACATACGTTTTTTTTTATACATTCTCTGACTCATATTTTTTTGTATAGATTTGTTACCATTTTTTACTTGTATTGATTGTAAGTCATCAATTACTTTCCTTTTTTAGGAAAATGTAATTAAAAAGATACCAATTGTATATATTATTTACTAATACTAATATTTACTAATTATTAAGTTTCAGGAAAAATAACGGTTCATCCTGATATAATTTGGGAAAAGTATGACCTTTTGATCAATTTTCTTAAAAGTTTTATGGGTAGCGAAATGGCAATAATGGGATATTTAAATATTTTGATAATAATTTTTGATGTCTTGATATTTTTATAACCACAATGGAGTATAAATATGAAATTATGAACATCCAAGTTTCAGATGACAAATGGAGATGACTGGACCCAAAATTCCCGTTCAGATTTGGGGTATGGGTGCACGCTGCACGATCCGGACATATTAGAGGATTAACTGCTGAACAGCCAGTCATTAAACTAACGCCTTTAGCTACTGGCCATGGCTGTGATTCATCATGGGGACACCCCTGGCCAATCAAAGCCATGTCTGCTGGAATGATTTTAAAGAGTCTAAATTATATTGTAGAGTTTATGAAGTAAGGTGTCATTGGTTATTGAAAGTTTCAAATTCCTATCGTTCCTTTCCTACAGCATGACATCACTTTCTAAGCCATAATTTCTAGCTCAGCCTCTGGCACTCACTATATTTTTCAGAAACAGAGTTATGATAAGCAACTTGCACTTGGATTAAATACATATAAAGCAAATTAGGAAATCATGAACTTTTACTACAGCAACAGACGAAATTACATAAAATTATTATTACTACAATAGGGCTTATTTGCTAAGGGTCCTGCTGGCACATTTCCATAGGATTTTCTGATGTTTTCAGGGATCGCACTGCTGGGACAGCCATTTAGAAGGGGATTGTGTCGCACATGATGAGATTTTGGTGCATCGGCATCGGGTTTCATGCGACAGAAATCAGGGGGCGGGTCGTCGGACAATCCGACTGATTCAGACAGAGCACGGGATTTAAGATTAAAATTGTGTCACAAGCCATGCACTTACATACAACAGGAAGAAGATGGTGAACTCTGGCGGACCTGATCGGGGAAGCCACACATGCAGGAAATCGGGCGCACAATCTTCTTAAATAGCGGAAGAGTTCATTCTTGTCGGACACTCCGGATTGGGGAATGCGCAGGGACAGGTAAGTAAATGTGCACCTTTGTGTATCATAGCCACATCCTGGAAGCAAAATGCAATGTTAACTTTTTCAACATTAAGCTTCTTTACTTTTCACAAATTCTATTCTTTACATTACTGAGATTTGTAATTATAATAATTATGATTATGAATGAAAAGCCTTTGATCAAGGAATTACGAATTTTTATTTTCATATAAATATTGTTAATTATATTGCTGATATGTCTCTAAAAATACTGAATTAAAAGAATGGCACGTTATTTCCTACAGCGTATTGTTTTGAGAAAAATTTATTTATAAGATTAAATAACATAGAGGCCATCATGTGCATCCCCATGTGGTGACATCATTGTAATAGCATCAACATCTGGTGAAAAAAAAATTACAGCGACTAGACAGTCATTCTTTATGCCAGTACATTATGAGAAAGTCATTGACAACCCCATCTGTTTAAAACACTTCACTGTTTCCCAATGTTAGGCACATTCAAGGAAGTTAAAGGGATCTTTAAAGGAAACCTACCACTTCTGATGGTAGGTATTAGATGTAAACACCGGGCACCAGCTGAGGGTGAGCTGGTGCCGGAGCTTACCTTAGCTAGTGTTTTAAACCGCTATATCGCGGTTAAAACACATTTTGATTTACAGCCCCGAGGTAGCTTCGGCGCTGCGGCCTTGGGGACCCCTGAGGAAGTCGCTTCCAGCAACGAAACGCGTGGGGTATTTTCGTCCACATCGCCCTTTGCACACGCTCTGTTCTTTTCAAACATTATGGATGGGTAACTATGTACCGCTGATCTGATTATTTTTTACTACAGAGTGTGCCTTTTGTTCCTGTAGCACCATATGTATACTGTTTGAGGTGAACTGCATATATTTATTTCTTACATCTTTTTGTATTACTTTGAGTTCCCATTTATTCTTCATCTGGACAGGAACAATAAGATAGTATATCTACTGGTTATTGGGGTGATGTGATTTGTATTGATCTATTGTGATCTCAATACATGGGTCAAGGTTGTATGTACGTATGTACTTTTTAGGTGTTTTTAAATGTTTGTTATGTGGTGTCAATAATTAATAAAGATTTGTATATATTTTTTGGCCTATACACACTTCTCTTGGTCTCTCTTGTTTGATTAATTTGTTGTTATAGTGTGTTGGCCGCCTTTTGGTACCTTCAGATTACTCTTGAGCTGTGCAGGTTTGTTCTATATGATAACTATAGAAATTACATCACCGTAAAGTTACCACCACATGTGGGGTATTGTTTATACTTGGGAGAAATAGTATGGTATTTTATCTACTGAGAATGTGTATTTTTTTTAAAATTGCAACTGAGTTTGCGTTAACCCATGTAAAACAATTAAAGGGTTAAAAAACGTCATAAAAGTTGTTTTACAGAGGTTGAGGGGTGTAGTTTCAAAAATGGTAAAATTGAAGAAGTTTTACTATAATTTATGCCTCTCAAAGTGACCTGAAATCGGAGCAGGTCCCTTGAGCATGATGTAGGATGTTGTTTTTATATGAAAAAGTGAAAAATTGCACCTAAGGCCTCATTCAGACTGCCATCACTGGGGATGTATATGCGGCCGCAAATTTGTGGCTGCATAAACCTCCACATACACTGCAATGCGGTCCTGTTGGCAGTAAAAGCATGCTCTATCTTTCCCTGTGTAAGGCAGGCATACCGCTGTGTGAATGTACCCTAAAGTTCTAAGCCTCATAACATCCTACAAAAATTAAAGCATGCATAAAAAACAATGTCAATATAAAGCAGACATTTGGTAAATGTTAGTTGTCAAGTTATTTTGCTGTTATGACTACGTGTCGAAAAATTCGAAATTTTGAAAATTGAGAATTTTTTCAAATTTTCAACAAATATCCACTAAAATTTTTAACAAAAATGTTTTCACATTTCTCAACAAATATAGTTTTTTACGCCAATAAATCCAAAACATATTACCTAAATTTTTTAACTAACATGAAGTATAATGTCTCACGAGAAAACAATCTCAATCAACTAGATAAGTTAAAGTGTTCCAAACTTATAACCACTTATAGTGACACATGTCAGATTTGAAAATATGGGCCGTGTCACAAAGGTGAAAAGTGGCTTCGGCGGCAAGGGGGTTAAAGTATTGTGAGCATGTAACTCAAAATGGCCAGCACCCCTCAGTGGTAGTAAAACTGGGCCTACTTGCACTTACTTGTACTCATACAAAGCCCTCAGCTCCAAAGTGCATAGGTTCTGATGATTGATGGCTAATCAATGCAGATCATCAGTATTCATAATGAGAAAAACATCAAATACTATAAAATTGATACATTTATTCCATCAAAACAACAAATAACCAATTTTAACGATAGGAGATAAAACTGCACGTTCTAATTATAATTTTAGGACGTCACAACTGCTTGTCAAATAATGGCATACATTTTATAAAATCTGTTACATTATGAAAATTGTATTCAATTAATTAAGTCAAGGTAATAACAATGTAATTGTAAAATACCATGATATAATGCTGTATTGTAATTATCTACATTATGAAAGGCACTGCACAAAAGATAATATCGGTAGCATTGTTTAAAATCTTTCCTGCTACAGATGGAGTATAATGGGGAGAATAATGGGTCTTGTGATTCTGGTTAGCTGTTAGCAATTCCTACTTCAGCAATAACTGTCATGAAACATTTGGTTAAGGTATGTTTGCAAAATGTTGTCTTGTCTGACAGACTAAATGGATACTTAAACTGAATCTCTATCGGGGTATTAGAGCTAAATGTCTCTCTGCAATACCTTTGAAGGTAAAGCTGAATATCATAGAATAAATGCTGTTACATCCTATGTATATTTATATTCTAAGATACAGTTAGGGCCAGAAATATTTGGACAGGGACACAAGTTTTGTTATTTTAGCTGTTTACAAAAACATGTTCAGAAATACAATTATATATATAATATGGGCTGAATGTGCACACTCCCAGCTCCCACATCCAAATCGGAGAAAGGTTTAGGAATCATAGCTCTGTAATGCATAGCCTCCTCTTTTTCAAGGGGCCAAAGGTAATTGGACAATGGACTCTAAGTGCTGCAATTAACTCTGAAGGCGTCTCCCTAATTAACCTGTAATCAATGTAAAACATGGTGGAGGCAACGTGATGGCATGAGCATGCATGGCTTTGTTTGTGTTTATTGATGATATAACAGCAGACAAGAGGAGCCAGATGAATTCTGAAGTGTACCAGGATATACTTTCAGCCCAGATTCAGCCAAATGCTGCAAAGTTGATGGGACGGCGCTTCATAGTATGGATGGACAATGACCCCAAGCATACAGCCAAAGGTACCCAGGAGTTCATGAGTGCAAAAAGTGGAACATTCTGCAATGGCCAAGTCAGTCACCAGATCTTAACCCAATTGAGCATGCATTTCACTTGCTCAAATCCAGACTTAAGACGGAAAGACCCACAAACAAGCAAGACGTGAAGGCTGTGGCTGTAAAGGCATGGCAAAGCATTAAGAAGGAGGAAACCCAGCGTTTGGTGATGTCCATGGGTTCCAGACTTAAGGCAGTGATTGCCTCCAAAGGATTCACAACAAAATATTGAAAATAAAAATATTTTGTTTGGGTTATGTTTATTTGTCCAATTACTTTTGAGCTCCTAAAATGTGGAGTGTTTGTAAAGAAATTTGTACAATTCCTACATTTTCTATCAGATATTTTTGTTCAACCCTTCAAATTAAACTTTACAATCTGCACTTGAATTCTGTTGAAGAGGTTTCATTTCAAATCCAATGTGGTGGCATGCAGAGCCCAACTTGCAAAAATTGTGTCACTGTCCAAATATTTCTGGCCCTAACTGTATTTCTCATACATTCCCCACTTCCATTTATCCCTGCACAAACAGTTACACAACATGTTTTATCCATGCATCCAGAATAAATTTCCTGGATAATTAGAATTTAAACTGTCCTCTTCAACACTCTGTTCACATTTTGACATCATGAGATCAAGAAAAAACACCAAACAATTGACACAGTACATTGTCAAACTTAGAATGTCTTGAATGAATTCCACAAAACTCTATCATTAACATTAGCATTAACAACATTAAACAGCAGTAAGAGGCAGCAAAGTGTCACATCAAAACATTTGAAACTGTTTGCATCAGGTCTGCATGGTAGAAAACCTGCAAGGGTATCTGAACCTATCAGCAGGCACAGGCATCATTGTATGAGCTAGGAAGAATTTATGCTGGTTTAAGGACCCATGGAATTTTTTGATGAAGTAGAAATGATGGCCGCCAACAATGATCTTTTCGTGTTGATGTTAAAGTGTGGGCAGGTATGTCTAGTAAATATTGATGCCCAAATACACATGATAGGATATTTGGAAAACATGTATCAAACCTTTGGTAGGCTTTTCTTTGTTGTTTTGTGACTTTTTTTTAATGTTGCATGTGTATTTTCCCCAAAAAAATGTTTGTGCCTAAAACAGTCTCCCTTCAAAGTTCATCATTGTCTAGCTTTCTGCAGTTTTCTCTGAGTTAACTCCTGAAATCAATGTGCAACTTTTCGTTGAGAACGCAAAAAAGTCCCAAATTTAGCTGAAAATCCAAACTACCCCTTATCAGGCGTAGAAAATGGCTTTTGAGTTGTTTCAGTTTTTTGGTGACTTTTACTTTAAATGCACAAACACCACATGTATCTTTAAGTAAAAAACACTAAGATGCATCTGGAAAGCAGAACAGCCAAAAAAAACAAAGCCAGACTTATGACACTTGTGCCCAATGAGACATTGACATATTTTGTGGGGGTATACCCATCAGTGTGGTTGGATTTTGTTTCAATAAATTGTTTCAGATGAGGTTTTCACCATTCAAAGCTTCTACTTTACATTATATAACATCGCTATAGCAGAAATGTTTTACTTTTCATAGTCAACATGGAGTTAAGAGTTAAGAGGTACAGTCTTTAGAAATCCAATAATCTGTGTTCTCTAATGCAAGTTTTCAAACTTTGTCCTTCCCACACATTCTTTTTGCACCAGGACACTCTACTAGATTTAGTATAGTGTCACAGCTAATTCTTCTCTGTTTAACAAGGCAGTATAATAGATCATGAGGAAATCCTGTTACCTGTCTCTTTGCATGCCTTACTCTTCAAGAATGTCATAAAATCATTCAAACCAATTTATTTTTTCACTTTTATTATTTTTGGAATATTAGTTGATAAATAATGATCTTAATATTTCTCCAAATAATGGGCTTAATATTTCTTCAACTTTAAACAACTTTAAACAAAACCCCTCTATACTTCTACAAAAGCAAGAGCAATATGATTCTCCTAATAATTTATTTTTCATAATTGTACAGTATCTCTAATTTATTTATCTCTATTTATTTCTGAACAATTTAATTTTTTCTTCTCTGTTGTTCGTTAACCCTGTTCATTGATGTAGTCTACCGTTATTGTTCACAAACAAGAAATAACTCCAGCACATCCACGGGAATACTTAAAAAAGAAATTCTTCTTTTATTTCTTGTTATAAAACATCATCCATGGCTACTACCCAAAATAATACATCTTGATCAGGTCGGATTCGTAGCGGGGCTTAGAGGTTAGGGATAATACACTTAAAACCATCGCCTTAACCAGGTTTGCCAAATCTAGGGGAGTCCCGCTGTGCCTTCTATCGGTCGATTCTGAGAAAGCGTTTGATAGGGTCAGCTGGGACTTCCTTAGAGCTACTCTGGAGGGAATTGGTATGGGCCCAATTATGCTCAAACGTATCATGGCGCTCTATAGTCACCCCTCAGCTCGGGTTAGGGTGAATGGGACCTTATCTGACTCGTTCCACATCTCTAACGGCACGCGTCAGGGCTGCCCACCTTCGCCCTTACTTTATGTTCTTACAATGGAACATCTAGCAGTGGCCCTATGTGGAAATTCAGACATAGTAGGCATTAAGGTAGGACAGCGGCACTGTAAATTATCTTTATATGCCGACAATTTACTGCTGTACATCTCTAGCCCTCACTTTTCTATCCCTAACATATTAACGGAATTTGAAGCCTTTGGATCCCTAAGTAACTTTAAAGTTAATATGAATAAGTCGGAGATTATGAACATCTCCATCCCCAAGACAGTTTGGGATTCCATAAGAGCAAACTTTTCTTTTAAGGATAGTGGCAGTTCCGTGAAATATCTAGGAATAAATCTGATGGCAGATACTGAGGATTTGTTTTCCTCCAATTTTGATAAACTGATGAGATCTCTAGTCGGAGAACTATCTGGCTGGAATCCTCTCTTTTTATCATGGTTTGGGCGGTCAGCCGCGATCAAAATGGATACCCTCCCTAAGATTCTATATATTTTCCAAGCATTACCAATACCATTACCAAGATCCTTTTTCAGTAAGCGCAGATCCCAGATCATTAGATTTGTATGGAAAGGGCAACGACCCCGCATTAGTTTCTCTCTATTAACACGCCACAAACTTAGAGGAGGAATTGGTATACCAGACTTTGAAATGTAAGATAAAACAGTGATTAGCAATTGTGTGTTAGATCTTCACCACAATGCCAGCACAAAGCTATGGGTGCAATTACTAGCCTCTATATCACCGATACCACCATCCGCACATGTCTAGTTATCCTCTAAAACACACCCTAAGTTGCCACAGGAGGCCTTTTTCCTTAAACACTGGACGGAGGTTTGGGACCGCATGTTATCGAGATGGCCTTTATCCTTCCCTATTGGCCCATTGACACGCATATCATATAAACGCACTTTCAACATCTTACAATCTAGACTCTCCGCACTATTTCCCACAGCCCCGACTATATTGCGAATAAGGGACGTGGTTACAGCACAAGGTATACAACCGCTGACAACCTTATCCTCTTCTCAGGGTAGAGATTGGTTAGCTCATAACTCCTTATCAGCAGGAATCGATGCTCTAGGTCCGACCGAGTCACTGAGAAGTTTTTATCCAATCCAACCCCCCCTCACATACAATTTCCTGGGTCTACACACTGCTCAGAGACGGAGGAGGGGACGCTGACTCTATTCCGCCCCCACCTTATATGCTCAAATGGGAAGAAGACCTGAGGGCCTCCTTTACTGAGGATGAGAGGATGAAAATCATTGCCATGACTCATCAGTCCTCGATCTCTGGGAGGTGTCAGGAAAGGAATTTTAAGATACTTTCCAGGTGGTACAGATGTCCCACAGTACTACATAAAATTTACCCTGAGGTGGATGAATCATGTTGGCGGTGTTTCTCTGATATAGGATCTCAACTACATATTTGGTAGGGTTGCCCTATAATCGCACGGTTCTGGGAGGAGGTCTAGGACCTATATAAGAAAGTTAGTGGGGAGGTGATCTCTCTCTCCGGAACTGGAATTACTCTCGTTATTCCCGTACTCTATTGCAAAAGCCTAGAAGGGACTCCTTAGACATTTCTTAAGCACTGCTCGTACAGTTGTACCACGCCATTGGAAGTCTACCTCTCCACCATCTAGGGCAGAATTAGTAGACTGTCTTAATCCTATTATGAGAATGGAAGTGCTTACGGCTCTAGATAATGATAAAATTACAAAAGTTCCATAAGGTCTGGTCTCCATGGTACACATTCAGGATCTCCACAGCTATGTCTTCCTGGCTCTCTTCAGGAACTACTTAACTGACATTACCTAGCCCTTCCCCCCTCCCTTACCCCTTATGTGTCTCCCTTCCGTGTGATCCTTTGTCTTTGTCAACTCCCCTAATCTTTACTATGTGTTCTGTTTTTTTTTTTTAATGTCACAGCTCACTCTTGCATTGGTACTGCAACTGTTAAGATATGCCCATGTCTACGCTCTTGTGACATATTATTTCTTGTGAATTATTGTTTTATCCGCATTTTATTGATCATCTTTGTGCAAATACTGTACATGTTGCACACTTGTAATTCATAGTACTTTCAATAAAAAGATTTACCCATAAAACATCATCCATGGCAAACAGATACATTATCAGACTGAACATAGTGTGAACAGACCAACGCGTTTCCACTGCAGTAGCCCACAAACAAGAAATAACTCCAACATGTCCACTAGAATACTTTTAATTCCTTGTTTGTGGACTATTGCAGTGGACTTCTGAATTATATTTCCATGCATGAAGGGAGTCAAGCCTCTGGAGAGATGAGCTGGATTTTGTTGTTCTATACTGTTATTGTTGTTTAATATTTAGTATAATCAAAATCCATCTCGATCAGCAGAATGGGGGACCACAAGTACCCACACCTACTCTATTTCAATGAGATTTCTACATTTCGGATGTCTCACATAAGATGCAGACGCAACTCTTGCCTCCACTCCAATATCTTCCATTGATCTTTTAGATCAGTTTACAGGACAGCCAAAACCTGAAAGTTATTTACAATGGATCCCAGATCCTCATTTTAATTTCTACTTTGTCCAATGATAAATGTTTCCCCTTTTTTCTATTAAAAAAAACATTTAAATGAGGATGCATTTGTACCATGCTTTTTTGTAGAAATCTACTGAAATATTCTCAAAGATCAGTTACTGCATATATCTCTTAAACTATAAAATTAATTTGGTTGCTTGGTGGTATTCTATTCTATAATAATCATCACATGTATCACAAAGGGGAGTCATTGTGAATGTCAATTTGGTGTGGAAAAAGACACAAAACTCTGGGTTGCTCAAAAAAATTTCTGCCAAGAGTTTTTCTCTACACTCACCAGTTTCCAAAAAAACGCTAAGCCAGCGGTTCTCTAGTGTGAAATCACACTACAATTGACACCAGTCCCCTACAATTAGTATTTTCAGAGCAGAGTAGCCCTAGAACATATCTGTAAATAGTAATTGGTTTATAGGCTTTATAATTGGTGTTTACTAGTTGGATACTACTTTGTTCATTCTGGGTGCTGGACAAATATATAATCAAAAAAAACCCTTTTTCAAGAAACAAATCCAATTCTTTATAACGAGGAACAAATGGCGATTACATTAAAAAAAAATATTATTCCGCTGATAATAATTCATTTATTTGTTTCATATGGCTTTACTTAAATTCTGTTCAAAATTATTTACTAGTGGATTGAGCTTTTGCTTGCAAAAGTTTTACCACTGTTAACCCAGGTAAGAGTGATAAGTCTGTGGGCCGTATTAAGGACTGACATCACATCTTTTGATTTGGACTCATCAAAGACAATCATGCTCAAGAATAAGCGATTGTTGTCAATTCAATAGGGATGATGTATAATTGTGTTTTTCGTCTATGTTTGGCATTGCTTTAGTGCAGTTGTTGTGCAAATGCTGCTTTGTGACTGTAAAGTATTGTTTTATGTTTAATAAAAATGTTTTTATTTTTCATATGCTTGCTGAATGCTGAGAATACCATTAAGACGTTTGACTATGGCTGAAGCTGATCAACGTCCACTTCTCTCCACCAAAGGAATGCTAGACCCCATTAGCCAATGTTTACATCCATCTTGTAATGCCCATGTAATAATTTACCAACCAATGGACTATGGACATTACTTCTTTATCGCTAAGTAACCAAGCCCAGGTCCTCCTTGTATAATACTTTGTGACACAAATAAAGCATTCACATATCTGCCTAGACTTGTATAGCATCACTGCTCCACAAAGATTGAGATATTATACCATACTTTGTTTGGTGTGATTTCTTTGTGAATTTTATTAGTCATTTGGAACCTGAGGTTGTGTGAACAAGGGCAGAACTTGACATGACTTTCCATTGCAACAGATGAACATAGGAAAGTGCAAAGTCACTTTGGCCTAAACCTTGCTTGCACCAAATTCATGATTTGTATAGACTTGTTTTCACTATAGGACTGAATTTGTGAACTTTTTCATGTGACTTTTTTGTAGCATAAAATACTGGCAGCAGATTTATCAAGGGCCAAAGCTAGGAGTAAGTCTAACGATAAATTAGCAATAAATAAGGGTAGAGGTTCTATCCAAAACACAAAGGCTAATACCCTGACTTCTGCTGTGTACCTTTTCTGATTTTATTGGATGTTTTTATGACAAGAATAAAAAAAATTCTGTTTTTTTTCTGGTTCTATCATTGTTGTGAAGGAACATGTTTTCAATCTTGCAGTGTATTTAATGATAACTTATTGTTTGTATGATGAAAAATGATAACATTTTCCTATATGCCTTCTATATAAAGCTTCTATGTTTACTACCGGTGGACAGAAATCTGACCATGGTCACACAGATGCATGGCTCATTATATCACACGGAGTAATCAGAGCTGTGTGCTCTGTGCACCTGTGTGACCATGGTCAGATTTCTGTCCACTGTAAATAAACAGTGAAGCTTCCTATAGAATGACAGCAAGCAGAGATAAAAGAAAACGGTAAAGAATTGATACAGAAAGCATATTGTAAATTTTTATAACTTTTCATTATACAGCCAAACTCAATTACTTGTTGAAATGGGAATACCCCTTTAAGGCAATAAAAGCAATTAATTGTGAAATACTTTAAATTAAATTTTCACAACTGATCCCCTGAATTATTGGAATACATAGAGATGTTTAATTTTAACAGTTGAGCACAAAAATGAAATTGTAATGGAACATGCACATGCTCGATAAACATAAAATATTGTATGTCAGACTCCCTTTATCTCTTTCTGTGATGTGTACCTAATGGCTCCTGGCTAGGTGACATGCTGTCAGAATTTACATTTGTTGTTAGATATATGTTAACCTAAAATGAATTAAGTCTATTTCAGTTATTTTACATTTCACATTTTACCTAGATGAATATTAAAATCTACCTATCTTTGAGCACCAGAAAATCTGTCCAAATAGAGTTGATGTATTGCAGAGTAAAAACTTTGTATTCTTGACAGTGACGGTGTGACTGATACCTTAGAGACATGTTTCAGCTGTCACTCAGTGACCCATTAACGCAACGGTTCTATCGGCCTGAGTCATAGTCTTGTTCCTCACATAGCAAGATACAGCTCCCATGAGACTCTAGACTCTTACAGAAATGGAAAGACAACATCAGTGACACTATATCTATCACACAGAACGAGTTCACAGTGCAGTACTTTTTGAAAACAAAGATATTGAGATATTGTACACTATTGAGTTTTCACATAAATAACCAGCAAATGAATTTTTCATTTTACAGATATACAGTATGTGTATGCATATACGTTGAAAATATATATGTTGAAAATAGTTGTGTATACAAAGCAAACCAAAGTGGGTATCACATTATACAAAGTTGCCTAAAGATGTGCCATTTGTGATTAATGTGGCTTGTTTAATCTTATAGGAACTATACCATCAAAATCAAGGATGATAAACCAAGTACACTTACCCATATACCCAGGCAACTTAGCTGTGGTCAAAAGTAAAAGAGATTTACTGAGAAAACTGCTTACTCACAAGAATTCCATATGTCCAATATGAGCGTCCCTCTGTAATGCCTGGTGCACAGAAAGCAAACAATCTTGTAGGACTACCAACGAATTCGGAAAACAGAAGATGTAAAATCTAGCACTCGTATCTTGACTGTTAAAATGTACTGTTAATTTCACAATGCTTCAATGAGTATAGAAATGTATAGTCTCCCTGCAGACCTACATGTTTCAAACTTTGTTATACAGTTCTTATTTATGGATAATGGTCAGGTGTACAAGGTAACACATAACACACACAGCAGGTTCAAATACCGCAGAAACATTAAAATAACAGCAAAAACTAGAATAAAGGCTCATAATAAGTGGAAAAGTAACCTAATATAAATACATAATATCTGTTCTGTTAGTTAGCCCCATCTGCATTCTAGTTTACAATTTCAGAATCCACAGAGCCTCACAATTGAGAAGCTTATGGGTTCTGTCCCCGCCTTTCTCTGGGTGGTGTTTCCAGATCCCCTCAGTGATGTCCTTTCACTAGTTAGAATGAGTAGAACATGTATCATCCTTCCCCCTGCTCTATTCCTCCTCCCTCTCCCTGTGTAATAAGTGCAGGGGGTGAGGGGCACTTGTTCTGCTAATTGTAACAACAAGCAAAAAGACAACACTGTGTGGCTCTGGAAACACTCCCAGTAGTCCCTCGGGCTCATTAGCATAATTTTAAAAGTTTATTTTAGAAGGAAGCCATGGATAACAAATATAAGAAGATTACCACAGTCACGGGGCTTGGATCTATGCCCCTGGTTTATCATGATGGATTTTGCTAATAGATTTTCTTTAACTACTTAGATACTTAGTTATTTAGATACTGATGAACAACCACCACAGAAAATCTTCCATGTTGGCTATAAATTTGACTGTCCATAGCCGTACACATAGGTATGTAAAACCACAAGCTGCTAGTTAAGTAACTCAAGTAACATTCCTGCATAGCAATAGGATCATAACAAGATTACACAGCTTTTTCTTAGTGTAAAAAGTAAAACATCTATACAAAATAGATAAGAAGCATCTGGTATTTATTTTAATAATTTCGTACAGTAGAATAATGGTGAGTATCATGACTGCTTTCCAAATAACTACTCCTAACCCCTCTTAAATCTAAAGAATTTCTCTTACTTCCTATCAGCAACATCATAATACAGGCTGAAAATTATCTACTAACTGTTATAAAAATGCTATAAGATGGCAGTTGACCTGTGAGACATTAATTTTCTCATGTTTATTGCCGAAGAGCGCTAGATTTATGAAACCCTCCAGTTTCAACTGATTTATACTGTTTTCAAGGAACGTTCCTTACCCTACATGATATAAACTTTGGAATACATTGTTCTAGTTCAGATAACTCATAAATCTAAAAATGAAAATAATAAAGTTGGATTTACAGATAAAAACAGTCTTTCTGGGAATATTTGTGCTGCAGCTTAATACAACAAAGTTGACTTCATTATTCGCTTATGTACATTTGTTTCATTTATACAATGCGCTTACCATGTATTTTTAATGGTAAGTCATATTATTAATCTTGGCCCAATACAATTTTAAATCTTCCTATATACAATAGCACGTGGAGCAACACCTGTAATTTTATTTAAGAATTGTTACTTGAAAGAATTACAGTGGAAGACAACGTTGTAGTACACAATGAATAAAACAGAAGCTCCCGACTGTTACATTTTTAAAGTACACAAATACAATAATCTCAAATAAAAGTGTGCTATTTTAAAATTTGATAAGAATGATTAAAAGTATTGAGGCCTTCTTTTATTGCTTTGTGAGCCTACAGCTGTGTCACATTTCTGCCCTGTTGTCTCGTACTGCAATATCTGCTCGCTTAATGTTTCCTTTTGCATATTACATTGAGCTTTAATAAAAAAGGGAGTCAATAAGGCTTTTACATAGAGCCTCAGCGACAGCTCAGGGAGTCCCCACAGTTACGTATTATGGAGGTACAAGAACTTTGCCACCATGTTTTGACAATATGAAGCACTAAGAGTGATTTATTAAGCTAAACATGCCAACATGCGGCTTAATTCCCAGTACCATAAGTTGTGTCAAAGGGTTGTCCACTTTCAGCAAATTACAGGAAAAGTTATACCATTTTCAAATATACTTTGTGTATCAATTTCTCCTGGTAAATAATAATAACTTTTTATTTATATAGCGCACACTGATTACGCAGCGCTGCGCATAGCTTGCCAAATCGGTCCCTGTCCCCAATGGGCCTCACAATCTAATCAACCTACCAGTATGCTTTGGAGTGTGGGAGGAAACAGGACGACTTGGGAGAAACCCACACAAACAAGGAGAGAACATACAAACCCTTTGCAGATGTTGATGCTGGGACGTGAACCCAGGTCCCCAGCGCTGCAAGGCTGTAATGCAAGGGCACCGTGCTGCCCTGTAAGGTTTTCTAGATCTCTTCTTGCTGCCAAATAATAATAATAATCTTTATTTATATAGCATCATCAAATTCAGCGGCGCTTTACAGTCCTTCTATAGAAAGCTTCATTGTTTTCTTCCAGTGGATATAAATCTGTCCATGGCCTTGTGGTGGACACACATGTTCCTGGGCCGTTAATATTACACAGCTCTGTTAGCTCTCCTTGAATATAATGGCCAAAATCACATGGCCATGCACAGATTTTTATCCACTGGGAGTAAGCGTAGAAGCTTTTAAGAGAATGACAGCAAGCAGAGATCTAGAAAAGTGTGAGGAATTGATACAGGATGCATATTAAAAATTGTATAACTTTTACTGTCCTTATGAAAGTGGATATGCCATTTAAGTTATTACCTACCAGCAGGATAGTGGATAAATAGCTGATTGGTAAAGGTCCAGTTGCTGACATGCCACTGATCATTAGATTGAGACCTCCTAGGATGCAGAGAATCAGGATCCCATTTTCACAAAATCTCACTTAGGAGCCAGGAGTCTTAAATAAAGAGATTGAAGTACAGATCTTTTTTTTTTCTTCCTTTTTTCATTTTGCATAATATTTGCATAATTCAGAGATGTGAAACAGATGTCAAACAGAGACTCTATTGTTTCTCAGATCAGCACCATTTGACTCCTATAATTATGGCTGCTATGGTGATAAACCAACTGAAGTATATATAAATGGTGAATTATTAAAAAAATATTGGTATTGAACAAGAACAAAATTCATGGCATTTTTTGTATTTTTTTTTTATTATTGAGCTCACACATGATTGAGCAAATATACATTTTAATTTATACACATTAAAACACCAAATAATAAAATAAAAATAGAATGCCCAGTATTATGCTTAAGGTAGTATCAATAGATGTTCTACCTGTTTTCTACAAATACAGTGCATATTCTTATCTATTTGTTTCCATATTTACACACTTATTGTATTCAGCAATTAAGTCAATGGATACTATGTCCTTACACATCTACACTACTAATTGAAAGTGACTGCATTGTGGGGTGAATCCTAAATGTAAGACGATCACCTGTCACTTTTAATTGTAAAAATTATTTTCAATTTATGCCCTTGTGTTCAGTTGTAATTCCTTAGGAATTATGTTCTGTTTTGGGAAACTGAGTGTATTCTATATTATATACTGATTTGCAACCTTCGTCCATGTACATTTAGGTTATTAACGCCACTTCTATACCACTTCCACTACCACATGTTAGTATTGTATTCTGACTTGTGTCACTTTATCATAGCATTTTTAAGATAGTTTTTTTTTCGTTACATGTTGTACTTCATTATAGTATTAAATTTTGGCTGCTAAGTTTTGCTTTTATTTACAAAAAATGTATATATTTTTTTTAATTTGCCATTTTCAAAATTTTAAATCATCTTGTTTTCAGGCAGATAGTTTTACCACCTAAGTGTGTTACTCATGGCACCTCATCCCCAGAATCAACACACACTAATAATACACACAGAACATACAATCACTAAACATGCTATGCTAAAGAATCTAGTAACGTAAATCCCTTTGGAAACTTAGATTCTCTAAGGCTACAAGCAAAGGCTTATTAAGGTTAAATTTTAGTATAAGTAGAGATACAATACACTTATAAATATGAAAACTCATCAGATGAGAAAAAGGTTGCAAACAAAATAAATACAATATATACAAAACAGGTATGAAAGTAAAATGAGATAAAAGAAATTAAATACTTAGTTAAAAAAATTTCGGCTGTGATGTCTGTGATGTCACTGAAAGGGGGATGTCTGCATTGTCACCTCCCTTCAGGTATCCTACGTGGATGATTTTGATAAAAACTCCATAACTTTTGATTGGAAGATGTAAGAACCATTCCATTCCAATTAGATGAAATAAGTCACTGGGCCAGTATCATAGTAGCATATCACAATACATATACAGTTCTTCAGACTGCCCTGGAAAGGGCAATTATTACTTATCCCTGCCTGACGTTAGTCAGCTATGTCCTGACCATATGAGGATATAGATGCAATAATAACTGTCACTGGCACTGTTCTTTAGAAATAAACTGGTCCAGTAAACATGAAATTAAGAAATACACAGATACAGTTAAATTGTTTGTTGTAAATAGTACAAAAGACTGGTACTGTTAGCTATCACTGTATGATACATGCCATACTAAGACAGGTACTACACACTATTACTGTATGATGCTGGAAATGCAAATAGTACTTACACTTGTCTTCTAAGATATGCAGGATATACAAACTATAATGCAACAGAACCTTTCAGATTTTAATGCTGCTGTAAATTATTATGTGGTAATAACTTTTAGATTTTGATGGACCTGCAAACTGTACAGCAACAGCACATTTCAGATATTGATATAACTGCAAAGTATAATGCGACAACAATTTTCATATTTTGATGGGCCATCAAGCTATACAGTAACAGTGCCTATCAATTTTGGTGGATTTGCAAATTAAACAGCAACAGTGCCTTTCAGATTTGATTGAATGGCAAACTATACAATAAACAGTGCCTTTTAGATTTTGAAGGACAGACAAAATATACAGCAACACTGCCTTTCAGATTTTAATGCAACAGCAGCTTTCAAATTTTGATGCAACTGCAAACCATGCCGAGATTCTGATAGTACTGGTCACACACTATATCAGTCTATCAATAGCTCAATGCAGTTTTTTAGTGTTCTAAAATGGGCAATTGTTTCAGATTCCCACCTGTCCCAAATAAAAGCATCCTCCTGTGACCTGAAAAGGGCAATAGTTTGTATTTAAAACTAACTGACTCTATGAACTGCAGCACTCCCACTTCAACCATAATGTATTACCTTTCTTTGCTAAACAAACAAATTATATTTGAAATCTTTAGGCCCACAGAGGCAATATATAATAAAAAATGCAGGAAAATAATGGTATACTTTAACCAATATTGAATAGAGAAGATCAATAAAAAAATAGCGATGAATGTTATTGCTAATAAGGGTTATCAAGACAAGGGATCATACTAAGATTAGTTACCCGAATAAAGAAAGAGCTTAAAAAAGGGCTATGGGATCGAATACTATATGAATTACTGTGGCAAGGTATTAAACATAAAAGCAATTTCTGTCCAAATACATGATGTCTAATATAAATAGTAAGACTAATATGGAATTATCTGGAAAACCCTCTGTCAGGGTCTATTAGACAAAAAAACTAAAGATCTGCAGGCCTTCATTATGCCCCAGGCGGTCCTGCCATGAAGATGATAACCTACGATTAGACTTCAGGAGGTAACACGTAACTCTGCTATCTAACCCATTTAGATGATGTGTTCACTCTTACCCCATCATATAAAAAGTTAACCAATTATTTTGTCCTCCTAAAAGTTCCTTGCATGCTGCTATGATCTAGTGGGAAGACTATTAATAGATGATTCAATCCTACCTGTTGTGGACCACAAAATGTGTTGAGGTATAACTGTTAGACCTTGATCTATTATACCCTGTCTAACACATTTGGCTAACACATTTTAGACTGCCCAGAATAAATCTTAGAGAGGATTATTACATTTTCCCCAATGTGTTTCAAGAGTAATAATTCAGCCTTTTTCTGTACATGTGATAAGCAATTCCTGTATCTGTATCTTCCTGGGTCATGAGAAGTAGATAACATGGCAGAGAAAGTGCCAGGAGAAAGTTAAGATGCAAGACATGCCTCAGTTCTTAAAAAATGAGACATCCTTTATGCACAGATGCACTGTGAAAGAATTCCATGAACTCTGGATTCTTTCCAGTCCCATATTGTTTGCTCATAATATATGTATTCAAAGAGAGGCAGTCACTGTGCCAGGCATATGTTAATTAATACAATTCCAAATGAATTGACTTACAAACTTCGAGCAAAGAGAAGTATTTTCCCATTGAGACTAAATTTCTGTGTAATCACTAATTAGAGAAGATTAATTCTTAGGAGCTCAAAATCTAAGGAGCAGGTGGCACCTTCATCTCAGGTTGGAGGAAAAGTCTATCTAGTAAAAATTTTATGTAGTTAGTATCATTATTTATAATCTCTGTTTAACAAGCAACAATATATCATCTACTACACTCCACAAGGGTTTGAAAAGAGCATTTGGGCTTCAAGAGCAATGACATGTTGCCCTCTATGCAGTGTTTCATTCTGGCAAAGAAAACAGCAGCCACTCCAAAAGCACAGCATGCCATTTTTTAATTTACACTTAGGTTTCCACTTGAAGAGACAAGCCAAAACAAACTATTCTTCCATAAAAAAGCACCATGGGAATAGTTGCCTCCCAACATTAATAATTATCAGAAAAAAAAGTGTAATTTCACCCTCCTTCACTTTCCAGTGCATACTCTCTTGTCTGTCTACAGCCTGTTCATTAGGACATGACTGTTTTTGTGCTTATTTGCATAATTCACAGATGTCAACTTGCTGGCCCACTGTGTCCCTCTAAATTACAGGCTTTTGTGTTCTTTAGAAATCTATTCCCCTCCCTTGCTGTAATTAGAGCTACTGTTGGATTAAAATTGTTAGGTTAAGATCAGTAATCATCAGCCTATAAATGATATAGGAATTTTAATTACACATAGAAGATATAATTATTTCGAAAGTAGATGTGTTTTGTCTTTTACTTTTATATAACAACTTGTCTGACATAAACTGGTTAAATCTTTTATTTAACCAGTTTTCTTGTTTAAAACCTAGATACGTAGTTCAATCTATGTGAACGACAGAGATATGGATTTTGAAACACATTTGCAATAATTTGCAATGTATTATTATCGCAATGTATGATACAAGCTTTCTAGTTATTGCATGTCTAGTCAAAAAGGTTTTAAAAAATGTAAAAAATACAAATATTTATGTGGGGATCTTCACATAATTAAATGATATATTCAAAATATAATGACATTGATCAACATTTGAAGGATTTTTATAAGGGGTACACCATGCCACTAGAACAGTGTTTTTTTTCAGAATAAACAAAGAATACTAACATAAGATGTTTATTTTGAAAAAACCTGATTTCGATAATTAGAGAAAGACAATGGGGGTCATTTACTAAGGGGCCGAATCGCGTTTTTCTGACGTGTTACCCGAATATTTCTGATTTGCGCCGATTTTCCCTGTATTGCCCCGGAATTTTGGCGCACGCGATCGGATTTTGGTGCATCGGCGCTGGCATGCACGCAGCGGAAATCGGGGGCGTGGCCAAACAAAAACCTGACGGATTCGGAAAAACCGCCGCATTTAAAAAACAAAAAGTGTAGCGGAGCTTGCACTTACCTTCACCAGGAATAGGCCGGTGTAGTTGAATGCATTTCAACGGACTTCAGCGCAGCAGCGCCACCTGGTGGACGTCGGAGGAACTACCTTAGTGAATCCCGTCCGGGCCCGAATCCACCGCAGAGAACGCGCCGCTGGATTCGCGAATGAACTGGGTAGGTAAATCTGCCCCAATGACTGCAGTCCAGAGAAAGATTATTACTCAATTTTTTGAAGGCTACATCAGTCACCAATCAGTAGTACGTGTACAGGTCTTTGCTTTGAATGGCTTCAGCACATATGAAGCCAGAGGACATAAGTCTCTCACACTGCTCTGGTGGGAATTTGGTCCACTCTTCTTCCAGTCTCTTTCACAGTTCTGTGACTGCTGTGGTTTGTGGGCCACTTTGTCACCAAGGATTTTCCACAGGTTTTCTATTGGGTTTAGATCAGAACTGGTCTTTTATTTATTTTAATGTATTCTGTATCAAGGAATTGCTTTACCTGTTTTGCTGTATGACAGGGAGCACTGTCCTGAATGAAAATTGTTGGCTGATTGAGTCAAGAACTCAAGAAAGGAAACAAATATTGTTGAAAAAGGTTCTGATGCAAACTTGCCATATACCTGTAAGAGTGATAAAACTCCTGTTGCAGAAAATGTTCTTCAAACCATGACACTTCCTCCAACACCTTTCCTGATAATGTTTACCATGAAACCCAGATAAATGAAACTTGTTTTCATCAATAAAATTAACTGTGGACCACTTCTCCTCTGTCCACACACCATGCTCCCAGTAAAGGTGAGGCTAGCTTTTTGATTCTTTCTGCTACTGAGAGGTTTGGACAAAGGGAACCTACCACCATGATTCTACCTATAAAGGTAGATCGGGTGGTAGGTGGATGAATGGGACGTGAGGATAGCCCTTTTTTGGGCCAATCCTCACGTCCTGGCTATCTTTTAGAAAACTATAATCGGGGGATATGTAAATTTTTTTAAGCGGCTACTGGGGCGTGGAGTAGCCGGACATGAGGCTACACTACCATTGCATATTCGGCGTGCAGCTCTTCGTAGCTGCGTGCACTCGTCCGAGTACCCGGCAGCTGGGTAGAACGCCAGGTATTCGGACGAGGATCCAATGGTAGGCGGAGGAAAGGCTACTGGGTCGTGGAGTAGCCATGACGTGTAGCCTCATGTACGGCTACTCCATGCCCAAGTAGCCTCTTTCCTTACATATACCCCGATTAAAGTTTTCTTAAAGATAGCCGGAACGTGAGGATTAGCCCAAAAATGGCTATCCTTATGTCCCATTCATCCACCTACCACCCGATCTACCTTTATAAGTAGCCCCATCAGCCAGATAAGAACTACATACATATTTTATGGGTTCCTCAATCCTGATGTAGATGCACATGGCAATAAAGCTTAACTATATTCCTGCAGACAGGAGGATTTACAGAGGGTCGTGGTCCATCAATACATCAAAAACGGTATTGAAAGTTCTTACCATCGCTGTATTAGATGCCAGGATTTTTTAGCCAAGATTCGGTACCTAAAAGGATACGAGCCCACAACAGGATGATACATACAGGTCACGCAGATGAAGAAAGACCCTAATGATTGCAACCTGGCTCCCGAGAAATTTTGCTCCGTCCTTACAAGGGCAGTCCCATTACTAACCCTATTGTGTACTCTATCCTTGCCCTATGCATTTCAACTTTGTATAAGCAATCATCAGGAGCTTCACGGAGGTATAGGAGCCAAGGGGTATCCCATGCAGACAGAAATATGGTCAGGAGACTAGGTAAGTACAATTTCCCATTATCAGGACACAAGGAGCCGTGACTGCCACTGGTAAGATCTGCCACAGAGCACTGAGTTAGTGCCATATCGGCATGTTTAAAGCTGTGACTCCTCCCCCCTGTCTCACGTTGTCTCTCCTCATTGGATCTCGCGTCTCCCACTCGTTCGCACCAGATATCCGGGTCACAGGGCTCGTCCACATTCCTGAGGTGATCCATAATTTCCAGGACGTTAGTGTCGCATGACTCAATGGTCACATGATTTATTACAGGAACATGCAACAGTGGTCCTAACAAAGGTATTTCCTACAAGACAGAAGTCAATTTTTTTGGCGGACAGCTTTTTTCATACCGAAATTATAGAAAGGCTTGTAATTCATATAATACAGCTAAAATTCTGTTAGCTGTACCATTGTGAACCATTAGACCATTGTGAAAGGTTGTATTTATCCTAAAAATCCACCTACATTAATTCTGGAGGATTTTCTGGTCCCAGTTGCCACCCCAGAGGGAGGGTTTTAGCAGAAAGCTCAGAGACTTGGGGTTGTCATTAATGTAACAGATTGACATGTTTGGCCACCGGTGTGTCTCTATATGTTTTTTTCCTATATATTCAGCCCCACAGCAACATGTAATTTTATATATCACTACTGTAGTTTTACAGTTGATATAATGGTGGATCGGGTGCCTGTGTTTTTATTTTGCAAAGTGTATGCAGGCTGTCATATGTCTTGCACTGAGGAGAGGCTTCCACATGCACATTCATAAAGCCCCAACTGGAAGGCTGCAGTGATAGTTGACTTTGTGGACTTTCTCCTATCTCCGTACTGCTTCTTTGGAACACAGCCACGGTGTTCTTGGGGTTGAGGAAGAGTTGTGGTCATCCCAAACTTCTTCCATTTAAAGATAATGGAGGCCAGTGTGCTATTAGGAATCTTGAGTGCTGCAGAAATTCTTTTGTAACCTTTGCCAGATGTGTGCTTTGCCACAATTCTGCCTATGAGCTGATTGGGCAGTTCCTTAGACCTCATTGACATGCACTCTGAGCTGTGAGGTCTGAAATAGATATATGTGTGCCTTTCCTTATCGAGTCCAATCAGTTTAATTATAGCTAGACTCTAATGAAGGAGTAGAACCATCTCAAGGAGGATGAGAAGTAAATGGACAGCATGCGAGTTAAATATGGGTGTCACAGGAAAGGGTCAGAATACTTATGACCATGAGATATTTCAGGTTTTCTAAATTAGAAAAACTTTCAACATATCTTACCAATTGTCTGCAATGAAAGAAAAAGCAAAAAAAATTTGAAGGGGTCTGAATACTTTCTGTACCCACTGTATAAACAACAAAATGTAAAATTCACATAGTTTCTTTATCAATGAAAACTACAGCTCATCCTGCAAAAAATAACCCCTTACATAACATATTAATAAGGTATCCCTTGTTACTTATGCTGTATATGCTAGAGACAATCGAATAAAAAAAAACTAGGCGACCCTTTTTGGCATATTTGGTTGCCTATTTTTAAATGTGGCCTTAGCAACCAATGCCTTAAACAGTAACTGCACCAGCCATAAGCAGTAACTTAATTAGATCATGTTTTTCAGTGTGCTTGGTTTGCAGTCCTTCATCCTAATGGTAGATGTGCTTTAAACCTCTTAGAAGACAGCGATTTGAAAACGCATTTTTATCCTCACATTAGGTTTTATTCAGCAAATTTTGTAAAAATGTAACGTAGACCTCCTTTCATTTTGCATCTTGCTGTGCACCCATGAACAACTAATATCCACATTTGGGGTGTCTCCATCTGCAGGAGATATTGTATAACAAATTTTAAGATGAGTTTTCTCCATGTATTTTTTGTGAATGTGTACCTTTTAGGGCTAAATGAATGTATTACCAACAAAAATAACAATCTTCTAATCTATTACTAATATTTTGAGGGGTGCAAATTCAAAAATAGGGTGATTCAAGGTGGTTTCCCCAATAATATTTACTTCAAAGCTCATGGAAAACAAAAATGATCCCCCAAAAAGGTAAATTCTGAAATTTCTTTAAAAATCCCTTATTGAATTCATACAGATATCCCCATATAAATTTAGAATACCCCTATTAAATTTTCACACGGTGCCTTCATCTTGAACTTATTTACTGCCCCATCCTTTTACTTTATTTATAAGTACAGTGCCTCCTGGATTGTGTTTTGTAGTGAAATAAAATAAAACATTTAACTTATTTCAAGGTCATTTTGGTGCATGCATCATAGAGACACTCTGGGGCACATTTACTTACCTGGTCCTGTGGAGTTCAGGGAACTGCATTGTCCGACAATCATGCACTGTGCCGCAGTTCTCTAAGTTTGAGCGCCCAATATCGTGCATGTGTCGCTTCCCGCTTAGGTCCGCCGGAGTTCTCCATTTTATTCCAGGTGTATGCAAGTGCTTGATCTTGAGACACAATTTGAAAGTTAAATCCCGCACTCAGTCCCAATCAGATGGATCATCTGACGGCCCACCCTCCGATTTCCGTCTCATGAAAGCCAGCGCAGCCGCGTCACAATCCCATCGCGTGCATCAGAATCCACAGTTAAATACCTGTCCCAGTGGTGCAAATCACAAAAACGTTGGAAAACACTATGAAAATGCTTCCGCGGGTCCTTTGTGCTACTCTTGGAATCAAGAAACCATTGATTATTTATGGCAGTATATACCTATCAATAGCTTTGTGCAGGTCTATACTTTTGTAGGGTCTGCCATACATATTGGGCATATTCTGCTTATATTGCTAATAAATATTAGAAAAATACAACCAATTCTTCTTTAATGTAAGTGTCATAACACAACTTCTATTTCCCACCTACTTACAAATCTACACCGGGTGTACAGTAACTTGCTTAAAACAAGTTCCTTCTCTTGCTAGTCTGTATGCAGTGACAGGAAAAAAACTCTAAGCCACATCTGCCACCCTCAAACCGGCAGTGTCTGGTGCATCCACAAAAAAGTCCAGAGTGGTCCAAAGTGGCACTGTTGTTGGAAGAAAAAGAAGCCTTTATTTTTCTTATCTCTAACAACCTCATTGATGTTAGTTTTGAACAGCACATACAGTAGTTGATACTTGAGAATGTGAACTAATGTTCCCCAATATTTTTATAATATTTAACCTTACCACCTCCACACTAGAAGCCCTTAACGCCTGAGAGATTTAGTAATTATATTGATGACTAAAATTCTGAATATGCTTTGTACAGAGCATTATCAACACCTTGAATTCCTAAAAAAAAATTTAAAAAATGCCCTTCCTCCATTACAGGAATTCATAAGATATAGGTTGCAGAAATGCATTAAAGTGAAACATAATCCGACAAAGCGTTCTGCTATTTCTTTGTGCTTTTTTTCTATATAATTAGGTGTGGAGCTCGTCAGTTACAAGAGGCAAATTGTATTTCTAATTCGGTATGATCTCTGCGTTGGCCTTAGGGAATGTAAAATATATAATACTATCTTTTCCCATATTCTTTCTTCAAAGAACAATCAAGTTCTAAAAGTAGGCATTTTAAGAGACATTAGAGTGTTTCTTGGAGGAAAGTGTGCAGCTCCATAAATCTTTACTTATCTTTATTCAGAAAGCTTTCTCAAGCAAAGAGTACTGGGTTTCAGCATACATAAATCTTTTTGTGTCGTCTGTAAATTGATTATTGCTGTTTTGAATCTTCCACAATAACATAACCAGAAGAATTATGGGATTCTTTAATGGGTTTTAACTTGAAAGGACTGCTTTATAAAGAGAACCAGCAGCTGTTCTAACATTTACAGCGTGGAGTAGGGCTATTAAAATACTTACTTCAATCCCACCCCTATTCCCTTGTTTCATGGATATCAATATATGACATTGATGTAAGGTTAGATTAATGTGAAGACAACAATTAATTTATTAAAGGTCTGGTCTGAAACTAACTCTTTAAATTTGCTCAATGCACCACATATATAAGGTGCATTTAGATTTTTTTTAAATCCCCTCATATTGCAGTGGCCAATATCTGTTAATGAAACCTTTCCTACATATTGCTCAATTTCTGGGGTTGGACTTTAATCCGATCCCTCTGTGGTATAGTTCCAGCAATTGTACCTGCAAAATTGGGACCATTGAGATGTATACTTACCAAATGATACTATGTTGTTTAGTAGTTACACACTGAACATAACATGGGCTGTCTTTTCCAGTGTGATACTGGAGGATTTTCTTTAAAAGCCTGTTCATTCCAGTTTTATGTACCCCACATTTGGGCTAATACTTTATGCATCAAGCACTATTGTGGGGTAGCACGGTGGCTAACTGGTTAGCATTACAGCCTTGCCGCACTGGGGCCTGGGTTCAAGTCCCAGGGTAAACACTTGCAAAGAGTTTGTATGTTCTCTCTGTGTTTGCGTGGGTTTCACCTGGGTCCTCCAGTTTCCTCCCACACTCCAAAACATATTGGTAGGTTGATTAGATTGTGAGCCCCATTGGGGACAGGGACCAATTTGGCAAGCACTGCATAATCTGTGTGCGCTATATAAAAAACTATTATTTTTATTATTATTATTACTATTGCCCTGATTTGAACCACTTATATACTAAAATCAGTTTCTAACAATTTATGCAACAGTTTAAAGTAACTTTTTATAAATCTGGTGCACACACATCTGGTGCAAAAGTCATTCCCCTCCTTTCCGATCTACATTGAAAAAAAATTAATTGGTGTAAGATTTTACCAGAAATTAGCTGACAAAGTTGCAGGATCATTTTGCAACTGTATGTAGCCATAGTCTTGTAGTGAAGGGCTTAATATCTTTCTCATGCAGTGTCTGTCAGTTCAATGTATGGTCTTTTAAAACAGATTCACACTGAAAAATGTACACATAAAAATGTCCAATGAATCAATAAGGAGCTGGATGAGGATCATGTTTTGTATCTTCTGTTCATAGATATTGCATGTTTTTAAAAAAAAATGTTATTGAAAATACATTTGTACACCAAAATTCGCTGAAAACTTACCTGTCTGCATTGGGGCCCCTTTATTAAGACTGGCAATTAGTGTGTTGGTCTTAAAGGGAACCAAGTTTTACTCCATCAAACTACTAGTCCCCTCAGATAGCAGATGAAATGTACTTTCTAGAATTCCCTCTTTTAAGTAAAATGTCACCCATTTACCTAAGTCAGGGATATATTCCCACCTCATTTTCAACTGCAATGAGTCAAATTTAGTGTATGTAGGGTGAATATCAATTCAAAAGCCCTTTTGTTTGGTTCTTTAGCACCTAGAAACATGTTTTCATGTCTCAGATCCCATCAGGCTTGTGGTGAGCTACATAACTGGGCATAACTGCTGTTAAATATTAGGCAGAAACTGGATCTCTATCTGGAGGTCACATTTCCAACTATGGATTTAGCTGTCTGTATCTCACAAAGCCATAAGCCTTATCTGAAAGATTAAATCCTTATCTGTAATATGACAGAAAAAGCGAGTTTCTAGGTGGTAGAGAAACAAATTGTGGGGCCTCTGAAGCCACACCTACCTGCAACCAATAAACTTGACTCATCTTATGTGAAAATTAGGTGAGAAGAGTCATATTTTCCTGACTTGTGGAAGAAATTTTTATTATTTATGGGATTTTCGAAAAGGTGCCAGTAGTTTAATGGGGTAAAACCTGGTGAAAGGGTCTCTTTAATAATCAGCCAGCATTGAAATCTACACAATGTCTGACCTGGCATAGTGTTCAGATATATCCTTTGCCAGTTTTTTTAACAGGTTATAGTAAAGATAGCTGGCTCAAAAGGGACAAAAGGTTGTAAACTCCACAGAGTGTACCAGGATATCTTGGTGGTTAACATCTTTTTTCAAGTTACAGATAAATGGGGGTCCTACCACTGGGGCTGCCAGTGATCATGTAAGTAAATCCCCTTATGATTAAAGCACTACTGAGCAAATGAGATTGACACTATATCCAACCTCTATGGGGTTCCAGATGGATTTCTTACATGGCCTCATAGATGTGAACAGAGCAATAGTCATGTATGGGCATTGGTGCTTCATTTAATGAAGGACATTCCCAAGTTTTAGTGAACGCTGGGGATTCCATCAGTCACACCCACAGATAAATATATCTGTAATTTATCCCCTATTATTCTTATAATAAGAAATAAAGAATTTAAGTAATACAAAACAAATAGCCAAGTTATTACAAATTATACATAACTTGCTAGAAGCTACACTACAGGGAAAATGAAGATCATGCGGTTCCTTTTTCAATCCATCGTATGCCAGTGTAAGGCATTTATATATTGGGCTGTAGCCATACTGTCCATGTGTTAATGGATCAGTTTCTAGTATAAAGAAATACCATATTCATATTTACAATTTCGATATGAGGTATTTAAGGGAACATATTACTAAACCTGACACCCTATCTCATAAAACCAAACTATTATGTTAAAGTGCTTCAGGCTATTGTAGATAAGTTCAGACAGGCAAAAATCAGTATTGTTAAAATAAGTTGACATAGTAAAGCTATATTACTGGGACTCAATAAAGCTATAATGAGAGACTTTACTCCATACGGAGAGCAACAGTGGACAGTATCTCATGCCAAAATGTCTTCTATTTTTACTCTTTTGATTGGTTGAATAAGGGAGCAATGCAGTCCCTTCATATAGTGATTGATCACCTTTGTATGTCCCTAGGTCCCATTATTCATAGCATTATTCAACTGGGTCACCAAAGGAATGAAAGTTTAACATGATTGCCACCTAATATTCCCAATTCATGTCCCTTGACTTTATCCTTGAATGAAACGCTTTGAACATTTTCTACCCTTGGTGCTCATAGTAAAATGAATAACCAATCAAGACACTCTTTCAGAAAAAACACAGGTCTCCAAATTGTGAGACGCTGCCTACTGAGTCCAATGGCTCAGTGTTATTTGTAACAAAAATAATTCTAATTATTTGTCCTCTCATCAGTGCATTGACTGTCCAATTGACTTTCATTTACCTGAAGCAGAAACCATTCAATGTGGGTGAGTCAGAATTGAAATGTCTTTGGGGGCATCCAGAATAACAGACTATTGGAAGGGGATATCAGACGGAGCTATATCTAGTCCTATTCCAATGAAGCAAAAATAAATCAGGCTGTAGACATTTGTAGATTTTAAATAAAATCTTCATTTTTCCTTTTTTTGGTAGACATTATCAAAACAATTTAAGATTTGTTTTGTAAAATACAAAAGGCTTGCTTGTGTATATAAAATGTACAGTATTGAAAAATACTTTAAAGGACGTGTTTCGAGGACACAGTCCTTCTAAGGTGACATGACAAATTAAAGTGTGAACTAAAGATGTTTCTAATTACAGTTCTGCTTTGTATTTGTATATAAATATTTGAGTTTGATTTTAAATGCATGACCTGACAGTTGTGGGGCTTCCCTATTCCACAGTTACATGACTTGACAGCTGTGGGACCTGCTTATACCTTGTATGCTAGCTAACTGGCTCCCGCATGCGTTCTGAACCCACGACTCTGTCGATAGGGGATAAATGTCATTTATGGAAAAATTCCCATAAGATTCATAAAATGCTCCAGAATAGTCAGGGTGATTAAAAATCTGGTGCATTTTAAGATGACTTTGAACATGCTATAATAGATCAATGCATCAAAAAGACTTAATATAAGAAATTGGTGAATTTCTTTTGTCTAATATTTCACATGCTCTGAATCTAAATTTTACTTTCAGAAACTTGGAAGTGTCCAAATTAGATGTACTTGTAAAAATTACATAAGTGTTCATTTGCATTTTTTCCTTTTGAGTATCCATATATAATAAGAAACAAGTGCAAAAGAACAGGCAGAACTGCAAGTGCTAGGCGAGAAAACTTCTACTCAACAAATTGTTAGATATAAAACTCTCAAAGTACGTGTGCTGTTCTAATTCTCTTAGAACTGATGATCTTCTCACTTTAACACTTTGCCATCTAACACCGATAGGGACAGGTATTTTAAGAATAGCACACAGTGTGACCCTTAACCCACACTTGAAGGCTGCTTTCATTCTTCCCTTTTGCTAAAAAGTTCACTGAACAAATTAGGATTTTTTTCAGCTACTTCTTTACACATTTTCTTTTTCTCTAGTGCAGTCATGATTTTAGAAAACTTTTCAGCTAAAAGACACAAAAGCAGCATCTTCAAATTAATTATAAACCTTGTGCATTTTCAAAACTCTTTTAACTCAATATTCCTCCAATTTGTTTCAAGATATCACCCAACTCGACAAAGACTCTTTTCAAATGACTGAGAAAATACATTAAAGAAGGCATTTCAAAGACACACATTTCAAAGACATGACCACCTGAAGTGTGGAGATCTTTCTAATTACAGTTGTGCATTGTATATGTATATACAATTTTAGTTTGATTTTAAGTGCATGCAGTAATTCTTGATTTTTCTACCAACATGTCTACTCTGTCTTAATAATCTAAACAGTGCTCTCCATTGTTGTCCACTTATATTTTAATTATGGGCAACATCTTGAAAATTGTATGTCATCAAGTTTTGTATTAATAGGTTTCCAAAGCATAGTTACTCAATGGAAGTATATGGTAAAGATATTTGCATAAATGTATGATAAGCCAGCGCTAGGTGCACCAGCGTATGAAAGCTTCCCCATCCCCAGCAGGAGTAGTGATCCCAACCAATGACTGTTTAAATGCATCTGTCAAAGTCCTCAGCACTTAAATTACCTGTGGCCTCATAAGCACCAGTATTTTGGGGAGGCACATTGTTTCCAATGACATCATTGGGAAGCAACAATCCTCCTTACATGGGGCACCCTATGTAGGTGGCATTTTAGAATTGCTCTATAGCCTGCACTTGAATAAACATAGGCTATAGGAAGGGTGCAGGTGTGGGGCAGGAACACTGACAGTAATACTCCCCTTGGTACCTCTCCACACCCACTTGGTGTGGAGGTTGTGTAAGGGAGGAAATAGGGACCAATCCAGGAATTGGAATTGAGCCTGTTTCAAAGCTTGTATGCCTGTGTTCAGATTAAGTCCTGATAGATCTGCCCCATTTGCCCACTATCAGTCTCACTAACAAAATTAATGGTGTAACCAATATTTCCATATAGGTAAACACCATCAAAAAGGAATCAAGCCAACTAAAAGGGGAAAACTGATCACATAGGCTGAAGAATAGTATTGTCAAAATGAATTGTTTCAAAAAAATATTTTTTGTATGATTGAAAAATGATATCCATCCAGTTCAATGTTCTTTAACATTTAGGAGGAGGACATGCCTTCTTAAAAATAACAGTCTTTATTAGTTTATAGACAGACTGTGGTAATTGTTGTAAAAAACTGTAATTGTTGAACCAAGAGAATTCCCTGATGAATCTCATATCAATTTTAGGATATCATGTTGGGATATAGAAAGGTTCTCACTAGGGTGAAATAACATAGCAATAACAAGAATAATAAAAATAATTTGTAAAACACAAGGCTTCTTTGTTAAGCTTCTGAGGGTTTTCTGTGAACAAATAACAGAATTGGCAATCTTTTAACCGACAACACAGTTAAAAATAAAACTGTTATAAAAATAAGCTATTTGAATCAGGCAAAATAACAGAAAATAGAAAATAGATACAAAATACTGAACTGTATAAAAATATGCTTGTTATAATATAAAAAGGGCTGCCTTCTGCATGAACTTCATATCCAGAAGAAAATCCTTCAATCAAAAATAAACAACTCATTAGTTTGCTTTTTGTTTGTTTCTAGAATTAACTATAAAAGCAAACATAAAAATGTCAAATTGAAAGCAAAATTCAATAAAATAATTAAAAAGAAATGCAACAAAATAAACCCATCAAATTATTTGTAAAATGTTTATAAATGAACCCATTTTTTAAGATCACTGCATTAGGTTCAGGAAAATATGCAAATATGTTTTCCAAGGTGGGAAGTGGTAAAGTTTGGGGCAGATTTATCAAGCTGTCTGAAAGTCAGAATATTTCTAGTTGCCCATGGCAACCAATCACAGCTCAGCTTTCATTTTACCAGTGCTCATTAATTTCCCAGAATCCCAAAGTATCCCATGTCTGAAGCTTGATTACTACATGGAGCTATAGAGGTATGTTCCCTCATCAAAACCTAGGAATAACACTAATGTCATTCAAAATACATTCCAAAATATGCTCAAACTTGCAAACTCGTAATAAGCCAGTCAAGAATGTCATCTCATGACATTTTTAAAGTAAACACCACTATTACAAGAGAAGGTTCTAGCCTAGGCTGAGATTAGACTTTTCTATTTCTAATTTAAATATTAGAAAAAGAGTGGAGGATGGGATTTTTTTAAAAGCCACAAATTTGGTTAATTTGCTTCTTCCTTTCAAGTTCGCTTACCTGAAACCAGGGGAGTATTTGCATTTTTTGTAACTTTTTTAATAAGTTGTAGATGAGCAATACAACTAACTTTAATCTGAACAACTGGATTACTTAGGGCAAAATCAATCCAAAGGGCAAAACAATCCAAAAGCTGTGTATCAAGTTATGGTGAAAATAAGGAAAAGTCGCAGAAAAATGCTCTTTTTTGCACTAATAGAAAAATAGACTTTTTTGCACTAACATTTTAAAGAGAAAAATGATAAATCTTCCCCATAGTGTTCTAAGTTGACAAGTATAGCTGCACAATCAATAGCTCAAGTCATTGGGAAACTTTTTCTTTGCTTTCCTTTTAAACACAAGCTAATAAACACATGTGGCTAAAAATATTTTTGCATTGGCAACATACATAGAATATATACACACACTTAAACACACATAACACATAATATACATGTAAATAAATATTAATTATTTGAAGTTAATAACTAATTGCTTCTTCCAGTATATCTCTATAATTAAAAATGTGGTAAAGTTGAAACCTTCAAGAGGATTATAAATTGTCATGAAGTTCTATAATGAAATCGTTACCCACATTGTTTTGGTTCAGTGCTTAAATAGCTTGCATGTTAAATAATAGACATGTAACATAAATGGCTTAATTGCCAATTTCCAAGTGATAATTTATAGTTAATAGGTAGAGTTCACAGCAATATATTCAGAAATATAATAACGTTTATTAAGCAAGTGAACTGTAAAGACAATTAAATTAGCCATAGTTCTTCCTTACTTGTAATAGATAATCTGTTGGTTGTGTTTCAATGGTCAGATATTTTAATATGCTGCATTATGTTATATTGGGCAGTGTGTTTTATTTGTCTAAAATAAATTGTTTTTGTTTTTCATTTTCAACTTTTTTCTTAAATGTCAAATATTGTCCAATATTATTTCAAACTCATTTTTCAGCCTGTACTTAAGATATTTTTCTTATTAGTTTGAACATTTAGTTATATGTAGAAGTGATACTTTACAAAAAAATCTAAACTTTTTTGTAATAGAGCAGAGACTATTAAAATCTAAAATTACTTCATGTATTAGCAAAAAAAAAAAAATAACATTTTTGCTTACTCTTTGTTTATTTTTCTGATTCATTTTATCATACAAATACTGCAAATACTTTACAAGTAAGGATAACAATTTCAATAAGGTAGCATTTTTCTTATATAATTATACTATATTAAGTAATTTGTACTATATTTTCTGGCATATAAGATGACTTGATGTGTAAGAAGACCCCCAACTTTTTTTTGTTAAAATACAGAGTTTGCTATATACTTGATAAGACTATATATAAGACTGTATAAGCTGTATAAGACTACCCCTCTTTGAACACACAAAAGGTAAACATAAATAAAACATTTCAATATGGTATTAATTGTTTTTTTTATATAAGTTCTAGGGAATGAGGGGGTGATTTAATTTTAAAGGTTTTTTTACTATTTTTCAGACCCCCTAGAGTACTTCACCCTAAGTTGTCTGATTGATTCTACCATGTGCAGCCATACTACATTACATTATGGAAGTATTTGGGGATTTTACTGATCATTTATTACAATGTGCCACTGGGGGGCTCAGACACTGGTTGCGTGCATGGGTGTGCTGTACATGGCTGCCCTTGGGGTGAACACCAGCACTAGTGGTGCCGCTGGTGGGCACGGGCTGATGGGAGCAGTGCTGTCAAGGTTGGTAGGACATGCACTATCATGCAGGTTGCAGTTGCAGAGGGAGCTGGGGGATGATGCAGGCCAGAGGGAAGGACACCACCGTGAGTGAGTGCAGGAAACATGTTGTACTTGCCACTTCAATGTGCTGGCGGTTCCCTCTTCATCTGCTCGATCCAACTGCAGGCTTTAAGTGCAGGCAAGAAGAAATAGGGGGACAGCAATTTTTTAAGCCAAGATGGCGGCACAGGTGAAACTGATGAGTATTAGGAAAAACTAATTCAAAAACATATATTGGAAAGCATTGGTAAAATTTAACAAACCGTTATCAATAATTTCTATACATATATCTTTTAATAAACTTTAACTATAGAGTAGATTATCTAAAATTCGAAAATAATCCTAAGTGTCGAAGGATAGACATTTCATCTATTCAAAGTGTCATTTTAATCATTTTCTACTTCCCAGATCATATTCTGCCAATTGTTCTATTTTGACGCCTTTCTCCCATGCAATGGACTGACCTTTGCTTCATTTCATCAGTATTAAAATGATTCTTGTATTAAAGTGTTTTAAAATAGACAAAAAAATCTTCAGCAAAATCTTTTTATTTCCTTTATTTCTAAATTAGAAAATACAATGAATAGAATAGTGACGCCTTCTGAATAAACCAGACATGGATGGCTGAATTACACTTAAATGTGCCACAAGGAGAATATTACGTTACAGTCTCTCTATCTGGTTTCAATATGCAGACCTAGATGTTAGCAACTAGAATAAAAGTATCAATCAACAGAAACTTTACTGACTGCTTGAAATAGTTCTATCAATATCACATTTTCTCTTGGATTAATACACAGTATGGCTATTGGGTCTGTTTTCTGAAATTCTAAGTCATCTTTCATTTCTGAAATGTTGTTTAAAGTAAGATGTATTTGTTCTGGCCTGATCCATAATATTTGCACAACACTTCTGATAAACAAGCTTTATAGATCCTTCATAGACGGGTGTATACAAATTAAATAAATAAATAGAAAACAAATAGGCTCATTTAAAAACAGATAAATGTATTTTGTGATCAAAAGGGGAAAAATCTACATTAGTAGAATATAATAGGGCTAACGTATTATGATTGGAGTGTTCTGCAACAGTCTTAAACATTGGTGCACCCAGCATGTTATATGTAGGAATTACTTAATTGCTGGAATCAAAATATGGACCAAACTGAAGTATATTTCATCTATAGCTTGCAGCTGTTTTATTTGTGCAGGTTAAAGTAAATTTGACTGACCAGGGCATCCGAATCCTTGCACATCCTGTTTTTCATCCCAACAGCTAGGGAAAATGTTGCAAACTCCATGTTCACCCACAATTACAACTTTTTCATGCATTGTTCACCAAAACTGGTGCACAAAGCATAATACATCTGAACCAATGTCTGTCTGTGGCAGCTTATGTGGCCATGGAAATTAAAGCAGACCCTGTGAAATGTTTGGTCACAGAATACAGACTGTAATTAACAGCCACTTTATTTTGTAAAGTAACAAGCTAATTTCCATATATCCTTCAGTTCTTGAAATTCAGCTTTAACCCCTTATCGACATGTGATTTAATAATACGTCACATGTCGGCTGTGGGTGCATGAAAAGGGCTCACAGTCCACCATGCAAGGTGGGCATTTGCTGCACATTGCAGCAAACACCCACCGGTAACACCTGCAATGGGTGCTGGCATGCAAAGGGCTGTGTGAGGGCTTGCTTTCTGCAAAACAAATTGTTGTTCATAGTGATGGTATTTTATATTCCATGTCGTGTACTGGGAAGCAGGAAAAAATTCCAAATGCAATGGAATTTTTTCCTGTAGGCTTGGATTTTACACTGTGCACCCAAATGACATGTCTACTGTAGTCCGTGCGATCATAGGGATATCAAATTTGTATAGATTTTATAATGTTTTCATACATACAAAATTAAAACCTCCATACTTCAGTGTATGGATCTATTGGTGGTGTTATTTTGTGCTACTTTTGATGACATTTTCAACGCTTCCATTTTTAGGACTTTACGGTCTTTTGATCATGTTTTATTGAATTTATTTCAAAATGGCAATTTTGAAAGGGCCTGGCCTTAAGAAGACATTGTGCACTACTGGGGCACTCATTAAACTCCAGGGCTGCCATCGGATGTTTGGACCCCCTTTAAGCAGTACTGGGGATTCGATTTACATCGGAAGAACTATACAAGCCGTGATCATGCTTGACCCTGGAGTGTAAGAGGTTAACATCCGCAATCGGAGGAATCTCTGTGTGTTACAGGTGTGTGGCAGCTGCAAAAAAACAGCTGAAACCAGCAGCTTATGGCACCAGTTCCACTGGGGAGTGGGCTCCAGAAGCAGCACAGGTCGGGAAATTCCCTTCAAGACAAGCATACTGTACTTATGCTAGCATACAGTCCTGTTGCAATCTGTTTTATTTCACTTTCCTGCATTTGAAAATACACCACTTAAAACAAAACCCTTGCATTCCTATGTCAAAAAAAGTTATGTTTTATGGAACTATTCATTTCCAAGAAGCAACTGTGGTATATTGTATCTTTTAGGTTTTACACTCTAAGTTCGAGCCCAAAAGTCCCACCACTTTAATATCTATAAATAAAATGTAACAGCCCATTCCATATTTAAAGGTCATTGCTATTATTTTACAGCATACTGTTTGATAATGTAGCATCATTCTTATCCTTGATGGCATGAAATAAGACTACATTTAAGTGAAATGCAAAGTAAAAACAACCGATAAGAAAAACTTTATATACAATAATACAGACCATGAAAATAACATGGTTATACAAGGATAACTGATGCTAGAAAGCTTCAATCTTTACACACATAAAATAATTACAAGCTAATGCATTTCTCAAATAAAGAATGACAAGGGACAAAATGTTTCTCTGTAAAAGTTATCATTTGTCAAGGCTGGGGTGTTTTTTACACTGCTAAGAAGCACTTGAGTGAAAGTGACTATTTGTGCCCAACAATGACAGTCTTTTTTTCTGAGAATATCTAATTCTTTTGTAGCAATGTATATATGACAAATGAATACATTGTGCACTCACAGATTTTAATGTAGTTACCTATTGTGAGCTTTGAAATACTTGTACTGTGTGAACCTGTCTCTGTTATATGACAAGTACCTTCTCAATGTTTGCTCTCAAAATTTTTCATTTCAAATGAAAAACAGAGTGACAAGACATTACAGTTTGTTACAATCACACACAAATAAAAATAACAAAACAATTTAGGAATGGAGTAATAAATACACAGTTGTAATGCAGAGCAGACAGCAACAACCTCATATTATGGAACGACCGGTAGATGTACAGAAAATAACCAGCAGTCACAACAATAAAATTTCAGCATCCTGGAGTCACTTGTATTTTTAAAAAATCTTTCATAAAGCAGTAGCCCGATTGTCCAAAATATGTCCACAAATAAGATTGAGAAAAATGCTCATGACATTGCAGGATGAAAGGACAAAGAGACCAGAAGCGGCAAACAGCTAAGATGTGTAAGCGACAGCAGGTTAGTGAATTTATTATGCTGTCTTGATCCATTCATGTTGGGGGGGATCTATGTATAGTTTTGGAGATATTTATTTATTATTGGGACAACGGACCCTATGTATATATTATAATTTATTATGAGGGACACTATTTAAATAATTATTTATTATGAGGGAAATATGTATTATAATTTCTTATCTATGGCATATCTAGGAATACTATGTCCATTCATTCTTCCCCCATAATAAATTATTACATACATTGCCACTGTAATGATTTCACGGGAAGTGGATGCACAGGGATCAGGTAAGCATTTGACTAGGTGGATTGGTGTAACTTTATCTGATTACAAGATCCTTTTAATCTTTTGATCCACTTCTATTAGAGAAGACCCCCACCAGACATTCTGTCTTGTCCAAGTTGTAAATGTAATTTGTTGAAGTCATATACGACATGATGTGGACCACAATCCATAAAGAAAAAGAAAAATGTAAACCTTTTGTCATATTATCACATTTTCTATTTTAGGCTACATAGCAATTTATTATACCACACAACATATGTGTCAAAAATGCTGCAATTGATTCTTGGATGGAGAATCCTATATCTCAGCACATCAGGGCACATTTACTTATATTGCCTCCAGAGTTCACCGAAATTGCATTGTCCGACAATAATGCACTGTGGCACTAAGATTGTGCGCCCCAAAATCGTGCATGTGTCGCTTCCCTGCTCTGGTGCGACAGAGTTCACCATCTTTTTAGTGGTGCATCTAAGTGCTTGGGCTTGCCACACAATTTGAAAGTTAAATCCCGTGGAGTCACGTGTGACACAATCCCAGCTCATACCCTTCTTAAATACCTGTGCAAGCCGTGTATTCCCCGAACAGTCCGACGAAAGTGAGCAGCACGACGCTTAGTAAATGAGCCCCATCATGTGTTAAACAACAAAGTTGTCCATTGTTTGACTGAGGATTTGAAAAAGTGTAATGAAAATTGTATGGGACTTTTAAGCAAAAAAATTGGGTAAAACCAATGCAACATAAATTTCATAGTAATCATTTAACATTTTTGATTTTTGAATTATTTCACATCAGTTCTGCTAGGGTAGCGTGTCAGATAGTTTTCAGCTAAGTGATCCCACTTTATCTATAAATCATATATGATTTTGTCTTTATCTGACTATAACTGTGTACTTATATACATTATTTAAGACAGCAATATCTCCACAGTCAGTATATGGTTCTGGGACCACTTATATAAAACATCTATTAAGTTATTCAATATTAACACATGATATTGATTGCTCTTGGTCTATTAAATAAATTTTATGTAGGGTAATTTTTTGGCCTATCACTTTTAGTAGCTTTTGATATTTGCAGCCTACACTGATATTTACAACAAACTCACTGACAAAATTGCATGTAAAACTGTAAATGTCTTTTACAGGCTGACAAAGAAAAATATATAGTCCCAAGGCTTTTATCCTCTATAAGAAAATAATACATATATAAAGAAAGGCTTTTCAAATATTTTTTTTATATCAACATCTATTGTAACATTCATTCATATATTCATATACAATTCAAGGTCTACAATTCCAAACATTGTAAAAGCATACTTCAAAATTCATAACTAGATATTTCTCAATACATCAACACACAACTTCACACAATAGGACTTTTTAATTACATATTGGGGGAGATTTATCTTTTCTCTTTCACATTTTGCTATCTGTCTAGTTCCTCTTTTGTCTAGTTTAACTTGTCATAGGTGGATATTCCTTGCGTTAAATCACATTTGTGCCTGTTAGTCTAACATTGCTGCCTGGTGTGAAGGATACAACTTTTTGTAAAAAGTCACAAATCTTTGTGCAAAAGAACTCACAAAGTTGCCCTGCTTTTTCCTGCAAAGTTCACCCCCTGAGAGCAGGCAACCTTTTGTGCAATTTTCTGACACTTTTTAAAAAGTCACATGTGGCCAGTAAAGCTAATTTTAGGCCCCTTTCACACTTGCATTTTTAACGCGCACGTTCTGCTCGTGCTTTAGACATGTAGAACTTGCATTGCACTCTGACCCATTGTAATCAACAGGCTTTTTAAGACTTGCATTTTTTTTACGCACACACACACATTATTTTAACGCGTGTTTAAATCTCAGCATGCCCTAAGCACCATACAAGTCTATGGAGATGCATGAAAAAACGCATTGCATTCTGAGACACATGCAAGTCCAATGCAAGTGCAATGTGTTTTTAACACATCAATTGCCATAGAAAAGATAGCCCTCAGCCCTGAGTCCTTTTCACATGCGTTATCTGCACATGAAAAAACCTTTAAAAAACAGTGCACCCCAAGTTATGGTGCAAATGTGAAAAAGTCACAGAAAAATGAGCACAAAAGTCTCTGCATAAACATGTGAGACTTTTTTGGAATAACATTTAAAAGAAAAGTAATGATTAATATCCCCCATTGTTTAAAGGTCAGTTTATTCTACTATCATGACTTCCATGCATTTTGTAACTCAGTTATGACTCCTATTTCTTTTTTCTCCAGAAAATTGAAATTTTATAAGTCTATGATCCTGCTGTGTCAGGTTTTTGATATTTTGGATACGTTTAGTGCTGTTCAAAACTTAATAAAGTTTCATACTAAAAAAAAGTACGGTCTTAAATTGAAAATGTAAACATTCTTAACCCCTTGAGGACTGATGGTCATTGGTGCCGGAATGACCAGGTCAATTTTTGACGTTCTGCTATGCACTTCTTTAAATAACGATATTTCTGGAAAACCTTTACATGTCATATCAAATTTTACTTTGTTTATTTTTCAAGACATGTGTTTATGTGACATTAAAATTATGTGACTTTGTGAAACTAGTGGCACACTGATTTTCCTTCTTTGTTCCAAATTCTTCTTTGAACTGCACCTGCTGACAGTTGAACTGTGCATGATGTATCACTTATTTGTGCCTAAAAAGTTGAAAAAATATGCAAAAACAATCCAGTCCCCATCAGGTTTGGCAAAGGTTGCTTCACAAATTGCACAAAATTTTAGAAATTACACAAAAAATGTGCACAAAAAGAAATCCACACGATTTAACTTAAGAAAAATTGCCCATAAATAAATCAAAGAGCAAAAGTGCTCAATAAATAAAAGACACACAGGCACAAATGTATGAGATACATCTGCCCCATAATTTTTAACATTAATAAGTTATAAACAAATTTTCACAAAAATATTATAGATGTGTTAACTTAGCTCTAGCTCTGCAACTTTTTAGCACAAAAACCCTTATTGTGATTTTTTAAAACTTTTTATGACAAAAATCCCATTCAAAACAAAGATAAATAACTCCCATAACCCCATTGTCTCAATATATTTTCTGATGTAAAATATGGATCATCAAGTTCATGGATAAAGAATACAAATCATAAAGAATACAAATGATAAATAGGTAGATATTGTTCCCATGCATCAAGAGAATATAAATGGCATAAGGAACAAAAATAGTTTTCACTTTAACCCCTTCAGTACCGCTCCACATAAATATACAGTGTTTTTTTTTTTGTAACAGATTCCGGAAAAGTTGTTTTTTTTTTACGTCATGACAGTGACCAACTTTAAATGGCTATATCTCTGGATTGTGTATGGATGCTTCACAGAGCCAGAAATAGCTACCTTTAAAGTTGCACTGAAAAAGTTGATTTTTATGTTCAGCTTCTTATTGGCGATTGTAACCTTAAGAGTGGCTATCTCCGGTTCTGTTGAGCATCCATACACAATCCATCTGTCATGAAAGGGGAAAACCTCCTGTTTAGTATGGCTCCAGTTTTGTTTTGTTTCTAGATGTAAGGGCTCAGGAGATATAGGAGTTTGAATTGTGCCCCCTCCAGACAGTCAGCAGAAGGCAGAATATACAAGATGCTACAGGACACACTTTCACTTTTCATTATTGGAGTACATGCAACCCCTGGATCTCTAGCTGAACCTATGAAATAATGATGGAATAATGCTGTACGTATTTATAACATATTTTGGTAAAATTGCTACCTTTTAAAAAACATTTTAATTGGAAAAATGACAACAAGTCTTGGAATCTTGGTAATCGATGATTAGGAAATGTGTTGTTAGAAAGTTAAACAAGATAACTGTGAAATCCAAATAACCCAAATTATGACACGTTCACTGGAGAGCAAAGCGTAATTAGCGGTAGGTACAATCATCGGAATTGTAAAACAGAAAGAATGGAGAATAGTTTCATCCCATTCTCTATTAGACTGCTCAGTGAGGTTAAAGTTACATAAACAAACTATTATGTTGTATGGTTACTTATGTGTTTATATGACTGTGTTGCACATGTGTGAATGTTTGTATTATTTATGAATTGTTTTAATGTACCATTTTTTATGGAGTAGCATGCAACAACTGTATTTCCTCTTGGAGGACAGTCACGTTATTATTATTATTATTTAAAAAATCTTATTTTTTCACATTTATAGCCAATTATTGGCAAATTTTAAATATGTAATTATTAAAACTATTGTATCAAGATAAAGTCTCACAAATCTTGAAAAAAACAAAGTTACATTTGTTATGATATGTAAAGCTTTTCCAAAGTGCATAGCAAAAACGTCAAAAATTGACCTGGTCTTTCTGGCACCAATGACCATCGGTACTGAATCAGTTAAAGACACTTAACAAAATATATTACATACTCATCGGCAGTAACTGTGTTTTGATTTAAGATCTGAAAATACGTCATAGCAGCTAAGAGACAACAAGCTCACAGTAGCTGGAAATATCTGTGTGTAAATTGCAGGCAGATCTTTACTGTAGGTTATAGTATAACATGTATATTGACAGAAGAGTTGTGGACTTTCAGGAGGAGAAATTGTGAAATTAGCCAGCTTCAGATTTCTGCAGCTGCACCACAGCAGAATTATGATAACAATACAGCTGATCATTTTTGAGTTAAGCAATAAATTTGTTTTGTAGCACTGTAAATTGTATAATCATAATAGCCTCTTACAAAATTATTTACTGACTTCAACAAGAAAAAATAAACTTTTTGCAATAAATTAAACTGTATTCTTGCAATTATGATTTGATTTTGAGTTAAGTTGTTGCCTGGTCATAAATGAAATCCGCCTTTGGTTCTGGTTGTCTTGACTACCTTTTAAGCACCTCTTGTACATCGTATTCATTGTTATCTATTATTTCTGGTCTATGATCTATTTTCCTGATTAGAATGTACCTTTGTAAGACGTGGTGAAGAGCCAAAGGAAAAATTTAATGCAATCATTAGTTCCTCGGTTACACATTCATTTCAATATGTGCAGTGTAATAAAATATTCCTTTGACAAAATTTATCACTAAATATGTAATTTCTATTTTTTTATTACTGTACCTATAGTATTATATATTACATCCGGTCTCCGGATTACGTAGAAGATTGGTTCTTTAGCTTTGTTCTTAAGACAATTGAAGTTACAACATTTTGATGTCATGGGATCAAGGATTATCAATAAAACTTAATTACAGACCCTTTCCAGATGATCATTGCAGTCTGGGAACAAAATAAAGCATCCAGAGAGCTTTACCAGAGGTCACAGTGGGCAGAGGGGCCCGTCTGTAACTAGGGGTCATCTGTACATCGGGTGTCCTTAAAGGATACCTGTCTCTGTCACTAGTCCTGTCACTAGTACCTGTTGGAGCAGCTCACAGGGAGTCTATCCCAGCCTTTATCTAGTTAATTCATACATTAATCATTCTAAAATAATCTTTTACTTATTATTTAAATGAGACTGGGAAAATGAAGAGAGAAAGTGATGTCACCCATGTCCTCCCTCCCCTCTCCTCCCCCTGCTCATGTATGTGTGTAATATATAGTAAAGTAAAGAATTGCTGGTGTCTGTGCTTTATCTGCTGACATGTTCTCCCTCCTAATACACATGTGTGAGACACAGACATCAGCTACACAAGTACCTGACATGGTCTGCTATACACAAGTACCTGACATGCTGTGTCCTCCTATATACATGTGAGAAACACAGTTGCATCTCTCCTTTACACACACAGGCTGCAGGGGATGTGGCTGCCTGCACCATGAAGCATATAGAGGACCCATTACACCATAATACCTTACATCATCATAGAGGCAGTCAGTCATGTGTATAGGAGTATCTCATACGCACACAGGCTGCAGGGGGCACCATCACCAGGAGGCACATAGAGGAGCCATTACACCATTATACCTCACACCATTATACAGGCTGCAAGTCATGCGTATAGGAGTATCTCATACACACAGGCTGCAGGGGGCATGGCCACCAGCACCAGGAAGAACATAGAGGAGCCAACACCAGGATTCACACTTATGAATAAGCTAGACTGCTGAATATGATAATGACTCATGGGACCTCTCTCAGGTCATTTGTATGCAGCTTTAGTGCCTGATTGCGTAAGGCAACAGGCATGTAGAAGGACAATGAAGGGATATAATGGGAAAAAATGAAGTATAGCCCCCCAAAATAGTGTTACTCCTTAAGGGTTTAAGTTTTCAAATACAGTCACTTTTTAGGGGTTTCTCTTATTTTGGTATGTTATAGTTATTAGCACCTCAAATTTCTTTTAGCAAAATTTGCCCTCACAAAGCGTGATGGCTCTTCTTCCCTTATGCACTCTCTGTTATGGGCACATAGAGTGGTTTATTTCCACATGTAGGGTATTGCCATACTCGAGAGAAACTGAGGTGTGCTTTCTCATTTTATCCTACATGAACATGTAAATTTCAGGGCTAAATAAACATTTTATTTTCAAACATTTGAAAATTCCGCATAGAACCTCCATTTTGTTTTATTTCATATATGATGCTTAAACGTTTAACAAGCTATTTATTAAGAGGGCTATTTTGAATGGTTTGAGTGTTGCAATTTAGAAATGTGATACTTTGTGGGGAGTTTCTAATTAATAAAACTCCTATAAACTCCTATAAATATGAATAGGCCTCTAAAATAATCAAATCTTACATTTTCATGAAAATCTGGAAAATTGCTGATCGATTAATAAACCTTCTAACATCCTAGTAAAATAAAGTAACATTAAAAAAAGTACATCAACATAAAGCAGACATTTGGTTATTGTTAGTTAGTAACCTATTTGGGAGGTTAGACTAACTGCAGCCAAGAGAAGGATTTTGATGAAATTCAAGGCAATTATTAAAAGGGTTTGTCCATGAAAATAAATTCTCAAATTTCAAATTTAGACAATAAAGATCATTTTTGTTGCTGTTTTAGCTCCTATTACTTAGTGATAGTCAGTGCAAAATGCCAGAGTGTGGGCGGGGACTCTCTAAGCAGATACATTATGATCCATGTAGTGCTGTGAGATACAGTGTGCTGAAAATGTAATTAAATTATTAGGGTACAAGGTTTCATTTTCATTTACACTTTCATTTACCTTCTGAACATTGTACTAGTAGCTGACAAATAGAAAGAGAGATGAAACAAATCAAAGTCGAGATTAAGAGATCCATGAGGTGCATATTACACACAATGACATTCTTAGCTCCGCTACATCTGTGATCTACCACAACAAACTTTCAGATCTGATGTGACTCCCTCCCCCTTCCCCTGGATAAAGAACTTATCTGCCTTTTAGCGTTCCTCTCGCTGTGATGTGGTGTTTGTTGGCAGGAAGTCAGCGTCTATGTGTGAGCGCATCCAGGAATGTAAGGGTGGGGGCTAGAGGAAGAGAGCGGAGAGGACAGATCAGCCCCACAGCATCAGACAAGATGTCTGCAGAGCCTAAAGTCAGAAGATCCAGGGTCGGAAACCCTGGTAGATGAAAATTGGCCTTGTATCCTGTTCGCTATTGTACTTTATAACAAGGAACTTGCTAACTGTTCAACATAATTGAATACCATCTTAAAATTGAAATGCTTTTCATGCTGTGTTTTTTTTATTGTATGTCTTGAGTCTGAGTTCTTATATGTTTTATCTTGTGCATATGACAAAAAAATTGCCCTCTGGGGATTAATAAAGTTTTACCTAATCTAATCTGTGTGATCAGCATAACATTTAGAAATCAGAAAAACATATTTTTTTTTACAATTTTCACCAATTTTACATTTTTTCATAAATAAATGCAAACCATTTCAATCAAAATGTATCACTAAGTTGAAGTACAACATGTCACGAAAATCACTTTGGTAAGTTAAAGCATTCTAAAGTTATAATTGCATATAGTGAAAACGAGCTGGGTCATTATAAGAAATTCACAGACATATTAATCCCACACATCACCAACTGGTGCAATGCTCTACTAGCAGGAATACCCCCCCCCCCCACCTCCCAAGCTGGCATTGGAAGCAACTATTACTATTCTGCCCAAATAGGGAAAAGATATGAATTTATGTGGTAGCTACAGACCAATTTCATTATTAAATGTTGATGGATGTAAAACTTTGGGCAAAATTGTTAGCACAGAGGTTAGCACACCTACATAACGTAATTCATACAGACCAAGCGGGGTTTGCTCCAGGGAGGGAAGGAAATAATAACTCTTCAAGGGTCATACAGGCCATTCACATAGCTAGGGACAAAACATCCCATTAGTGGTGTTACTTACACTATACATAAATGCTGTGATGACATTATACAGCACCCCCCCCCCCCAAGGTTAGGGTAAACAGTTGCCTATCCAACACATTTGACATTATAAATGGGACAAGGCAAGGGTGCCCGTTGTCACCCACCCTGTTCATATAAATTATGGAAACTCTATTGCAAGCAATTCTGCATCACCCAGACAACTCAGGAATGGAACTAGAAGGCTCCACACACACTTGTGCGGCGTTCTCTGACGACCTTTTGCTACTACTAACCAAACCTAAAAAAGTGTTTCCGCATTTAATTACACTATTTTAAACTTTTGGGGAGTTATCAAACTTCTGAAGCCATAAATATCTCTACTCCAAACCTCACCATAGATTCACTTAAAAAATAGTCCCATTCAAATGGAAAGAAACATCTTTAACCTACTTAGGTATAAAACCTACCAAAGACATATCTAACCTATACAAGCACAACCACTTAAAAGTTCTAAAAGACATAAAAGATAAACTAAATTCACTAGCACTCCCCTATGCAAAAACTGATTTACGTGTTACAGATGGTGACAACTCTTGTCCCTGTCAACACTATAAAATCCTTGTTCATAACTTTCCTATGGAAGGGGGAAAGAGCGAGATTAGCATACAGCCACTTAATCAAGAAAAAAGAAGAAGGTGGTTTTGGCCCTCCAGATGCACAGACATATTATAAAGCAATACATCTTAAGAGAAGGATCTTATTAAATAACCCTTCCATGGGAGACACAGGGATTCAGCTGGATTTGGCTTTATCGGACGTAACTACTAAAGCCAAATTGTGGCTTAAAGAAGTCTCTGTGGTTTATGTAGGAACCCATGTACCAAAGGAAGTATACAGGACCTCCCCGGGGTACTTAATATGCCTACAAACACTATGCATACAACGTTTATACCTCTCCTTCTACGACCACACCAAAAGTCCAATGTAGACTATTGGCAACAATGGTATTCCATTCCATAAAAATGACATTCAGGAACTAGAACACAAATTAGTCCTAACCACATACCATGCCAATTTCCTAGTAGCTGAAGAGATACGCCTCACACACAGTTGTTCTGCCCTTCAATGAGGGCATAAGTTGTAAAGCATTGTTGACCACATTATAATCATTATAATGTTTTTGATTAGTACGCCACCTAGTGGCTGTCAGCTGTTATTGTTATTAGTTGTAAACCATGTAATTGTCTATGCTTATGTCATTGTCATGTGACCTATGACTTAATGCAATCTTATTGGTAGTAGGTGAAATGCATTGTGGAAGCTTCCACCATTTTGAGACTGTACTTTGGGGAGATCAGACACTCTCCATCTTAGGCATTCTACCCGCTATATGTTTTCTTCTTTTCATTCCTTATGAACAGCATAGCTGGTAAGAGGTGTAAAATAATGTTACAGTCTATTAACTCAGTTACTGTTAATGAACTGTAATGCTTTGTAAGTAGACTGGCTAGCATACATTACGTTATATATACATGTAAATGTATTCCTACTGTTCTTGCAGGATTATAGATCTGCACTTTATTCTGATTACCTATATGTGCTTGTTTCAGTTTTACCATTAAACAGACATCTGAATATCCAAATCCTCATTGTTCAGTTGTCAACCTGTTGGAGCAATAAAGTTTGACTACATAACCACAACAGTCTGGCTTATTGGAAGTCAGGAAGTTTTATGCTGTATGTCAGAGTATACACCGCTGTGACGTATATGAAGACAGAATAACAGTTTTCCGCAAGAAATATCCTTCGATTACAGATCCCTCCTGGTTAGAGAAATGGGTGAAGAAAAAAGGTATGGCAGCAAAAGTAATCTCAGAGTTGTATGATTTGATTTTCTCCTCAAAAAAGAGAGCAGTAATATGCCTCCCTATCTTAAAGCGTGGGAAGGAGAAATGAACATACACTTAACAGACGCACAAATGAATAGGATCTTTAAAAACTCACATGGGTTTTCAAGATGCATTAGAGTCCAAGAGAACTCTTTTAAAATAATCACTAGAAGGTATAGCAACCCTGTGGATCTGAGAAGAAGAAAAGAAGAGGGAGACAATTGCCGGCTCTGTGAAAACCATGGCGGGAACACTGGGGCATTTTTATTGCACTACAAGCCTCATCTTTCCCTACCTCCCTCTTTCCCTTCTCCTTACCTTCCAACCCTTGACTAGTTTTATAACCTACCCTTTGTAGCTCTTCACCCTCTTCTCTCCCTACTCTCTCCTCCCTAGTTAACCAAAGTTACAAAACCTATGAGAAATATTTAGGACAATGTAATATTTAGAACAATATGTGAATCGCGTGTTCCGATAAAAAATATATATATGAGCTGGGTCCTTAAGGGGTTAAAGCATAAAGATAAAGCTTTCCATGGAAAACTTTTAGCCAGTTTATAGCCCAAAAGGGCTGTCCATGAAATATCTATGTTCTCACTTTCCTTTATGTCTTGCCGCTTCAAGCTCTCTATTAGTAATATAGGTTTTTCTTGGTTTCTCCCTTTAAAGGTGCAAGATTTGACATTTGTTCTGTCCCCAGCTAGTAAAAAAAAAAAATAATAATGTTGTAGTGGACTGGAGTGCAGTAGAGCTACAAGAGAGGTACATATAAGTTCTTTCTTATTTTACCACATGGGGTCAGTACTTAAAAAATTGGGATTCCAAACAACCCCCTTAAGTTTTTTGATAAGAAAAAAAAACTGTGATAATCTTTAAAGTCCACCATTGATTGATGTTGTTGACATTACCTGTGTGAGTAATATAATTTTTTGGCTGTTGGCAATTAGAGGTGCAAGAATTTGGTGTTTAAGAAGTACTTTTATCCTTGCAATAATGGCTTCTTCAAGAATTTGATAAAAAGTAGGAAATGTTTGCTTTCAGAATATATAAAAAAATAAAGCATGTTTCTTAAGCTGCAGATAGTAGTTGGGCTCTGTCTACAATTTCTAATTATTACATTCCAATTTATTTGCATGTATTGCATTTTGTATGCTTAAGAGTCTTTTTGTAAAGTGCATATCATGTGAGATATCATTGAAGCTCTGAAAGGCATTTAACTATTTGTACTGTATTAAAAAAAATAAAATAAGAATGTTTCCAAATGCTAATATATAGTGAATATAAACCATTTGAGTGACAGCTTTTTTAATTCACAGTTTTGGTTGAGAAATCCCTACATCGACTGAGAATTAATTCATATAATGAAATTTTGCTATTGTAATAATTCGCTTTAAACATAAAGGTCAAATTTAATTAACTGATTTTTTAACAGATTTTCTATGGTTGATCTAAAGCTCTACCTTTATTGTATTTTATTTTGCAAAGAATGCTGAATAAAGATATACAATATTTTTAATTCATGATTATAATAATCTAAATATCTATAACAATTTCTAGTTACTTAAGAATTGTTTAATACTTAATGATTAATGATGTATCCATTAATCTGTATACTGACCGCCACAAGCCTTTTATGCTAAAAGGGGAGGAAACTTCAATTCAGGCACTGCTGACAATGGCACCTAAGTGCATAACAGAAAAAAATAAAACAGATATTAAATGTCTCCAATTCTGGTTTCATTTCTCTGAAGGTTTAATATTCAGCAATCAACAATTGCATGTATTTGTATTATAATACAGTGTCAGTCTGTATTAAAAGTGCTTGATTGACAGCCATGGGAGGCCACTTAGGCAAAAAATAGCACTCATGATGACATGGGTGCAATAGCCGCCATATAAGTTTGACTTGCCCCGCATAAAACAGCCCTCATGGCTCTATGAACACAACAACAGAAAAGTATAGAAAATACCTTTGTCATAAAAGTCCAAAAACTGCCAAAAAATTGGCAGTGCAAATCAAACATTTTTGCAAAACAATTAAATGAGAATGAAACAATATCAAATAAAACATACAACACACAATTTTTATGTTTAGCCCCATTTTAGACACCATGTTGATAGGTGCCATATAAAAACGGGAATGAATGGGAAAGGTTATTGGACTTTTAAGAGAGTGATGTGTACTATTCACCTATGGTACTTTTATAAAATGTAATAGACTGGTTTTGGATTGGCCTTCCTCAAACCATGTAATGTGAGGGCTAAGGGGTGTCCTTAAAACAAATATGATAGATGAATACGTTCAGGAGTAGTTAGCCATTGTGTATAATTTTTTACACAAAAAGAGAGTTTTGAATAAATGTAATGTATTTTGAGAAAATTTGTCTCAATTTTAACTTATAGAATTGAAGCAGCAACAGTTTCAGGAGTGGTTATAGTGCATAAAACTTAACATTTAATCAAGACACATACATCACACAAAAGTCAATGTGAATAATACAAGATTCAGAGGGAGAAGAGACGATGGAGGAAAGAGGCTGATGTGTTTTTTTTGGATAACATTTTGAAAGACAAGAATTAGACATGTTCTGACAGATAAAGTCCCTTTGTTGCCTTATTGTTCAATTCTGTTGTGATTCTTTTGCATTTAAAATAGCTGCACTTAGAAAGAGATGCACTGGAGATGACCATGCATTAGAGATGCAGAGATATGCAATAGATGCTGGGACTTTTGGTTCCGAATCAAGCAGACATACCAGTGGATGAGAGAAATGATGATGGAACCAGGTGAAGGTGAACACATTGAAGATGATGATGATAATGGCATGCAGGGCCATATTCTATAACGCTACATTCTGTTATAAATCTTTTGCACTTAAAATAGCTGCACTTAGAAAGAGATACACTGGGTATGTCACCCATATTGAAATCATCAAGGTATGCCTTACTGTTCCTAGGGGAACTGTCTGATTCAAGAAATCAACATAGGAGATAATGGGGTATTATACTTTCACTTATGGACCCCAGTCCCAAGACTTGCCCTAGTGTGGAAAGATGTCTCCTGTTATCACACATGTTTCCCTGACATTGTCCTTAAAAGTGTAGCGGTGTAGACAAGACTTGGTAGGGCGATCGTACCACAACCCAGTAAGGAATGCTGCTCAGGTGCAGGGCACACTGTACGTAAAAAACCCTCATGATTTATATGCTTGGTCTAGTAGTGGATAGGGAAACCAGCATAAGCAAGACGTCATGCTCATGCTGTATATTGAAAGACAAAACATCTAAAAATGTTATAGGTAACCTAAAAGTGTAATTGGTATATTTATTAGGTAAAGCCTGCTGAGCTATAACACTGCATAGACCTGCAAAAGTTGCTTTCATATTTCCCCTGCTGATTTCCTTATTGACAAAGCATCTCATTTTTAACCCCTTAACGACCTGGACCTTTTTTTTTGTTTTTTATTTCCATTTTTCACACCCTGCCTTCTAAAATCTATAACTCTTTTATTTTTACAAGTAACAAATTGCACTTCATTCCATGCAGTGTACTGGGAATCGGGAAAAAAATTAAAAAAGCAGGAAAAATGGTGAATAAAATGCATTTGCATCATTTTCTTGTGGACTTTGTTTTTACGGCTTTCACTGTCCGTCTCAATTGATATGTCTACTTTACTCTTTGGGTCAGTACGATCACGGGGATACCAAATTTTATAGGTTTTATAAAGTTTTCATACATGAAAACCTGCTGTACAAAAAGAAATTTGATTTTGCCAACTTCTGGCTTTTTCATACTTCAGTGTATGGAGTTGTGGGTGGGTTAATTTTGTGCAAATCTTTATGATGTTTTCAATGCTATAGACTGTATTTTAGGACTGTATGACCTTTATGCAGCAAAGACTTGCTGGCTATGGACTTGCTGGCACCAAACGTGCGGCATACTATTACGGCGTGCATCGGTAAGGGGTTAAACCAATTGTAGATTGATTGGTTGTTACTCTGCATATTTGTTAAAACCAATATTATGGGTATAGTGCAATAGTTAGTAATTTGGTAGAAATAGTAAGTTAGGCACATAAAGAGATATAACACCTGAAAATATGCCATATAGTTTGAGGAATAAAGTATAAATACTAGATTAAGATAGCGACATCTGTATTTCTAGATCCTATCACTGTTTGTTTCATGTGGCATTTATCTTTGTGTGATCACTACATAAATAAGCACAGCTCAAACCTGATATTTCACAGATTTAAAAGATGAAACGTTGGAGACAATTTTAATATTTAATATAAAAACAGGATTTTCTGGGGTTTATCATGTCACTGGAGTTCCTGTCACAATTTTCTGTCAGTATTGTAGAAACAGTTGTTTTATCAGATTTCCCCCCTTATAACTATTATTAAGCAAGATGGGACAGTGGATGCTAACGTCTCTTTATAGAAAATACTGTAAAAAGACATGAAATAAATAAATGCTTAAATTGACATTTTAGCCCTCTCAGATTGTCCCTGAAGAGATTAATAATTACTAGACATGAGCGAGCACTAAAATGCTCGAGTGCTCGTTACTTGAGTCGAACTTTTCCCGATGCTCGAGTGCTCGTTTCGAGTAACAAACCCCATTGAAGTCAATGGGAGACTCGAGCATTTTTCAAGAGGACCAAGGCTCTGCAATAAAATGTGTCATTTTATTGAGAAATAACTCGAAACAAGCACTCGAGCATCGGAAAAAGTCGGTGTTCTGATTCAGCACTCATTGAGGGTTATGTATGAAAGCGGGGAGCTGTCCATGGTGCTGAAATGCATCGTGTCATACTGCACCAGATACATCATAACAATTATTCAGCTGTATTTACAAAACATGCTTCAGCAGCTACAATGTATCCGGCTTACAAATACAGCTATCATTGCTGAAAGAAAAGACTGAGAAATAAAACTTATTTAGCTGCGTTGTGTCTCTTTCCAGAAACAGCTTTCCTTTCTTCCTATTAGATCCAAGGATCTCCCTGTCTTCCACAGCTTAGCTAGATATGTGCGGTCTTGCCCAAAAAAGTCGGTGTTCTAAGTTAGCAGATGTATGGAACAGTGTTCTTCACAATAGTATGTGAAGAACAATATGTGTGGGGAACACATTGCAGATTTTTCCGTACATCTGTTAACTGCTAACTCGAAACAAGCACTCGAGCAGGCGAGATACTCATCCGAGCAATGAGCCATTTCGAGTACCCTAATACTCGAACGAGCATCAAGCTCGCACGAGTATGCTCGCTGATCTCTAATGATTACGTATAGGGGCATGCTAATATATAATAAAATTATAAGTTCTGTGATACAGAATATTTTTCAATATATTTCCACATGGTGGTAAGTAAGTTCCTATACTTATTCAGGTTTAATCAATACAAATTCTGTACAGATAACAAAAGAAGCAAACAGAGAATGCTCACTTCTTGACTTCTTTATTTTTTTTTCCAATATAATTCACTGATGGCTTAGAGGTACTCTTGACTGAGAGTAATAAAACTTAACTTTTAATATTGTATTGTTAAAATAGAACCTTGTGTGGCCAAAGTTATTGCAATTTTCTGCATTACCCCACTAGATGAGCTATGTCCGCAATGTCCACTAACTCCGCAAGAGTTGTAGAGTGAATTCAAAATTGGTGATCGATCAGTTAATCCAGTACTGAGAGGAAAGGTATATGACAAGCTACAGACTTGAGTATCTTGTAAAAACATTTCATACTTTATTAATCATGTCACAGTCCCTAGGTGGTCTAGCTCCTTAGCAATTATATAAGCAAGACAGGAGCAATACATTCTTATCTTAGTAGTACAGAGAGGATGTTCTTGCTTAAACTTTATCAGGAACCTTGAAGTGTTCATCTTGTGCTGACTTTAAGGGAAAAGCTACTTCTGTGTAAACTGCAGAAGATACACAAAATGGATGACATGGGGACAAGATGGATGCTTCCCCCCTTTTGAGTCTTGCATGTCATGAGGGAACGGGCTGAAAGTCTCCTCAAACCCCGGGGACCTTTAGTAGGTTATGTTCTGCCCTGCCGAACATTGGTTATTGCTTCACCAGATTTCCTGGAGGCTGACCTTCAGCCAGTCTCATGAATTCATACTCAAATCACAATGTTTGCACCATTCACTGAAGTGCTTGTTGTCAACAGAACCTGGAAGGCATCATCAAATCCGGGGTCATATCTCTTTGACATGTGTCTATTTATCACCAATCAATCTCCTGGTTGAAGCTAGTGAGATCCTAAAAGATTATCTAGAATAGAAGAGAAAACTCAAAAACAAACTTTAGTACAGGGCATGCAGATTGTTATGTAGAGAAGACAAAGTTTTTCCACTCAGCCAAATCCTTAAAGTAGTCTGGTTAAAAACAACTTTTATTCCAAAGTCTTAAATGCATGAGTAAGATGCCATGACAAAAAAATCTGGAAAAAAATGATGCGTTTCAAATCTAAGCGATCCTTAATCATAGTTCATACAAAGCATGGCAAACAAATGTTAAACAGATTTGTCACCCCGGAAAATATCAGACCACCCCGGAAAATACGTCAGACACATCATCACAAGTAAGTGTACACCTTTAAAGATAAAACATGAACCAAGTACAAAAAGCATATTAAGAACTAATAAATATACATCAGGTCTCTCCGGTAGTTTAAACCTGCGGGAACAAGGGTGTTTAATGTAAGAATCCAATATGCCTCTCTGGATCACAGCTTTAGTCCGGTCTACGCCGCTTTTTGGTTTATCCAGTCGTTCTATAGATATTTCTTTGAGAGCATTTATGTTGCCAGAATGGACCTCTCTTAAGTGTTTCGATGGGCCAGACATCGTTGTGGATAAATTCAGAGAGGAACTGGATATATCTGTTAGATCTTCTGATATACGGATTTTCAATTTACAGATGGTACATCCCACTAACAGTCTGTTAGTCTACCATACTGCATTTGGAGCAAATTGTGAATAATGACATCCTAATCTAGGAACCAAACCCAATAAAATCTCATTCTTGTCTTTTTGCTGGCATGTATCTTATTGGAAGGGTAATGAGTAATGGTAGACTCTTGGTCCATGGTTTTGCGGTATCCATGAGCTCCATAGTATATTCAAATACTCAACACTTGACAACTGAACATAGTCAATAGGTGGTCTTTCTCTCTGGGAAAAGGTGTAAAAAGTCTTGGGGTGTGCCGGGTGGCACCTTCACAGTCTGTAGCACAGAGGCCACAATACCAAATATTGGAGCATCTGGGTGTTTTGACTGGTGGATATAACCATAAGTCACTTGGGTCAAAATAGGTTGTAAAGTTCTTGGTAAGCAGAGCATTGTCCACAGATCAGAATGGCACCTTTTCCTTTCTGTATTTTCTGTTCTTCTTTCACCGCTTGTCTCTGCAGAACTTGTATCATGTTAAGACTTAATTAGGTAGAGGCTTCCTCAGCTGACAAAAGAGTTATGGTGGCAGATAAGGAAACAGATGTCCTGACACATTTGTTGGCTGCTATATCTACTAAAATGGAAAAAAAATAAGAAGACAGCTCACCTGCCATAACAATCAGTCTCTCTCCACTGCTTGGACAAAAAAACTGAGTTGGGGTCAGTCCAAGCATAAAAACATGTTATGGCCATAGCAGTAGAAACAAACTGACGCGTTTTGAATCTCACATGGATTCTTAATTGTAGATAGAGAAATGTTTAGCACATGGAGGTATATAACATAGTTTTCCTGAAGTTACAACTGAGATTTCGTCACACCTCCATTTCAGATCACATGATCATATATATATATATATATATATATATATATATAATGTATACATTATAGAGAAAAACAACATTAATAACCTATTCATATATGTACAGCAAACAAAGAATCACTTGTCACCAGGAGAAAAATACTTTAGAAGATGTAGATTAGATAATTGCGGTAGTTTATACCTTTGGGGATGCAAGTCTCTAAGTTGAGAATTCAGGAGGCTTCTCGCACATGTACCTTCAGACTCCAATCTCTTTTTCTTTCTGGTTTGAGAACCTTCTCAATGCGGATGACGTAAGTTGTGCTTACATCCCCTGAGTGGTGCTCTTTAAGGTGTTTTGAAGCTCAAGGCAAGCCTCTGTTGGTAGAAACAGTAAGGGGGTGATATGATGAAGACATTGCTCTTGATTGTGTTTGGCCATACAATTTTAAAGTTTTCGTATAGTACATCCCATGTACTGAAGATGACATGCCATAAAATTTATGATATAGATAAGATGATGAGTGATGATGAATCACAGTTTATGAAACTTTTCATCTTGTAACTTTTAGATGTAACTTCTGACATGTAAGAAGTAGTTTGTAATACATATTTAAATATATATCATTAAGTACCTTATCTTCATATTGCTTAAATTGGGGACTCGGCAAATAGCCTACCATATTCAGAATCTAGAACTACTACACCATAATTAGTATGCTACCACAAAAAACGGAGTTACAACGTTCTTTTGTAAAAGCAATAAATATCAACCTTTAATTATTACACAAGACAACACATAGTTGTATTATCATAAAATAATTGGTGTTTTTTTACAGAGGAAATCCAAACAAAAGGTCCAATGAGACAAAGACCATATGACTGCATTACAGGGTATTTTACTCAATTCTATGGTTCACACATCAATGTTTGCTATCATTACCACGGTCATGCTTATCAAGAGTGAGCATAAATTGTGCCCCAAATTATGAGATTCACAAGTAACAGACAAGTGTCCTACCCATTTTACGCCATCTATGGCTGCCCCTCAGACCCAACGCGCGTTTTGCCCACGCTTCTTTAGGGGGTGCCCCTGATTATATATCACATTGACTGATTTCGCTTGAAATTACCTGGTAAAGATAACCTATTAGTATTGGAAACATTTTCATGAAATTAGTTTGGTGCCAGTATATTACCTAGAGTATTGGATCTCCTTGACACGTAGCGACAGACCTTCGTTAAAACTGAGGCAAGAGTTTTGTCTTGATATAAGATAGGTATATTTCATTTGATAACAGATATAATTTCATAATATTGCTTTGTGTAAGTAGTTACAAAAGCTACAATAGCCTCATTTTTTATGATATTTTTGTTCATGTTTTAGCTTCATTATATAAAAGCTGTGTTCTATCTTGTTGGGAAATCGAGACAACAGTTCTTTGTAAGTCATGTTTATTGTATCCTCTTGATTGCAGCCGTTGTATTGTGTGTTTAGAAGCTTCTGTATATCTCTCTGCAGAAGAGCATATCCTCCTAGTTCTAATGAAATCACCTTTGGGTAAGTTAGTTTTTACATGTGAAGGATGACAGAAGTTGGCATACAACAAGATGTTTCCGGATGTTGGTTTCCTGTAGAAGGAATTTCCTTTGAAGAATATTGATATGTGAATGTTAGGTTACAAGTGTTGTTATTTATATACTGCAGAGATAGAGGAATTAAATCTGGAGAGTCTTTCCATATGAGTAGACAGTTATTGATATAATGACCATAAAATTCTATGGATGCAGAGAAACGATTAGATTCACTGTATATAGTATACTCTTTGAACCCGTACATGTACAGATTAGCAACAGATGGAGAAAATTTGGTGCCCATTGGGCAACCTTGGCATTGTAGGAAATAAAAATCTGAAAACATAAAGTCAGCCAGCGCATTGCAGCCCCCCTCCTTACCCAGTATAAAGTTAGCCAGCACATAGCCTCCCTTCCCACCCAGTATATAGGTTGCCAACACACTGCAGCCCCGCTCCCCACCCAGCATATTGGTAGACAACATACTGCAACCCCCATTCCTACCCAGTAGATAGGTAGGCAGCACACTGCAGCCCCATTTCCAACCCCGTACATATGTGGCCAGCACACTGCAGCCCACTCCCCCCAGAGTATAGTGTCATAGTGATGTCATAGTGTGTGCGCTGGAGGAGCGCACAGAGCAGGGTCATGCTACTGCTAAAGAAGAAGGAAGAAGATGAGCTGTGGGGGCATTGGAAGCTCCGTATTTATTTATTTATTTTTTTGCTGGGGGCAGTGAAAGTCTTCTGGCGCCCCCCATTTCTTCTACTGGGATTACCTATCTCTAACTGTGTAACAATTCCTGGAACACTGTGTACAAAAGAATCCCCCTCCAGAGGAAGAATGAAGTAAAATTGCATTGTTTAGTCTAAACAGCTGGTTTCATTAGAAATCCATGAAAAAATATTGCACCACGAATTGTAGTGGAAATGTAGAAAAGTCGCAGTAAAATGCAAAAAGCCTTTAACTGCAACTTTTTTGCACTAACATTTAAAAGAAAAGAAATGATACTTCTCCCTCATTGCAGAGTGGGATTCCAGTCCAAGTGCTCTGAAATGTCAAGGCATGGTATGACGACACAGATCCTTATTCTGTCCAGAGCGGAACTGGTGACATGACCTAATTACTGGTGATGTAATTCCAAATGTAATTGAAACGATTACCCATGGAGATTCTCTGAGTTATCCTGTCCATTCCTCCATTTGTCTTTTGAGGGCGAGCTTATTGGGGCACTTTCATGATTTTGTTATAAAGTTGCAAAATTCTTGAAATCAAGGACTTGAAGCAACCAACTTCTCTTGCTATGGCTGATAGGGTCATAAGCTTTGGCCTCCATGTGGACAACCTGCTGGCAGAGGTTTTCAGTCACCTTGCATTGGCAGACCATTTTTGCAAAGTCAGTAAAAACTATAACGTTAGGCTACCAGCTAAACAGAGTTTTTCAGATAATTAAGTAAATTAGCACCAGTTGCAAGCTAAACACCAATAACTTGGAGGTATCTGAGCGTATTCTTTTACACTAATCTAATTTATTTTTATTCTGTGCCTTATATATATTTTCCACTGTAACGGGGGTATTTCACTGTTACAGTGATAAGTCTTTAGTAGGTCTGTCCTTGATAGATCTAGAAGCACTTCTGTCTTCTCTCCATGGTGCCCTGCAGCTGCCCAAATGCTCACATTTATTTGCTTCTTTGAACTAACAATAAAAGTACCCCCACCATACTATCATAATGTCAGTTGTGAGTTAAGGATAATCCCCTACCTCACCAGCGCTGCCTACTTGACACCAGTTTTAAATTATGATCCCCCAACTGAGAAACTTTCTCTACACTGTATAATGTGAAGGATATTTAAAGGGGGAGTCCAAGTCACCATATGAAGTAAAAACAAGAAAGTGCATAAGCAGAAAAGAGCAGAGGATAGGCACGGAACAGAGCAGATTTCAGGTAACTAGAGTCCAGGTCAGAGAGTAGAAGCAGGTAAAACAATAAATCAGCAGTGAGTTATAGTCCCAGAGAGGATTTACACTCACCGGCCACTTTATTAGGTACACCATGCTAGTAACGGGTTGGACCCCCTTTTGCCTTCAGAACTGCCTCAATTCTTCGTGGCATAGATTCAACAAGGTGCTGGAAGCATTCCTCAGAGATTTTGGTCCATATTGACATGATGGCATCACACAGTTGCCGCAGATTTGTCGGCTGCACATCCATGATGCGAATCTCCCGTTCCACCACATCCCAAAGATGCTCTATTGGATTGAGATCTGGTGACTGTGGAGGCCATTTGAGTACAGTGAACTCATTGTCATGTTCAGGAAACCAGTCTGAGATGATTCCAGCTTTATGACATGGCGCATTATCCTGCTGAAAGTAGCCATCAGATGTTGGGTACATTGTGGTCATAAAGGGATGGACATGTTCAGCAACAATACTCAGGTAGGCTGTGGCATTGCAATGATGCTCAATTGGTACCAAGGGGCCCAAAGAGTGCCAAGAAAATATTCCCCACACCATGACACCACCACCACCAGCCTGAACCGTTGATACAAGGCAGGATGGATCCATGCTTTCATGTTGTTGACGCCAAATTCTGACCCTACCATCCGAATGTCGCAGCAGAAATCAGACCAGGCAACGTTTTTCCAATCTTCTACTGTCCAATTTCGATGAGCTTGTGCAAATTGTAGCCTCAGTTTCCTGTTCTTAGCTGAAAGGAACGGCACCCGTTGTGGTCTTCTGCTGCTGTAGCCCATCTGCCTCAAAGTTCGACGTACAGTGCGTTCAGAGATGCTATTCTGCCTACCTTGGTTGTAACGGGTGGCGATTTGTTTCACTGTTGCCTATCTATCAGCTCGAACCAGTCTGCCCATTCTCCTCTGACCTCTAGCATCAACAAGGCATTTCCGCCCACAGAACTGCCGCTCACTGGATGTTTTTTCTTTTTCGGACCATTCTCTGTAAACCCTAGAGATTGTTGTGTGTGAAAATCCTAGTAGATCAGCAGTTTCTGAAATACTCAGACCAGCCCTTCTGGCACCAACAACCATGCCACGTTCAAAGGCACTCAAATCACCTTTCTTCCCCATGCTGATGCTCGGTTTGAACTGCAGGAGATTGTCTTGACCATGTCTACATGCCTAAATGCACTGAGTTGCTGCCATGTGATTGGCTGATTAGAAATTAAGTGTTAACAAGCAGTTGGACAGGTGTACCTAATAAAGTGGCCGGTGAGTGTACATGCATATGATTTAAACATACATATAAGATCAGGTAAACCCAGTGGGTGCCTGAACTGCCAAAGTTTGTTACAGACTCACAACATATAATTGGTAATGCACCTCCTAGGGTCCTCCAGTTATTTGATATTCCTTTGATAGAAGCCTTTAATAAAATATGAAATTTGTTAAGATTTTAGTTAGATAAGATACTATACAGATGTAGTAGTAGTTATTCACATAAGTGTGGTGGGGGGTCTTAGGTAGCATAAGAAGTGCTGCAGACAGTTTCTCTGTTCACAAGTTTCAGGCAATGGCAGCAGAAAGTCACACTTAATATCAAGTTTACCAACACATAATGTTCTAACACAAAATTTTACCAAAACACCAGGGCAACTACGCATTTTGGCTTTGATATCCAGTATTTTTCTATGTAGTTTTAAAAGTGACAAAGGCTCTGGTTCAATGCTGAAATACATCATATCAATAAAGCATAATTTATTCCTGGAAATTATGCTGCCCGATGGCATGCCTGGACACTTGTACTTGAAACATTTTATATTGTCATATACTCTGCTGCAAAACAAATCTAAAAATAGTACATTAATTGTTACTTGAATGTCATGGAGGTAGAGAGTTTAACACTGAAGTCAAGTTGGGGAGCTTCTGACAGTTACCTCTCGTGATTGACATACTGGGGGTCATATACTAAGGCCTAAATCTCATTTTTACGCGTATCTTGTATTTCCGATTTGCACCACATTTGCCCTGAATTCCCCGGGTTTTTGGCGCACGCGATGGGATTGTGGCTTATCGGCGCCAGCGTGACGCAAGGGAAATTGAGGGGCGGGCCAACGGAAACCCGACGGATTTGGAGAAAACCGCCGCATTTTTTAAAAAAAAGGGTCGCTGGACACGTGCTTACCTGCACCCAGCAACGGATCTTGAACTCTGGCGGACCTTGGGACTCAGTGCAGCAGCGGACACCTGGTGGACGTCGGAGGAACTGCCTTAGTGAATCGCGGAAGACCCAATCCACCGTTAGAGAACGCGCCGCTGATTGCGAATGGACCGGTTAAGTGAATCTGTCCCAATGCTTCAACTTCAGGAAAGAGGTTAGTGCGTCTCGCAGAGAAGAGCTTGAATCAGTGTTAAAATATCAGCCTCCATAACTTTATGCCACCATTTGGTTGTAGAGCACAGGGATTTGGGTTCCTGACTTTTCATTGGGGTACAAGTCTTTGTCGGCAAATAACTTGCACTAGGAGACGGCAGGAGGAACAAGGAAGAAGCTAAAGAGTGTTAGGTTGATTAGATGTTATCCCCATGGGGACAGGGACCAATTTGACATGCTTGTGCAGCGGCTGCATAATCTGGTGCGCTAAATAATAAAGAATATTATTATTTGTTATTAGACAGGCCAAGAGGGGGCAGACTATGTTGGTGGGTGGTGGTGATAGGGGAGTAAGGCAGTGGATAGGCAGATCCACAAGTGCAAAACAATAGTGATGTATTGTGCAAGTAAAATACTATAAATCAAATAAATAACTCTGGAAAATTAAAGTGTATGTTCACAGATGCCAGAAGATCACAGGCAAAATGGGTGAGCTGAGGCCTTAGGATTAGAGAACAGTTAGATGTAGTTGATGTAGCGGAGACATGGCTCGATGCATCAATGATTGGAATTAATATCAAGGTTCACACTCTTTCAAAAGACAGGGCAAATAGGAGCTGAAACCTTGTGGGTTGCAATTAAAAGCCAGGAGAGCTTGAGCTTTTGTGTGTAATTTATAGACCACCCAATATCCAATAGAGGGTCACTGATAGAAACAGGATGGAGACATTGTAAATCAAGAACACTGACATACTGTTGTGTGCCCCTCTGGCAGCATCGTCTCTTCTTTAAACGGGTTTCCCCACGAAAGAAAATTTCTACATCTCAATCCCTTGTGATTAACCCAATAAGATAATTTTAAGCCCCTTACTTTACAATTTTACCTCCTATTGCTCACTTGTGCTCAGTGGACGATCCAGGGTGTGGCGGGGCTTCTCTAAGCAACACATACTGTATTATTCTTCTAGTCCTGTGGGGGGGGGACAATGGGTTACATTAACAGGGTATAGGTGTAAGTTCAAGGAAGTCGAGGACAGGAGGCGCAGGACAGGACCGGATAATTACTCCAAATTTTTCTTTTATTTATATTAAATTAACCAAATAGGCCAAGTAATCACAACACTTTTCGGGGCTCTGGGGTCCCCTTTTTCAAGTGAAAAAGATCTCTCTCCGTGTTGGGGTCCAGCGTGTAGGTGGTTCAGAGTGGTCGCTCACCATGTACCTGTGCCATGTGCTCAACATGTGCCAACAGGACTGTAATCATTGAGAGTCTCTGAGCTGTGGCAGGGGCGTGGCTACAGTATACACAGCAGAGACAGCAGAAACCACAGCTCCACGATCTCATCAAGATGGCTGCCTGACCCTAAGAGAACTGGGTCATCGCTGAGGGGAACTGAATTTTGTACGCAGGACTGATAGAGACAGGTTGGACTTAAATCTGGAAATGCTGCATTTTGTTAATAATTAGAGAATTAGAGAATGTGTTATTTTCTTATGCTGAGTACATTTAAGAAACTTGTCTTCATGGGAATACCCCTTCAAGCTTCATATCCCTTGTTTTTAAGAAATAAAGGTTTTAAAATTATGCAAATGAGCATGAGGAGCTCCGGACTCTTGACATCTATGGAGACGGAGTACCCCAGGTAATTTGCATAATTTTTAAAACTTTTTTTCATAAAAACAAGGTCATAATAAGCTAAAAAAAAAGAGCAGATCCTGGCAGGGGGGCACACACCAGCATGCATGTGTGCTTGGTTTACAATCCTTGAAACTGATGTGCACTAAAAATAATGGGTAAAGTACTTTGTGGTATAGGTTTTTATTTTCTCTTTCAAACAAGCAAGCCAAAAGCTTCGCTAAATATAGACTCATTTTGAGTTTCAAGGGTGTGCCACGGATAATTTTTCCCTTAACTAAAAGGTCTCAAGAAGATGGGTGGCGCAGAAATATTCATGAGGGCTAAGTGACAAAAAAACAAAGAAGCTGCTCTGCTTAATTTGAGTTGATTTCATAGTGTGTGTTGGCATTATGAAATTGTTTGAATAATGACACTAATGACTCTGCTCATTCTTTGTGCAGGTTACCGAGACTACATTGCTTGACACCAGTTCTGTAAAACCTCCATCGCTGTGCGCTGTCTTCATTTTTGGTCTCATAACATATTGTGACAGAGTTCTTCATTTACCTAAACTTTCTGGCAACTTGTCTTCATAAATGGAATTCTGCAAGCATCAGTTAAAGCTTTCTTATCTGACCATGCATAGCTAAGTATCATAAATCATTCTTCACTTTTTTCAGCTCTCTAACGTTAACATAGGGTTTAGATTGTTGAGATATGGATAGAAGTACTGATATCTTTATTGATGTGTTTGGATTTAGTCTCTACCTATGTATACATGCATTAAAGAGACTGAAGTAAATGTCTACCTTTTAACACTAATTTATTTAGTTTCTTTATAGTGGGAGTTATGATGTAAGAAGTTTTATTAAATTATTATTGGTTACTGGATTTATTGCAGAGGACTCAAAGTGCCAGTCTAGTGTTAATTAAGCCTGCATTCTGTGGGGACATGTATACAGCCGCAAGCTTGTATATATATATAATCCCAATAGACAGCTATGGGCCCGGCGGCGGGTATGGTGCACACGTGTTCTATCTAACATGTTCTATCTTTCCCTTTGTACGGCGTGGTGCCGTGCATCCCTATGGAGAGCGGGAGGTGTGAGGAGCGCCCACTACTCCTCCTAACCGAGCGGCCGCCATATGCTAGTATGAAGCCTAAGCAGTAGTTGTAATGTCCTAGTTTGGAAGGTGTAGTCAACCTCAAATTGAGACGGGGAGAATCATTGGGCATTTAATCAATGGAATGGGCAATATCTTTGTGGCTTTGATTCAATAGTTCTTTGAAGTAGCTGCAGCCAAAGTTTTTTTTTTATAGATTCAAGATATCAGACTAAAAATTACATTACATGAATAATATCCTCTTGGTAGCTAGCACCAGAGCTGTGGGTGGGGGTATGTGTGATATATTCGTTAGCAGTTCTGGACTGAGAGAAAGACAAGATTAAAACATCTCAGACAGCACAATAGCTAAATATACAGTATATATAATAAATAATATATGGGGTATTAATATTGTGTGTGTGTGTTGTAAAAGCAACAGAACGGTCCAACATCGGTCAGCGAGTGTGGTGGGGGGTCTTAGGTAGCATAAGAAGTGCTGCAGACAGTTTCTCTGTTCACAAGTTTCAGGCAATGGCAGCAGAAAGTCACACTTAATATCAAGTTTACCAACACATAATGTTCTAACACAAAATTTTACCAAAACACCAGGGCAACTACGCATTTTGGCTTTGATATCCAGTATTTTTCTATGTAGTTTTAAGTGACAAAGGCTCTGGTTCAATGCTGAAATACATCATATCAATATAGCATAATTTATTCCTGGAAATTACGCTGCCTGATGGTGGACCGTTCTGTTGCTTTTACACAAACACACACACGCATATATATATACTGTATATTTAGCTATTGTGCTGTCTGAGATGTTTTAACTCTTGTCTTTCTCTCAGTCCAGAACTGCTAACAGAATATGTCACACATACCCCCACCCACAGCTCTTGGTGCTAGCTACCAAGAGGATATTATTCATGTAATGTAATATTTTAGTCTGATATCTTGAAATCTATAAAAAAAAAACTTTGGCTGCAGCTACTTCAAAGAACTATTGAATCAAAGCCACAAAGATATTGCCCATTCCATTGCATTAAATGCCCAAATGATTCTCCCCGTCTCAAATTTGAGGTTGACTACACCTTCCAACACATAGGACATTACAACATACTGCTTAGGCTTCATACTAGCATATGGCAGGCCCGCTGGTTAGGAGGAGTAGTGGGCGCTCCTCACACCTCCGCTCTCCATAGGGATGCACGGCACACGGCCGTACAAATGGGGAAAGATAGAACATGTTAGATAGAACACGTGTGCACCATACCGCCGCTCGGTGCCCATAGCTGTCTATTGGGATATATATATATACAAGCTTGCGGCTGTATACATGTCCCAACAACGAATGCGGGCTTAATATAACACTAGACTGCACTTTGAGTCCTCTGCAATAAATCCAAGCTAACAAATAATAATTTAATAAACTTCTTACATCATAACTCCCACTATAAAGAAACTAAAATAAATTAGTGTTAAAAGGTAGACATTTACTTCAAGTCTCTTTTAATGCATGTATACATAGGTTTAGAGCTAAATCCAAAACCAATCAATAAAGATATCAGTACTTCTAGTCCATATCTCAACAATCTAAACCCTATGTTAACGTTAGAGAAGCTGAAAAAAGTGAAAGAATGATTTATGATACTTAGCTATGCATGGTCAGATAAGAAAGCTTTAAAGGGGTATTCCAGGAATCAGCATAATTCATATACAAGTGGGCACTCAAAATATAAACTTATGTGTAATTAGTTGTTATTTAAAATTTTGCTCCCCTTAGCAGAAAATGCTGGTGACATAGACTGTAATGAAGAATTAAAATGCTACCGGCCCTTTAATCAGTCCGTTACTTTCCTCCGCGCGGTCCGTCGCAGAAAAGAAAATGGCCGCTGGTCACATGTCCACATCACATGTCCTGTACCTGCCTGGGCAGGGTCATGTGATCACCACTATGTTTGGCTGTAGTCGGTTGGTTGCAGTGCATCCAGTATGATCAGTGTTGTGGTGATGGCAGTTACACATCATTACTATGGTAACAGAGCAAGAAAACCTGTTACATCATCACTGTTAGCAGAGCATAAGTGGTAGGAGGAGTTACTGAGAACTAAAGGATCATGGAACTTGTAGTTTCCAGTGGCGGCCATCTTAGTGATAACTCCACCTACTTTAGAGAGGCCATAAATTTTGTAAATCATAAAATCATATTATTTTAGCTCCGTTTTGTGACTAATGACATTGAGTATTGTTGTATTCATTTATTTATATCATTAAGGATTTTTGTGTCAGACGTTCATATTCCCGGAATACCCCTTTAACTGATGCTTGCAGAATTCCATTTAATGAAGTACAAGTTGCCAAGATAAGTTTAGGTAAATGAAGACTCTGTCACAATATGTTATAGACCCAAAAATGACAGACAGCGCACAGCAGATGGAGGTTATTACAGAACTGTGTGTCAAGCTATGTAGTCTCGGTAACTGCACAAAGAATGAGCAGATGCATTAGTGTTATTATTCTAAACAATTTCATAATGCCAACACACACTTATGAAATTAACTCAAATTAAGCAGAGCAGCTTCTTTGTTTTTCTTGTCACTTAGCCCTCAATGAAATATTTCTGCGCCACCCATCTCTCTTGAGCCTTTTTAGTTAACAGGGAAAAACGCTTATCGGTGGCAACCCTTGAAACTTGCAAAATGAGTCTATTATTTAGCAGAAGCTTTTGGCTTGCTTGTATATAAAAGAGAAAATTAAAAACCTATACCACAAAGTACTTTACCCATTATTTTTAGTGCACATCAGTTTCAAGGATTGTAAACCAAGCACACATGCATGCTGGTGTGGTTTTTAGCTTATTATGACCTTGTTTTTATGAAAAAAGTTTGAAAAAATTATGCAAATTAACCTGGGGTACTCCGTCTCCATAGATGTCAAAGGAGTCCGGAGCTCCTCATGCTCATTTGCATAATTTTTAAAACCTTTATTTCTTAAAAACAAGGGCATATGAAGCTTGAAGGGGTATTCCCATGAAGACAAGTTTCTTAAATGTACTCAGCATAAGAAAATAACACATTCTCTAATTCTCTAATTATTAACAAAAATGCAGCATTTCACAGATATAAGTCCAAACTGTCTCTATCAGTCCTGCTGTACAAAATTTCAGTTTCCCCTAGAGATGACCCAGTTCTCTTAGGGTCAGGCAGCCATCTTGGATGAGATCGTGGAGCTGGGTTTCTGCCTGTCTCTGCTGTGTATACTGTAGCCACGCCCCTGCACACAGCTCAGAGACTCTCAATGATTACATCCTGTTGGCACATGGTGAGCACATGGCACAAGGTACATGGTGAGCACCACTCTGAACACCTACACGCTGGACCCCAGACACGGAGAGAGATCTTTTATTCACTTGAAAAAGGGGACCCCAGAGCCCCGAAAAGTGTTGTGATTACTTGGTCTATTTGGTTTATTTAATATAAATAAAAGAAAAATTTTTGGAGTAATTATCCGGTCCTGTCCTGCGCCTCCTGTCCTCGACTTCCTTGAACTTACACCTATACCCTGATAATGTAACCACATTGTCACCCCACAGGACTAGATGGATAATACAGTAATGTGTCTGCTTAGAGAAGCCCCGCCCACACCTGGGATCCTACACTGAGCAGCATAGTGAGCAATAGGAGGTAAAATTGTAAAGTAAGGGGCTAAAATTATCTTTTTTGGGTTAACATCACAAGGGGATTGAGATGTGAGAATTTTCTTTCGTGGGAAAACCCGTTTAAAGAAGAGACGATCTGCCAGAGGGGGGACACACCAGTATGTCAGTGTTCTTGATTTACAATGCTCCATCCTGTTTCTATCACTGACCCTCTATTGGATATTGGATGGTCTATAAATTACACCAAAAGCTCAAAGCTCTCCTGGCTTTTAATTGCAACCCACAAGGTTTCAGCTCCTATTTGCCCTGTCTTTTGAAAGAGTGTGAAACCTTGAATATTAATTCCCCAATCATGTGATGCATCGAGCCATGTCTCCGCTACATCAACTACATCTAACTGTTCCTCTAATCCTAAGGCCTCAAGCTCACCCATTTTGCCTGTGATACTTCTGGCATCTGTGAACATACACTTTAATTTTCCAGAGTTATTTATTTGATTTATAGTAATTTTACTTGCACATATACATCACTATTGTTTTGCAACTTGTGGATCTGCCTATCCACTGCCTTACTCCCCTATTCACCACCACCCACCAACATAGGCTGCCCCCTCTCTGGCCTGTCTAATAAATAATAATAATAATTCTTTATTTATTTAGCGCACACAGATTATGCAGCGCTGCACAAAGCATGTCAAATTGGTCCCTGTCCCCATGGGGATAACATTCTAATCAACCTAACACTCCTTTAGCTTCTTCCTTTTCCTCCTGCCGTTATCCTAGTGCAAGTTATTTGCCGAAAACAGCTTGTACCCCAATGAAAAGTCAGGAACCCAAATCCCTGTGCTCTACAACCAAATTGGTGGCATAAAGTTATGGAGGCTGATATTTTAACACTGAATTCAAGCTCTCTCTGCAGAGACATCACTAACCTCTTCTCCTGAAGTTGGAAGCATTGGGACAGATTCACTTAACCGGTCCATTCGCAATCCAGCGGCGCGTTCTCTACGGTGGATTCGGGTCTTCCGGCGATTCACTAAGGCAGTTCCTCCGACGTCCACCAGGTGTCGCTGCTGCACTGAAGTCCACCAAGGTCCGCCAGAGTTCAAGATCCGTTGCTGGGTGCAGGTAAGCACGTGTCCAGCGACCCTTTTTTTAAAAAAATGCGGCGGTTTCTCCAAATCCGTCGGGTTTCCGTTTGGCCACGCCCCTCAATTTCCCTTGCGTGCACGCCGGCGCCGATAAGCCACAATCCCATCGCGTGCGCCAAAAACCCGGGGCAATTCAGGGCAAATTGGTGCAAATCGGAAATAACAAGATAACGCCGTAAAAACGAGATTTAGGCCCTTAGTATATGACCCCCAGTATGTCAATCACAGAAGAGGTAACTGTCAGAGCTCCCCAACTTGACTTCAGTGTTAAACTCTCTACCTCCATGACATTCAAGTAACAATTAATGTACTATTTTTAGATTTTGTTTTGCAGCAGAGTATATGACAATATAAAATGTTTCAAGTACAAAGTGTCCAGGATTTAGTTTCTATTTGCCATATTGCAGTAACAAAACTAGTGTTCCCACAGAATAACATGCTGATTTTCTGAGTTTTTGTCAGTTATATATATTTGCTAATACAGTTTCTAAGCAACACACAGACAACTTTCTCTCAGTAACAGTAATGTCAAACTGGTTTCTGTTTTTCAAGTTACACTATTAGTATACCATAAATAATAGCCCATGTCTGGTACTTGCTGGTCCTCTGGAACGATAATAGAGGATGTTGATGCAAAAACATTATGCAATCAATCTCAAAAGCAGTCATGAATACAAAAAAGTACAAAAGGCCTTAAAATGCATCAAACTATACTAATACTATACTGAATATACGAATCAAGTTTACGTTTCTGAAGGAAAGGGACCATCAGCTGCAAAGGAAATAACAACCGAACATACATTGAAAAAAATGCTCCAGGAAAGCTTAGTAAGGAGGAGTTGTTTAAATGTAAAATGCCACCTAGTGTTGAATCAATGCATCACACATCTGGTCAACAATGCCAATTGGATTCACTTCAATTAACTTTGCTTTTGTAGCTCATGTGAATTTATTTTCACTGTTAAAGGAAATCTACCATCAAAAGCAAGCATGGATAAACCAGTCACACTTTGTCATAGATCCAGACACTGTGACTGTGGTAATCTGGAAACGTGGGGCAGATGGAAGGCCTGGAAGAGAAACAAAATGGGACATCTTGGATATATAGGGCTCTGGGAACTTACCTAGTAGGAAGGAAGAAGGCCATGGATAACAAATATATGTAGTAAGTGCCCCCTGGTAATCCCCTGGACCACCATGGATGATAGCACAAGCTGACACCTGGGACCAGAATCTAAGTGGCACCTGGTCTTCACCAGAGCCTGCCGCAAACCAGGATGTTCTTGCTGTGAATCAGCCTCTGGATTAAGAGGAGGAGATTGCTGAGAGAAGCGGTTCAATATGACAGGCTTCAGGAGGAAGAAATGGAAGGAGTTCTGGATGCATAGTAGGAGGAAGGCGGAGATTTTACACCACCGAGTTTTGAAAGTTAACCACATCCGGTCACCCGAAGAGAAGACAGGAGGAGTCCTACGCTTCTTATCAGCCTGGGCCTTGGTGTGGTCAGTGGCCCGGAGGAGAGAGTGACAGGTTTGCTCCTAAATAGTTTGAGGTCCTTTACCAGTTCTTCTATTGCAGGGACATCCGAGAGAACTGACAGAGGAAGAGAAGAGCAAGGAATTTGTCTTTAAACCAAAAAGAAAGGAACTGCCCAGCAGAACCAGAGTCCAGTTAATTGTAGGACAACTCAGCCCACGGTAGAAGATACAACCAGTCATCTTGATGGGCAGAGACAAAGTGATGGAGGTAAGAGCCCAGAATTTCATTCCCCCTTTCTATTTGACCATTCGATTAAGGGCGTTAAGATGCGAAAAGTCCAGTTTTACTTTCAGCTGGTTACACAAAGAATGCTAGAAATTGGACACAAACTTGACCCCTTGGTCGGATGAAATGTGTTGAGGGAATCCATGCAGCTGTAACATATGCTGGAAGAACAAACTTGGAAGACGTGGGGAAGAGGGAAGGCCTGGAAGAGAAACAAAATGGGACATCTTGGAAAACTGGTCAGTCACCCCCCAGATGATGGTATTACCAGAGAAAGAAGGAAAATCAGTGACAAGGTCGTTAGCCATGTGAAACCACAGGCAGCTTGCTATTGGCAACGAAAGCAACAGGCCAGCAGGTTTCAGGCAAAAAGGCTTATTATGGGTACAGGATGTGCGGGATCCTACAAAATCCTGAACATCTTTGACCAGGTCAGGCCACCAGTAGAAGCAGAAGATCAGGGCCACAGAGAGTTGCACCAAAGGGTGCCCAGCCAGTTGTGACGAATGTCCCCAAGACAAGCAAGGTGCCACCAGGTTGTTCCACAGGTTTGACTTGTCCACTGTGGCAACCAAGGTCGAGGTACAGGAACACAATGCAGTCTCGGAATCAGGAACCAGCAGATAGTCATTGCAGGCGGCAGAGATGCAAGGTCAGGATCAGATCCCGCGTCACAACTGGAGGTCAGAGCTGGAATACAAGGTACACAGGGGAATCTCAGGGAGAGCTTTCTCTGAAACATGAGCGCAAAGATCCGGAAGGGGTTTCTGAGAGAAGCTGGCCTTTATGGAAAACTCGGAAAGTGCGAAGCGGGAGATCAGGGCCACAGAGAGTTGCACCCAAGGGTGCACAGCCAGTTGTGAAGAATGTCTCCAAGACAGGCAAGGTGCCACCAGGTTGTTCCAAGACGTGAGTGACGGCGCATGCGCCCTAGGGGGCAGGGGTTCACATGCTGGTTAGCCCAGGCGGGAGCAGGTGCGGGGAGAGGTGAGTGCGGTAGGGACCTAATGCTGCCACGGAGAGGAGCATGTGTGTGCCTACTAACGAGGCGTGGATCGCAGGGACAACTGTAACATTATTAATTATTAATCAGTCTTTTCAGGTTCTGCACATTATGATAAGGTATTTTTGAAGCAACTGCTAAAGTAGCAACATGTTATCTTGAATCGGCATGATGTTGTCAATTCAATTATTTACTTAAGAAGACATGGATAACAGGTACTTTTTCAATGTGCCCCATATGTTTTGATTGTATTGCCTATGTTTAATGTGTGAGGACTGAATAGGTGCATATTGTGTATGAAATACAGTATTCTGTTGATGTTACATGAATAAAGAGGAAAACAGAAAAGAAGCAAATTTAATCCAAAGGGAATCATAAGGTGTTGGTTCCAATGGCCTTAAGGATTGATCTATAAGATAAAATAGCTTTATGGCAACATTGGTTGTACAAAAGTGAGAATAATGTTTTCCTTAAAGGGAACCTGTCACCAGGATAATTTCAGTAGTTTATATAAGTTTGATTCACATTACCTGGCTCCCTGCCAGTGGCATGTGGTGAGTTCCCGAGGAGAAGGCAGCTGCAGCCTATGTGCCCCTATGTCAGGCTGCTCTGCTCCTCACTCATGGAGATCCATTACCCCTTTCCCCTTGCTGTCATGTGCATTGAGCAGGCAGCAGAGAGAGGGCAATGTTGCAGAGGAGAAAAAGAAGGCATAAGGAAACACAGCCACACACAGGCTGCAGCTGCCTCTTCCCTGGGACACACCATATGCTGCTGACAGGGAGCCAGGTAATGTAAAGTAAACTTATATAATGTTTTGAAATTATTCAGAATGCTGACAAAATCATTTTAAGAATCAGCATAGTATAGGCTATTGGAGCATGGCTTCAGATAAAAATGACATACATAAATATATATGATATATAATCACACTAATAAAAATTTCCTGGTTGTCACTCAAACATATCTGCAACAGCTCCTATGCAAATGGCTTTGTACCATGCACACTGATCTGCACATCTCTCCTGCATCTGCACACAAATACACAGCTTTGCTACATTAAATTACCTCCCGCCACACACCATTAGCTCTCAACCACTTATAATTACCTCAGTTTATCCCCCACCTCCCCAAACCAAACTAAAGACACACACATATGTATTGCATCAGCATCACTGACCCACATATGCTTTTTATCTCCTCTACTGCCGCTCACAGCCACTCACAATCTGTAATTGCAGAGGACAATCACCAGCTGCAAAGCACCAGAGCACCATCCCTTGTTCCATAACACATAACACTGCTTTCTAGGTCATGTGGCCTGAGACACATGACCCAATGATGTCAGACAAGGCCCTTGTTCCTTACTATCAGGGTGCTAGGAGAGGGAGAGAGCAGTGCAGAGACTTCTCTCTTGGAGACCAGGTGTAATGCTTTTTTAACACTTCACCCAATCTCCAAGACAATAGTTCTGCACCCTTCTGACCTTCAGACTATAAATAAATTTAATCAGGGTTTTCATAACACCAACAACATACAAAGTAAACAAAAACTAAATTAGCTGACCTGGATACATTTCTTTTATCATTCATAATTAAGTAACAATAAAGGCCCCAAAAGGTCTCTGGAATATAAACATGAAATAATCTAAACTTTATCTGTACAGCTCAGTTAGGAGGCTCTATAAAGACACCGCTTAGCATAATTTAAAAACCTTAGCAACGTTGTTCAAAGTTTCTTCTAATTATTTCAGACATGTTGTACCCTGGAGCTTGAACACAGTTTTGTCTTACTGATTTGTTATTCTCCTTGTAGTAACTTAGCATGTGCTTAAATAAGTGGTGAATCTGCTCATATGGTAGAATCAATTCTCTGTGTCTTGTGGTTTTTATTAACAGCTTTGGCAGCAATGACTTTCTTTTCCTACATGGTTTCTTCCTATAGTACTGCATATTTTTACAAACATATTGAAAATTAAAGGGGTATTTCAGGAATCAGCATACATCATACACAAATGGGTATACGCTAATATGTAAGTTACTAATATGTAATTAGTTATTTAAAATGTTGCTCCCCTTAGCAAAAAAATTTTGCTGTCATACATATGAAAATGCTACTGGCCCTTTAATCAGTCTGATGATGTCCTCCACACAGAGCAGACACAGGACAGAAGATGGCCGCTGGGCACATGTCCACATCACATGTCCTGCACCTGCCTGCGCAGGTCATGTGATCATCACTATATTTGGTCGTAGTCGGTTGTTTGTAGTGAAGCCAATATGGCCAGTGTTGTGGGTGGATCCATCTCAGTGAGGTAATGAACAGTGATGGCAGTTACACATCATTACTATGGTAACAAAGCAGGACAGTCTGTTACATCATCACTGGGAGCAGAGCATAAGAGAGAGGAGGGATTACTGAGAACTAAAGGATCATGGAACTTGTAGTTTCCAGTGGCGGCCATCTTGTTGATAAATCTGCATTTTTAGAGGCCATAAAATGTTGTGAATCATAACATCAAACTATTTATGCTCCATTTTGTGACTCATGACATTGGGTTTTGTTATATTCAATTATTTATAACATTTTGGGTTTTTGTATCAGACGTTCATATTCGCGGAATACCACTCTTAGTTAAAAAAAGACATGAAACACATACAAATGTTATTATTACAGGTAAATATTCAGATTTTTGCAATGTATGTGTTTCCATGTTGAAAACAATAATAAAAGGCACAACATTTTAATAAAGCAGTAATGCTGTACAGCACCACTTTTCTTTGTGAGAGAACTTCACTGCCTTATTGGGTTGTTTGGCTTAAAGGGGTTCTTTAGGAATAATATATATATATATATATATATATATATATATATATATATATTGCTGGGGGAGCTGTAAGATAATAAACCTCTTATACTCACCTCACCCGAAGCTCCTGTTCAGCCACTGCACAGTCTGTCACTCCCAGCCTCTGCTGTTATATAAAGGATAGTGGTACTGTCCTGATCACAGCTGCGCAGCAGCTACAGATTTATCTATTTACTTTGAGATTTTATTTTCAAAGCAGTTTTTATAGTTTTTTTTTTAGAGATAACAAGTTTATATAACAGAGAAACATTCAAATAATGCTAACAGCAATGTGCACATTGTTACAAAGTTATTACGCATAGAAAATCTTGTACATAAAACAGATAAGGAATATTTCCAAGAGGCTAGAAGCATCCAGAATACTAACAGTTGTTATATTTACCTCAGATTTTCTGCATTGTAATATTGTGTGCTTTAGCTGTTTATCAATGTTTAGCTGGATATAGGGAATTTAGCATGACTGGATGTATGTTACTTTTTGATTACCTCTGCTCTATTTTAATAAAACAGACAACCTAGTGTTAAAGTTTCCTAGGGGGTCTGAAAAAAAGTAAAAAAAAAAATAAAATAAAAAAATAAAAACATAAAAATTCTAATTGCCCCTCTTTTCCTAGCACGGATATAAATATAAATAAACAGTTAAAATCATAAACATGTTAGGTATTGTCGCATCCGAAAATGTCAAATCAATCAAAATATAGTTACGGTTATTCCCAGTGTTTAACCCCGTAACGGAAAATAGCACCCAAAGTTGAAAATGACACTTTTTTGTCATTTCAAAAAATATAAAAAATTTAAATAAAAAGTGATCAAATGGCTGAACAATCCTTAAAATGGTAGCATTGAAATCCTCATCAAAAGTCACAAATGATGACACTACACACAGATCCGTAAACTGAAGTATGGTGAAAAAACATTATAAAACCTATATAAATTTGGCATCCCTGTGATCATACCAACCTAAATAATAAAGTAGACATGTCATTTGCGGAGCACAGTAAAATCAAAGCCCACAAGAAAACTGTGAAAATGCATTTTTTCCGCAATTTCACTGCATTTGGATTTTTTTTCCCGCTTCCCAGTACATGGCATGGAATATTAAATACCCTCACAATGAAGTGCAATTTGTTACAGAAAACAAGCCCTCACACAGTTCTTTACATGGAAAAAAGCTATGGATTTTTGAAGGTGGGGAGTGAAAAATGAAAATGCAAAAATGAAAAAGGTCTAGTTGTTAAGGGGTTAATGGCCAATTTTAACTAACAGGATCCCTGTTTTGTTCAACAAGTTATACAGTTTTATGATAATCATTAGCACAATATTTCATATTTAAAATAAGCTGTTGTTGCACAAGTTAACATGGTTTAATGAGTTAAACAGACATGATAATCTACCCTTCATTTCCCAATTTATGCTGGAGGTGTGGAGGGCCTGACGCTGCTTCATTTTTGGTTGAAGGTCAGGTCCCTCATTGGGGGGATCCTCAATCTATATCCCAGCTATATCTGAAATCTATATACTCAATCTATATCCCAGCTCTCTTAGGGGTCCGAGTGCCAGGTTGTTCCTACATATAGTTACGGCAGCAAAGTGTTTAATATCATTGAATTGGAGACGTTCTGCCCTCCATCATTGCTGGAATTACACTCAATGACCACTTTATTAGGTAACACATGCCATTGCTAGTAAGTCGGGTTGGACCCCCTTCCTTTGTGCCTTCAAACTGCCTCAATGCATACTTCACATGGCATACCGATACTCAACAAGGTCGTGAAAGCATTCCTCAGAATTTTGGTCCATACTGAATGATGCAATCCAACATTGCCCGCACGATTGGTCCCGCACATCCCATGATGTGATCTCCCATTCCAACACATCCAAAGATGCTCATTGGTTTGAATCTGGTGGACTGTGGAGGCCATTTGGAGTACAGTGAATCTCATGTCGTTCAAGAAACCATCTGAGTTATTCAGCTTTAATGACTTTTGGGGCATTATCTCTGAAAGTAGCCATCAGATGTTTGGTACATTGTGGTCATAAAGGATGGAACATGTCAGAGCAACAATACTCATGTCGGTCTTGGCGTTGCACACAATGCTCAATGTTACCAAGGGGGCCCAAAAGAGTGCCAAGAAAATATTCCCCACAACCATGACACACACCACCCCAGCCTGAACCGTTGATACAACAAAGCAGGATGATCCATGCTGCATGTTTGTTGAACGCCAACTTCCTGACCCTACCATCCAAATGGTCCCAGCAGAAAGCGAGACACATCCAACCATGCACGTTTTCAATCTCTACTGTCCAATTTTGATGAGTCTTTGCAAATTGTAGCCTGCCTCATTTCCGTTTTATAGCTGTAGGAGTGGCACCCGGTGTGGTCCTTCTGCCGCTGTAGCCCATCTGCCTCAAAGTTGACATACTCGTGTTCAGAGATGCTCTTCTGTCTACCTTGGTTGTAACGAGTGCGATTTGAGTCACTTGTTGCCTTTCTATCAGTTTCGAACCAGTCTGTGCCCTTCTCCTCTGACCTCTGGCATCAACAAGGCGTTCCGCCACAGAACTACCGTCTCACTATATTGTTTTTTCTTTTTTCTCCGGACCATTCTCTGTAACCCTAGAGTGGTTGTGTGTAAACTCCCAGTAGATCAAGCAGTTTTTCTGAAATACCAGACCATCCCTTCTGGCACCCCACCATGCCATCGTTCAAAGGCACGCAAATCCCTTTCTTCCTCACACCTTTCTTTCCCCATACTGATGCGCGTGACCTGCAGGAGATGGTCTTGACATGTCTAGTACATGCCTAAAGCACTGAGTTCCGCGCCATGTGATTGGCTGTTAGAAATTACGTGTTAACGAGCAGTTGACAGTTGTACAAATGAAGTGGCCGGTGATGTGTATATGCTCCTTCGGTATCTTCGATAATGGAATTTATCACCGCTGTGCGCCGCCATACTATGATAAATTTTGAAAAGCCTGGACTCAAACCATATTATAACAGATTGTCCTGATGTGAAAGGGTATTCTCTCTGGGCATTACATCAGATTTATTAATGCCATTATAAACATTTTTCAATAGATGTCTTAAAAAATTTACCTGTGTGAAGATATTTCTGCATAAATGTAGTCTTATGGTCCCTTAGAAACAGAGATTATTGCTCGGATACGGCCACCCTCTGCTGGGTTGATTCAAGACAACAAAGGGTTTTTGTTCTGAAATTTCCGGGATTTACTGATAACACCAACAGCGTCCTGTTGGTAATGTTGCTGAAGCCAGGGTCGGCAGATTGGCTCATAGCATGTCGCTGGCCACGCTGCCAAGAGTGTGAGGTGGTCGTAATCCCGAGAAGCCGATCTCTTTCTAAGGACAAATGACTACTTTATGAAAATTATCTTGACACAGGACACTTTTTTTTAATCCAATTTTGAAGAAATGTTTATAATGGAAGATTAGTGAACTGATGTGATGTCCCTATGAGAAACCCCTTTAATGAAGTAATTGCAACACTTGGATTGCTATCATACCCTAGCAGTACTATAAAAAATACTTGTTATATGTGATAGTTTTTTACTTAATTGCTTTTTCTCGTTTACTATGTTTCTGCTATTGTGAACCCTGTACTCTCCCCCTTGGTTCTTTTTATGTACTTTCTGCTGGCATTTCAAAGTATTTTTTGTTTTTTCATTTGAAAAAATACAAAATAAAGAGTTGATCAAAAAAAAAAAAAACAGACATGACAGTCTGTAGTGCAAATGAATACAGGGAACCACCCATTTTCTGTGATAACTAATTGTGCTAATACACTTTCAGTGATTTTAAAGGGCTTTACCCACAAAAAAAAATTCTTTCGGCTCCGTAGAGATTAATGGAGCAGAATGATCACACGCGGCTGTCTGCTCCATTAGTTTTATGGAGCAAGAAGGGGTCCCCTCATTTTCTTGATCTGTGGGGTCTCAGCACTGAGACCCCCACTGATCATCAAATTAGGCCCTAACCCGTGCCTAGGGCCTAGCTTTTCTTCATGGGAAAACCCCTTTAATCAGTTCTGCATCTGACCTGAATGTCTTTCTTCTCCTTAATTCGAATCTCAATGACCACTTCCAAATAAATCACACACAGTACATGGGTGCATTCTGAGTAGTCTTCAACAGAAAAAAATAAAGTTCATGCTTACCATGATAGCATACAGTGAGGTATGCCCATATGAATAAGCATCTAGCTTAGTGTGGATTCACATTGATCCGACTCACAACTACATGATTAAAGGACATCTTCCACCAGAAATAAGGTTTCTAAAACAAGCACACTTACATGCTGGTGTGTGCCCACTCTGTCAGAATTAGCTCTTATTTAAGCTTCTTAAGACCTTGTTTTCATGAAAAGGTTCTAAAAATTATGCAAATGAGTCTGAGGGGCTCCAGGATCAATAGATGTCAATGTAGCCTGGAGCCCCTCGGGCTCATGAGCATAATTTTTAGAACCATTTTTCCCATAAAAACAAGGGCTTTAAGGGGTATTCTCATCTGTGCATTAACATCCAGATTCATTAATGCCATATATAAACATTTTTCAATTAGATGTCATTAAAAAAAATTTACCTGTGTGAAGATAATTTCGCATAAATGTAGTCATAAGGTCCCTTAGAAACAAGATTATGTGCCTGAATACGGCCACCTCTGCTGGAGTGATTGCACAAAGAAACAATAAGTTTTTGTATATGAAATGTCCGGGAGTTACTGCATAACACCACAGCCGTCCTGTGGTAATGATTGCTGATCCAGGTGGTCAGGCGGGACTCAATAGCACATGTCTGGCCACTGCTGCCAAAATGTGAGGTGGTCGTATCCATGGAAGCTGATCTAATTTCTAAGGGACAACATGACTACATTTATGATAAATTATCTTGACACAGAAACATTTTTTTAATAACATCCAATTGAAGAAATGTTTACATATGGCAAATTAATTAAGATAAATTTAAATGCCCGGATGGAAATACCCCTTTAAGAACCTAGAAGAGGGCCAGATGGGGCACACACTAGCATGTAAATGTGCATGGTTTACAAACCTTAATCCTGGTTATGAAATCCTTTAAGACTTTTGGAGTTGAAACTCATTGATCTTCTGTTGTTACATTGCACTTGCTGTATGAAGTTTTATCTAATACATAAAGCTGAGTGTATGTGTGTGTGCAAGTGTGTGTGTATGTGGGTGTGTGTATGTCCATTATAGAAATCTGCACTGTGACATTTACAAAAAATTTTTTGCACAGCCGCTTTTTGTGACTTATGGAACATCATAGACTCGGTTTTAACCCCTTACCAACATGTGACGCAGTATTAAGTCACATGCCGGGTCCCAGTGCATGGAGAGGGCTCGCGGGCCGAGCCCTCTCCATAGCCGGCGAGTCTTTGCTGCATATTGCACTCACCGTGACGTCACTCACCGTGATGTCATCGGGAGCGGCGATCCATTGCCATGGTAGCCCCAGGTCTCACGGAGACCCGAGGATACTTCAGGTTAACCCATGCATTACAATGTGCACATTTTAATGTCTGAGGAGTAAAATCCCCATATACTGGGGATAGTATGGCAGTATATGATAGGATCTTACAGACAACCTAGGGTTAAAGTACCCTAGGAGTCTTAAAAATAGTGAAAATTAAAAAAAAATATATAAAAATATATAATTAAAAAACCTAAAACTTAACCTTTCCCTAGAACTGATATAAATATAAATAAACAGTAAAAAAAAGGTATCGCTGCGTCCGAAAATGCCCGATCTATCAAAATATGATAACGGTTTTTTATTGCGTTTAACCCCGTAACGGAAAATCGCGCCCAGAGTCGAAAATGGCACTTTTTTGCCATTTAAAAAAAAAAAAATTCTATAAAAACTGATAAAAAGGTTGCACAGTCCTAAAAATGATATCATTGTAAATGTCATCAAAATCTGCAAAAAACGACACCACCCTCAGCTCCATACACCAAAGTATAAAAAAGTTATTAGTGCCAGAAGATGCCAAAATCCCCCAAAAATTTTTGTACAGGAGGTTTTAATTTTTTAAATGTATGAAAACATTATAAAACCTATACAAGTTTGTTATGCCCGTAATCATAATGACCCAAAGAATAAAGTAGACATGTTATTTGGGGCGTACAGTGTAATCCGTAAAATCCAAGCCCCCAAGAATACGGCCCAAATGCGTTTTTTTTACCAATTTCACTAAATTTGGAATTTATTTCCTGCTTCCCAGTACTCAGCATGGAATATTAAATACCAACATTTTAAATTATAATTTGTTATGCAAAAAATAAGCCATCACACAGCTCTGTACATGGAAAAATAAAAAAGTAACATATTTTTGAAGGTGGGGAGCGAAAAATGAAAATGCAAAAACTAAAAGGGGCTCCGTCGTTAAGGGGTTAAGCCTAAATTTTAGCTCCACACTTTTCTACCAAAATACCCTTAATAACTACCATACAGGAGCCATTGTTTGCTTCTGCTGTGGCAGTTAGAAGCTTAAGAGTCGTGATTGGCTGCTGTTCTGCCACAGGTCATTAATGAGCTCTGACCTTTGATTGGTTACTAGAGGCAATGAGTATAAGACACCTTATGTGTGAGGTAAGATGGATAGAGATAAAGAGATGTGGGAGATTTATCAGAAATGTCTGAGATAAAATGTTTCCTGTTGGCCATGGAAACTAATCAGAGATCAGCTGTAATTTTATAAACAGCTGTGCAAAAATGAACCTTGAGCTCTGATTGGTTGCCATGGGCAACTAGAGAAGTTCTGCTCTCAGACACTTCTGATAAATCTCCCCATAGACAAAATGCAAGAGACAGTTAATGAAAGAGAGGTCAGAGACAGAGGAGGTCAGTGACAGTCAATGAAAGAGATGGTCAGAGATAGTCACTTAAAGAGACGGTCAGAGACAGAGGCAGTCAAAAACAGTCACTGAAAGAGGTGGTCAGTGACAGAGACGGACAGTGACAGGGATGGTCAGAGAAAGTCGGAGACAAACAGTCAGAAAAAGAGAGATAGATACATATAAAATATATTTTTTAACCCATTTTGTTTTAGCTAAGAGCCGTTATTTCCTATCCTGGTAACACCAGGATCTACAGCTAGTTTTTAATAGAAAAGAACTGTTCGTTACAATCCCTGTGAGATGTAAGCTGTACTGGACTTCCTACTACATTGACTTTCTTTGATAATCCATTGTTACAGAACTCATTACATTGTTTCTTTACAAATTCTACAAATCTGTAAATGTGACCACTTTAACAAAGAAATGAAAAAATAAACTAAAAAAGTTTGCCTAACTAATAATTTTAGATACTTCAGCAGATTTGTTCTTTTGGAAAGAAAAGTTTTAGTTCATTTGAAGCTGTTGCTACCTGCTGTATCTGAGTTCAGTATGTGACATTTCTTTGAGTGGGTTTAGTGCCTGTTATAAAAGAAAAATAGCTGATGAGAGGGATTTTGACTTTTTACTTAACTTATTGTATAGCACTTTAATTTTTTTGATTCTGAAATACTAAAGCTACAGAATTTAATGAGCTAACATGCTAGGTGACACCTATACCTGGCCTTTACCATTGTCATGAGATCACAACTGCAGTAAGGATATTAAAGATGGAATCTACTGTATTTATAGAGAAGTGGATAATATGGAGAAAGTATATTACTACATGAGTATTATTGCTAGGGAAGATGAACCTTGAAAAAAAAATCCTAAACTGGATTAGGTACAAGATAATTTTTTAGGTTTGTTCTTAAGATGAATTTGTATGTAAGTCAGAACAGTTCTATTTTATAATTTTTCAACATTTTGTGCTGTCATGGTAACAAGGATTATCAATAATTTATCATTATTATCATAATTACAGATGACCAGCAGCCTTGCATTAAAGTAAAGTATCCAGAGAGCTTCACCAAAGGTCACAGTGGGCAGAGAGGTCCATCTGTAATTAGGATTAAGTTGTCTATAAGGTGTCCTTAAGTCTGGGACCAACTGTACTTGCATTAACTTGGCAACAAAGTCCAACCTTAAAAGAAACATGACTATGTGGTGCACCTAAAAAGAAAAAAACATCCTAAATGGCATAGGTCAATCCCTTATCCATAGTATCAAGCTTTATGCAATCTGTAATTAAAGATGAAGGGAAACAAAGTCCAAATTCTGCATCCTTAATTCATTTATCTTATATAAAAGAAGCTATTTCTTGAATGTGGGGGGAATATATCAAGCACTGGCACATCTTGCAAGTCCCACTTCTTCAGGTCATGCCAGATATACTAAGGGGTAGTTGCTTTAGAATTGCGCTGCAACATGCATTAATAATTGGCACAGGCTGTAGCCAATTTGCTGGCCCACTCCCCTCCCTGCCTGCTTGGCATGAAAGTAGTCACTGTGGGGGGAGGCTCTTGTGCTGGAATTGCAACATTTTTTAAGACTTGTAGACCAGTACAACCCTTGATAAATCCCACCCCTTCATGGGGTTTGGTCAATTTTGTATCCAGTCACGTACTGAACTGTCAAACCAAACAGAATTTATTGTGAACAATAACCACATGAACAGGATACATATTTTAGAAAAATCTGAGCAATCTACTTCGTGAAATGCAAATAATGCAATTTGAAAAAACTTGCCTTTTAGTAATTAGTAATCTAATTAGTAGATATATTGCACTGTAGTCTAAAACATACTGATTTATTGACTAAGTGGAAGAACTGAGAACCATGTCTAATTCTACGCAGTGTAAGGTCATTTTTGGAACTTGTGTTTGAGGCATCAGAGGGAAATTAACATTCTTCCTGTAGAACAGAGACCATGAGGGGGACTTATTAATTTTGGCGCTGGCTGGTGCTGAAACCATGCTATATTTTCTGTGGGTAACTAAAAGGACTAAAAGGTATACATATTCCTAGACCAGCTTTTAGCTGCTCTCTTTTTGGGGACACATTGCACCAAAAAATAGAAGCATCAGAAAACTGTTGGATTCACAAGCGGCACCAAAATCTTGCACCCAAAAATAGAATAAGTCAAGTGTGCCGAACAACACCAAAATTGTGGCACCAAGAGATAGAAAAAAACACTGCCACTTTTCCGTTTGACAGGCCATAATAAATAACCCCCCATGTTACCAGACTATATGAAAATATACTCTTTTAAGATTGCTTTAAAAGGAAAAGGTTTTCATTGTATGGGACAAGATCACGCTTTGCCATAAAATAAAAAAAACATTACCGAAACTCCAAAGCTGTATTGAAAAAATTGCCAATCAAAAAGCACATTGCTATTCTGTTCTTTTGTGTTGTGTCTCCCGTTTCAAATTTCCTCCTTGTGTGGTATAGATCATTGATTAAAAAAACAGCACTATTGATCATTTTTATAGTGCTGTGTAACATAGCTCTTCATATGCATCCAACACTACTCAAATAGTATATTATCATTATTACTATTGATTTTCATATCACAGTGTGACAAATGTCACTGAGCAACATTGATCTATTTTATGCTTAAATGCGACTCACTGGGAAAAGCTTTTTCTCGTTCCTCTATTTCAAGCATAGTGCACACATGGATGGCATCGGGCTGCAAACATTTGGTAGTAAAATGACATACATGGTAAACTTTTATGATGCCATTACCCAGACTGCACTGAAAAAAAGTGGATATATGTTTTTTTCTCTATATACATAAATTATAAATAGAAATAAAGATTACGTATTTCATTTAGCATTTACTCTTCAGTTTTTTATGTATTGTAAAACATGTATTTTAAACCCTGGTAAGAATCCATTTTCAGGTTTAGAGATGAGTGAATAATTCAATATTTGTCTTCACTGAAGCTTCACTGAAATCAATGGATTCTTTAACGTATCTGTTAGATTTTCATTATTATTGTATGTATACAAGATTCATCCTAAGCACATTGAAAATACTCAGTTCAGATTTAGTGGCTGAAAATCACCAGATTCATAACAAATGTATGAATCAACAAGATTTTCTCAGATTTATTCATGATCAATACCTTATATTAAAGGAGGAAATAGGTTTTTTGTTTTTGCATGTCCTATGATCTGTTTAGAAGATGTCAATAGTGTTTTATGGAGCATCACCCAGGCATATACAACTGACCTTTGTGTATTACGTGAAAACATACCCTTGGCAGATATCTAAGCATCTAGTGTTTCGAAGTGACGACTTGCCTTTTTCAGACCTCTGCCATTGTAACCATACACTGTAAGAACAAATTTCCAATTGTCTTTGTCCCTGAATGGTGTTTATTCGACTGAACTTTGGACTATGTTGTGACCATGTCTCTGTCTTTCGTACAGTGCACACGCTTCTCCCATGGCAAATCAATTTTCCAGGTTCAGGAAAAGTTATCAAAATTGCCAATAAACTTATGTTATCAATTTCTTGCAGATTCATACACCTCTACTTGCCGTCATTCAATTGAAAGCTTTTATCCCCCCCATTGGAAAACAGTATTTTTCAGGTTTCTGCATTTTCATTTCCCCCTCCAGTTCTTTTATATGCCATATCTTTTTATTTTTCCATTTACAAATCTATATGAAGGATTGTTATCTGTGAGACAAATTGTACTTTTTTGTGGCATCAGTTTTTTGTCTTAATATTCTTTTTAAAAAACTCAAAAACCTTTGATTTAAAAAAAACATCCTAGTGCTATATTCTCAGACCTGTACCTTTTCATATTTAAGTGTATGGAGCAGGTGGAGCAGGTTATGGTGTTATTGTTGTGAGATGTGAGGGCATTAACTAACTTTTTAAAAAACTTTTCTGTGTTTTATGTCAGTATAAAAACAGAGTGCAAGCATTCACTCTGTTTTTCAGGCATTTCAGGCACATCTCTGGAACAGAGGGATAAAATGATGAAACATTTGTTTACCTCTTTCCTGCCAAAAATACAAAGGGAGATCATATTTGTTCCATAACTTGGACATAATTCATGATTTTGAGTATTCTTACGTCTGCATGAGTCTTCATCATCTTACAGGAGAGGGTTCATATACACCTAGCCTGCATTTTAAGAATCTAGCTGGATGAGAACCCAGTCCTATTGCGGAACACCCCTGATTTTAAGCATAGCCACCCCAAGTTTGGTGTGTGGTGAGAGGTAGCGTGGTGATGATCGGAAGCAATGGCAGAGTTGTGCCATCTCCTAATCAAAAGTTATTGGGCTTTAATAAAAATCTGACACCGAGGGTACCTCTCTGGAGGGAAGAGGTAGGATGGACCTCCACATCTCAGTGACATCACAGGGGGTGGGGGCCAAAATCCCACTGGATTTAAATTACTGAATCCAGGTGAGCCCTTTGCGAGCCTTTTGGGAATTCATTGCACTTGGTAAGGCTGCCCGGAACTTCTGCTGAACCCCAACGGTGCATATATCTGAAGCTATTCCAGTAGTGAGGTTATTCGTTTTTTATTCTCTTTTATTCATTATTTTTGTAACTGTTTTTATGCATTGACAAGTTTACGTTGTTATGAATGTATTGTACCTTCACACGTATTTTAAAGTATTAATCTTAACTAGCCTCTGCTTGTAGTATTAGAGTATCTATTTTTCCAAAGAGATTTATGTTACCAGGTCCTATAGCATAGCATATTTAGTGATTGCATGTTGTGTGTGAATTACCAGTGTGCATTATCTTAGTGGATGAGGTGCCTACATCCTTTTTAGCTTAAGAGAAATTTGTGGGTGGTGGCAGTGGGTTGACTGGATGTGCAGAGATTATATTATTGTTTATCACTCCTCATCACGTATACAATATACTCCAATACAACTGAATTACAGTATGCTGTAAATTTACTGCTTCTATATTTAAATCCGTCTCAGGCAGACTGTTATGAGCCTTTGACAGATCGGTGCCTACCAATAAAGCAGACCTATTAGGTGCTTTAGTTAGCAGTTAACTGCAGGTGCAGCCATTTAAAGCAGCCAACACCTGTTATGTATGTATTTTACATTATGTATGCCTTATACCTTATACCTTACATGTATGCATCATACCAACAATAAAAAAATTTTTTTATGAAACTGGACAAACCCTTTAGGTGATCACCTTTTGTTTTTACCTGCCATTTTATAAACATTACTAATACATTATTTCTGAATTTGTATAATGTATTTAATACCTATCAACTAAATTCCAGGGCATTGTATTTAGTAGAAAAACCCAATTATTAAGAACAATTAAAGTTGCATTTTCTTAAACTCTAGAAATATCTCATGTTAATGAAACATTATTTCTAAGTTAAAATTCATAAACCTGCATATAAAAGAATACTTGGATATGTGATTCTGATGACTGAAATAGACTTAATGGTTTCTAAAGCAATAATATCCACAAAGCTTTGGGAGTTCATCAAGCATAAAAGCATGTCAGAAAAACAAAAAGAGGATAAAAGAATTATTATGGCATTTGTCTATAATGTGTCTGATCTGTAGAGTATGTACAGATGGATATGCAGATGTGTGAAAATAGAAAATTGCCTTTCATTCATCTACAGAATTCTCCAGAGTAACTAGCAATTTCTGAGGGCGAGAGGAGTGGCTGAAGAAGAGACGGCATTAGATTGTCCTTTCCATGCCACTGCTGATGGAGCAGTAAAAAGAAATGAAGTATTTCAATAGACTTTATGCTCACCTGCAAGGCTATGAAGCAAAAATAATAACGCATTTCAAACTATTTGATGGGCGGACAATAGTTCTAACTTTCACACAGCTAAAGATCTTTCTTGAAATACAGAAATATTTACTGAGAATAAGTTACACATTTTCATGATTTCAATGTTATGTATTTCATTTGATATCAAGGAATTTTGCTTACCGATTGTAAACAAAAATAATAAGTTGAACCAGTAGAAAGTTTAAATTACTAGTAAAATACAATACAGGCGGTCCCCTACTTAAGAACACCTGACTTACATACGACCCCTAGTTACAAACGGACCTCTGGATTTTGGTAATTTACTGTACTTTAGTCCTAGGCTACAATAAACAGCTATAACAGTTATTAATGGTGCCTGTAATTAAGATTTATTGTTTATCCTGGTTCTTATGACAACCCAACATTTTTAAAATCCAATTGTCACAGAGACCAAAAAAATTTTGACTGGGGATACAATAATAAAGTATATGGTTCCGACTTACATACAAACTCAACTTAAGAACAAACCTACAGAACCTATCTTGTATGTAACCCGGGGACTGCCTGTAATTAAATTGTATAATTAATCTCTTTTAGACCAACTTTTTTGGGCTATGCTTTTCTTCCCTCCACAAGCCATATATTGGCTTGTTATCTGTCAGACAAATGGTCCTTTCTAGTAGCACTATTTAATATTTTGTGCCATATACTGGGAAACTGGAAACAAATTTAATATGTGGTGGAATGGGCAAAAAAACTTCTGATGGGCTTTGTTTTCACGGCTTTAAAAACAGGTGACATATCCATTTATTCTTTGGGTCAGTATAATTGTAGAAATACCACAGTTATTTTAGTTTAGTTATATTTTAACACAAAAAATACCATTCATTGCCATATTATGAGACTCTTTTCATATTTCAGTGTATGGAGATGGGTAAGTTCCCATTGTTTGAGCAATGATAAGAACATTTCTGATTTTGACATTATCAAAATGAGGGAAAAGTGTGAGTTTGGGACATTTAGGTGAAATGTTCTGTTACAGGGTTCATCATAGGGGGAACAATTAGTTTTATATTCTAATAAATCAGACATTTTGAGATGCGTAGATACCTTTCATATTTATTTGGTAATTACATTTTTTAGATGTTTTCTTCACAAAAGGGGGTCAAATATTTTTTTTTTTTACTTTTTAAATAACACTTTTTAGTTGTTTCATTGTTATTTTAAACCCCCAGAGTACTTGATCACTTGTAAAATATACTGCACTACTAGTGTTAGCCAGGGGTGTATGGCCCTACTCTATGAAGAGGGCTCAGCCATCATACTCCCTGAACAAATCAATGACAGAATATTATGTGCAGTGAGTAGGAAGCTAGAAAAAAAATTGAAATGCAGCAAAATTGAAGATATATTTTTTTTCTATGACTTTTACTATGTGGTCAGATTGACCCATATCCTTTATTATGTGGCTCGCTGCCATTCTGTAAATAAGAAATTTACTTAGTTTTTGTTATTTTTCAACTCTCTTGAAAATAGAAATTGTTTAAAGTAAATAATCCTCTGTAAACCCATATTCTGACATACATTACTATGTAAGGTGTCATTTTTTTCAAGACCAGCAAAAATGTTTTGATGTTTTCAATTATACAATATTGAAAACTGTAATAACACTTTTTTCAAACTTTTAGCGGTAAGGATGTTTAAATTTTAAAATTTCAAAAAATCTTACTCACCTCCAGGATCTTAACATAACAGCTCTGGGAGCCTTGGAGCAATTGCTATACCCCAATGATGTGCCAGCTAAGGAGGCTAGATGCAGCACTAACCATGTTATTGTATCAGGAGCACTCCCTATACAGGGTTAACAACTGTAAATTTTTAGATGTTTATATCACTAAATTATTTAATATACAGTATCTAAGATTATGGGGCACATGTACTTAGAACAGTGCAAACTGCACTAGGTGCAGTTTGCCTTTGTATAGTGCAGAGTGTGCCGGATTCAGTATTTCTGGTACATGTTCTGCATAAATCTGGGGTTCGCTGCACAGCTCTGACAGAGTGCATCACTTTTTTTTGGTGCAACTTTAACATATGGCCTACAACACATTTCTGTCGGACTATGCATGTTAAATGTGGCACGCGGTGGAACTAAGCACTGGAACACCCCCTGCAGTGCAGAAATTTGTGTTGCATAAAGCATAGTGCAACTGTGCCACAAAACTGTTGTGTGCAACACAAATGTGGCCCAGGCACTTCTTACATACCCCTATATGTCTTAGATACTATATAATAGGTCTATTATAGTATAATATGTCTATGGATCTTATTTGCTTCCTGGTGTAATGCAAATTCTGAAATTTACATTTATTTTGATCATTTTCTTAAATACTCAATATTTCTTTAAAAGGGTTGTACAAAGTTTTTGCCACAATCTATGAGAATGCTGGAGATGGATGAGAAGAACAGTAAAGAATTCAGGTAATACCTTTTAGAAGCTAAATGAGTATATTTGATGGTGAGCTTCCAAGAATATTAGTTCTCTTCGTCAGACATGATATTATGCATGAAACATTTACACACTAGGCAGTGCTGTTCAAAGGATATTTAAAAACCTTTAAAACAACACATTGATAAATACAGGGACATCTTATTTACAACAGGACGGCAATAAACACACTAAAAACCTGTGAGGTGAGGTAAGAGAGCCCTGGCTTTTATCTGCTTGTGGCCTCCAGGTCAGAGAAGGCCATGAAGCAGGCATGATAAATAAAAAAAATATTATTATAATGAAAAGAATTCTGAGCACTGTGCTCTGCAATTAACATCACTTCCACAGTAATTCACAGTACTGTGAATGTAGTGGCCTGCCGCATCATTACAGAGAACTGGAGCCCCATTCTCCTGATTGCTGGGGTTCTGTCCACTATCTTGTTGACATGGGGAGAATAATTAAACTTGGTACCCCTTTAAAAGGAGAATCTTGTGCTGAGATACAAAATAAATGATCAACTATAACAGTGTATCCTTGGTTGATAGGACTGTTCACTCCATATTTTGAATTGGATTTCAAGGATTTCCTCTGCTTCAAAATACATACCCAACCACCCCTTTAATCATCAGCAGAAAGCTGAGATTGAGCCACAGATAAAGGTGTTCCATCTGATTTTGAGGTGGAAGAACAGCCTCAAGATCAACCACAGATAATTTAGCATGAACATGCTTTATGGCACCAGGGAGTAGCTGTCCTTTAATAATACTTCATAACTATTTCTAGTGCCCTAAAAGGCACATTTAAGGTTTCTTTTTATTGTTGTTACATGTTTCCTTGGCTATTATAAAAATGTACAGTATTTAAGATTATTTCTTTCTGTTGTTTTATTGAAAGTTCACACAAGGGTTGGACACAGCAGGTATGGAAAAGCGTCAGCAGAATTCTAATATTTTTATGTATTTCATTAAAGTTCCAAATGCCCGTGTTCTTATTCACAGTTTATTTAGAAAATGATTATCTACAGAAGTTGCTGTGAACAACTAGACAACATCACATAACAAGAACTAGGATTAACATCTAACAGCCAGGGGCTTCTGGATATTTCATTTCTTTACTACTATTATTATGTTGTTGTTACTCAACAGTTCAAAAACATATTTTTAAGCCTGTCCAAAAAAAACTATTCTGAAAGTTGATTTAAAAGCTTTACCTAAACATGTGCACATTTGGGTTGCAGTAATATAGTAAAGACATTTTTTTGGCTTTGCAGGCTATAAATCCCTTAAGGACGCAGCCATTTTGTAGCTTAAGGCTCAGCCCCATTTTTTGGATTCTGACTTGCGTCGCTTTATATGGTTATAACTTTTGAACACTGTTACTTATCAAAGTGTTTCTGAGATAGTTTTTTTCCCACATGTTGTACTTCATTTTAGTGGTAAATTTTGGCTGATAAGTTTTGCGTTTATTTACAAAACAAAAAGTGAGGAATTTTTTTTTTAATTTGCCATTTTCGAAATTCGAAATCATAGCGTTATCGGGAAGATAGATTTACCACCTAAATAAATCGCTTAATAACATTTACCATATGTCTAATTTACATTTTCATAATTTTTGAAATGTCTGGATAATTTATTTGAAGTCACACGGCTTGCAAATCGAAATTCACTTTTCTGGATTTTCAGAATTGACTATTTTGGGGATAAATACAGTTTTGAATGAAATTTTACATATTTATCATCAAAACCCCCTATATAATCAACCCATTTTCAAATCTGCACCCCTCAAACTATTAGAAACAGCTTTTAGGAAGATTGTTAACCCCTTGAGATCTTCATAGTAATTGAATCAAAATGGAGGAGAAATTTAGAATGGTCAAATTTTGATGGTTATACATTAATTTAGCCCTAAACTTTACACTTTTCCAAAAGATAAAAAGAGAAAACTCACCACACAATTTGTTCTACAATTTCTCCCGAGACCCCCCTCATGTGGTCGTTACTTGTTTTGTGGGTGCACAGCGAGGCACAGAAGGAAAGGAGAACCCTGTAGCTGCCAGGATTTTAGTTTCCTCATTGGCCCCTTTTGTAGCCTATAAAATTTTAGCTTTTGCATTATTGGAGCCATGTGACAGCATTTTTTTTTTGCGGGATGAGATGCTTTTTCCAGTGTTACCATTCTGGGGTTGGTATCCACTATTGTTGAAAATTTAGGAACTTTTTTTGAGGGCAGGAGTAGAAAAGCATCAATTCTGTACTGGATTTTTAACTTTTTTTTTTTGGTGTTCACCGTAAAGCCTAATAATCATGTTATCTTTATTTATTTATGGGTCGATACGATAATAGAGATACCATACATGAATATTTTTTCTTATGTTTTACTAAATTAGTCAAATAAAACCTTAATGTGGGAAAATCTATCATTTTTGCATTGCCATCTTCCAAGAGGCATAACATTGTTACATTTTTGGTTCCGGATCTGGTTGATGGCTCGTTTTTTGTGGGACATGTTGTACTTTGCACCAGTATCATTCTGGAGTACATATGTTTTTTATAGCATTTTTTGTGTGATTGAATAGGTGGGTTTGATTGGATTGGAGGGTTTATAACAGTTTTTTTTAACTGTGTTCATCGTACGGGTTAATTATTTCATATTATTCTACGGGTTGTTATGGATGTGGTTATACTATATATGTGGGGTTTGTATTATGATTTAGGCTTTTTTTGCATTATATGTCTCTTCATGTGTTATAGGGCTTATGGGAATTTTTTTATTGATTTCTTACTTTATTTTTTATTGAATAACCTTTTTTTTTAAACTTTATTTTACAGTTTCCACTATGGGACATGAAGAAGCAGTCATCTGATTGCTTTTTCATGATAATATTCTGCAATACTGATGTATTGCAGGGTATTAGCAGTGTCAGCCCATGCACTGTGCCTTTAAGATTATGTCACAGATGCCATCTTTCAGGCAGTTCTTACAGGCAACTCTGGGGTCCAGATCTGACCCCAGAGTTGCCATAGCAATGATCGCCCCCCCCCTCTGAAAATGGCTCAGGATGGGGAAAAGACCCCCCAAAGGCAAGTTAAATGCTGCGGTCGCACTGACCGGGGCATTAAACGGGTTAAACACCCGCAATCAGAGCCCACTCCGACTGCGGGTGTTACACTGGGATGTCGGCTATCAGTCAAAGCTGGCACGCCGTGTTTCCCGATGCTCAAGATCTGAGCTGAATCGGCATCGGCTCAGCATCCGATATATTAGACACTGAGCGCTAAGTCACTGCGCTCAGCGTCCGATATATCAAACACAGAACGGGAAGGGGTTAAACATAATACAATTATATTTAAATAACATAATTTTGCATCTTTTCCCCTCTTTTCTTCTTGTTTTATTGCTTTTGTTGGTGAATAAGCGGTTTCACCTTATATTTTTGAGCCTAAGACTTACTCTATAATAATAATTCTTTATTTATATAGTGCACACAAAATATGCAGCGCTGCACAAAGCATGTCAAATTGGTCCCTGTCCCCATGGCGCTCACAATCTAACAGTTTGTTTTTGGATTGTGGGAGGAAACCGGAGTACCCGGAGGAAACCCACGCAAACACGGAGAGAACATACAAACCCTTTCAGATGTTGACCTGGGTGGGATTTGAAACCAGTACCCCAGTGCTGCAAGGCAGAAGTGGTACTTGCTCAGCCACCGTGCCACCCTTTTTTGGGAATTTAGAAGTCTTTAAGTTGTCCCAAGTCTTTAAAAAAGATGCAAATGTTTGTGCAAACACAGCTCTCTCCCCTGCTGTTGTAACCTTATTTGGGATATTTAAAAAAGAAGAATAAAAAAAACTACCAAAAATACCAGATTTAATACCCTCTAAGATACGGGTATTAAGATAAGATAAGATAAGTTTCCAAACATATTGATCAGTGTAACCATTGACATAATGATGTCCATGAACATCATATTTTCATTACTAATGATAATATTTATAAGGATAATTCACTAATATTTGTATACTCATACTCAAAAACATTATGCAAATGTTTATATAAAATGAATAGAAGAAACAACTATAGTTAACAAAATATTTAGCTGTATAGCATTTTCAAAATAAAGAGCTCAGCTTCTAAAGACAGAATCTCTGTGCTAGGAAGTACAGAATCTCTTTGTAAGGAATCTTTATTAACTTTCTAAATGTCTATTTTAAAGGCAACAGGGAAATTCATGGGAATAACCTTTTTTCCCCTCACTTTACATGCTTGAAACAGAAAGTGTAACATGAAATTTCTTAAACTCCCCTGAAGGACAAACTTTGCTAAAATGAGTTATATTCTGGCATTTTCATGGAGCACACAGTAATCTTGTCCTTGACTATATAGTCTATTTTTGCAAGATGCCGTAATTCATGTGCAGTTGAATAACAGCTTTGTTTTAAGGACATGTAATATATTGTGCTGTTCAAAGACAGATACAAATCTATTATTACAAGAATAGTTTAGCTATAAACTTAACACAGATGCATTCTGTAATCAGATTGACAACTTGCTGGTTGTAATGATAAAATTTACTATTATTATAAAAATATTGAAATGGAATAGTACCTTACAAAAGTCTTCCATGATACAATAGGTTGGATAAATTAAAGCCTTTATAGTAGATTTCTGAAAAGCAGATTTTGAGAAGTCATTGAAATATTTCATTTGAAACTAATTTAGCCCTTTTTTGACTGACTATATATAATATTCTTCCGTATTTTTATTATTATTGACATTTAGGGAGTACATATCTATAAGGGACATTCATTATATATCTATAAGGGACATTCATTATATATACCACTTTGTGTGAGCTTCAATTTGTATACATTGGGGGAGATTTATGACATGTATCTTTAATTTTGCAGCTATCTGAAGTGAAAATTAAAGTTTGAAACTGTTGTGAAAATTTCAGGACAGAAAACTCAGGTAACTGCAATGACACATACTCTGACTGTATGTTTACATTGTTGTTCTTTGGCCAGTAGTTGCAGACAATACACTTTGTTTCCATTCTTGTTTTGGGAAATCTTGTTATATTTAAAGCTGATACATATATGTATATATTCAAGCAAAGAGTTGCATTTTACTCTTCAGTGAGCATCTCTAGTTAGTCAAACAGAGTTTGTTTTTGGAAAAATTGTGAATGTAATTTGAAAACACAAATAAATGCACTTGAAAACATTTCATCCTTTCAAAACAAATATATAAACATGTATTAGCCTTTATAATGTTGAATACAAAGTTCAGACTATGAGTGTTCTCCGAAGAAGTAACCCTGTGGCTTAGACTTTCATTTGACATATACTCGTTGGAAATAATGAGAAAACTCCTGACAGTCTTTACTTTTCATATCTCTGTTGGTTTAAAAGTGTGAACATAAGGTTGAATGTACATTTTATTTAAAAAAAACACTTTTTAATACTATTTACCTGGCCTTTTCGAAATCTATGCACCCTGTGGGCTGACATTAGTGGTTCTTTTTTATCAAAATGTGTGCAGATATTCAGCTGGAGACAAGACCATGTTAGTCTGATCTTAATAATATTTTGCTGTTATACGTTTTCTACAGGAATTGTGTATTATGTATACGGTCATAGCTAAGGCCAAGTATTTATTCTGCATGTGCTCAATTAACCATAAAGACACTTCCTTTAAACATTTGATGCATCAAGTCATCACTTGATGATAAAGAAGACATCAAAGTTCCTTAGTATATTCTAATTTTTATCGACAGTCAAAGCATCATTCTGTCTCATAGATTGTAAGCTCTTGCGAGCCCTCATATAAGTTATTGCTCTGTAATGTCTTATTTTCTCTGTATATGTACCCTAGGATCTATAAAGCCCTGCAGAATAAACAAGATGTAATTATTATTATTATTTTTACTCTGCTGCTAATATGTTGTCTAGTTCAAATATTCACCCCTTGTCAAAATCACTCAGTTTTGAGTTCATTTTGATCCACACAGTTTTGCATTTTATCTGCTGTGAATGAATGAGCTGTTTGCTTACTACCTTTTATTTTCCCATATTAGATGCCACTATATTTACACATATATTAAATTCGCCTATTAGTGGTTTCATTATTTTGGCTGATAAAGAATGAAAAAGTCATGATCTTGTAATTTTAATATTTCCTCTCAAGGGCAGCTTAAAAAACCTTGCAATATATTGTCTTTTTTTCACTATGGAGGGAATGGATGCTTTGGAATTACCCATTTCCTTTATTAATTGGATTTTTCTTTTCGTATCTGTAAAGGTAGCGTGTGAACAAAATGTTTAAAAAAAACTAAAAGAAAAGGAAAAAATATTATGTAAACAGTGGCAATTATTTTCACAAAATGCATGTAGTTGCATGACATAAAAGCCTAGTTCGCTTTCTTTATTGAATATTTTATTAGCTGTAGCTTATTTCAAGTATTCTAATTAACACTTCTACTATCACAATTGGGAGCATTGTATAATATATAATATTCAGCATTGTTCTTTGTTTTCTGTTAAAGGTCGTTCAGTTTTAAGTAAGTACATGGTAAGGTATTTTTGTCACTTCCATTTCTGAAATTGTGTAATGGCAGCATTGTCCAACTTAATTATATGGAGATAAAAGTCAGCAAAAAGCTAAACCTTTTCGCTAAACTAATTTTATAAATGACTTCATCCGTGACTTTATTTACCATGAAGTCAAAGGAGTATATTCATTTTATCAGGAAAAGCTTAGCTTCTGCATTTCTGACTTTAATGTCAACATGCTTGAAATCTAGTGACTATGATAATTAAAATTAGATTAAATTAAATAAAGTTAGTTGAGCAATAGGCGTTGTATGTTTGACCAATTGTTCAATAAGTGGATGCCGCAACACTCTATTCTGAATGAAACTTGACCTCTTGAACCTCTGACAGGGGAAGCAAACAGAGATATTTTTTTGTTGCATGGACTTTGTTGGGCATTGGCATTGTCCCCATTGTTTATTTGAGTAACTTACTGAGGACTATACTGTTTCCCCATTGTTTATTCTTTCAGTATATCGCTTTTTTTTCCTATTTTCATTTTCTATATTAACCGTGCTAAGCATTTAGCAACTGAAATTTAATAAAACAAAGAGCTGATTAAAAAAAGGGAAGTCACAACAATGAGTGGATTACAAAGATTCTTATCACTGGAAAGCCCATACATCCGCTGTCATAAGTGAGGGTGCTTATCTATTATATGATCAAATTCCCTTAAATCACAAACTGCCATCCAGTCCAACTTGACACTAGAATTTTACAATTATAGTTAGTTCATGTTCAGTTTATGGCCCACATTTATCAAAAGTAAAGCAAACTGCGCAATGCCTGTGGAGTCTGTGGAGATTCATGAAATGTTATCAGAGAGAAAAGCATCAATTACAGAAGAAAATCAATGAATTTGAGCCCACACCATCAAAAACATATATGAAATACCACAAAAATGGCTCTATATATCAAAAGCATTACTCATTTAAATATAGAAAAATTCTAAGTTTATTGTAGCAAAGTCTCTAAAAACAATTAAAAATGCATACAATCTGTGCTTCATCATGGGTCTGGTGGGAATAAATCAGTATAACTCTAACCCCCCTACCCAAAGAACACCAAATGCAGAGTGACAACCGACTATAAGAATGTAAGCATATCATCTACTGCCATCAACATCATATACCAAATCACATAAACACCTCAATGTGTATGCAGCACAAATGCAAAATAATGCAGATGACAAATGGCTAACAGTAACAAAGTCACCAGTCAGTGTCCAAGGAATGGGGTAGTCAAGATGGCACAACGCATTCCGCCATATGTAGTGGCTTCCTCAGGGGTCATGAAATGTGGCACATGGAACCTGGAACCCCTGAAAGCACTTCTGGGGAAGCAAACAGAGATATTTTTTTGTTGTATGGACTTTGTAGGACATTGGTATTGTTTTTTTTTTGCTATATTAACCATGCTGGGCAATTTTTAAACTGAAAACTTAATAAAACAAAGAGTTGTTTTTAAAAAAGGAAGTTCTAACAATGAGTGGATTGCAAAGTATCTTATCACTGGAAAGCCTATACATCCACTGTCATAAGTGAGAAAGCAGTTTGCACATTCTTTGTAGCACAAAGTCAAAAAACGGGTGGAAAGGCTTTAACCCCTTACCAATATGTGATGTAGTACTATGTCACCTGTCGGGTGCGGGTGAATGGAGAGGGCTCACCCAATCGCGGCTGTCAATCTTTCAATTGATCAAATAGATGGTGAATATAGTCGTTCCCCATGGCATCATCATGGGGCAGTGATCGGTTGCCATGACAGCCTCCTTCCTAAGACCCATGACTGATTGGATTTAACCCATTCATTACAATGTGCTATTTGCACATTGTGATGAATGAGGAGGAAAATCCCAATATAGTGCCATACAGACAATTGGAGGTCTGAAAAATAGTAAAATTTTTTTTTAAAAAGTTAAAAAATTCAAATTCAAATCACCCCCCTTTCCCTAGAAGTCATATAAATAAACAGTCAAAAATCATAAATACATTGGGTATTTCCGCATCCACAAATGTCCAATCTATCAAAATATAGTAACAGTTATTCATGGTCTTTAACTCCGTAACAGAAAATAGCACCCAAAGTCGAAAATGGCACTTTTTACAGTCCTAAAATTGGTAGCAATAAAATTGCCATCAAAAGTAAAAAAAAAATAACACTACCTCCAGCTCTGTGCACTGGAATATGAAAAAGTTATTACAGGCGGAAGATCGCAACATCGCATAACTGCATAAGAGGAGCTTTTAAAAGGAGATATGCAATGTCACATGATGTGCTATGACATGCAAATTTACAACTTGGAAAGTAAATCTTGACATAACAGCTGTCATATGTCCCTCTACATTCCAGAGTCTTGATGCTTATACTTGTCTGTCACTGCAAATATGTAGCACACAGTTTATGTGCGTTGTGGTAATCTTGGACGGCATTAGCTACCTGGGAGCCTCATACTCAAATCACCGTTACGGTAATCCACTTTTCAGTATAGCTAGTAATGCCTTCTAAAATAAATAAATGCGGTGAAAAATATAAACATATATCTAAATAAGCTAAGTTAAATAGATAGTTAAGACTTTTCAACCATTCTTTAATAGATCATAGTACAAAAAAAAACAAGACAATTGTTAACATATCTGTCATGAACGCCGCCCACCGGCATCCAAACATGGAGTGCACCTAATCTATGGAGTTCCAGAATTAAGTCCTTATGCTATGCCCACTTCCACAAAATGGCGTCTTTACGCTAAATTTACTCCTCACACTCGTAACCCAGATTGAATTTCACTTCTCACAGCTGCCACCACTTGTTGCTTATGAGATGCCCACACGAGAACTGCACACATACACAAGATATGCACTCATCTAGGTGCCATATAGTTCACCTGGATACATACTGATCATTTTGTGTGTGCATATGTAGTGTGTTTAGAATATTCAAAGAGCATGGAGACTATGTGCACCAAGGTTTGTTGAAACCAATCAAGGCATGTAGAAATATTCAATTTTTGTTTACAATTTTACGCTTTGCAGTTTATGTGTGCCGAGGGACTGATGTATCAAACTATCTGCAATAGTTTTTGGCATATAAGGCATAAAAAGTCACAGTTGATAGAACCTGGTCATTTTGCATACTGTTTGTGCCTATTATTAAGACTGCCACACAACATGCCAATCTTAATACACTGGAAGACTAGTTGTCAAGAGACAAATAATACCCTTATTTTACTACTACCAAAATAATGAATCAGTGTACAGTATTTATGTTGCTATATGCAAATCATTATTTATTTTGGTAGATAATGGTGAGATGGAAAATTAAAATCACATCAAAGATCTATGTACTGCTTAAGTACCATAACATATTTCGCTCAGGTGCCAGGTGAGTAGTATATACTCGAGTATAAGCCTAGTTTTTCAGCACAAAAATATGTGCTGAAACCCAAACTCGGCTTATACTCGAGTAAAATAAATATATCAAAACTCACCTTTCTGACTTCTCCCGCTGCTGGCTATATACTGGGGCAGGGGGCTGGCTATATACTGGGGGATATGGGCTGGTAGGCTATATACTGGGGGCAGTTGCTGGCTATATACTATGGGATAGGGTCCAGCAGGCTATATACTGGGGAGGATGTGACCAATGCATTTCCCACCCTCAGCTTATACTCGAGTCGATAGGTTTTCCCAGGTTTTTGTGGTAAAATTAGGGGGCTCGGCTTATATTTGGGTCGACTTATATTCGAGTATATACGGTATTTTCTTTTCCAGCAACTAGCTTGTAAAAACTCAAATAGGGGCATTTATTAATTTTGGTGCATGGTGGCACTGGAACCGTACTATATTTTCCTTTGGTTAGTAAGTTTGTGGTGCAAGGGATTGGTGCATGGACTAACATTACCACAGTGCCTGGTTCTATGAGTAAGTGTCCCTGGTTTATCTTCATGGATTTTGATGGTAGATTTTCTTCAAACTGTAACTATTTTTTATTTTTAACAATTTTACAATTGGTGTATATCATTTTGCTATTTAAGGAAAAAAAACATAGTTTGGAATTATTATAGAAGACAGTGTAACAGAAATGATGTGCTTTGATATAAATGTCTATTATGTGTATACCTCCCTCATACTTGTAAACATAAAGAGTCCAAGGAAACTGGAACAGTGATCTAAGAAATCTTTTTGTCACAGACAATCTTTCCTTTGTTTGTCACATTTCTGTATGAAGTTTATCAGATTATTATTCCTTTCTTTTACCATGGAAAGCAGACAACATATTTCCAAGTACTTACTTAGCAGTGGGTTTCCCCAGGCAGTAGTCAGGTCTGCACAGGGCTAGATAAGGAAAATGTATACTTCAGTCAGCTGCATATTAATCAGCTAGACAGTATGGATCCAAGATCATTCCATTCTCAAAAGGAGCAAAGCATAAATCGACATACAGAAGAGGAAATAATGTAGCACAATTCTTTTTTATTTTAGGAGATACAACAGTAAACAGAGGGAACATAGAACCACTGTTAAATGTAAAACAGGAGTTTGATCATAATTTCAGAGACAATCCACCACGAAATTAAACCTTTCATTAAACAGATATACCTTTCATTGTTCCTAAACATTTGCAATATCTGTGAGTATATAAAACAACACCCATGGACAGATAGCAAGGGTGCAATTAAAATATCAACTTTGATGTAACAATAAAGTAAAATTATGACTTCTCTTTAGAACAATACAAATGTATGAAATTGCTATGCCCTACAAACAACCTACATGAATAGGTTGGAATGGATCTTCTAGAGTAAATTAAAATATAGTTGTGGCAACTCCACAACTCCACTTAACTTTCCACACTTTTGACCAACACTAAATAAATACAATATCGAGACATATTTCAAAATCCTTACAGTAGTATTGCAGTATACAGTATGTAGGGTTAAATACTAGAGGGTCTGAAATAATAGTAAAAAAAATAAAAAAAATCTTTTTAAACTTTAACTCACCATCCTTTCCCTAGATCATATATAAAAGTATACAGTACAAATCATACACATGTTAGGTATCACCTCCAAAAATGCCATGTCTATCAAAATATAAAAAAGATTATTCCCAGCCATTTACAGTATAAAGGTAAATAGTGCCAAAATGCCTGAAGAGCCACTTTTGCGTCATTTTTCTACCAATGAATATTTAAATAAAAAATGTTCGAACAGTCATGTAGGGCGCAAAAGAATCACAATATCTGGCAAGTTATGCATTTCTGCTGTTAATATCTGAAAATCATGGTTATGTCTGTGGAAGTCCTGCTATTAAAGCATTTTGTACTAAATTATTAATTGTTGTATAGTGCAAATCATGCTTTTTACTATTGCATGTTTCTTTTTTCCAAAAAAAACCCTTAATAAGTTCCCCATTTACTGTATTAAACCACAATCGTTGGAACCAATGATGGCACCAAGCACTTTATCTTAGCAAAATAAAGTAAATCACAAAAGCAGTTACAGTAAACCTGTCACCAGACACGCTGTTTAAGCATACCCCAAGTCTCCACAGACAATAAATAGCATATACCCAAACAGTTTTTATAACACTTCTGGCATGGTTTAATATAACCATTAAGGGGGCCCTTTTTAGCTTTTTCACTTCCATTTTTCACTCCCCACCTTCAAAAATCTATAACTTTTTTTATTTTTCCACGTAAAGAGCTCTGTGGTGGCTTGTTTTCTGCGTAACAAATTGCACTTCATATTGATGGTATTGAATTTTCCATGTTGTGTACTGGGAAGCAGAAAAAGAAATCCAAATACAGTGAAAATGGTGAAAAAATACCTTTGCGCTGTCTTCTTGTGGGCTTGGATTTTACGACTTTCACTGTGCACCCAAAATGACATGTCTACTTTATTCTTTGCAATCATGAGGATACCAAACTTGTATAGGTTTTATAATGTCTTCATACATTTAAAAAAATGTAAACATCCTGTACAAGTTTTTTGGGGGGATTTTGCCATGTTCTGGCGCTAATAACTTTTTCATAGTTAGGTGTACGAAGCTGTGTATGGTGTCATTTTTTGTGACTTTTGATGATGTTTTCATTGTTATCATTTTTAGGACTGTGCTACCTTTTGATCACTTTTTATAGATTTTTTAATATATTTCAAAATGGCACAAAAGTTTGATAGATCGGGCATTTTTGGAAGCAGCAATACCTAATTTGTTTATGATTTTTACTGTTTATTAATATTTATATCAGTTCTAGAGAAAGGTTTTTTTTATTATAATTTTTTAAAAACTTTTTATATTTTTATTTTTACTATTTTTCAGACTCTCTAGGGTACTTTAACCCTAGGTTGTCTGATCGATCCTAACATATATTGCCATACTACAGTACCTCCCTATTCATTACAATGTGCTGATAGGGTTAATATGAGTTAGCCTTGGGTCTTTGTAAGACCCGAGGCTGTCTTGGCAATAGATCACCCCTCCCTGATTACGTCACGGGGAGCGACGATCCTCGGCAAGATGGCGGCGCCCATGCGGCACCATCTTTTTGAAGCCTCCGGCAGCATTCCCAGTGGCGATCTGCGGGTGTTACTAGTAAGTCTTTGCTGCAATATGCAGCGAAGACTTACCGGCTATGGAGAGAGCATCTCCATGCATTTGGACCTGACGCACGCCGTATTAGTACTGTAAGTTTATAATTTTTATATCAAAGTTTACCTGGATCTCTGCCAGATAATGTCCTGGGTCCCCATTAAGCCAAGTCCCCCATGACTCCTACTGAAAAAGCTTCTCATCCATCATGATGGGGAGTATGCGCAGATAACAGTGGAGTTGTCCCAGTTATCTCCACTGTATCTACATGAAAAGGAAGCAGAGGTGAGGCAAAGAGGGACTGATGGAGGGAGGCTTTTTCTTTGACGGATTAGAAGCATTTTCAGCAGGAGATGTTCCATGCTGAACATCCCTGGGGACCCAGGACATGAGCTGACAGAGATCCAGGTAAACTTCAATTTAACTTATTATTAGGGATTGGCGAATTTGTTAAAATTTGTTTCGTCCCGATTCGCCAAATTTTTCAAAAAAATTAGATTCGACCCGAATCTAATCAAAATGAATCACATTAAAAAACAGGTATTCCCTGGCTGCAGAGAGCCTGTAGAGTGTTGTAGAACGTTGTGCCATGCTTAAATATGCATAGGGAGCGTGGTTTGGTCTTCAAACAATGCTGTGTTTTAGTATGACACGCACATGACAGCCGCGGCTCTTAGAATCGCTTCACTCTTCACTTCCATGTGCACTTACATAGGCCAATTTCCCCAAATAAGCGAAGCGGGAACGCAGCCTGACCATGTAACGTCTGTGCCAGCTCAAAAGGACCGAGCTGAGGGCCAAGATCCCACTATAACATCAAAGAGTGCACTCTTTTTACACTGACATCAGATGATTCCATAGATTACGACAGAACCTGTTCTGTTAAACGCGGATACATGTGGAAAGACCACCAAAAGAGTGCAAAGGATGTCGGCAGTAATTTGGCATTGACGTCAATGATCATTTTGCCCTTCTTTTCATGCGTCAGTGTCCTCTTTCAATCGGTCAATAATCCATCAGTATTGCTAAAGCCAAAAACAAACATGAGTTGATCCAGAATAGAGATGAGCAGCAAATGGGATACTTGCATGTCCTCTGTGTTCTGTATCCACTCCTGCTTTTGGCTATCAATCCTGAATCTTTTCATCCTTCTGACAGATGAAATGAAGGGGAAAACCAAACATAGTGGCAACGTCATAGAGTGATGGAGGGTGAAAACAGCATTATGGAAATCACAGGTTGTTCCAGGGAGACAGCGGTCAGTTGGCAGCAGCATGAGTAGGTTGCAGAGTGGCACAATGACAAATTATGGAGGTGGCAGAAACATGGTAGGCCACAAAGTGCCACAATGATAAGAGTGTGGAGGTGGCGGCAGCAGAAGCAGCAGCAGGAGCCCACAGGTGGCAGCAACATGGTGGCAGCAACAGGGATAGCCACAGAGTGGCACAATGATTTAGTGTGGAGGTGGCATCAGCAGCAGGATCCCACAGGTGGCATCAACATGGTGGCAGTAACAGGGAAAGCCACAGAGTGGCACAATTATATAGTGTGGAGATGGCATCAGCAGCAGCATTAGCAACAGGAGGCCACAAAGTGGCACAATGATAAGAGTGTGGAGGTGGCGACAGAAGAAGCAGCAGCAGGAGTCCACAGGTGTCAGCAACATGGTGGCAGCAACAGGGAAAGCCACAGAGTGGCACAATGATATAGTGTGAAGGTGGCATCAGAAGCAGTAGGAGCCTGCAGAGTGGCACAATGATATAGTGTGAAGGTGGCATCAGAAGCAGCAGGAGCCTGCAGAGTGGCACAATGATATATTTTAATTCATGACAATACAATTTTGTGTTGTCCTGTGTCTATAATAAAGATTATATGTATTGATTTTATAAGAACGCTGTAACTCTGTTTTTTTGTGGTAGTATACTAATTATGGTGGAGTAGTTCTAGATTCTGAACATGGCAGGCTACGTGCCGAGTCCCTAACTTCAGCAACATGAAGATAAGGTGTTTATTATTTCTTATTTTAATTGTATAATATTAGATTCATGTTATCCTATACTTCTAAGAAAAATAATGTTGAACAATGCTTTATCTTAGTCTTCGAAGTTTTACAGGCCTCACTATTCTTTTTCCTAGACTATTATATATCTGACAAAGAACATTAAAGGGGTATTTCAGGAATAAGCATAATTCAAATGGGTCATTAAATATAAGCTAATATGTAATTAGTTGTTGTGTAAAATTTTGCTCCCTTTAGCAGAAAATGTTGTGGTCATACAGTGTAATGAAGAATTAAAATGCTACCTGCTTTTTAATCAGTCCATTGGTTTTGTCTCTGTGGAGTCGACACAGGACAGAAGATGGCCGCTGGTCACATGTCCACATCACATGTTCTGCACCTACATAGGAAGGTCATGTGATCATCACTAATTTTGACTATAGTCAGTTGCTTGCAGTACATCCAGTGTGGCCAGTGATGTGGTGAGGCATCACCTTATTGAGGAAATGTGCAGTGCTGGTAGTTACACACATCATTATTAAAAATAAAAATGTTATATATAGCTTGGGGGGCTATAAAATCAACAAATCACTTATACTCCACATCTACTGTGTCCTGTTTACTCACGGTACCCTCCTTCACTGCCGGGTTTCTGTTCATTTACATCCCAGTCACTGCCATACGCCTTCTATCAGCTGAAACACAGGCACAAAGAACACCCCTTTATATTTTAGTGTAATATGTCACATTATAACATGCACAAATCAACAAATTACACAAACATCATCATGTAGTGATTTATTGTTATGGTAGTGATAAAACTAATACCAGAACATGTAAAATGTCCAAAACAGACATTATAATTTCCATATTTAGACATGAACTGTCCACAAGAAACATAAAGTAACAAAAATCATGATTCTTTCAAATAATATTTATTTAATAATCCAGGACACACTGTAGTTGTGAGATGAAAAGTAGAATCTAGTTCAGAGATTTGAAGAAAGTCATTCACGAGGTCTAAAGAAATTGTAGAGAAATAAATTACCTAAGAGTCATCATTATGATAGTTAATGGCTTTGGGGATGACATTAAATCAGACAATATGGCCAAATGAAGCCTCCATCTGTGCTCTGGCTGTCAAGGGAAATAGTTTGACATCATTTCTTATCGCTTCTTATCACTTTCTAGGTCCCTGTGACAAAAAGACTGTTAGGAACTTCAGTCTAGGAAATGAAGTAACTAATGAAGGGTAATATGAAGGGAATTTGTAACTTACTTTAAATGTTAAGTCAGTGAGTGTATTCCTCTTTTGATGTCTTATTCATATTTAGCATTTTGTTTAGTAGTAAACAAAGCATAAAACAAGATTTTTGAAGGAAATTGTGTATAGTAAACTAATGATTAGTCAATATGAAGCAGAAACCATCAGAAAATGCAAAATTGTACACAGCAAACAGCTATAATAGACCAGAGAATGTGCAAACATGACATATTAATGAAATATTAAAATATACTCTCTATAAAGAGTAAGGTTTTGAGTAAGGTCATGCTTATTAACCCCTTGATTCTGCAGGCAGTTTGGGCCTTAAAGACCGGACCTCATTTTTCAATTACATATGTCTCTTTATGTGGCAATAACATTTATACGCTTTAATGTATCCAAGTGGTTTTGAGATAGTGTTTTTGCTACACTTTGTAATACAGGTTAGCAGTATATTTTGGGTGAAATGTTTGGCATTCTTGTGTTTTGGAAATTCTAAAAAGGTAATGAAATGCAGAGACCTAGTTTATTTGGGTAAGTATCACAAAGACAATTGCTATCTTTTTGGATACATCTTTTTGCACATACGTGACATGGGTCACTTTTTTTCTCGGTTGGGGGTTAATGGAGAAAAGGGGTTAGTGCCTAATGAGGTACCCCCTCTACTCCATCCCACAACATCAATGACTTTATTACTTCTTTATTACTACTTCCCTGGAACTTGTGGCATGTTTCACAGTTTTCAGCATAACACAATGCAGAGTACTACAGTGCTGTTTGGGTGAAGTGGACTCCTTACTTTATATACCATGTCTTACTCTTGTTTAGGAGGGAATTGTATTATACAAAGGTGACAGGGGAGGAGGGTTTTAGGGTTGAGGAGCTGTCCTTGCTCACTAACAACTGTCAGAGGCAGTGAAGGAAGAGATCAGCTGGTTGTTTTTTTTTTTATAAAGAAGGGCACTGTGGGGGTCACCTTCGTCTCTGAGGTCTCCACACTGACGTGATCTATTTCTGACAATCTTTGAGGGAACACTGAGCTTGATAGAGAGGGTGACGGTGGCTCATAGAGGCGATTGGGGGGAAAGAACTTAGTAGCCAATCATAGCGAATGCTGATGTGGGACCCTGATTGGAGCTAGGCAGCTATATCCAGTAACTGCTACCACTGTGATAGCAGTTACCTGGTGCCAGCAGTGTGGTTAAATGTAATGGATTGAAATGTATGTCCATTTGTATTAAGTAACTTGCAAGTCGGACATACATTTATGTCCATTTAAGGTAAGAGGTTATTTATGACCAATGTAGTATTTGTACAGAATGTTAAAGGAAATCTACCACATGAATTCCGTTATTTAGCCTTTTGATGATTTACAGAGTGTATCGCAGGGGCATTTAACTAGCAGTAATGGAGGATGTGGATATGTCCATGTATGACCTGTCCTGTGGACATGTTATAAATAGTCAGGAAAAGTTTAGAAAAGGGAATACCCCTTTAAATATCTAAAACATGGGCACTTTGTTCTTTATCATAATCTTAAAGACCAAAGAAGAAGTACTTTGTTTCAAAGCTCATCAATCTTTTGTTTGCCATTTGAAAAACTGCGAAGCAACCAAAGATATCTGTCAAAGATGTGGCTGTACTAAATTTTCAGCAAAAAACAATCCTGTACTGTAACTTATGTGCTGTTGAGGCAGCTCTTAAAGAATTTCTCATGCCTGTTTAGGTTTGTTCATTATATATTGTGTGAATCCTCTTGTTTCCCTTATCACCAAGTATATTACATGTTCATGTTTCTCATGATAAATAAAAATACCATGAAATAGATACTGACCCGACCCTGACCTGTTAATGTATCTGGTTATTGTACATGACAAGAGAGCTTCAAAGTACAAAGACCAAGGAAGATATCTTAGAAATGTTAGCTGTGATTGGAAAAAAACATAAAAGGAATATGTTATCTGAAGTCTACATTGCTAATGGTTAGGTGATAAGTGAAACAATATGGGTTTTAATTAAGATAAGTTGTTAATTTAAAAATAAAATAAGTTATTTATATTTTGACCCATTATTCGATAACGACAATGATCTATGAACTGAATCTGATTGTGATAAGTTTTACATCTGCTGTAATGCCATAATGTAGTAACCATCTAATTAAATTTATGGATAATTGCACAAGTTTACCTTCAATTTTAAAACTTGGAATTACATTTTACAAACAGTAACAATCTGCACTGAAGTAAAAGAGGAAATAAGAGAAGAGAACAGCTATAGTAACCTCACATGTTTGTTTCATAAAAAACTAGTGCATAGTAAAAGTGCTATTTAAGGTCCAATCTAGACAAGGAACACAGAAGTCTATAAAGTAACAGTGTTTGCACAATAGCCAAAATAGTTATGGCGGCTCAACTGTAGCTAAAACAGTAACAGTGCCTCCATGGTAACCAATATAGAAATAGATCTCCCACACTATAACATTTAATGCCAGCTCCCTTCATTAGCCAGTACTTTAACAGGTCCCACACAGTATCCAAAATAGTAACAAGGCCCCACAGTAGCTAATATAGTAACTGTGACCTCACAGTAGCCAATATAGTAAATGTAAACTCCCAGTAGCCAAACCATTAATGGTGCCCTACCACAGTAAGTAACAGTACCATCACAATGGTAGTACAATAGTACAGTAGTCACAGTATCACCGCAGTAGCCAAAAAAGAAACATTGTCCTCAGATTAATTAATATAGTAACTTTTCTCCACAGTAGCCACTATAGTAACAGAGCCTCTAGAATATCCAATGCCACTTAGTAACCAATATGGTAACAGTGCACAAAAGTAGTCAATATGTCCCACCTTTTAATTTCTACACAGAACCCCATCAAAGTGATATTTTTGTTTTACAACACACTTATTTACAAAACATTTATTTATAAACAACACTGTCACCTTGGAATGATGGCAATCGGTACCTGGCACCATGTTACCTGCCATGGCACTGTTCAATTTCTGTTCCTTCTGCTCCCCATGCATTATAAATTACACATCTCCTCTATAGCCATGTATAGGGGTGAAAGTGTGAAAGCCATAGGGGTTGTGGGATAATGCCCTTAGTTGTAGCCCTATGTAAAACTGGTTGGAAAGCACAGGGGTTCCACCTTGTTAAAAAATAAGGAAAGCATCAGGTTGGGCAGTCCTAAAGAATGGATTCCCATAATGACAAATAGAGCAGAGAATGCCCAGCTCCTTCCAGGCATATATCCTAATTGGGCTATGGACTGAGGCTGCCATCATCAGAAAACACAGTTTAAGTAAGGTAACTATATAGATGTTAAGTGTAACAAAAAGCTACATTATTTTGACTGCATACTGCATTTTTTTGTGCATTGTATAACATATTTACAAAATGTGTTATCCTTCCTGGCCTTGTGGTCTTTGTCACACAACAGATGTATATGCAAAATATACAATTAGTGTATCCGTATAATAACATATATTTTTTCTCTCTGTTTTTTTCAGATGATATTATTCAAGCTATAATGGGACAGCCCTCGTGTGTTCCCCCCTCCGTTCCCCCCTCCAATACAGCGCTATCAACATAACAATTGACCCTGAGTGTCGGCGTGTTGAGTTCCTCGGTGATGTTCCTCCGGTACACATGAATATTGTCCTTGATGACTACTAGGTGTCCACCACTAGTTTGTATAAGTATATTTTGCAGTGGTCATAAAGTGAGGGTGATGGTTCTGCAACACCCCAGACCCTATGGCTTGTTCTTTAACGTCCCACAGAGACGTAGACAATTTTGGAGTCTCCTACTAGGGACATATTAATAATTTGGTGACACCACTCGCTTGTAGTTCGAGGGACTAGTGTACCTTGTTTTCTCTATATTTATATTCAATACGTGGTCCGCGATCAGCGGAGTCTGTACACATTGCAGCGTTATATACGTTGCCATAACAACGCTTCCTGGTTTAGGAGCGCATGCGCCGTAGACACTTCCGGGCTGGCGTTCCATCTGCCTATGCCGGTGACACGCACATTGTTTTATACAGACAGGCTCTATTTTAAACAGCAATCGGAGGCTGGAGAACACACTTGGATATGTCCTTACACCACAGATTGTGGTTTTTTATTAACTTTATTGCACTATATTCACTTTAAATGTTTGTAAACAAACGATTATATACTTACAAATTTTCCGACTTAAGGATCGTAAATATGCTGCACATTGTAACGATGATATCACCCATATATGGATTGTCAAAATATATGTATCACATTGATGTTATCACATGGATGTGGGGGCGGGGCCTATATGGTCACATGATGTTCAAATGTTTGTATATATACCCGCTGTATGCACTGAATGTTTAGCTTGACAAAGGCTCTCACGGGCTGAAACGTTGCTACACATGGAATAAAAAGAAAACCACTTTTTTCACCTTTATTGGATGTTGGAGTGCTGCTTATTTTCAAATTTTATACAAAATGTAAATGATAGTTGAATCAAAATAAACATGAGTGATAGAATTTCTGGAAAATTTACTCATATTCTTCAATTTCGACTTTTATTATAAAAAAAAAGACTGCCTTTCAGTAAAGCTTTTCTGTATGAAATTGAACATATGGCAGATTACTTTAATTACAGTATAGATGATACCCTAAAGCCCATTTTATGTTTAATTGTATCAGGGCAATCCTGGTTATGCTCCTAGCCATGTGTTCAATGCTATTGTCGTCTTAATGCTCAATTTTCTCCCTATGTTCTCCTAAATATACAAAGTCAAAATGATTGCAAATTTTGACATTAAATAACAAATAAGCAAGGCATATGTGTATAGCAAACCTTCCAGAAGACGTATGTGGTTTGGCAGGCCTAGACTAACAGGTGAATAAACACAGCAGTCTGTTTCCCTGCCTTGGCTGCAGAACAGCGGCAGCAGCTAAGATTGTCAGAGCACTTGAGAAACTGAACATGTCATATGCCACTGGGAGTCTGGTGCATTCAACTGTATAAGTACAGTCTGGTCTCACAGATTTGGACCTTGATAGTTTATTGGATCAGGAAACTGGTTGGGAAGGGAATATGGAAAAACTGTGATTAGTGTAATAACAATTATCACTTAATTCTAGTGAGAGACATATTTACAACAGACAATTTAATCAAAAGCCTAATAAGAAACAAGCAAATTGGTTTATAAGAGCATAGGCTGGTATTTATGTGGTATGTAGAACATACTAAATTGAGCTGATCTGTACAACAACTTTTGCTTTTATTGCCTTTGTGTTTAGTTACATAGATGCAGATTGACTATAATGGTAATTGTAACCGAATTGATTGTTACTTTTGTGCCAATTGCCTGTATCATCTATTTCTGGAGGATTGAGAGATACTGCAGATGACATGTGTGATCATCAAGCTGCGATACAAATGATTCTTTTGTTTTAGGGTAATGAAGAAAATCCTTATTCAGCTGCCATATGTAGCTTCGTATTCTATCCACAATATGTCCTTTTATGTTTATCAATTTCAGATCCTGTTAAACAAAATTAGCGTCTGTTTTAAAATACTCTTTAACATCAATATTTTAGAGCACTGATTTTTTACTCTAAACTAACAATAGTATACTCAGAATCTACTATTATTATAAGGATAAGGGTCTGCCATATTTTGTCTTATTATTCATCTGGACCAAGTATATAGTAAACAACTTTGTGCTTATTTAGTGGAAATCATATGTGTCCTTCCTTACGTATCAAGTTGATTGAATATATCTAGACATAAATAGATGATATTTTTTCATTCTCTTTAACCCTTTAATGATACGACCTAAAAAGGTTTTAATGACCATTTACTCTCATTTGCCAGGTTGTAGGACATGTGATTGATCATGTGACCAGCATCCATCTTATGTCCTTGTGTCAACTCACCGCCCGCACCAAGGGTGCAAAATAAATAGACTTATTAACCCCTTAAGTTATTACCCCTTTTTTTTCTTCCAAATGTGGAAAAATTGAAAAAACGTTCTTGTGGGCTCAGTTTTTACGACTTTCATTCACTCTTCGCCTTCCAAATAACAGCAAATTTATTACCTTTGGTTTGGTGGCGATCCGCGGTGATACCAAATTTATATCAGGTTTTATTGTGTTAAATACATTTTCAAAAAATAAACGAATGTGTACAAAAAAGAAAAAAATGTTTTTGTGCCATCTTCTGACGCTAATAACTTTTTCATACTTTGGGCGCACGGAGATGTTGAGGGGTCATTTGTTGAAAATGAGGCAAAGTTTTTCATTCTAACCATTTTGAGGTCTGTGCACATTTTTGATCATTTTTATTTATTCATTTTTATGTTATGTAAAAGCGTGTAAAGTTCGCATTTCAACATTTGGGGTGGCCCATTTCCCGCCTCGTAGGTCACCGCCACCTGTAACCCCGTTTTTATATTTTGTATAGATCGGTGCCAGTTTTGGGACTCGGCGCCTACCTAATATGTTTGTGATTTTTACTGTTTTATTATTTTTATATCCGTTCTAGGGAAAAGGGGGGTGATTTGAACTTTTAATATTTTATTAATTTTTTTTAATTTTTAAAACTTTTTCTTTTTCTTTATATTGTGATGTTTATACTTTGTGATGGACCATAAGGGAAAAACACCAAAGGAGACAAAAGAAATAAGAAAGTGCACAAGGATAAGAAAAAGGTAAGTGTGAAAAAACGACGAAACAACCACCACATTCGGTCATTCAAGAGCCAGAACTGGGAGAACCCCGTGGGACGAAGGAAGAAAGAGGACGAAGGATAAAGAGAATACCAACCAACAAGGCATGGAACGGACAGAAAAATGAAAAGGAGTTATATGTAAAAAAATGAAAAAAAGAAAATCTGCGGAGTGGTAGCCAGAGCAGAAAAAAAAAAAACAATACACAAAAGTGAACAAAAGAAGAAAAAAGAAACCCACGAAAATAGCCGAATATTTTTCCCATTCCACGCAAGATCCGATTTGTAACATCCTCGTCTGCCTGCCAATAATAAAAAAAGGCAGGATCACCGACATGCGCATAAAAAATCGAAAGGTGAACGAGAGAACGGGGAGTGAAAGAGAGAAACAAAGAAAATTGGAGAGCAAAGAGAAGGGAAACACGAGCAAAATGTAGAGAATCAGACAAGCGCTCGTCAGAGGAGGATCAAAAAAACAATAAAGAAAAAATCAGAACAGCAAGACTTAAGGGAGAAGAAAGAACAAGCTAAATGTAAGAGACCGAAAGAAACGAAGGGTGCAGAGAAAGGTTGAAACGGGAATGGGAGAATAAAGACATAAGGGTATTCAAGCACCCTACTCACTCGCCTCTTCTTGTATTTGCCGCCCCTTCTTCCCCCTGCCCCTAGGCACCCTCCATGATGATCCCCCTCGCCCTGCCCATCTCGCCTCAAGAGCAATCAAAGACAAGCCCCCCCCCAAGTCACTAGGCTACCATGGCAACGTCACGCGCATCCCGCCTCCCCGATGACGTTCGTTGGCGTGGCGATCGAAAAAAAAATGGCGCGCCACACGCCTGCGCCAGGACTCCGCCTGCTATTCAAATGCCGCCGTGCGACTTTCGGCCCGCAGAAACGCGGGGGGGTTAATAGCCGCGATCGGTGCTAAAGCACCGACCGCGTTATCAGCTGTGGGTGGTTTTATGCATTATTGCAAAAAACCCCACCTTTCATACTATCCCTTAACTACCACACCTTTCCATACATCCCTTATAGCCTCTGAGCACTACCGCCGTAGACCTAACGGCGCATCGTTAAGGGAGTTAAAGGGCATAGCATTTTAATTCTCCATCATAGTGAATGTCCACAACATATCTCTGCTAAGGGGAGCAAAATTTTAAATAACAACTAATTACACTTTAGTTTGTACTTTAATGACCCATTTGAATATGAATTATTCTTACTCCTTTAAGTTCCAAAAGAATAATTTTAAGCTCTATAGGAAGCTTTTATGTCATGTCCATGTTCGCAGACCATTTTAGCTTATGATTGATTATGACATTGAGATACTGTACTTATAGGTTAGGACCTGGTAATACCTCCGAATAAGATGGCTGGGTTTTTTTTACTATTTTTTTTGGGGTTTTTTTCCACAGCAAGGCAGTACAGCATGCAAAAAGATTTGTTTTTTTCTTCCTTGAAGTTAAACAATTTCCTGTTTTTATGCTCTCAATGGGCTTACTTTAGACAAATATGTTCTACTATAATTCTGGTACATGCCACAGAAAGAATTAGCTACCGAGATTATTCTATGTTTTTGGGTTAGTTACACGTAAAAAATGCCATGTGATATTTACTTAATATTTTCAAACATATTTTTAATACCCTATGCCCTCAGAATATGAATTTTTTTATGTAAATCCCACCCCATTACCACACAAGGAGCAGAGAAGAGTCATGTATTTCCTGAGATGAGTCATTATTAGAGGCTGTGGAGTAAGTGTCAATTCAGATGCCCTTGTCTTAAGTTTGATAGTATCCAAGAAACATGCATTTGGTGTCCTGTTAAGTAATGGGTGCCCACGGGGCATATATTGTCTGTCAAATTTTTCACTGTGTAAACTAATAAAAATGTTTAAAAATACATACTACGTAGTCTCTTATACTATGAGATATAAATCTTTTTAGTTGCTTCAGGTGGCTCTGTGAGCTACAGAGCCAAAGATACGGTAGTTAAAGACATATTTGGAAATGTGAGTTGCAGATAGAGAACCAGTAACTGCCTACATCCAACTGCCTGTATCACCACAATCTGAAAGATGAGGTTTGCCTGTAAAGTGTGTAGAGTGTGCCAGATTCAACCCTGCACTGCTCTGGAAGTGTGCACCATTGTTTTGGTGCACTTTGTTCATGCTGCAGAACCTTTATAAATACATGTGCAAGCAGTTTGCACGTTCTTTCTAGTGCAAAGTCACAAAGAAAACTGGAGCAAACACTTCAACAAATATGACACCAACATGGTTCTAGTTACAGAGCCAACAATAGGCAAGGCAATAAAACAACTCTTCTTAGTTCATGGGCTCATGACTTTGGAACACAGGGTTTTTTTTTATAGGTAAATGAGAGAAATTTCACATAAAAGAGGGAATTCTAGAAAGGGCACTTCAGACTCTACTTGAGGGAGCTCTTAGAGAGTTCCTTTTAAATAACAGAAATAGAAAATGTTGAACAATGAAAAATAATTTCATTACAGGAACTTCTATGCATAACATGAACTTAGAAAATATAGTGGATAAATATTGCGATAAAATGTGAGTAAGAATGTGTTAAAACCTGTTACCTAGTTTATGAAACAAAAACAATGAGAGATAACACATACCTTAACAAGATGCTTTACAACAAATTCAGGAAGCTGGTAGATGAATTATAGAAAAGTGTCAGAACTTTTTGAAGCAAAGCTCATATTACTTTAAAATAAATTAAGCTAATGAAATTATTATATGAAAATATATCTATATTTTCAACAACTACAATGTTTTACTAAGCAGAAAAATCTTGACTAATTAATGTAGGAAGTAGAGTAGAAGATGAAATGATTCAGTGTTGTAAACTGTTTCACTCCATAGTGATGCGGCCTGAAAAGCGAATATTCGTATGCGCCGTTTTAGGGCCATACCTTTTCATTTTGCGTGGCACCTTAAAATTTTTTGCAGTGTTTTTTTGGGACACATACAGCTAATTAAAACATAATAAAAGTTTTTAAAAATTTTTCATTTATATTTTTAACTTTTTTATTTATATTTTATTTTTATTATATTTTTTATTTGTGGTTAAAAGTGGAAAAAAAGTCTTTTTTTTGTAATTTATAGTACACATTTTTTCTAAATTTTCAAATTAACTTAAACTTAACATTAATAATGAATTTCCGTTTTTGTTTCAGTCATTTTAATATATAATATGTGTAGTCTCGGGCAAACGGTGCACCTGTGGCAATGTTTTTTGAAGTATAGCAGGGGATTTTTTATTTTATGGGGTAATGTCATAGTATTTTATTTATTTATTAATATTTTGTGTGTGTTTTTACTTTATATGTCCCCCATGAGGTCATAAAATACCCCTGGGGGACATTTTCCCTTTTTGTTTTACTTTTTTTCCCCTGTAACTGAGGCATCTAAAATAGCCTCAGTTACAGAGGAAAACCACCACCTGTGACTGGGGATTCTGATCAGAGCTGGACTGAGTCTAATTAGACCCAGTAGCTCTGATTAACACCTTTAGACACGGAGGCTCTGTTATCTTGATCCATGCTCTGTCCCCAGTGAGTCCCGGATACTCTTTAGTAAGGTAAGCAGAGGTTGACAGTTGACAGAAAGCACATGCTACATGTTATAATGCAAAGCTCAATGCTCAGTATGAGGAATTATGATCCTATATTTAGTAAATGTTCTTTTCAGTTTTGCAATTCAGCTGTGATTTTGTAATGCGGGTCGGCCAAAAAAAGAAGAACTGGATGAGTCCAACCCTTGGATTTTTAACAAGGCCGTATGTTTAGTTTATATCTGGCTGAAGAATTTATTTGTGTTCTTAAAATTTCACCTACAAAAAAAATCCAATATTCAACTCCAGCTGAATTTTTTGGCGTTTACAATTATTTTCCAATTTGACGATTTATGTAAAGAGCGTATTGTTTTGCAAAAATAATTACTGGAAAAATTATGTCATTTATTTTTCAGGCATACTGTATCTGTTTAATTAGAAGTGTTAATTAATAGTAAAACACTGTGTAGTAGTGTACAGCAAGTACAGCTCAAATGATGTGTGCACTATGTTTAGGTGAAAGACAATGGCATGTTGACAGTGGTCCAGAAAATTAAAAATATGATATATTTGTACCACAGGTTTTCAAATACTGGAATCAGGCCTTTTTCTGGGTTTTCACATGTTATTAAAGTGGTTTCCAATTCAACACTTTTACTTTGCAAACTAAAATTATCCAGGGAGCATACCAAATACTTTGTTCATGTTTCTTTTATTTTCAGGATTGTACAAAAATCAGTTAGGTTTTTAATTTCAAATAAGATATTGCTTGTCATATAAGTTTGCACAGCTTGATAAGTTTATGGGCAAACTAGTAAAATACTGTCTTAATAATACACAGTTTGTATTGACATTGTTTCTAATACATTGCTTGGATAACCTGCTATTGAAAAGAATATCACACTTATGAAGATAAATTACATACAGTACATTGTTGCCAAGCAACATCATTCTTGCAGGTTTTAACATTTTTGTTTAGTTTTTTTTTTTTTTTTTTTATGAGATACGTTTTTACTTATACCTTTATGTAAAAAATGCTGGCAAAACTTCTTAACAAAGTTTATTTTTTTGAAAATGTGGACCTAGTTTTATAATATTGGAAAATTTAATTTCCAATATGTGGTTAGAAAAGTATTTTACCAAACAGTATCAACGCTGATCTTAACTACATTTAGTTAAAACTTTATGGCCTAAAAAGTCATTTTATGAAGTTTAACAATTTGCAAGGAGACAAAAAAAACCTTATAAACCTATTCTTCCCTGTTCACCTCACTGACACTTGCAGAATTGCTCGCTGGTCCTCCAAATCAGATTATGAATACATTGGTGGAGCGGGGAGGTGTTACATCTGTCATTGCTGCAGCCAATTGCTGTCTTCAGAAGTACTGTATATGGCACAAGACTGCTGTGATTGGTTGCACCAGTGCTGTGTGTATAGGAACAACTGCCAACTGCAAATCCAGATGTGGGTAATTGGAGATGAGCACATAAAGCAGCAGCCTAGAGGTAAGTATAGTTTGTTTAATTTTATTTTTTTTCTAGGACATATTTAATAGTGAAATATGTAGTGGAGGATATTGAAGTTCCATACTTCTTTCTCTCTATATAAGGCTCTCTTCCTCAACCTACCATCTACCAACCTCCCAAACCAAAGTTTATTTGGATTTATTGTGCAAGAGCATGACAGACTAAGGTGAGTGATCAGATTACATGCAATACTATGGACAGAAGAGGGGAAAAGAGACCGAGAGATAGGAGATACAAAGGCACAGAAAGAGACTTTCAAAGGGAACCATTCAGCAGAAATTGACCTAACAAACCACTACCGGTAGGTTGTCAAGCAGCTACACAGCTTCAAGAATATGGCTCTTTCGTGACCTGATGTGGTGGCTCCATCCAGAAAATCAACCTTGAAATGAAATGTGAAATGGTTGTATAAAGTTAAGGAGGTAGAGAATTTAACTCTCAAGCTCTCCCTGCCTCAGAAAGCCCCCTTCACTGTATTGATGACCCGGCATCCAGAGACATCACTAACCAGATCTCCTGAAGTCTAACGCATGATATCATTCACAGCATAGCAGGTATTCTGAGGTGCAAAGATCTTGACTGCAGGACTAAACGTTCCGCCTCCATGACTTTATGCAACTATTTTACAGCTCACATCAAAAGTGATTATCTGGATGATGCCACCACACTTGACCACAAAAAAAACATGATCTTAAAGGTGTTAAGCTGCCTTAGATCAAACTGGTATTGGTTTATTAGACCAATTTCTGATGACTATTGATTTATGTTAAGTTTGGTGAAAGAATAAATATGCTAACAGAAAACTTCAGAGTTTCACTTTGTACAGATATGAATTTTAGTGGTTCTTTTAACATAGCATCAATGGCTGACTTTACTTATACCTCTTTATATGAGTTTCAAATTCCTATAGTTGTGACATTATTACTAATAGTAGTAACAGTAGTCTTAAATTTGTGTATTATGCAGTGCATTATAAAAGTTAAATTTGCAAACAAGTAAAATTGACTTCTTATCATCTTATCGCAGTTAGAAAATTAAAAATGTATGTAATACACATTGTAAATTTTTTTTTAGATTAACAATCCAACCCCTTGCTTACTGTCTAACTTAAGTAACAATCTTTTTTATTGTCCTTGAATTTTTATCACCAAGGTTGTTCAATTATTTGAAATTGTGTTAACATCCAACAAAATATTTGTGTATATTGTTTGCATCTCAAGGACATGAGCTGATAGAACTTGCTCTTGTGGTCAGCCATTTACATGAAAAACAGTTTTATTCAAAAGCATGTTTAAATAAAGCACATTACATTATACTAAGGTTGTTGTGAGGATTATGTTATTCATTTGAATAAAAGTATTGCCATTGAACTCAGTAATGTAACCAAAAACAAAACAAGAATATGTTTACCAAGATTATACAAGCACCTGTTAAATGTTAGTATTTATAAAATAAAATCTGGTCCCTGGGTTGCAATATTGTAGCCAATTCCTATTTAGAGTGACCCAAACTACAGGCAGTCCCGGGTTACATACAATATAGGTTCCATATGTGTGTTCTTATCATTGCAGATCCAGACCAAAAATTTGTTTTGCCCCTGTGACAATTGGAGTTTCAACATTTTTTTGATGTAATTGGACCAAGGATTATCAATAAAGCTTCATAACAGACACCTTACAGCTGATAATTGCAGGCTGGGACTATAATAAAGCATCCAGAGAGCTTCACCAGAGGTCACAGTGAGCAGAGGGCTCCGTCTGTAACTAGGGGTCATCTGTAAGTTGGGTGTTCTTAAGTAGGAGACTGTCTGTACTAGAAATAGCCCTTACACAAGAGTGCACTGTTTCTAGGAAAACTACCTTACATTTAAGAAATACACATTCACACATGAAGCATGAGGTTAGGATTAGGGATTTGCAGAAAGGGAGCCTAACTTTCTGTGGCCCTATAGTTCTATATTAAGTACTAAAAGTAAATTTGTCAACATTACTTAAATCTATACAAGCTAAAAAAATTTGAAGGAAATTCATCAAAACAGGATTAGCACAAAAACAAGCAATAATGGTTGCACTGAGCACCAAAATATGTTTATAACTACTAAATCTTTACTGAAACATCAAGCTTCAAATTTTGTAATGGTCACTTCAGGCATGATATGGTCTCACATAACACTGAAAATCTTAAAATAGCTAACTTTGCATGATAAAAAACTCACTTTATTATACTATCCTGCCAAATGAAGACATCTCAGTCCAACATAATAATTGATATAGTATGATATAGTACTGCAATGTTTAATAAATTGTACTAATACATAAGGAATTAGACTTAGAATGTTCTAATTTAGGCTGAGAATATCCTGACTTTCAGACAGCTTGATAAATCTGATAACGGCAAATATAGGGTCAACACCCACAATAAGTGCCAGAAACGATTACAGGTGTCAGATGTGTGTGTTAGCTGCATAATGCACCCGCTATGTATGGAGCAGGTTCAGCTTGTGAGCTTGCTCCATACATTTTTTTTTTAATTTTCTTATTGAAGTTCCTAAGCAAAATGTACAATGCAATCCAATATCGCTGTACAGTGATTCAGGAAAATGTAGTTTGGCACAGCTTCAACCGCTTGGACCCGTCAAGGAGTGGAGAGCACGGAGCACGCCTCGCTTTAGCGTGATAACTCGGGTAACAAACACTTGTGGAACCAGCTTCAATCCAACACCATTCAGACGGTATGAAGATAAAATAGAATCTTTAATTCAAGACATCTTAAAAACAGGCAAGTACATCAAGGAAATCCAACGCGTTTCAGACGCTAGCTGCGTCCTTAGTCATGGATAACAAATAGTATACAGAAACATCAATTTATATCAGCTGAGACCAATGGTTTCGTAAAGGCACAACCTGTTCCGGTCACGTAAAGGGAGTGGTTAGATTGAGTCCAAATAGCATCGTATCCCCATGGCAACGAGGTCATGTGTAAATGGGGCGAGGTCACAAATTGTCAGGTGATCACTGTTGTCGGGGCAACGATGAAACTCAATAGTAGTAAGATCATGTGAGGGAAGAGGAGGTGGAGCCAAACACGTCAGATGGCCACCGAGTTCCCGGAACAGTACCCGTCAACCCAAACGTATGCATGGGAAGGACCGGAACAAAGTGTCCGGATGACAGGGTAAGTGCATGACTTATAGAAACCTGGTCAGGAGATATTGATAAAAACAAATTGTAATGTAAGATAAAACTCGTTATGATTAGGAGTGAGCAGATCAATTGACAAAATCAGTAGCAAAAGTGATATAAAACAATGAATGAACATATTGTGTTTTATATATTTATAAATATATCACAAATGTATCACAATTATGCATGGGAATCCAAGCGTTTTGTAGATAACATGGAAATGGAAAATGAAAACGAAAAGAGAAAAGAAGAAAGAAGAAAGAAAGAGATATAGTAATTCTAGAACACATTAATGATAGTGTAAGATTAATTCATTTCTAATGTTGAGGCCCTGGGGCGATGCAGTATTTAAAGCCATGATCCAGTTGGCCTCTCTATCTAGAAGCAATCTCCTCAAGTCTCCTCCCCTTTTAGGTGCATAAGTTTTCTCAATAACAAAAGCAGTTAGTGTGCTGACTGATTTGTTGTGAAAATCACGGAAATGAGCCGATGCTCCGCTGAGACTTCTGTTGGGATTGCCCGTAACATCATTGATATGCTCAAGCAATCTGATTTTAAATTTTCTCGTGGTGCAACCCACGTACATTAAGTTACAATATGTACAGCGGATAACATAGATAACACCAAAGCTGTTACAGGTAAGATGTTGTCTAATGTGGAAGGTCTTATTGCCAGATGTATTTTGAAAACATTGGGTGGGAGTAATGAATGTACAGGTGCGACAAAGTCTAGAACCACATCTAAAGAACCCTACAGTATTGAGCCAATGATTGGATTTAGTATTATCTTTGATCATAGAGGGAGATAATATGTTACCAAGAGTGAGACCTCGTCTCGACACAACTTTACAGCCCTGGCGTAGTATGTGTTCCAATTTGTCATCATCATACAAAATAGGGAGATACTTGAAGATTATGTTCTTAATAGTGTAAAATTCAGAGCTAAATTGTAATGAAAGAACTGGCGTGTCTAAGGTTTTGGTCTTGTGTGAATCATGAGATTTTTTATTGAGAAGTGAGATACGATTCCTTTTGTGAGCAATATTAGTTGCTCTATTGAGTGTCCACCTTGGGTAACCTCTGGAAGTAAGTCTTTGGGTTATAGTGTCCGACTCCCTCAGGAAATCTGTGTCTGAGCTGCAATTTCTTTTGCTACGAATCATCTCACCCACTGGAATTGATTTGAGAGTATGTTTAGGATGTTGACTGGAATAGTGGAGAATGGTGTTGCCCGCTGTGGGTTTTCTGTAAGTGGTGGTGGTTATTGGTTTGTCAATTGTGCCTTGTAAACGAAGGTCAAGAAACGTGACCTCAGAGGCATGAGAGTAATATGTAAAATGTAAGTTGAGATCATTGAGATTAATGTATTCCACAAATGAGGGTATGGCAGATACATCGCCCCTCCAGATAAGGAGGAGGTCATCGATGTACCTGCCATACCACTCAATACTGGACAGGTAAGGATTTTCTTCCGTATAGATATACTGGAGTTCCCACCATGACATCACCAGATTGGCTAGTGAGGGGGAATACTTGGCCCCCATCGGTACACCCTGTACCTGTAGAAAATATTTGTTGGAAAACAGAAAATAATTGTGGGACATGAGATGAAATGTAACCTGTAAGATGAACTCTTTGAGATCAGGTGTGTAATGGCTATAAGTATTGAGGTGAAATTCCAGTGCTTTCATGGCAATGTTATAGGGGATGGACGTGTATAGAGAAACAACGTCACAACCCAGCCAGGTGTGTTCTGAACCCCAAGTGTATTGATGAAGTGTACGTAAAACATCTGATGAGTCCTGTAAATAACCAGGAACTCGGACCACAAGGGGTTGAAGAAGACCGTCTAACCATTCGCATAGTTTTTCGCTGACCGAGCCCATGCCCGAAATTATGGGCCTCATGGGAGGTGGAGTAATCCCTTTATGTGTTTTGGGTAGGCCGTGAATAATAGGAATAATGGGGTTATGGACCTGTAGGTAATCTCGTTGTTTAGAGGTAATTAAGCCCAACGTATGCCCTTCATCAATGATGTGAAATATCTTTTGTTTAAATATTGTGGTAGGGTTAACAGTAAGTTCTCGATACACAGTGGAATCAGAAAGCATGTCAAGAATTTGGGCACAGTAAACATCCTTATCCATAAGTACCACTGTACCGCCCTTGTCGGACATTTTGATAGTAACATCAGTAAGATTTTTAAGTTCAAAAAGGGCTCGGGATTGTTCCCTGGACAGATTTTTACTCCTATTGGAACCTCCATTTGTGTGCAAATCCTGTAAATCACGCATGACCTTAGTTTGGAATAACGTCATGGATGGAGTGCGAGATTCCAAGGGGTAAAAATGTGGGTTATTGACCCTGAGATTGTCAGACTGGTTGATGGTACATTCCTGGCTATTTGCAAGGGTGTCTAAGGATGATAAATTCAAAAGAAGCATTTGTTCCTGAAAATTAAAGTCACTAAAGACATTATTAGATTTGTTAGTTGCCACAGTATTACATACATCCGCCTCAATGTCCACAATCCCATAATCCTGGGGAGAGAAAAAATGTCTTTTGACAGTAAGATTGCGTATAAATTTGTTAATGTCACACATTGTGGAAAAAAGATTAAATTGATTAGTGGGTACAAAATTTAAACCCATAGACAGTACCTCAATTTGTTCCTTGGTGAGTACGTGCGAAGATAAATTCAAAACATCCACGGATTTATTCATCACTTGTTGCTTCTCAACTTCCTTGCAATGGGATCCGTGACGTTTGTGTTTTCGGCCACTTCTCCGTTTTTTGGCGGTTGTGAGTTGGAATTGTCGGTTGTGGATTTCTTATTGCCCCTTTTGTTTTTCTTATAATAAGATGGTTTGTTTTGTGGGGTGTTGGTAACGGAGGAATCTGTGGCACCATCAGAGGAATCTGCATCAGATGAGGTGAAGCTGACATGACCATTGGAGTTAGAGCGGTGTCTGTTTTTCTTTAGAATAGATTTAGGTCTTTGTGGGGGGCGTTCCCACCTACCCCACTCATAAACTTGATTTTGTAAATAATCAAAGACATCTCTTTGAAACTTTTTGCGTTTGACAATCATGATTTCATCCTCCACTTTGGTCACAGAAATCTTTATTGTATTGAGAGTTTCATCAAAGCTGTTCACATCTTTTCTGAGGGAATCTTGTAAATCAGTAATCTCTTTGCGGATCTGAGTTAATTTTTCCTCTTCATATTTCATGATAAGTTGCATTAGAGATAAAGAACAGTCCGACAATTTATTATTCCACTCAGTAATAAAGTCATTACAATAAACATGGGTGGGGATCTTCTTCAAACGTAACCCTCTGGGTATCATTTGTTTGTTGGTGTAAGTTTGTAGAGTAGTGAAGTCCCACCAAATTCTGGTTTCTTGAATTTGGAGTTTTTCAAGTAATTTAAATGAGGAATCCACACTTACTTGAAGAGGCGTGGTGGTGTTCTGGTCAGCGAAAACCGATTCAGCTTTGGCATGTCTGGTACGGTCAACATGTTCCATGTTTGAAAGAACTGCTCACAATAAAATAAAACGAGAAAGATGTACTGCCAAATTTGTGGTTGTAGTTGAGTAAGTCCGCAGGAGCAAGAGCCAGCGAGAAGATTCAGGAAAATGTAGTTTGGCACAGCTTCAACCGCTTGGACCCGTCCTACCACCATATCCAATATGGCCCCAGCCTCCCATAGCAATATCATGTATAATAGCAGCCTCTCTTATAACAAAATACCCATCAGCTTCCCTTAGCAATATGATATCCACCAGCAGCCTCCCTTACAATATGATGCCCAGCAGTGGCCTCCCTTAATAATATAATGCCTAGCAGCAGTCTCCCTCAGCAATATGATTCCCTTTGTCAGCCTTTTATAGCAGTGTTATGTCCAAGAGCTGCCTCCCTTATAATGTAATGCCCAGCAGCAGCCATAATGCTGTACATAATGGAAATATTATCTACAGCACCATCTTACTTTAGCAATATTTTAACAATATGATGTCCTGTAGCAGCCTGTCTTATATTATAATGTGCAGCAGCAGCCTCCTTTTTATGATGTCCATCAGAAGCCAGTAAAAAAAAGAACAACTCAGTACTCACCCGCCACCAGTGCCCCCTACAGCTTCTCCTCCCCGTGTCTCCTTTCAGTGTAGCAGTACAGGCAGGCAGAGTCATGTTGTTGTGCTCTCATTATCAATAATATGTGTATCTTATAGATTATTGACCCATAATCTGCCATCTTGCAGTTGTGGGCCCCTCCACCTCCGCTACTACCCCCCACTCAGGGCTCCGCCATCTGCCTCCTATGTCCCTGATCCTAGAGCTGCAACAATTTTCATGTGGAGACTGTAGTAAATATGGCTGGCATCTCTGTTGTGATCTCCTTTCTCACTCATATATAAGGAATGATATATCACCTCAATGCATGAGATTTACTTTTTTTTTATAAAAAGGGGAAAACAACAGTAAAGGTGTTTTCCATGGAACCAGTAAAATTAATAGGGCTGTAGTTTTAATTTAAGATGCACTTTAAGAGGCTCTGAAAAAAATCCAGAATTAATTGTTTTCTTTAACTTTCCTTGTGGCACTTTTGATAATTTTGCCCCAATATGTTGGATTTTGAGCATAAGACTGATGCTGATACAAGGAGACTTATGATGCATATTTCCATAACTGAAATGTAATTTCAGCACAGATGTAAACGGTGCAGAGAATAATCTCTGTGTGAATAATGGCAAATAAACCAAGTAATTAAACCTATGTTAAATTTATTGATAATAAAAACTCACACCTATTTAGCTGAGGTAATGGTGCTTGTAGATAACATTTATTATGGTTTTGTTGAAACTATATCTATGCATTACATATTATCTTTGGAGTTTTAAAGGGTACAATATATTTACAGGGTACAGTTTAATGTACAGTTTATTTATAACATATAAAAAATTTTAAATTTTTTTAGGATTTTACTTACTGCAGATTTTTCGTAACATAATCTAGCATAAAATAATGTGTACAATGTTAACAATTTACATAATGTGTTACACACATTAGCTGCAGTTGATCCCCCTAAAACTCAACGAAACTTCTACAGAACCTCCTTATACACATCTCAGCTACTACAAAAACTCATGATTCATTCCTGCAGATCTTAAAAATACTTCAAAAGCCACAGAACCTCAGATTAGCTTCTTCAGTTGACAACTATAAACAGTGCATTTTGTTGGTTTGTTGTGGAAACAGTATAGATGCTAGCAATGTAATGATATCCAGAAGAAGCCAGCATAAAGGAGGTTCTACATACTATATACTACATACACACCTGTATGTATTGATCAAACGTCAGTAAGGCCAAGTAACTTGGAAGGTATGGATTTTAAATCCATTATATGGGCAAACAAAAGTATGGCATATATATGAAACAGTGGCGCTGGCGCAGTGTTAACAGACACTCAAGTCGTATGCTACAAGTTATTCCAGAATACTGTCCTACGCTCAATCACATACTTGTTTCTTAATAGTTAACATCAATATAGATTTATGATTATGATAGTGACACTGAGCTCATACTGGATGGTCTTATGAAAACATTTGACATTAAAACCTATGTAATGGATGTTTCCCATCCTCGACATTTATGGTCTAATCATAACATTTGCCTTAAAAAAATGATAGAATTAGGTTTTCTGGGACATTCCCCTAGCACTTTGATGAGAGTCCACTGTTCTTACAGTTGTACTGAAAAGGAGAGAGTACTGTACATGTGTAGCTCTGTCCACCAGAATACCCTCTAAACATGCTTATAATTATTATAAAGTATTAACAGTATTTAATTTAAAACATAACTAGCTCCCACACTCATTGCACGAAAATAAGCAAATAAGTGTGATTTGCTTGAGAAGACTCCAGACCTCAGGAGTCGAAATGTTGTAGTTGTCACTTGAATAAATGATAAAATCACACAATTTTGGATGGAATCTTGGAGTGCTGCCATTTTTCTCTTTGTTATATATATGTATATATGTGTGTGTGTATATGTATATTTATATATATATGTGTCGGTGTATATATATATATTTCTATATTCTTTTTGGAAAAGTAAAGAAGTTATAGAAGTCACATGTTCAAGTCCACATAATCATGTGCTAAGGTTTATCATTTTCTATTATTAAATGATATATAATTTGCTATTAAAGTGAATTATACCTGCATCCAAATGGCCTGTAAACTACAATAACAACATAAGTAGTACCCAAGCAAGACACCTTTATAACACAATTTCAGCTAATTAGGAATGGAAAGTACATGTAGGATACAATGCAATAAATCACAGACCCAGGGCTTATATTGATGTAACAAAATTGTAAATGCTCATAACTATTCAAATTGGATTAGTCCTGTGCTTTTCTTTGTAACTAGATGTTTTGAACAGATGCAAAGCAAAGAAATTGCTTATTGAAGTCTATGAAATTCTGGCTGAAATGTTGAAGGTCATAATCATTACATATTTTATTTTTTTAATGTTGACTTTTTGACTGAACTATAGAAATGTTTTGCCATGGAACCTCTTAAGTTAATTGCAAATATAGTTTCCACAATTATAGAAAATTATTGGTCCTGCTATGACATTAAGTACTCTTATTAGAAAGGTTCTTTTTCCTAAGACAATTTTTTTTTATTAACCCTGGTTTATGGGTGGAAGTAATCATAGACCCAGGAGAGAAAGTCTAATGTCTGATTAAATCATTGAATGAAAATTAACACTTTTCATTTAGAAAACTAGTATGGCTGATTTCATTATGTCTAATTACCTGAGTGAAAATTGTTATTTTTAATATGCACAGTTAGAAATCATTTACTCCATTCACTGATGAAAATGTCTAATTTTGATCTTACTGTGTTGTAATTCTGTATATGATAGTATATAATTGGTTCATATTTCTAGACTATCCTGACCAACACATCACCAATGCAAATATTGAACATAGATATCCTAACAAAGGTATTTAGAAATAGTTATTAATATTTAAAATGCTCATTGTGTAGTAAAGAAATATACCATAAGCACAATCCATAATGCAACTTGACCTAAAGTAGATTCTACATAGGTAAAGGCCTGTAGATAATATGATGTCACTGGTAAGTGGTAAGTGAATGCAAATCAAAAAAAAGCCAATAACAACCAAACACAGCTTTTATATTTCAAAAGCCAAATTAAAATGGTAAAAATAGTAGCCTCAGAGGCTGCTATGGGGCCTGACCTGCGAACAGTTGCGGGGTGCACTAATCACATCCAGCTGAGCCCCTTCCTGCTGTCACTAACCAAAATATCACAAATAGCAAATATCTGCAATTACGCAACGAATGCTCTTCCTTATCTGACATGTATCCAATAAAACTATGAAGCTATCACCAAAGAATCAAGTAAAAAAATTGTATCTTTATTCATAACAAGAATTACCAGTAAAGAAGTGTACTTTAACCCTTAATGACTGACCTATCGGCTTTTTATGAGGGTCATTAAGGGTATTTCTCACAAGCCGGCTTTCTACGTCGGCACGTCAGAAGAAGATTGCAGGACATCGGGTCCTGCAAGTGCCGGTGTTGGGCTTTGACATCACAGCTCAGACCCAGCACTAACACCCAGGATCAGAAAAAAACCCTACATGCAGAATGACCACGGCGTGTAAGTGCGCCCCCGTTTATTGGACCCCCCTTCGATGTGCTTACCCCCCCATGTGTTCCTGGCAGGACCCGGCTGTAAGTAACTGAACACACTGCAAGTGTATTGCAGAGTAAGGGCTTGAGCAAGCAATCGGATGAAAAATACAAAAGCTATGCCCCTGAAAAATTGTCAATGTAAAATAATGTGATTTTCTCCAATATTGGTTTTGCTCAGAAAAATTGATTAAATATAAGGAAAACTATATAAATTAGGTATCACCATAATCGTAGTGAACCAGAGAATAAAGATAAAATATTATTTTTATGTTATGGCAAGAGGGAAAAAAATAATTATTTATAATAATTATCTATACAGTGTATCTCATTTCACAAATAATAAGCCCTAATATGTTTGCATTAACAAAAAAATTTACATTTTGTAGCCTGTACATTGTGACAATACAAATCTGCAGTGAATGGCGCTGATTTCATCTGATGCCCGGCCGTGCATCCATACAGCAGTTTAACACCACATATGGGGTATTGGTACACTTGGGAGAGCATTTCATCATTTTATTAATTATGAAACTGTCAGTTTTGGCCTGTCAGTTTAGTAGCTGCTCAACTTCCCCCAGGAAGAAGCGATGGCGAAACGTGCGTCGGGGTGCTGTGGTGGTGGTCAAGCCTTACTCCCGCAGTTTTGCATTATGTCACGCCCGGGTGGGTAATATGAATGTGTATAAAACTTGGCTCATATACTTGGTCATTATAGTGGAGATGTATTTGTATTGACTTGCTTTGGACCACCACCACACTTTTTTGTGTCTTGTGGAATATTTTATGTGTTTTAACAACATTTGTCTTGATTGCTGTAAATAGCTTATAATAAAGATTGTTGATATTTTATTCCCAACGAACAGTGTTTGGTCTATGTTGGGTATTGACCTTTGCCCTATATGCCTTTATTGGTATTGTTGTTGTTGTCTTGGTGTTACGATCTATACAGGAACTGGGTTATCTGATTGGTATTCACCTTATAGTAATTGGAATGCCCTCATAAAATACTGGTACAAAAAAGGTGGAAAAAAGTCAATAAAAACTCAAAGATGTGCGATTTTTTTCAACTTTCTGAAAAAAAAATTCACAATAAAACAACAGATTTCAGATGCCAGATTTATCATCATCTAAAATAAATCAAACTTTCCCGACCCCTCAGCACACAATTTAAAATACATAATAACAATGTAGTGACTCTTTTTCCATCCTAGAAAGAATAAACCCTTGTATTCCTCATAATAAATTGTACTTCCTGGTGTCAGTGTTTAAAGGAAATTTTCTATTTGATTTGATGCATTATGAAGAAAACATACCTTGAGAATGCTGTAGCAACACTGATGCGGGATCATATCTTGTTTATAACAATTATAAAATCATGATAATGAGGCTCTGTCGCTCCTGGGGCTGCACTGGCGGATCCATACACCAGCTGCTGTGTATAAGTCATCCAGTTCAGGTTGATAAGTCCTGTCTGGACAGTTCAGGCTGCTCCTGTGTATGTGTAAGTAATGTGTTTGTGTACCGCAGCCAGCCTGCACCCAGTTTACCCAAGGTCCTAGATTATATAATTGTTTTTTTGAACAAAACCACTCAGGGATTAAACAAGATTTCTGCATCAGTGTAGCTAAAGCATTCTCAAGGTATGTTTGGTTTACAATGCATACAACAAATGGTAGATTTCCTTTAATATTCCATGTTTTGTACTGGGAAGCTAGAAGTAAATCTCAAATGCTGTGAAATTGATGGAAAAACAAAAACACAGTGCAACATTTTCTTGTCGGCTTTGTTTTTACGGCTTTCACTATGCTCTCCAAATGACACCTTGGCTTTATTAATTTGGTGAGTACAATCTATAAATAGGTTTTATAGTTATATAGGTTTTATTATGTTTTAATACATTTTTAAAAATTAAAACCTTTTGTATGAAAATGTTCATTGTTTAGCCATATTCTTAAGAATAACTTACCAGTATTCATACATCTATGTATGGAGCTGGGTGAGGTGTCCTTTTCAGAACAACCTTTTGATCACATTTTATACAAATTTTATGAATTGTAAAATGGCAAAAAAGTTTTGATTCTGGCATTTGGACGTGTTTTACCTTCCACCTTAAGGGATTCACCTTCCGGAATAACCTTTTTTTTTAATATGTTGATAGATCAGGATTTTTTTTCTGTATTTTTAGTATTTATTATTGTAAAATTGCTCTGTAAAAGAGCCCATGTGGCACCATCATTTAAGTGCTTCTGTTGCACTTAAATGGGTACACTTAAATGGTTAACCCAATGTTTATAGAGTAGGCTCCTCCTGTGAGCATAATTCATAAAGCCAGATGTGTGCATCACATTTTGTTAAGATGTTAAGTAAATGTCAATCAATAAGCTATAGGTACCTCAAAATGGTAGAATTAAACAATTTACAAATAAAAATACAAAATGGCTTGGTCATCAACAATTTCAGCAGGCTCAACAACTACAGATACATGTCACTTATGACTTTGTCAAAATAGTAGGCTCTCTAGACATCATTCAAATATGAGGAACATCCATGCTTGTTGTATAACTCATAAGATTTGTTTTCCCAGGAAAAAAAAAACCATAAAATCTTAATGTAATTTATGGAAAGTAATATCTAGCAATGATAACAATAGCACTAACAATAAAATCTGAAAAAAATAAACTTTTATACTTTAAGAAAAAAGTAACAATTCAGATTCCTCCAAACAATAACAATTTCTTGTAGTCTATACTCTTTGATGCTTCAATGATAAGTTCTATAATTTATCAAGTGAATAGCTCCACTAGTTCATCTGTCTATTTTGTGTATTTATATTAAAGCTATCAATCCTGTCTCCCTTTGTGACTACTTAGGAATGCTCCCCATGAATATAAATTACCAATATTAAACTTGTGCATTCTGAGTACAATTTAGTTTTAACAAAACAAGTTTTATGCCTTACTTTGAAATATCTGAGACTGTTGTTTAAACAATACAGCTGCAAACATGAAGCTTCCATGAGTCTTTATGAAAAGTATTTCTAATTGTAAAGGCATAAAACTGAAAGTTATATCTTATCTTCAGAAAGAAAATAGTAATCTAGCATAGAAATAAACGGTTTCTTTGGGAAGTTTTAGAATGCATGTCTTGAAAATAGATTTCTGTCCTACATGATGGCTGTATTTGACCAAAAATTGTACACATCCTTTGCAGTACGTTCTTGAATATTGTACTGTCACATTGTATATAGTATTTCAGTGTCTCATGGTATTTATTTGAGGAATTATCATAAGAAAATAATATTTTTAACCAACTATCCCTCCATCTCCATCTCAAATATCCCTCCAAACAAAGTTTATCCATTCCACTCTATTCGGATGCCAATTACTTTTCATACTTTTTACTTTTCACACCTGTGTAAGGTTTAATTTTTGTAGGAGTTAACATTTTTCTTGTTACCATTATAGGGACTGTATGACCTTTTGATACATTTTTAGGTGTTGTAAAATGGCAAAAAAGTGGCAATTTGCACATTTAAAGTGTAATAGTCATTCTGAGCAAAAAAAAACTAAAATACAAAATTCTGCTCCAGATGTCCCTGGGAATCATTCCTCAAAGTATTTCGCCACTCGGTCTTCATTTAGTACCTTTATTGGCCCATAGCAACCATTGTTTCCAGCTCTCAAAAAAACTACAATGAGCAAGATGGAGGGGCAGGACCTGCCTCCTGTCACCTCACCACAAGCACCTGCTGCTTACCTATGAAACCATATCTATCATATATCTCATATCTATCTATCTATCTCACATCTATCTATCTCATATCTATCTCATATCTATCTATATTATATCTATCTATGTACCTACCTATCTAAGTAAAACTTCAGCACAGCAAATGACAGGACAGCTTGAAGACATGGAGAGTCTCTCCTGCCACTTCCTGCTGTGGAGTGTGATATGATGGGGGAGGGGGATGTGATCTGTTTGTGTCTGTGTGGATTATTTGTTTATACAAAAGTGTAGGGAAAGCTGAGAGAGAGATAAGCGTTTAGGTGTTTGGTAACCACGTTAGTTAGTGTTCCTGTCAGCACATAACTGCTGGAGCAGTGAGCCATGAGGTGAACAGCTGATTGCAAAAAAAGGGGGCGTGTATCTAGCTCCATGGACTGCAGTGAAGATGGAATGTGCCTAGCAACAGCTATATGAGACATCACTGACATCTAGGGGAAGTCTGCAGAACACAAGAGGAAGGAGTAAGATTCGGGTAACTAATCCAATTGCAAAAGGGCTTAAAATTGCCTGCCCTACAACATATCAAAAGTTTTTTGAAATGACCGTTACTCTTTAAGTGCTATTTTCCTTTTCAAGATTTGCCACCAGATTTAACCACTTTTTTATTTTGATATGATTCCATAATTTTATTTGTTAATTTTTATACTTTTTTTAATTACTTTTCTTTTCATTTTTTGAACGTTTTAACAATTTTACATGCCAACACTCACATGCCGCCAGCATTTAAATGGTTAACACCTGCGAGTTGAGCAGAGCTGACACCAGGTGTTAGGTGTTACTGCAGGTGAGCCTCATACACCTAGACCCTCACCAGGATGTATGGACATTAAGGGATACTGAGTTACTGAATCAGCCAAATGTGACTGTTTCCCTAACTCTTACAAAAGGAATTTGGATTATGAAAATGGCGTACCTGAGTTAGCTACACTGTTTCCATAACTTCTGAAGTTATGAGCCAGAATGGAGGACTTGCTCTATAATTTGCTGCCTTGGCAGTTGCCGCATGCATAGGGCAGCTTAAGGATGTGCATATTTGGCACCAAAACCTATACAAAACAGGCAGCTAAGAGACTGTCCATGTTATAAACTGATATTTGGGTTATATTGTTGGTTAAATCTGAAAACATACACTTTTGCTTAACTATTCAGGAGAATAGTACAAGTAATGGATATGTAATGGTTTGGTGTGATCTAAAAAGGAGTCTTTAAATACATGTGTAGCAATCTTGTTTAGTGGTTTGCTGCTAGAGGAATAAGCAACATTATCCAAAAATGACCTATATGGCATGAAAATCCAAGGAAGAGTATGAACTATCCTTTTAAGCACTGCCTCTTTTACATGACATCTCAACATTTTTAGAGGCTGGAGGGAGAACCCCACTTCTGAGACCACTGTATTTGGTTTTATAGTACCTAGACCACTTTTTCATATCATATCGGAGGGAGGGCTCTGTCATTTTGTGGGGAGGCTGTGTATACTGGTGAGATGCTGTATTTACTGGTGGACTCTGTCATTTTGGGGGGAGCCTGTATAATACTGGGGGAGGCTGTATTTACAGGGGAGCCTGTGTAATTTGGGGGGCCTGTGTAATTTGGGGGGGCTGTGTAATACTGGTGCAGGCTGTGTAATACTGGGGATGGCTGCGTTATACTGTGGGGGGGCTGTGTATACCGAGGGGCTTTGTAATAATGGGTAAGCATGTGTTTACTGGGGGTAGGCTGTGCAATACTGGGGGGCTGTGTATTACAGGGGGACGCTGTGTAATAGTGGAGGAGGCTGTGTAATACTGGGGGTGGCTGTGAATACTGGTGGGACTTTGTAATATTAGGGGGTCTTTATAATACTGAGGGAGGCTTTGTTATACCCGGGGATTCTGTGTTATACTGGGGGATACTGTGTTATACTGAGGGGGAGGCTGTGCATACTGGGGGGGGGGGTTCTACTGAGGGAGGCTGTGTTCTATCGGGGGAGACTGTGTGCTACTCGGGGAGGATGTGTGGTACTATATTTGTGGTAGTTCTATATACTGTCTATTGATGATATGTATATAGGGGCTTGATTTTAATTAAACTGGGTTGCCTTATATGGAGTATGGAGTTTTATGTGGGGTATAGTCTGTTCAGTCATGTTGTGTATTTAGGAACATGCTCCATTATAATGTAAGTAACTGTGATTTTTTTTTTTAGGGCCGTCGTGTGGAGTTGTGCTGCGTGAAGCTGAAGACATTTTACTGTGAATTCACAAGAGAAAAAACCATGGCTGAGAGAAATTGTAAAGAAGTCCTTTTACTGCTGGAGCAGTTTGTCAGCTGTAAGGTACTAGATTCTAGATGTTATCAATGTCTGTGTTTAATAAGTGACTACTAGTGTGTGAGGTAGCATAATTGGGGAGTGGGGGGGAGCAGCATTTTCATTTTTTGGCAGTAGAAATAGTAGAATTGGCCCTGCATCCAGGCTCAAAAAGTAACTAATTTCAGGCAATACTTTTTATAGGTGATTGGGTGGGATTTTACATAAAAGAGTACTGACACATCTAAACCAAAATCATTAAGAAATGCATTACAGCTTGAATATGAAAGGATTGACTGCGGCTTATAAAAAGAATCCATCACCCTAGCCTCCTATACATATTTCACCTACATTACTCCAGCAGGACATTTTATATGTAAAATCCTGTAATGTCTTCCTTTTGATGAACACTGTAGGTTTATAGGTTACAGTTGATATGTTTCAACTTTATCTACTATGATACCATGATTATCTAATATCAAGTCGGGGTAATGACTCTGAGTCCATCATCTTCTGCTTGCACAATCTTTGCTTTATTCCAACAATTTTCTAAAAAGAGTGTGCAATCTGCATGTTTATTTCTTGACATTGCTGCTTTGTACATTAAAAAGTAATTGAGTTTTCAGGGTGAACTTTGCCATGTATTAAAAGTTTTGACAAGCACATTTTGTATTATAGTTACTTATTTAAAGATTCCAGCGCTACCTAGATGATTTCAATCATTAGGTGTACAACTTCAAAGAAAATCAGGGTCATAATGTCAGAATTATTCTCAATAGCAGAAGCAGAGCTAGAAAGAAAACAGCATTATTTAACATTTTAAAATGTATAATGGAACTTAAGGGAGACAATAATGTAAAAATCTTACAGTCCAATATACATATTAAACACACAGTTACCCATGGATAGCCTAGTTAAGTCTTCAAAAAACTGAATAAAATAAAACACAAACATAAATATTTAAGTTATGGCTTCAAACATAAATAGCAACAATTTAAATATTTCCTGCATTTTTCTTTTCTGAACAATATTGCCATTTGCATTTTAATATCTTGCACAACTTCTTGTTAAAGTGACGGTTCACTTTTGGTATATCTTCAATGGCAAAATAGAGAATTATATTCAATCAGTAAATCTTTGAAATGAGACTGGTTGGGTTATATTACTTGTTTAGCCAACTGCAATCGTACATATCCTTGGCGTATGCATTTGTTCTTTAAAAAAAAAGGAAACAGAGCTCAGACCAGATACATCTGGAGGCAACTTATGCAACAGAAAACAAAGATAAACTTCTTAGTCCTTATATTCACTTGTGGGTTTGGGTGGGTGCCAGGTGGTCCCTTTCTCTTTAGATACTTGGTCGGTACTTCACAAACTGTTGAGTTTGGCCAACAATGATCTAATGTATATCAGAAGCTTTGGTTGACATTGGCTTGAGATTGCTTATTGTCAGCCTCCATATAGTCTATAGATTAGAAAAGCAATTTTAATACTTTATAATAAAACAAGTCAAAAGAATGTAATCTACATCTATTAGACAGAGTAAAAGATGTGGATAAATAGCTGCTCTCGTTTCTTAGAATACAACAAATCCAGGGATAGCTTGACAACTTTAAACTTCAAAACTCAATGAAAGCATCGTGTGAACCCAGTCTGACTGAACAATTATGCAAACATCACTACATAAAATATTCCAGAAGTAGACTTATTTGTACATTTCAGGTTCTGACAAAAGTCAAAGCTAAGACACAATGTTTCAAAAACAACTAACTTAATTAATTGTATTAAAATGTATGTATTCAGAATAACACCTAAAATGTTACCCAATGAAGCCATGAGTCTTTTTGTTTTGGCAAAAATAAATCCAAAGATTATTACAATTTTATTAAACATAATTCTAATTGTTAATTTGGTTAATATAATTGTAGAAAAAAACTTCTGTGGCAAGCGTGAGTATAGCTCATATGGTTACGGAAATGATTAGCAGAGCTATTAATTAACCTAAATTAATTTAAGCAGCTCAAATTAATTACAGATTGATAATTAATCATTCATTCCTTTTTCTTATCCCATTATTTTTCTTATCCAATACAAATTTTCGGTTTCTTGCATTGGATGCACCCTTGAAGACAATGCTTTAATTTTGTTTCAGTGGGTAGACTATGATTTCAAATACTATTTATACAGTCTATAAAGTTTTTCCAATCAGAAGAGATGCATTATGTGCCCCAATATTGCTGAAAAAGTTTGGCTCAAAGAAAGACAACCAATAAGTGGTGTAACATTAGATAAAGCGATTTACAGCTGCACTACATTCAGCACACATCCTAAGCAAGTTTGATAAATTTAGACTTGTGTTAAATTAATAGTTTAATGCAGATTTTTCTAGAGCAATTATTGTCTTTAATAATGTGAGGACGAGTGTTTAATAAAATGTTTCTTTTCTGGACAGTTTCTTAGTCAGCAGCAAATTCCTTGACTAAGGCCATATGTACATGAATGTGTTCATCTCTTGAAAATGGACCCACATTCTGGTCACAAACACAGTTTCTGGATGGTAAAAAAACTCTGGTCCATTGCACTGTGTTTAGGTTGTGGGATGGGACCTACACACAGGTCTGATTCACAAAGGATAAATCAGGGTTGTTCTACTGATTACCATGTATATACCCTATGTGTACAATTTTTTTCTTTGCACAATCACTCCAACAGCAGTGGTCGCATTGATGGATAGGTGACCTTATGACTACATTTAATTGAAGAAATGTATAGAAATGGCAGATTAATTAAATTAAATGTGACTTTCCAGTTGATAATCCCCCTTTAATGTACAGGAGAAACAACACTATTTCTACTAATATGAATAATGTACTTGCATTTTCCCAACCAGGAAAATCTATTTGTATGCTACCTAACCAGAATCCCCAATGATGCATGCATGACTTCTAAGTCTCCGTATACCAGTCTGTTTGTTTTGAAAAGACTTACTGGTTTGCCTTGTGCTTATCTGACATCACTAGGCTTATTGAAAGTCAGAAGTAGCCCTTGCAGGGAGCATGCTATGTTCAATTCACAATGCAGTTAATCCTATGCAGGAAATAAGACCAGTAGTCACCAGCACTTCTTTTCCATGAGTAGACTGGACTCTAATGCTTATGAAAGGGTTTCCCGAGCTGACCCTGATGAAGGCACTGGGTCACAGTGAGTTTAAAGTTGCTATACACCCTTCCTGAAGGGTGAAAGAGTGAAAGGTCTTGAAAGGGTTACATGGACATTGAAGTAGATGGAGCTGCCTTATTTAAGGTAGCACTGGAGGCATAGTGTTCCTTTTCCCATTGTGAAAAATGTATATGCACATCTATAACTCCATAGTATTCATATATTTTCAGCAGGATTTTCCCTCTGCAAGCTTGCTTATTCTCATTTCTCATCACCTCAAGATTACCCACAGTGGAAGAACATTGGGTACTACGGGGCCTATGTCATTAGTGAAACTAGGGGCACATTGCCTGGTTTATAGCCCATCCCTCTATGGAATTCACTACAAGAACCAGTAGCCTAAGAGCATTTGAAAGATGCAAATGCATTTGATTCAGAGAGCTGCTCCCCAGCTTGTTCTCTGAGCCCCTGTATGGCACCCTGTGTATGCATAGGTAGCACAATGATATGAGTGCCCCAACTGCATCATTCACCAGGGGCTGGCAAGCAGCGGCAAAGGAGGATTTAGAAGTACTATCTGGGAGCAAGGGAGATATACATGTTTTTTTTAAATATAAATTCACTAACAATGTCTCCGAACACACTTTGGGACAGATAATTAAGGTACTTATTGAGGTGTTGAGTTTATGAATTTCATTTGAATTCAGACCTCTGTTATTATCTTCCTTCATTAAAACGATCTTAAAGGGATTCTAACAGAATAACCATTTTTACATAGTAATAGAGAAATAGAGCAGGTATTTTGGAATGTGGAGACATCTAACATGTTTTTTTATTTTATTTGTTTGTTTTTATTTTTTTTTTACTTTTGATTTTTTTTCTTTTTTTCTAGGCCCTCTAGGCTACTTGAACCCCAGGAGGACTAATCACTTATATATACACTGCAATAGCTCTGCTAATGGCAGGCTCTTTCACAGATCCTGCTACAACAGCCATGGTTCGCTGAGTTAGGGTCCTTGCTGTCATACTTAGGGTCCTTGCTGGCCTCTGATGATGTCAAGATCAGTGCCAGCACCAATCGGGTATCAACCATGGATGTTAGCTACATAATTGTTTGGAGCAGGCTTAGCCAATGAGCCCATTCCATACATCCTTAATATACAAGTTTGTCACATGTCGTTGGGATGTTCAGATAGAAAAGATAATGCTGCAAAAATGTTCTGATCAGTTTATGGAAGTGTTAATGAAAGTGTCCAAACAAAGACTAAGGGAAGCCATTAAAAGTCAATTGAAATGAAATGGATTTTTTAAAAGAACCGTTAAAATTATGTAATTTTTGGCACAGAAAATTTACAAATAGTGCCAGCCAAAATTGTTTCAAAATGATATCTTTTTTTCTCTCACCAGTTTTCAAAAGCTAGGTGATTTATATGGAAGAAGTAATAGTAAGTAATTTGACATGTTAATTATAATTTAAAGTATGTTATTTATTATACCTTTAAAAAATTATTGGGATATAACATTCTAGAGAATTACAAAATGGTCAGAAGGGTGCGATACTTGAGGAGGAGGCCCCATTAGTGACTTTTGATAATACTCCATTTATCTAAATACCTCTATCACAAATGCGAAAATAATTACCTATTGTTTTGTAATTGTCCTTTGTAAAATGTAAAGATTATACAAAATGGCGTTTAGTTAAATAATTTAACCAAAGACAATACTGCCAAATATAAAAAGATCTCTAAAATCCGCATGACCAAATCTGAGCAGCACTCCTTTGGTAAATTGCTGACATTCCTCTTTTGACTATAAATTCCTTTTTATTTATCATTTTGTCATTGCCGTGACATTAAGCTTCTTGTTACACCTCAAATAAAAGTATATGTCAGGTTATGGTATTGTGTAACATAACTGTGGCCCTAGGCTAATTTTGTTTCACTTTAATGTTGTTGGAGAACTTAGCCACATGTACTTTTCCACTGGAGATAATATTTTTTTCATCTGTTTTTATAAACATTACTTTTGTGATGAAAGAGAAAGCAGATGCCTTTCCGTGTATTCTGCATAATTTGTCAGGGTTTATACAATGTACTGAAGTCACAAGATAAAAGGATTAATCCTCATCACTCTCTACATGAGAGATATTAATTTGAAATTAGTTTGAAAAATAATCTTTATTTAATGCACAATCTACATGAAAGCAATGTAATGAGGGCAAACACAAAACAACTGTTTACAAGTGAACTTAAACTATGGAACTGTAGAAATGAGTCTTCTATGCTTTAAAAGGTTATGTACAGTTGCACAATTTGTATTGTTTTTTTCATTGCAAGACTATAAGGCCCCTTTCACACTTGCGTTTTTCACACGCGTTTTCTGCGCATGCTTTTGACGCGCAGAACTTGCAGTGCACTCTGACCCATTATAATCAATGTGTCTTTTCAGACTTGCATTTTTTTTCACGCACACACGTGCGGTTTTTTTAACGTGCGTTTAAATCTCGATATGCTCTACTTTTGCAAGTCACGTGCGTGAAAAAAGCACCATACAAGTCTATGGAGACGCATCAAAAACGCATTGCACTCTGAGACACTTGCAAGTGCAATGCGTTTTTCATGCATCAATTGCCATAAAAAAGATAGAGCTCAGTCCTGGGCATTGAAATTGCATTGAAATTGCATTGAAAACACGCGTGAAAAACTGAGACACTGAACAAACTCTGACTGAAAACTGATTGCACTCTGATGCAAAATGTGCATTTTTCACTAACCAAACCCTGATCGTACCCTGATCAAACTCTGACGTGATCTGCAACGCAAGTGTAGGAGGGGCCTAAGACTGGTCAAGTTGCAAAGATAGAAGAAAAGCCAAGCCAAAAATTACGCACATATATTACACAAGACAAAAATAAGATACATGTGTCCTAATGAGAGTAATTTGCAATGAAAAAAAGGCTGTTACAACACTCATGCTCATGGAAAATGTTTGTTTTTTCTTTTTGTTTAGTTTATTTTATTTGTGCCAACTTGCATCACACTCGCAGCGTATGCTTGCTGAAACATGTGGCCCGAAAACTGACAACCAGAAGTGAACTAACATGCTGAGTTCAGTTCCTGTTGTCAATGTTAAACCTGAGCATTCCAGCTGGCACACGCTGCGAGTGTGATGCAAGTTGGACACACCTGCTAGTGTATAAGGGGCCTTAGACTAGCAACCATTGTACATTTGTGTCTCTCACGTTTGCTGTGTTTTCAGTCTTATGCATGGTCACTTGAATGGTCATTTAGTTATGAACCACCCAGGGTGCCTTGTAGTTATTATTTTTTAACTAGCATCAATATGAATTGAAGGAATCTGGCTTTCATTTTTTTGGATTGGATGTGGATTGTTTGAACAGTTTTATTAATAAAGCAATTAAAGTGAGAGAAGGACAGAAAACAAAAGGTTCCCCTAATTATCACCTTTTAGTGTTTCCCCTAGTGTTTTTGTCATAATCATTATCTACTTGTAATATGTAAAGTGCATGGGGATTAGTTTATTATGTCAATATTGATCACCCCATCATTTCCTTATATTCTCTATAAAGGGTCATCTGACCTGATAATCTACATAATCACCCTGTGATCATGTTCCTCTGAACATCTCCATGATATCTTGACATAATCAACACTTCATTTATCTATGATCACCTCCATGCAGTCCCTTTGTCAAAAATAAGTGGACCAATAGATCACTGGTCTCTATTATCTGTTGCTGCTCCATATATTAACAGTTTCTGCACTGCAATGGTTATGATACTGTTCTGATACTGTCAACCAAAACAGTATATACATATAAACTGTTTGTTCCTACAGTAGCAAGTATGAACATAAAACGTTGTCAAACGTTCTAACATTTCTGGAATATTATATCAGATCCAGTGGTGTACGTGTGAAAGAGACCATTTCAATGGAAACAACCTGGTGCTTTCTCTCACTGCCCAGCAAAGTTTTTCACATCCCTCCATCCATGCTCCAGGTACGCCTGAGAACTGCACTGGGTTTCAACCTGCTGTGAGCAAAACTCGTCCTCCTCTTAACTGTCGACTGGCTGGACAGTAGAGTACCTAGCCACTTTTGGACCAGCAACCCATCCAGTGAGCCATGTGCTGACTGGCCTGACATATGTTTCTCCTCTTACTCCTGTGTCACAATTACATCCTCCTTCATGGCCTGAAAACCTTTTTTGAGCAGGCAGAAGATGGGGATGGTAGCAAAGACAACGGCGTTAACCGTGATGACCATATTGGTTTCCTATTGGAAGCACAAAGTCCCAGTCAATGGTGAATTACTGTCAACTACTAATTTGACTCAACTGGGCATTCTGGAGCTCAACTAATGCCTGCTTCTGCTCATATACCCTTTCCAGCATATATAAAGTTGAATTCCACATCACATATGAGGTGATACGTTTGAAGGCCATGATTCCTCTGCAGAGCAGCAGGGTATGAACACTGAAAATGCTCATACATGCCATGCATTTTATGCAGCAGCTCCAGCTGGTCTGTGTAGTTGACCAGGAACTTTTGCACCTCCACTTTCAGGGCACAAAATGTGCGTCAACCTGGCATGAAATATTCCCATTGGCATGGAACAAAACATTTTGTAAATAGTTTATAGTTTTGGAAACAATTGTTTTTAAAAAGTTTCAGTTTTTGTAAATAGTTTTATTTGATCCACAATGTTTCTCTAGGGTTCTGGAGGGAATTTTTCCCAACTTTACGTGGTGTGTGGTCTTTTGCTTAGACAGATGAGTTTCAGAATTGCTTGCTGCTGTTTCCCCATGGCTGTGGTGATTGGTGATGCCAGCCCAGCGGCAACTGGATGATGAGGAAGGAGAAAGGAAGTGGAGGAAGAGGCAACTGGAGGCAAAGAATGAGGTCAGGAAAAATCTTGGTGGTGGAAGAATATGCACCACTGCGATTTCTGCCTGGTACTTAGATGCCTCTTTATTAACCAAGTGGGCAGTAAGTAACATTCCCACCCTTGCTTACTGCCCAGAAAATTAGTGGCAGCTGGGAATTATGTATTGTGGGACAGCCACTGCCGTAAGATTTTTAAAGCTGTGCTGCATTAGGCAGTTGCAAAATTGCAGTGCTTTTGAAAAACGAACAGTCAGGACCAGAGCTCTTGGGTGAGATGGACCAAACTTTCATTTTTCACCATTGTTTGGTGGCATAGAAAGCTGAACGGTTCCCTTGAATGGTGTGGACAGGCTTGGTGATGGTTGTGGTGGTGTCATATCCTCCATTTACAGGGATATAGGTGGTCTCTTCATTTGGGACGCAGTAGTAGAGGCGAAGACAACCAAAGCAGAAGAAGGAGCGTCAGGTGTTTCTATGTTTTTTTTTGGTGTGTCATCTACTGCAGCCCATGTTTATGTGCTGCTCAGATTATTGCTTTCTACATGGACTGGTGCCACAGCATGCAATTGACATGTGTTTTAGCTTCTGAAAATTGCTTGAAAAAATGCAACATCAGAGAGATCCTCTGGGGTATCCCTTGCATGTTTAGCTCTGGGCACAATGGGCAGTAGCAGACCACGTTATGGCTATGGACTGACCGATGCACCTATGCACCCTGACGCATCATCTGCTGGCTTCCCAGTTCTTTGTCTGTACTTTCCATTCTGGGCATCCACATGTTGTACTTCACACTGCCTTGAAACGGCCACTTAATTACGAGCTGAAATTCACTGTCTTTCTAGCTTCTTTCTTTTCCCACTTATCACGACCCATACTATCTTCTAGCACACTGACATTAACAGCATGTTTTATTCATTTTTTATTATTTCTTTGTTTCTTATGTTATGTAATTAATTATTTTCCCTTGTCCATTTTTCCCCAGGGCAACTGCCCTGTTATTTCCACCATTTTTAATTCCTCTAGCCCTTACTACCCCTTTTTTACAGTCATTTTTGGGTGTTACAATTCAACTGCATTGACTTCAATGCAGTTTGTGTTCTTGTTTAAGTTAGTGCTGAACTTCCTGAAGGTCTGAGGCTTGAGGAAGCCTGTGGGGGCGAAACGGCCCATCGACTAGTCGTGGCGTGCATCGCCCCTGTCCTGTGTTCGTCCAATAAAGATTTCTATGTTACCTGTGCTGGTGAGTGCCGTGTTCTTGTTCTTCGTTGGATTGCATGACCTTCAGTTTCGTCATATATGCACCACCGTGATGTAACTGTTTTGGTGTCAGTTCACACATACAGCTGCCACTGGGTCAAGACTACTGCCGTACGGGTAGGGTGGTGCCGGTCCCGCTTTTTTCTTATTTTTGATCTAGGTCATTTCATAGAGCTATAGACTGGTTTACTTATAATTTATTTCACTTATTACATGTTCCCTGCTTTTCCATGTAATGTAAGCTGCTAGGCTAGTCACCATATACATCCTGTATGAGCACTGAACAGTGTTCAGTGGATTTACTTGTGGGGAACTAAATGGATTTAAAGCTAAATTACTTTGAGAGAGAATACAAGGTATCATAGGATCTGTGGGTAAGCTTACTAGCCTCCACTTGAGGTCAAAGACGGACATTAGTCTCCACCCACTTCAGTGCTGGTAAGAAAGATTTTTGTCAAACACTTTGAGAATAGAAAATGCCATGTATTTGAAAACAAACAGAACAATGCCTGCTTTGTGCATCTCCTCCTTTTCTTTCCATTGGGGGAATCACATATAATAATTTGTTAAAATCACTTTAACTTTACAGTTTTGCTTTAAAAGAATGATCAGAGGAGGATATAAACAAGACATAATCTTGTTCCAGTTCATTTTCCATGAAACTTTTATAAAAGTCTTTCAAACTCTATAATTCTGTGTATACAAATATATTCATGTATACACTTTAATATAATGGGATTTATTTGACAGCAAACATAAAAAACTCAACAAGGAGCCCTGAATGTAAGCAGAAAAAGTAATAATAATAATAATAATAATAATATTAAAACAATGAATATAAAAAGGACTAGAACATATTAGGAAAGCAATGCAAAAAACTAAATAAAAACCTGAAATTTAAAAACAGCTGCAGTGACAAAATGGAGCTAAGTTAGTAGCCATTGGAATGAAACTTGCAGGCCAGTGTTTTGTTGTGAGGAAGACAACCCCCTTGCCTACACCCTTACTATGCATTCTGTCACCTTTGGGAAATTAGTTCTGAATAATAAACAGAACTTTATCGTATATATCCTTGAATAGAAACACAGCTCTTCAATTTATAGGCTGTGGGACATGATATCTTGTTGCGGCATAACTTTGTTTTCCTACTGAAGTATTCAATAACAATTGATGAAATGTCAGAAATAGTGAGCATAATAAACAAAAGCACAAAGACATTTCCCCCTTGGATATTTATTCTATCATAACATTAGTCTGAAAACTAAGGACGTCATATTCACCAGTTCTAATTTTCTTTTCAAAAAGGCTTATGTTGAATAACTTCCAAAACTTTATTTTGTTGTTTCTTTATTTCAATGCAGACTCTCAATGTTCTTGTATTTGATTTTCAAGGATAATAACATTAATATTAATGAGCTATTTTGTAAAAAAAATACTTGTTTAATACTTCCAAAAATTCTTTTGTTTATTCCCACATAAACTAAGAACTGGAAGATATCCAGTAAGTGTTATAAAGTACAATAATTATAATTATGCCAGCTGTTAGCTTCGGAAGGTGTAAGCTAGGATGAGCATTCTGTCATATTAGACAGCCCTGCCAAAATTTAACATACTGAAACTGTCTATGTGATTCCTTTATTTCTCTACAGTAATGTTTTTTAATATCTTAATTGTTTTGTTTTTAGGATGTGACTTATATTGTATTATGTTCCAGAAAATAAGGTTTTAATTGTTACAAAGTGTTTTAAAATATTGTTTATTAAAGGAATAACCCCTAGGCACATTTAGATGTGTACATGTATGTTGGGAAATGAGGTCTGTTGCTGCATCCCGATGTGCATGTATGTCATAGTATCATAGTATCATAGTATATAAGACTGGAAGGAGATGCAAGTCCATCAAGTCCAACCTTTAAGAATTAAATAAATGTTTTATCCCCATAACACGTGATATTTTTTCTCTCCAGAAAGGCATCCAGGCCTCTCTTGAACATGTAGATAGAGTCTGCCATAAAAACCTCCTGGGGCAGAGAGTTCCATAGTCTCACTGCTCTTACAGTAAAGAACCTTTGTCTATGGTGATGGTAAAATCGCCTCTCCTCTAGGCGTAGAGGATGCCCCCTTGTCCTGGTCACAGGCCGAGGTATAAAAAGATCTTTGGAGAGATCCTTGTACTGTCCGTTCAGGTATTTGTACATTGTAATGAGGTCTCCCCTCAGTCGTCTTTTTTCTAATCTGAATAATCCCAAATTTTTTAATCTGTCAGTGTATTCTAGTTCCCCCATTCCCCTAATAATCCTGGTTGCTCTCCTCTGCACCCGTTCCAGCTCTATTATATACTTTTTATACACTGGTGCCTAAAACTGTACACAATATTCCATGTGTGGTCTGACCAGGGATTTGTATAAGGGCAAAACTATGTCTTTATCATGAGAATCTATTCCTCTCTTGATACATCCCATTATTTTATTTGCTTTAGCAGCAGCCGCCTGGCTCTGGTCACTAAAATTAAGTTTACCATCCACCAATACCCCCAAGTCCTTTTCAGCTTCAGTTTTACTAAGTAATTGACCTTTTAGAACATAATTATACTTTTTGTTTCCATGGCCCAAGTGCATAACTTTACATTTATCTACATTAAACCTCATCAACCATTTCTCTGCCCATCCCTCAAGCTTCCACAAATCCCTCTGTAATGCTAAACTATCGACCTCAGTATTTATTACTTTACACAGCTTAGTATCATCTGCAAATATTGAAACTTGACTGTGTAAACCCACTACAAGGTCATTAATAAAAATATTAAAAAGAAGTGGCCCCAATACTGACCCCTGTGGCACTCCACTGGTAACATCAACCCAATCTGAGAATGTGCCATTAATGACCACCCTCTGTTTTTTATCACTAAGCCAATTACTTACCCAAATACACAGATTTTCTCCTATTCCCAGCAGTCTCATTTTATATACCAACCTTTTATGTGGCATGGTGTCAAATGCCTTTGAAAAGTCCAGATATACAACATCCACAGCGTCCCCCAGTGTCCTAGCGATTGCCCAGGCACAGAAGCAGAGCCCATGCGGTTCCTGCAGGAGCTCCACTGTGTGTGACAACTGGGCTCCAGCGATATTCCAAATCCCAGCTTTGAACCCATATGGTGAACGCAGTGAAAAAAAAATCTGAATGGTGCTCCTTCCATTCTATGCCCAGCTGTTTGCCCATGTAGCAGTTTACGAACATATATGGGATATTGGTAGGAGAAATTGGGTATTAAACTTTTATTTCATTCATTGTGAATGTTCAATTTTTAGACTAAAATTTATGTATTGTCCAAAACAATTGCAAATTGTAAATTCCATCTACACTTTGTTTTAGGGGGTATAATTTCTATAATGGGGTCATTTGTGGGGTTTTACTATTATTTGGGCCTCAAAAGGTTTTGGTGATTTTCATAAAAATCTATGAATTGCACACACAATTTTAAGCCAACATAACCAACATACCAAAATAAAACAGACTTTTTGGAAATGTTAGTTATGAAGTTATTTGTGTCACAAGCTGCCTGAAAAGTAAATAATTTAGAACTTTAAAATTGAGAATCTTTCTAAATATTTGCCGAATTTCAAAATTTTTTTCATAACTCAACGCAAAAGATATCATCCAAATTTTTGGAAGTACAGTGTGCGATTAGAAAACAATTTCAAAATCGCCTGGATAAATGTTTGAACCACTTATGGGGCCACAGGGTCCAAAAGCCCTAAAGTGGCATTATCATTAAGGGGTTAGAGGAGATATGAATAATTAAATAGGCAAAAAAAAACTTTTCAATGATCAAATTTTTACATGCAAGGAATAGAATGCAATAACAAAAGGAACACAAAACCAACTTACATAGCATAGACAAAACATAGTCCTGTCATTTAATCAAATATTACAATGTGGTTATACAGTATGTGGTCATACTGCTATTGAATATGTTTTTACCTGAATAAAACAGACAAATTGTCTAGAGACATCATACAAGCATAATATGAAGATTAGTTCACCGAGCGGGTTCAATATTGATTTAGATTTATTGTACAGATTAATACGGACGTGGTGATACCAAATATGTACGTGTTTTGTGTTTTATATACTTTATTTGCATTTTATGTGTTACTGGGGAGATTATGGGACTTTTATTTTATTTATTTATTTAATTATATTATCAAAAGATTTAATTTTTTTTTTTTTTTACTTTTTTACATTTTCTACTTCTTGGCTTGAATAAGCGATCATCCGATCGCTTATTCAAGCCTTTACACTGCAATACACTTGTATTGCAGTGTATAGTGAAAGTAACTGAGCATGCTGCGCATGCTCAGTTACTTACAGCCGGGTCCTGCCAGGAAGGCAGGACCCGGTGAGAAGAGGAGCCGACAGCCCCGGGTCACTCGTCGGAACCCGGGGCAGCGGCAGGAGGGATCGGATTCCCCGGTAAGCACACCGGGGGGGTCCGATCCACGGGGGACACACTTGCACGCCGCGGTCATGCTTGAGTTTTTCCGATCCCGGGTGTTAGTGCCGGGTCTGGGCTGTGATATCACAGCCCGACACCGGCACCAGCGAGACCCGGTGTCCCGAAAACTTCTTCTGATGCGCCGCCGTAGAAAGGCGTCGCATCAGAAGAAGTACCCTTAATGACCGCCGTAGAATCCCGATAGGGCGGTCATTAAGGGGTTAACTGATTGCACCACCTATTAAAAATTGTACTGCATATCAAAAATTGTCCACAGATGATATATATGTTCTTTTTATTGCTACCAGATAAAACATTTTGCAGCGAATAAACTCCCCAACTTATAGGAAAAGCACATCATCATATGCTACCATCAGTAGCTGCCACACCTGGACAATGGGACATCAATTAAGCCAAAAGCAGACATCCTAGCATTACTCTACTCTGCCCACATGGCTGCTAAAAGGTCATTTGAATATGACGTCAATCCTCCTTTTCATGGAAATCATGCGACTGCACACAAGATTTGTCTCCCTGGACACATCTACTTTCTTCCTAAAGTACATTGCCCATGATCAATGGAGAGACTTAGGCATGAAGGGGCAGTGGGGAAAGAGCAGTGGATGGGTAGAAAGTGCTCTGGGAGAGCCCCCCTAGAGCACTCATTTTTAAAACTTTATTTTGGATGAATGAATAAAGAATATAAAGATGTATTTACATTGCTCAGTTGAACATGTAAGTGACAATAAGGTATGACCAATAAAAGGTGAATAATAAACAAATCAAATAGCCTAAAATGCAAGTAACTAAAGTTATACCACTACAATGTTTGGAACATCAGTTTAATAAAAAATAAACAATGAATAAATGTAACTGATACAGCAGCCCACTAACATAATAAATAAATCATTTTGCAACATGATCACTAACAACCAGAACTCAGTATATTATGGCACCATTCAACAATCGCATTTAGCCATAATGCAGTGATGAGAATACAGGCAGTTCTTAAGTTGAATTTGTATGTAAGTCGGAACTGTATACTTTATCATTGTAACCACTACAGATTTTTTTTGGTTTCTGTGACAATTGGATTTTAAAAATGTTGGGATCATATGAGAACCAAGATTAACAATAAAGCTTCATTACAGACACCTGTGATAACTTTTATAGCTGATTACTGTAGCCCAGGACTAAAGTACAGTAAATTAGCAGCATCCAGAGGTCTGTTTGTAACTAGGAGTTATCTGTAAGTCGGGTGTTCTTAAGTAGGGGACTGCCTGTATATTGAAAGATTTTTATGTTTTAAGTGCATTTTGTTTCATATACTGTAAATATATATATATATATATATATATATATATATATATATATATATAATAATTTATCCGTGATGTGTGCCATATTTACAGGAATATATTATCAACATTAACATATTTCACTAAAGCACCTGGCTCATTAGGGACCATATGTGACCCAGATACAAACACCAAATGATCATTAATTATAACTTTAGCACTCAAAACACTCAGACTAGGCTTTAAGTGATGCCTAAAGTTGAGTGCAGAAAGTTGTCAAAAGATTTATATTCTAAAGTGTGGCGCTGACAAACTGAAAACCTGCAGTCCTCTGATCAGGCTCAGATCGGACACAGCTAATCAAGTAAATTCATGGGTTGCCCCATGAGTTAGGTGGGCTAATAGACCTTGCATGATTGTTGCATGACAGAATACATTTATTGAATTTTATACAGATGTTCAGCATACAGAATCCTGACCATATTATTATTATTATTATTTTAAAGATGGATTATGTAACAAAATTTTTCTTTTACTTCGATTTTTTCATGTAAACTAGAAAATTACAAATTTTGCTGTTTAGGTTACCGTACAAAATGTTTGCATCTTTTGATGATCTTAGACCATGCTCCTTTCCCATTAAGCTCAATTGAGTTTACTTATACCATTTTGGAAAAAGTAGTAAAGGGTCTATAGCATAAGAAATGTATTTATATAGACATCAGTTTTATTTTTTCATTGTAGTTTCAAAGGTAGATGAAAATGTAGCAAAAAAACACAGTTTGTGGCCTTTATCCACATTCCCTCTATCTTCCTCATGGCTATGTACCAGTAATGTACCAGTAGTAGTCCCACAAGATCTCAGGTGGCTGGACGGTACTGTGTCTAATGCATCACTTTGGCAAGTTGGTAGAAATCATTAGGTACATTGTATAACATGTGACTAGGTTAATTAATTAAAAGAATACAGTTTCTTCATTTCCACTGTTTTGTTTTTTCTTTGTTTTTTTGTGAAACCATTGCACGTAGGACAATATTTCTCTTGGATAAATGAGGGACTTTGGAGTCTAAAATCTCTGCATTTTTCTCCTTACCCATTATTATTGTAAATTATAGCTGGTACCTACATTCTGCACAACAGATATTTTATGTATTTCTTTAGCTGGCGGTACATATAAATTACTTTGTGTTTTCTATGCACATTCTCAGATTTAATAAATTTGCTGGTCAGTTTAAAGTCTTGAGAGAATTAATCTAATTTGTTAGATAGGTATTATTAGAACCTAAGAGAGAGAAGGTAATTTTCCTGCTGGCTGGTAGAGCATGACTGGAGATAAATACAACTACTTATTGATGTAAACTGTGACTACACTTCATGTGTAGAAGAGAAAACCTGGAAAGCCAGATAGAATGATGCAAATCTATGCAAATAAAAGCTTGCATCACATATAACTTTCTCCCTTAGGCAAATTCTGATTGGGCAAAATGCATGCTTAGCACATAAAAAATGAGGCTGTCACCCCATACAATGTACTCTATGTGGTAGACATTATGATGTTATGATAAGAATATGTAGCCATATTCATCTGAGATCCCTGTGACAGCTCATTATTATAAAAATACTGAGATGAGTGCAATGGGGTCACAAATTTTAACCTAGTTTTTTGATTGCAAGTTAATGTGCACTAATGGAAAAATGGAAACTCAATATCAGCGGCTTACCAGAAGAGGTGATATAAGAAGAGAATCTAAGTTTTACGCTAACTAAATAAAAATCTAAGACAATTCCAAACCATAGACCATAGATTTATTATAGACCTGCTTCTCTTATTCAGTGGTAAACATACTTACAGTACATAATAACCAAAACGTTAGGGAACACCAGAAAAAAAACAACTAGGCATTGCCAAATCTGTAAATCTTTAAAAAATGAGTACCACTTAAAAGATTAGGAATATTTTATTATGATCTTATTATTATGATCTCAGTGTCCTACACTGAAACACTAATCCGGTCTGCTCACCTCTAGTCTTGAGTAAGTGCTATGTAGATAATTGCTGGGTTCTCTTGATTTATAAAGCACTGGCTTACGCAGCCATGCTTTGCATTGAAACTCAGCCCTATTCTGCACACAGACCACATAATGAATGAGCATTATGTTAGTGGACAGCTCTAGGCAGTTGATCAATAGGCGTTTGGATGTTGGACACCTGTAAATCAGAAATCAGAAGATAAATCCTTAAAAACAGTAAAACATTTTTAGCAATGAAGTATGTTTTATCACTATTGAAAGTCATGTTGTGACAGCCTGTAGCCCCTCTAGTATATAGTCTGCCAGCCTCTCTAGTATATAGCCTGCCAGCCCGCTGTAGTATATAGCCTGCCAGCCCCTCTGCCCCCAATATAATGATTGTTGGAAAAAAACTAGTTTAAAAAAAAAGTTTACCTTCCGACACCCCGGGTGGGGAGGGGGGGTTCCGTCAGAAGGTGGGTACACTTTTTTTTCCTTACTCGAGTATAAGCCGAGTTGAGTACATCTGGTAATAATAATTCCTTTATTTATATAGTGCACACAGATTATGCAGCGCTACACAGATCTTGCCAAATTGAATCAATCATATTCTTGGAGTTTTTAGCAAAAACAACTTGCACCATGGTCAGCATTTAGATGATTTCATGTGGAGGTCGGCTTTTGGTGACTGTGATCTGAATGATGGATCTGTTTTTAAGAGAGATTTATTTAACAGGGTTTAGTCTGGCTTTGGGTCTGTGTTAGGAACATCTGGTATCTTTAAAGGTTCTAATCAAAGATAAGCAGACCCCAAACATCCTGTTCGGGTGCACCCCCTGGGACCAGCCTCCGTCCCATATCCATGTAGGAGAGCCATCTCGAGCTGCAAAACACATAACAGCAAAAAGGGCAATGCTTTCTAGATCTGTATTTATATTGTTTTATAGGGTTTGTCCCAAGTTTATATTTAGAACAGGGTTATTGAGAGGTTCCAACTGCTGGGGTGCTCATTAATCATGAGAATGGGACCCCAAAATCCAGAGAATTCCATTCTCAGTAGTGGGTAGAGCTGATTGACTATTCAATGACTATTTGAAAAACAGTCAAGAACAGAGGAAACAGTTGAGAACAGTGCATGGCTATTTCTGGCACTCCCATAGAATTACATGCTAGTCCTGCTGATACATCTCACTAGTGTTCTTTGGATTGCTAGTGGTCCCATCTTTATGATCTTTGGGGATCTCAGCCGTCTGACTACCACCCATCACCATATTATCCTTTATCCCGAGGATAAAGGATAACTTATAAACCTGAGACAAACCCTTTAATGGTTCTTATGAGTACATGTGACCTTTTGACAACTTTTAATTTAAATTTGTTGAAAGAGAGTCAAAAATCCTATGGTATAATACATTCAGCATTAAATGGGCCCATGTGAACATAGTATCTAGTAATTTCCCAACAATTGACAAATTGATTTTATTTACTTCACAGTAAAATGCTAATTCATCTTGTGTGCAATTAGTGTCCGATCTAAAACACATTTCATCTAAGAAAGCAGATTATTACCATAAAAACTTGGTATTTTGCTAGCAACATTCTATTTTAAATTATTTTGTTTTCTGGAATTCCAAAACTATTTGTACAATATAATTGTGCAAATGATTTTAATAAATGTCTGTATTTTTTTACGGCATCATTATGTATTAATAGATTGGAAAAAGTGATGTTTTCTGGAATATGGGTAATGGTTTATTTTATTATTTTTTATTAAAGCAGATATTATTGATTATATGATTTTAATTATTTAGATGCTTTTCAGTATTATTGTTCTTACTGGATGTACTGCTTAGGATATCATTAGCTATAATAAATATGCAAGCAAGGCCAAACTATAAAACTCTGACCATTTACTGGAGGAAAGTATAGATAAAACTATATAAATTGACAAGTGGACTAGCAAAGATAGAACTGTAACATAAACTGGAAAGTAAAGAGCCTGATTTACAATTAACCCCCCCACAAATAATGGCCGTACATGTTTTATAATTATCCCCTAATTACATTATATACTGTATGTAATACCTCAGTAAAATCCATTACAGAGATGATAAATTTCAGGTTATAACCTTCTGTTCACTCACATTTTAATATCTGTGTGGTAAGCAAAATTTTGGAAAGCTTGTAACATGTAACGTATGCAATATATCCTCTGTTTAGGTCCCCTATCATTACTTTTATAAGAAAAATTTTCAAAATAATGTCCACCTTCAAAGTCTGCTAAGATGTGGTATACTTGTAAAAGAGGTTTATTCATTAGTTCCTTACTGTACATCTGAATGGGTTTTGGAAAAGACTATTGACATGCTGTAAAATTCTTTTTCAGATAGGTTGTGGATGTAATATATAAGGTATCAGTTACCTGTTTAGAGTGACAATACACAAAGGGAAAGGCAGGGGACACCTCACTGGATACAATTTACTTTCATAGCTTCTATAAGCTACTGTAAATGTCACAATCATTTATTTTCTGCTATTTAGGTTCACTGGAAAAGTGCCTGACCCTTAAAGGGATTGTCAAGTTTCAGCATATAATTGATATTGTTTGTGTAATAAGTTACACATATTTCCAAAATACTTTCTATATAGTAATTCATTTTCTAAATCTCTGCTTGGTGTCATTTTATAAAAAGATTAATTGTTAGACTTTCTGTGAGTAAACACTGACTCATAATCATATGATGTCACACAGGTGCAGGGCTTGTTATATCACACAGCTCTAATTGCTCTCTGTGATGCCAAAGAGCTATGTTCTTGTGTGACAGCACATGATCAAGGGCCAGTTTTTACCTACAGGAAGTGAACAATTGAGATTCCTGTGGAATGACAACAGGCAAAGAACTAAATCCAGAAAATATACTGGAAATCAGTGTAACTTTTCATTACTTGAAGAATTTAAATTATTTGCTTAGTTAGAGTTTTTACTTGGCAATAGAATTTAAAAGAGCATTGCATAGTAATGTTTGAGAAAATGATCAAGTACTAAAAAGTATACAGGTGCATCTCAATACATTGTAATATCAGCAAAAAGGTACTTTTTTCACCAATTCAATTAAAAAAAATTGAAACTCATATATTATACAGAGTCATTGCAGAAAGAACTTTTTCAGTTGTTTATGCATGTCAATGTTGATGATTATGGCTTACAGTCAAGAAAAACTCAAAGATCATTGTTAAAACAGTGTCCAAGAAAATCCTTCTTCTGCACCTGCCCCGGACCAAAGAAGTTGCAAAAGTAGGCATCAAAAGGTGAAAAGTTAAAACATAGGTGAAAAGTTGCACGGAAAATAAAGATACATAAGCCACACCGCACAAGGTGCAGACCAATATGTACTTTAGAAATGAAAGCAAACAGCACAGTGAAAAGTGGCAAAAGCACAAAAAAGTTGCAAAAAAAGAAGGAAAAAGACCAAGAAAAATTAGTTACGGATACGTGTCCCCCATGATTCAAGCCACCCCTGACCATCAGACAAAGCCAATAGTGTCTGACCAGAACTGGACTGCTGATCAGTGGTCCATGATGTTTTTCAGATGAAAGGAAATTTTGTTTTTCATTTGGAAATCAAGATCCCACAGTCTGGAGAAAGAGTGGACGTAACTATGAGAGTTTGTGCACCACAGTAGACTTCTACAAAGTCTTCCCCTTCCCCTTGCAAAAAGATATACATATTTGTTCACTCACATTTATATACTTAAATACACACATATAAAGTTCTACATTCTTGATGTATGCACATTCACACAATGTATGCACACACATGGTGTATGCACTCACTGTCAGACAGTGGGGCACATTTACCATATTTTTCAGACTATAAGGCACACAAAAAATCCTTAGATTTTCTCAGAAATCAAAGATGTGCCTTATAGTCCAGTGCGCCTTATATATGAACCATACTTCAACAACAGCTGCCTTGAACTTTGCACAGGTCAGCCACCTGCTGGTCATTCATGGAATCATGAATAGAGATAAAGTTCTCGGCACCATCCAACGGCACTGACGTGCTCCAGTTACATTCGGCAAGGATGTTTACAGGGTGAAGCAGCCTTCGCACAAAGCTGCACGCGTGGTGGTGCTCAGCCAGAGCAAACAGTCGGCATACATCAATGTATTGTATTGTATTGTACGCGGCACTGCGAGATGAAGTCATTGGCTTGATGATGCGCTAGAATAGCGCGAAACGGTCCATCGCCAGGCCCCGCTCTGCCACTGTACCTACCTCAATCAGAAATCTTCGCACATGCCGGTGAGTGCCGCCTTATCTTCTTTGCTTGATACCTGCTGGTCATTCATCCTTATAATCAGGTGTGCCTTATAATCCGGTACGCCTTATATATGAACCTAGACATTTTGGCAGGCATTTATTGATGGTGCGCCTTATGATCCAGTGCTCCTTTTAGTCCGAAAAATACGGTATTTACAGGGTCACCTGAGTTCACAGAAAGTGCATTGTCAGTCTATTGTCCCGCAGCTATTCACTAAGATCGTGCGCCAGAAATCATGAATGAGTCGCTTCCCCGCTCAGGTCCGACAGAGTTCACCATCTTTTTTGTGGTGCATTTTAGACATAGGGCATGCAACACAATTTAAAAGTTAAGTACCGCGCTCTGTCTGAATCAGTCGGACCATGCAACGGCATGACCCCTAATGTGTGTCGCATGGAAGCCAGCGGAGCTGCGCCACATAAAGGGTCTCTTTCACCACAATCCTGGCACACACACTTCTTAAATACCTGTGCAAGCAGTTTTAGCCACGAAAAAGTTGCACAGTTTGACAATAATGCAAGCGCGACCCTTAGTAAATAAGTATTCTAATCTCAGGGGTGAGTCAGCGGCAACAGATATGACTTTGTGCAGTTAACATGGAGGAAAATGACAGCAGAAAGTAGAGATGAGAGATTCCGGTCCTGCCGCCCCATCATTTCTTATCTTACCTGTCGAAATCTGTGGAAGGTGTGCAATATTATAAACATAATATGCTTTTCAATGTGCAGCATAATGGGGCAGATTTACTTACCTGGTCCTGTCGCAATCCAGCGGCGCGTTCTCTGTGGAGGATTCGGGTCTTCCGGCGATTCGCTAAGGTAGTGCGCCCGATGTTCACTAGGTGTCGCTGCTGGAGTTCACTGGAGTACACCAAGCTATTTTTTAAATAGTTATTCTTTAGCTTTTTTTTTAAATACAGCGGTTTTCCTGAATCCTTTGGGTTTTCTTACGGCCATGCCCCCCGATTTCCGTTGCGTGCATGCCAGCGCCGATGCGCCACAATCCGATCGCATGTGCCAAATCGTCGCAAAACGGTAAAATTCACGTAACCCGTCGGAAAAACGTGATTCGGGCCCTTAGTAAATGACCCCCACTATATATATATTGGTGCACACGTTCCATATTTTATTTTAGTAGGTCGGGTGGCTGGGCCCCCTGACACTATGGCCCCTGTAGCAACTGCTATGGCTGCTACCACTGTTTTTATGCCCTTGGCTTAAAGTCTAGTGTGAAGTTGCCTCAATCAGTGATCATTTTGGGAGCCATGTCATATGCTGGTGTTGGTAGATTGTGTTTTATCAAGACCAAAGTCAGTGCAGCTATTTACCAGGAAATTGTAGAGCACTATTTTTAGATTAAATTTTCAATTTCCAGTAGGATTTGTCATCTATCCACACTGCCAAAATTACTAATACTTGGTTAAATACCGAATCATCTTGCTTGATTTGCCAGTAAACTTGCCTGACCATTGGTATTGTCAAGAGGAAAATGAGAGACACCAGACCCAACAAAGCAGATAAGCCGACAGGGTGCTGTCACACAACTTGGGCATTTCATAACACTTTCTGCAGTGCCATCAGCAGATTGCCTCCATGCTGCACTGCATTGACGCAGTCATTCATGCAAAAGAAGCCCCGACCAAGCATTGAAATTTCAGAATTTTCATTTGGCCAACATTTCTGTGATCAAAACAAAACATTTTTTTTTCACAGTTGGTCTTATTTAGAGGAAATGGGGGTCATTTATCATTATTCTTTTCCTTGCCGTTGGTGTTTTTGTGCCTTTTTGGTGTGTAATGGCTGTTTTGCATCTATTTTGCGCTTTTTTGGAATGTTACGACTCAATTCACTGTGTTTTGGTTCGCCATAATTGTCATTAACTTACGCCTCTTTACAGAGACGCTGATTTATTATACTATTGCGCCTATATGGACGCAAATAATTGTGCAATAACACGCCAGTCCTGACCATGCTTAGAAAAGGCAATGGTAAAATTTGCGAAAAAAATGATTTTTTTTAAATTTGCACCAAATAAAAAAACAGCATCTGACAAAGAGCCATAACGACAAAGATAAATGAGGTGCAAAAAGAGTGCAGAGAAGGGGGAAATAAAATAAATGACCCCAATGACTTTTTGGTTTTCCTTGGCTGTAAGCCATAATCGTCAACAATTACTTTAATAAACACCTAAAAAAGTCCTCTCTGTTTGTAATGACTCTATATAATATAAGAGTTTCACTTTTTGAATTGAATTACTGGAAAAGAAAGCTTTTTGGTGATATTCTGATTTATTGAGATGCATCTGTATCTCAGTGCAAAAAGTGTTCTATGACTAGTTACAACTAACATTTTAGCTTCAAAGTAGAAATAACAGACAGGTATCTAATATATATAGGGGCTTAGTTGACATAACAATGTAACCTAAAACCAACCTTTATATAAGCTTAAATATGATAAAATGACCACATACATTTTTCATTGTGCATGCTAGGCGAGTACAAAGTAGAAAATGGAATCTATTTGTTACATTAGCAGCTAATTTTGTTAATAGCTTTTCATAATGCCTCAATGGGTATTTTGAAATCTATGTCTACATTAACATTAGTTTTAATGGTCTTTCATAGTCTGCCTTTATGGATGTATAGAAAATACCCAGTGAACACATTATATGTTCTTCCATCAAGAAGCATAAAATAGATAAAATATGTCTTTTATTATTTTTGCACTCATTTTCTATAATGAGTTCAAGTGTTTTACACCAAAATAATTGACTCCATATTTATTTTCTTATTTATAAGAGTCATTTTTATTTTAGACTGAACTTTCATTTATGATAATAGCAGAATGTAAATGCTAGATTCTCAGAGGCAGTACTTCTGTTGATTCAGCTATGAAATGTTACAGACATTCTTATATTCTGTCTTAGACCATATTTGTTTAGCCACTAGTGAATTTTGATATGCAAATATTTTATCTCATGAGGATGCCTTATTCTAAAATGTTATTATTTTTGCATCTTTCCTGTTAAAATATATCCAATTTTGCCCAGTATGTAGATGTGCTTACCTTTCCCTTAAATCGCATTGATAGGTCATTCATATCAATCATCCAGACAAAAAAAAATACCTTTTGGGTCAATAGGTTCTGAGAATATTTTATTTGAAAAAAATATTTAATTATAGCTATCAGGTTACAAAAAAACAAAGTTTTTGCACAAAGAACAAAAATACAGACAGGCCCCTACTTAAGGACACCCGACTTACAGACAACCCTTAGTTAAAGACAGGCCCCTTGACCTCTGGTGAAGCTTTCAGAATTCTTTACTATAGTCCCAGATTGCAATAATCAGCTGTAAGGTGTCTGTAATAAAGCTTTATTGATAATCCTTGGTCCCATTACAGCAAAAAATGTTTAAACTCCAATTGTCACTGGGGCCAAAAAAATGTTTGGCTGTATCTACAATTATAAAATATACAGTTTCGACTTACATACAAATTCAACTTAAGAACAAACCACCGGACCCTATCTTGTACGTAACCCGGGGACTGCCTGTAAAGAGAAATACATTATTGAGTATAATATATAGCACGGTTATAGATCCTAATGGCTACTATATGATGAGGCTCTGTTTTAATCTTTTTGGCTATGCACCAAACCACACTAGTCTAATCAACATATTCACCAGAAATGAAGATTATATGGCTCTGTATTCATCACCTCCTTTGCCTCTTACAATATAAGGTCTCACCAGCTTTAGTGATCGGAAACTGCTGTATTAAATGCAGCATTAAAAATAAATGCTTAAAGGGGTATTCCGGGAATATGAACGTCTGACACAAAAACCCATGATGATATAAATAAATAAATACAACAATACTCAATGTCATTAGTAACAAAATGGAGCTTAAATAATTTGATTTTATGATTTACAAAATGTATAACCTCTCTAAAGTAGGTGGAGTTATCACTAAGATGGCCGCCAATGGAAACTACAAGTTCCATGATCCTTTAGTTCCCAGTAACTCCTCCTACCTCTTATACTCTGCTCCCAGTGATGATGTAACAGGTTTTCGTGCTCTGTTACCATAGTAATGATGTGTAACTGCCATCACCACAACACTAGCCATACTGAATGCACTGCAACCAACTGACTACAGCCAAACGTAGTGTTGATCACACGACCTGCCCAGGCAGGTACAGGACATGTGATGTGGACATGTGACCAGCAGCCATCTTCTGTCCTACAACGGACCGCGCGGAGGCAATTAACGGACTGATTAAAGGGCCAGTAGCATTTTAATTCTCCATCACAGTGTATGTGCAAAGCATTTACTGCTAAGGGGAGCAAAATTTTTAATAACAACTATTTACACATTAGCTTATACTTTGAGTACCCACTTCTATATGAATTATGCTGATTCCTGGAATACCCCTTTAATCATTAATTTCTACTGTAAGTGAAACTTAAAAGGCAAAATTCGAAGAAGTATCATATCTAAATAGAGCCCTTTAAAATTAAAATGTTAACATGGTTGATGATAAATTAATTAAAAAGTCTTATGCTTTAGAATAAATAAAAAAGGTAATTTGATGTTTTTAATTTTTATCATGGATTATAAAATAATCAAAATTGACCAGAGACATAATTCATTAAAGCCAATGCAGGTGCAACACAGTTGTTTTTCCCCCTAATTAATTAAAAATGTGATTAAATAAGAGTTTTAAAGATTTAAAATACATGTTTCTCAAATTAAATCAGTGGTGTAAAGGCGTTATATGTCAGAACTCTCTGATTGGGATCTTGATGTAGTCTTTTTAGCTTGTGATCCACAGCCAGGGCTTCTCTGCTGCATGCTGTAATTGACAGATTGAACCACATAAAGGGTAAAGGTCAAATAGTAGCACTAAAAAAACAAAAGTCATATAGAAACAAAGGGGGATATTTATCATACGCCGGAAGCATGATACATCAAGAGGCTTCAGCGTTTATTTCTATGCCAGGCCCTGCCTGACGTAGAACTAAACGCATCCGGTGAATTTTTTACATGTGAAAATTTGCTGGCTGCAGCAAGTGCGCAGGCATGGGGACAGTAACGCCCCGCACCAGCAGCTCCCTCTGCTCGGCTGGCTGTGCTCCCCCCCCACCTTCACACCTCTTCATGCCCTGCTGGCGTGAAGGTGGCGGATTGTGAAAAATAATCTCAAGTACTAGCAATAAGATAGCATTTGTGACTATTTCAGGGATTCTACGCCAATCTAAAAAAAATTGTAAAAAAAAAGTTCAAAAGTAAAAAAAACCCTAAAAGTTCAATCCTCCTCCCTTTCCTTAGAACTCATATAAAACATAAACAAAAAATAAACATGTTAGGTATCAACGTATATATAAGCGAGTATAACCTGAGCTGAATATAAGCCAAGATATCTAATATTAACACAAAAAGTGGGGAATCTGATTGACTCAAGAATAAACCTAGGATGGGAAATGCATTTGTCACAGCCTTTCCCCCAGTATATTCCTTGCCTGCCTCCTGCCCCCATTATATATCTATTCAGCCCCCTCCCCCTAGTATATATCCAGCCAATCCATAGTATAAAGCCAGCCCCAGTATATAGCCAGATAATCTGCCCCCAGTACATAGCCATCTCACAATATATAGCCAGTCAACCTAGCCCCCCCCAGTATATAGCCAGCCCCTAGTATATACCCAGGCAGCCCCCAGTATATAGCCAGCCAACCCCCAGTAAGTAGCCAGGCAACCCACCCCCCAGTATATATATCAAGCCCCTTTCAAAGTATATAGCTAGTCAGCCAGCCCCTTGTATATATCCAGCTCACTCCCAGTATATATCTAGTCAGCCAGACCCTAGTATATAGCTTGTCATCCAGACCCTAGTATTCAGCCAGCAAGCCCAACCCCAGTATATAGCCATCCAGCCTGCCTCAGTATATAGCCAGGTCACAGTATATAGTTAGCCCCTAGTATATTGTTAGCCAGCATGCCACAGTATATAGACATCCAGCCAGTCACCCAGTATATTTCAAGCCAGTGTCCAGTATATAACTAGTCAGCCCGCCCCTAGTATATAGCTCTCCAGCCTACCCCCAGTATATAGCCAGCCCATCCCCAGTATAAAGACAGCCTGCCACCAGTTTATTGCGAGCTAGCCCATCCCCGGTATATAACTAGTCAACCAGCCTCCAGTATATAGCCATCCAGCCCATGTCCCCCAGTGTATACAGTACTTGAGTAAAAGCTAAAAAAAAATTTAGCATGAAAAATGGTATGCCTAGGATGGGAAATGCATTGATCACAGCCTTCACCCAGTATATTGCTAGCCAGCCCCTTGTCCCCCAGTATATAGCCTGCCACTCCCCAGTAAATAGCCAGCCCCTGCCCCAGTATGCAGCCAACTATCATTTCCCAGTATATAGCCAGCCAGCCCGTCCCCAGTATATAACTAGTCAGCCAGCCCCCAGTATATAGCCATCCAGTGCATGTCCCCCAGTATATAGCCAGTAATGGAAGTATAGCCAGCCAATCTCCAGTATATAACTAGTCAGCCATCCCCCAGTATATAACTAGTCAGCCAGCCCTCAGTATATAGCCATTCAGCCCACCCCTGCCTCAGTATATAAAAAGTAAACTCAATACTTAACTTTTTGATGCCCCCCACAGCAATGGCTGTCATGATAGTGTGTTTGAGGCTACCGAGCATGATCTTGCCCCACAAGAAGAAAGAAAAAGACCTGTGGGGGGATTCAAAAAGCTAATTTTTTGTGCTTACAAACTTGGCTTATATTAAAATATATACGGTAGATAAAAGGGTTATTTATGGCAGTTAACAACATAAAGGAAAAAAGCGCCCAAATGTATGAAATACCACTTTGAATGGTCATTTTGCAAAATTTTAAGAAAAAGTGATCAAAAGGTTGGACCACAAATGGTTTCAATGTAAAACCTGTATAAATTTAGTATCCCTGTAACCACACCAATCCAAATAGGTGTTATTTGGAGTGCACAGTGAAATCTGTTAAAACAGAGCCCACAAGAAAATGGCACAATTTGGATTTTGCTCCTCATATTTTAAATCCAGGCATAGGGTCTCCAGTCTTATTCTGGAACCACAAAGAAAGTAGGGAATCACACAATACTGAACCTTAAGGTGCTTCTATGCTCGGCTCTCTTCGGCCATGAACTCGCGCTCCCGGCTCCATGGGTGCGCTCCGGCTTCAGCAAATTTAAAGGGCCAGTTCGCAATTAATTGGCGCTGGCCATTTTCAGGTAATCTATTTAACCCTGCCTCTTCCTGCAAACCCTGCCAGATCTTTGTGCCTCACAGCCTTAGAAAAATCTCCCCAGCGATATTCCTGCGTTCCTGTGTATTCCTGTGTTCCGGTGTGTTCCTGCTCCTGAGTCCTGTGTTGCCGTGTTCCTGTGTTGCTGTGTTCCTGTGTTACAAGAGTCCCTCTGTGTTCCTTTGTTACCAGAGTTCCTCCATGTTGCTGTGTTCCTGCGTTGCTGTGTTCCTGCATTTCTGTGTTCCGGTGTTGCTGTGTCCTATATGCCTGTGTTCCCATTCCCATCTGCCTGGACCTCCCGTTGCTGACCACGGATTGGAACTCTGCATCTCTGCCCCTGACCCTGTGCCTGAACTCAACCATAAGACCTCAACCTTGGCTGCCACCGCAACCTAGTCGCACCTGTGGAATGACCTGGTGGTACCCTGACGCAGCAAGTCCATCCCGCTTTGTGTCAGGCGCTGGTGAAGACCTGGTCCCAGGTATCGGCTAGTACCATCTCCCACGGTGGTCCAGGGGATCCACTGATCCTGACAATCACAGATTAAATCTGTTATGTTGCTTTTCAATTCTTATATGAAATTTAAACCAGTCATTGTAAAGTAATACCTAGAAACATATTTTTTGTGAAATAACTATCTTCAGTATTTAACTGCGTATTAAATGCATGTTCTCATAAAAAACTATTGACATTTGTGTAAAAACTATAATTTAAAAATCAAAATGAATTTAAAAACGTTGAAGTGATTTGAACCATTTTTCGAAACTGAAAATTCTGAAGTGGTGCTTATGATTGATGACATATAAGAAGTTATTTGAGGTGATTTTAGAAGTAAATCAGAATTTGCTGCTTTGGAGTAATATAATTGTCAAGGGAAAATGGGAGAAAAATGTTTTTGAGGTACTTTTAAGTACACTTTGAGCACTTGTTTAGCCTCAGCCACTAGGATATCCTATAGAGATAATCACATAAAAGACTGAATATTTTGAAAGTTTGTGTTCAAGTTAGTCAGTCTGGAATAGTCAGATCGCTAGAGAATGGGAAGTTTTACTCTATAGCGTGCTATTCTGTTTAGCTATAGCATCAGTCTGTTCCCTGTATATTGCAATGAGAACAACCAGTCTTTTCAGCATGCACTTCATTGGCAAACATTGTTCTGGGTTACTCTGTAAAGTGCTAAAAAAATAAACACCATAAACACATTTGTGATAATTGACCTTCAATGTTAACTTTTCATCATATTTTGCTCTGATGTTACCCTACATTGTGATGCTGCCAATCCAAGCAGCTGGGAGAGGGCTCAAGACAGGATCAAAATTACTTACTCCTGGCAGCTAACAACATGGTCCCTTCTTACTTTCTAATCCAGTTTTCCAATCCTTCTCCAATTCCTCAGTTCTACAGCCATGATACTTGCCATTTCTTTTGGATGCTCTGCCATGAACATATGATCTCTATAAAGAAAACTGGCTATGGGTACGTAACATGGCATAGAATATTAGGCATGCATATAGCTAAATACTTTGCATAATAATTTAAAAATGTTTCATTGGATGGTTTTTGAATGATTTTAACCCATTTGTGTGCCTTAAGCTTCTGTATCTTATTGCATTTAAGATTCTATGTCATAGTGCATTTCATTTACCAAAAAAACAAGCCCTCAACCACTTTCATGGGAAAATTTTAAAAAATTAAACACAGAAGATTTTTAGTATTTATTATTATTGTTTTAAAACACAAAATGGAAAATGAAAAGTAATTTCTACAGTTGCTGTCCCCTTACCCCCAGAATGAGTCAGTCTAGTATCGGGCAACCCAAATTTCCAAAGACTTATCCCAAAAAGCCAAAGAGCCCAAGAGGTCCCAAGAGGCTCACAAAGCCTATAACTTTCCCATTTGATAAAACTAGCATCGTACTGTGTTTTTCACAAGTATTATTCCTCCCTCAGCTCTTATCATTTCTTTTAGTCAAATAATATTTATCTAAAAATCTGTAAAATGCCCTTTGTGTAAAGCAATTCAGTAAATACTGGACATTGAAAATGGTTGTGTTGGAGGCAAAGAAAGGATTGCAGATATTTTCCAGACTTTACACCAGCTGCAATGTTCTTTTAGTAAAACTGAAAAGTTTTATGGCATTTTCTAGGATGCAGTCAGTATTTTGCAGCAAGTATATTTCATTGTTTGAATGGGGCATCAGAGTAAAAAAAAATAAAATAAACATTTTCATGTAAATGTTTGTTGCCTAGCAGTTATCACATCTGAACACACATTAAAAGAAATTTGGCAGAATTCCTTATTAATTTTCTTCTAAAACAATCTCTTTGTTGAATCCAGCGAAGGGTAAAACATATGCGAAACATTCCTTTTCTTGCTGAAAGGGATTTATGTGCTAATCATGTTTTTTTCTTTTCCTTTTTTTCTTTTAATAATCTGCAATTTTAAGGCAAATAGGTCAGGCTTTTTGGTTTTTAACAAAGGCACAATAAGGCCATTTATCAGAAACATGAAAGGTAAATTTTTATTTACTTTTTGTATGATCCATAGGTCCTCACAGTTGGAAAAGGTATATGTGGTAAGATGGCACTATACTATTTGCAGGATCTTAACAGTACATTGCAATCATTGTGCATTGATGTTTAATGTCTTAATTTTTTACAGCTAAATTATATTTAATGTTTGATTTCAATTTATTGTATTTTTTTCATTACAAAACAACCATGTAAGATGCATGAAAAGTAAATATAGAAAATATTGTATTTACAGGATGCAGACTCAAGACAACTGTTCAGCAAGTATAAGAAATAGCTTAGGGCACTTTCACATTGGCGATGGTGCTCAGCTTCACTTGCACATCTGTTGTGTTTTGTCTCCATTGTGTCTCTGTTTTTCTTCTGTTTTGTCACCGTGAGGCGTCCATTTTGTCCCTGTTTCCACAAAAAAACCCTGAAGGTTTAATATTGCTTTGAAAGTATCACACCTGGTTTTTAAGCCCCACCAGTGAAAAAAACCTGATGTTTCATCATTTTTTTTTGTAGACCTATAGGGGGACATGTATCATAATTGTTTCTTTCTTTGGTGAGTTTTTGAAACACTTGGAAGCAATTTTTTGTGCCTTATGTATGATAATGTATTTTTCCTTGTGATGCATGTTCAGTTTTTCCTATCCAGGCAGGCGCAAATTTAGCCTTCTTTTTTGAGACTTTTTGTTGCAAATGTCTCAAATCCGCATGGACACAAGCCACGTGAGGGGTTATGTACAGGAGAGGCCATAAGCTATGTGAGGAGGTTATACTGGAGAGGACACAAGCCAAGTCAGGGGGTTATATGCAGGAGAGGACACAAGCCATGTGAGGGGTTATATACAGGAGAGGCCATAAGCTATGTGAGGAGGTTATACTGTATACAGGAGAGGACCCAAGCCAAGTCAGGGGGTTATATGCAGGAGAGGACATAAGCCATGTGAGGGGTTATATACAGGAGAGGACACAAGCCATGTGAGGGGTTATATACAGGAAAGGACATGAGCCATGTGAGGGGGTTATATACAGGAGAGGATAGAAGCCACATGAGGGGTTATATGGAGAGGACACAAGCCATGTGAGGGGGTTATATGCAGGAGAGGAAACAAGCCACATGAAGGGGTTATATGCAGGAGAGGACACAAGCCACATGAGGGGGTTATATGCAGGAGAGGAAACAAGCCATGTGAGGAGGTTATATGCAGGAGAGACTAAAAGCCATCTGAGGGGGTTATATACAGGAGAGGATACAAGCCATGTGAGGGGGTTATATGCAGGAGAGGATACAAGCCATGTGAGGGGGTTATATAAAGGATTGGACACAAGCCATGTGAGGGGGTTATATACAGGATTGGACACAAGCCATGTGAGTGGGTTATATACAGGAGAGGACACAAGTAGAGATGAGCGAGCACTAAAATGCTCGGGTACTCGTTATTCGAGACAAACTTTTCCCGATGCTCGAGTGCTCGTCTCGAATAACTAGCCCCATTGAAGTCAATGGGAGACTCGAACATTTTTCAAGGGGACCAAGGCTCTGCACAGGGAAGCTTGGCCAAAAACCTGGGAACCTCAGAAACGGATGGAAACACCATGGAAATGGACAGGAAACAGGGCAGTTGGAGGCGGCGCTGCGCTGCCCTGAGAGTGGCAGCATCTGTGCTGGACTTCCTGAAATGCGCACAGATGCGGCACACCTTCGTGAGCAAATCAGACAGATTGGGGTATGTCTTGAGGAACCACTGAACTATGAGATTTAACACATGGGCCTGGCATGGCTCATGTGTCAGTCTGCCGAGTTGCAGAGCCGCCACCAGGTCACAGCCGTTGTCACACACAACCATGCCTGGCTTCAGGATCAGCGGTGCCAGCCATAGATCAGTCTGCGCCGTGATGCCCTGTAATAGCTCTTGGGCGGTGTGCCTTTTATCGCCTAGGCTCAGCAGTTTGAGCACCGCCTGCTGTCGCTTAGCGATGGCACTGCTGCTGTGCCTAGAGCTACCGACTGATGGCGCCATGCCCATGGATGGTAATTCGGAGGAGAAGGTGGAGGAGGGGTGGGAGGAGGAGGCATAGTAGGCCTGAGAGACCTGGACCGAGGTAGGCCCCGCAATCCTCGGCGTCGGCAGTATATGACCAGCCCCAGGGTCAGACTCGGTCCCAGCCTCCACCAAGTTATATCGCCGTCAGCGATATATAGTGGCCCTGCCCGGCAGCACTCGTCCAAATGTCCGTGGTCAGGTGGACCTTGTCAGAAACGGCGTTGGTCAGGGCACGGATGATGTTGTGTGACACGTGCTTGTGCAGGGCTGGGACGGCACATTGGGAAAAGTAGTGGCGGCTGGGGACCGAATACCGAGGGGCGGCCGCCGCCATGAGGTTTCGAAAGGCCTCGGTCTCTACCAGCCTATAGGGCGACATCTCCAGGCTAAGCAGTTTGGAGATGTGGACGTTGAGGGCTTGGGCGTGTGGGTGGGTTGCACTATACTTCCTTTTGCGCTCCAGCGTCTGGGGTATGGAGAGCTGAACGCTGGTGGAGGATCGTGGAGGCGAAGATGGGGTTTTCGCACGGGAGGTGTTTGGGCAGGGGGCTGACTAGAAGATGACAGGGGAAGGAGCAGTGGTGTGCCCGGCCGGAGGTGAACGGGCTTGGTGCCATTGAGTGGGGTGTTTAGCATTCATATGCCTGCGCATACTGGTGGTAGTTAAGCTAGTAGTGGTGGAACCCCTGCTGATCCTGGCGTGGCAAAGGTTGCACACCACAGTCCGTCGGTCATCCGGTGTTTCTTTAAAGAACCTCCTCGCCACGGGAGCTTGACTACGTGAAACATTTGGCGCTGATGCACCAGCTCTGGCCCTGCCTCTCCGTCTGGCCCCACCACTGCCTCTTCCAACCTGTTCTCGTTGAGGACTCGCCTCCGTCTCAGAAGCACTGTGTTCACCCGGCCTATCAACCCAGCTCTGGTCTGTCACCTCATCATCCTCCAATCCCTCAGTCTGCTCCCCCCCTCGGACTTCCTGCCCTGACAACAACTTCACCACTGTCTGACAACCGTGTCTCCTCATCGTCCGACACCTCTTTACACGCTTCTTCCACTACGTCAACAATGTCATCGTCACCCACAGACTGCAACCGGTGGAAAACCTGGGCATCGGAAAAGTGCTCAGCAGCAACCGGACAAGTGGTTTGTGACTCTAGGAAGGGTCCAGAAAACAGTTCCTCAGAGTATACAGGTTCAAATGTTCCTGGGAGGGGGCAGACTGGGGGGGGGGGGGGAGGCTGAGGTGGAGAAGCTGGAGGAGTGCTGATTTCGGTGACATGGGTGGACTGCGTGGAAGACTGACTGGTGGACAAATGGCTAGAAGCATTGTCCGCAATCCATGACATCACCTGTCCTCACTGTTCTGGCCTCAACAGTGCTCTACCACGAGTCCCAGTAACTTGACACATGAACCTAGGGAGTGTAGCTCTGCGGCGTTCCCCTGCTCCCTCATGAGCAGGTGGTGTCTCACCACGCCCAGGACCACGGCCTCTGACCCCTGCAGTAGTTGGACGCCCACGTCCATGCCCTCGTCCTCTACCCCTAGCCCTCGGGTTCAACATTTTCAAAATTAAAGTGTAAACTGTACATTTTTTGTGGTTTTTTGTGTTTTTACAAAACTATGCTATCCTATTGCTATGGCTAGTTTCTAACCTACACTGACAGCACACAACTGGATTTTGTGCTGTGCCTGAGGACTTTAAGGAAAAAAAAAAAAAAAATCATCAGACTGTGCCTAATTCAATCAAACCCCTAATAAATTGTCCCACTTAGGTGTTTGAGATGTATATGTGTGTCACTAAGAGCTAAATAGAACGTTCCCAAGTCTCCCTGCAAATTCTTCACAATATAGTACTAGCTGCACTACTAGTGCCAGCAAGCCCAGTCACAAGCAAATCAACAAAATATATATAACGCTATTGTAGGCCTAAGAAGGCCAGTTGGGTTCTTGTATGCCTAGTTTCTAGCCTACACTGACAGCACACAACTGGATTTTAAGTCACTTTAAATGTTAGGGTTGGGTAACACAGAAGACAGGGGATAGTGAGCCCTGAGCTTGTCTTAACCTCTGTCCCTTCCTATAGCCCCCCCACGCTAAACCGCGGGGCGACTACTTGAAGACTCGAAATGCACTGGATAAGTGTGGGAAGGGAAACACAAACAGACAGACAAACATAAAACACAAAAGAATGGTAAACTAGCCGGAGTCACAACGAGAGGGTACGTCAATAGCAAAATCAGTAAGCAAAAAGTCAATGTCAAAAACTAGCCAAGGTCACAACGATACAGATACAGAGCAAGACAACCTAATGCAGCGAGCGAGTGGAAAAGGGATTTCAAACACTGGCACAGGTGACTAGTGAAGCTGCAATTTATGCAGCCAGAACTCCACCTCCAGAACCTGATAGGAGCTGGACAGCTTCTGGGAATTAACCCCTCATGGTGCAGAACAACCAGGCACCAAGCAGAGGTAGAACAAGTCCCAGCAGTTCCGAACACAACTCCTAGACAGCACGAGATCTTAGCAGCGGCTGCCCGGGACGAGAGGTGGAGTTTGCGCGGATACGCGCCGGGGGTCGGAGAATGCTGCTGGCAGCAGCAGAAGAACCAGAAGTCCCAGCATTCTCCCTAGCGAACCTGACAGTACCCCCCCCCCCTGACGGGGGGCCTTCGGACCCCTAGATCTTAAAGATGGCTTCTGAGGATAGGCCTGATGAAATAACCCCGGAGCATGAATATCTCTAGCCGGAACCCAAGACCTATCCTCAGGACCAAAACCTTTCCAATGGATCAGGTACTGCAGGAAGTTACCTACCCATCTGGAATTCACAACTTTTTCCACCTCAAATTCCAGATTCCCCTCCACAATAGATGGAGAAGGAGGGTCAGGAAGAGGCAAAACAGGCTCAACATACGGCTTCAGAAGACTCTTATGGAAGGTGTTATGGACCCGCCACCCTGCTGGAAGAGTAATCTTGAAGGAAACCGGGTTTCAGTACAATTTCAGTAACAACAAATGGACCTACAAACCTGGGTGCAAACTTCAAAGAGGGGACCTTCAATTTAAGGTTTTTTGTTGATAACCACACTTTATCCCCCAGCACAAACGTATCGGAGTTAGTGCGCCTTCTTTCAGTCTGTTGGACCATAGTATTTTGTGCCCTCTGAATATTCTCCTGAACTTGCAACCAGAGCGTGCGCAACTTGGATGTAATAGCTTCCGCCCGAGGAATATTAGAGACAGGCACAGATGAAAAGGAGAAACGAGGATGAAAACCATAATTGCAGAAAAACTGAGAAACCTGAGTGGAAGAACTACAGTGATTATTAATGGCAAATTCTGCCAACGGAAGGAATTTCACCCACTGGTCCTGACTGTCCGAGACAAAGAGTCGCAGATATTGAATCATCTCCTGATTCATTCTCTCGGACTGACCATTAGACTCAGGGTGAAACGCCGACGAGAATGACAAATTCCAGTCTGCCCATTCTCCTCTGACCTCTGGCATCAACAAGGCATTTCCGCCCACAGAACTGCCGCTCACTGGATGTTTTTTCTTTTTCGGACCATTCTCTGTAAACCCTAGAGATGGTTGAGCGTGTAAATCCCAGTAGATCAGCAGTTTCTGAAATACTCAGACCAGCCCTTCTGGCACCAACAACCATGCCATGTTCAAAGGCACTCAAATCACCTTTCTTCCCCATACTGATGCTCTATTTGAACTGCAGGAGATTGTCTTGACCATGTCTACATGCCTAAATGAGTTGCCGCCATGTGATTGGCTGATTAGAAATTAAGTGTTAACGAGCAGTTGGACAGGTGTACCTAATAAAGTGGCCGGTGAGTGTAAATTATAATGCTATCTAATACCATACTGGAGGAAAAAAAAACACAAGAGCAAATATTTTTGTAAAATAAAACTGTAAAATAAAAAAAAAAAAATACTTGTGAAATTGAAAGTATTAATTAGGAAGCCGATGTGCACAGAGGACGATGATGTAATGTCAACCAGATTGGACGGTATGGAAAGAGGTAGCTACAGGCAGTGTCTGGAAAGGCTAGTTTCCAGTAAAGAAATGAAGTTTCTATGTTGATGGATAAAAATTGATTAAATATTTTTTTTTTATCCCTTGTGATACTATGGAAACTTTTAGAGCAACACAGAAAGTTAATGGAGTCAAATCAGGTGTCACTACTTTAGGTCAGTGGTGGCGAACCTATGGCACGGGTGCTGTGACACTTACAGCCCTCTCTGTAAGAACCCAGGCCATTGCCCCAACACAGGACTCAACGTCTCCTCCTGCAGTCCCAGGGCATACTGCAATCAGTGCTGTACAATAGTCACATTCGCCTACGACTGCAGGAAGAGCGAGGAGGTGTAGACAGCGTTTGTTATTATTTGAGCACATACTGCAGGCTCTTCATTTCTCGCTGGACAGATTCTGCTAATCCAAATGTCCATTCCTTCTGTCAATGTATTGGCGTTCTCAGGGTTCTTATACGTTTTAAAGCTGAGGCACATCAGTTAAAAATAAGTTACAGCTTAAATTTCCATGTTGGTACTTTACAATAACTGGGTTTTCGACTGTAGTGTGGGCACTTGCTGTCCAAAAAGGTTCCCCATCACTGCTGTAGGTTATACCAAAGCATTTCAGGATTAAGAAGGGACTATATACGAAGGTAGACAGATAGACAGCAGAGTACTCTCCATACTTGTCTCAATCACTTATACAACAGGACCAGCCAACCATCTAACATATATAGAAGTGAAGAGGGTGTCCGGGCTACTCACAGATATAAAATGTTGTTGAAAAAGGTGGAAGCATGGTCAGCATTACAGCCTTTCAACGCTGGGGACCTGGGTTTAAGTCCCAGGGTCAACATCTGCAAAGAGTTTGTATGTTCTCTCCGTGTTTGCGTGGGTTTCCTCCAGGTACCCTGGTTTCCTCCCACACTCCAAAACACACTGGTAGGTAGGTTGATTAGATTAAGAGCCCCATTTGGGACAGAGACTAATTTGGCAAGCTCTGTGCAGCGCTGCGCAATCTGTGTGTGCAATATATAAATAAAGGAATTATTTCTCGTTATGACAAGAGACAAGTATGAATGTGTTTCTATGGAGGTGGGATGGAATATATCTTAGCTTAGAGAACGTCTGAACATTGTCACCTTTACACACTAGAAGCCCATTGGGGCACGTGTTATCGGTCCAGGCAGAAATAACATGCCTGGTTTAAGTAGACAGCAAAAGTTAAGGGAAGTTAAGGGAATCATTCTACTTGCTACATGTTGACTGAAGCATTGCTATCCCCATTTACGCAATGTGTTCCAATAAATCTACATACAAGAGAACATTCTTCTTCTGTACCAAGATGTACTGGTAATGAAAACTAAGGGATGCGCCTATGGGGGCAATATGCTCACGCATTACAAACCTGGATGTAGGACAGAGAAGCCTTTGTACATGTTTGTTTGGACAAAAACTCTAAATTTCACACATCTTCTCTTAACTTCTTTGAAGTCAAGGAGGTCAGGAATCAGCAACAAGGATTCACTCTTAGTTTGGACAATTCCTGACCCCATAGTTTGACCGACATCCCTGAGCACAGCATCAGGCAGCGAGGAAGCCAGATGCAATATTATAGAGAACCCGTTTAAACAACCAATCAGTAAAGATGCTTAAATTAATAAAATTCTGGAGATTAAAATGAAAATGTATGGAATTCAAAGCAAGGATTAGCAGGCTCTTTCCTCACTCCAGTCCTAAAATAAATGACTTTTTGGATGAGGGGGGACTGCTGTTAGCAGCTACTTACCAATGATCTATGGCGATCTGTTAATACAGCGTTAAGAGGGGGATAAAGTGAAAACATAAAATATTGAAAAGAATGAGGGCCGGGAAACCTGATATAAAGAAAGACTTGAGTTTCAGGCCTCGGCACCTAAATCGACAGAGAAAATGCCTGTCAACTAATTTTTGTTTGGTAAGCGAACAGTCTTTTTAAGTAGTGCCATATAACCCAAATATTGGCACGCACACAGCATGCCCCCGCACAACATCAGAAGCGGCCCCGGACCCCCGCCCCCTCCTCTACTCTGCATTCTGGAGACGTTTCAAAGGGAATACTGTAAGGGATTTGTTGAAGGGTCTGAAAATATTGTTTGCTTTGTCATATCCCATCTAGGAAAGGGTCGCAATGAGATCAGCTTATAACAAAGAGGAGATTTAACTCGGCGGAGTCCACGCAGGCTGGTACAGGGGAGGCCAAACCTACAGCCATTCTTGCACTCACATCTGCAATCTGTTGCTGCACAATGACCCCTGTTGAGATTTTATTAAAAGGGTATTAAAGCAGCTTTGCAGTTTCAGAGAACCAGTCACTGTGTAAACAAGCTTCCCCCGGGAGGGAGGGCGGTGGGGGTAGATGGTGCAGACAAAGGACAATTTCTTTTTTAAATTGTCTGTAAAAAGGACTTGGCCACGTCCCAAAAAAAATTCTAGATGTACATTAAAGGTCCCCCCCCCCCTGTATCCAACTGCCAGGACATCTCACGATTGGCAAGATTGGCACGACTTTGAGCATTGACTCATCCTATGTTGCCGGAATTCCCATTGCAAAGTATGCATCGCAGGTCGAAAACTCTCCTATGAGCCTTCATCAGTATCAACCATTAGAGAATGGACCTTGCACAACCCAAATATGTATTAATTAAGCAAAATGACGACACACCAATAAGAATGCATGAATTACCAAAAAGAAAAAGAAAAGTGTGTCACCAGGCAGATATGATACAAAGTGAAAAAAATCTTTATTCTTTTGTGCATATCATATCACAAACAGGGAAAACTGTGTTAAAATCAATTAAAACTTTACCAAGTACATAGATAGAAAACATGGTCGGCCATACAGGTAAGTACGGACCAGTCACACACCCAACAAGACATCAACACCCTAAAGTGATTTGATACGTTACACAACAAATAGGCTGCAATACTCCAGCTGATCATACACACAAGGTTATGGCACCTGAGCACTGGGGGATCAATATCTTATATTTACTATGGGAGATATAAATAGGCAGACAGATCATGATTTAAGGCAGATAAAGGGAGCTAAGCTGTAATAACACTGCTTGGCCACTATACGCAGAAAGGAGCTATACCTTTGGCTCCCCCTTTGTGCCAATTTTGGTGCAAAAAAAAAAAAAAAATTGGTGGAACCTGTTTGGAATGGAAACCCCTATGATCTGATATTAATGACCAACCCTATAAATAGGTCATGAGTTTGAAGAAACTGAAAAAAAAGTCCTTTAAAGAAAGTCTTCCAGCTCCTAATATGCTCTATTGGGGAAGGCAATCCTGGCATAAAGGGAGAATGCTGGGTGTAAGAAAAAGAAAACAGGTGCATCAGCAGAGAAAGCTCCACCCCCAAAGCACTGAGAAACTTATTTAGATAAAATTAGAAACTGTATATTTTGCTAGGTTCTGTCTGGCACACTTATAGGGTGCTTTTCACTTTAATTGAGGGTTGATTTAGGAACTGTAAAGCCCCCTTTAAGTTTTGGGCAGCTTAATGTATTATACTTTGGAATTTGTCAAAGCAAAATAAAAGAAATTAAAGAAAAAATGACTGCATATTCAGTGGTTTAAAGACCGAAATATGGAACTTTACCACTGAAAGTTTGTTTTACATGAGCCTCAAAGTATTCGTGTTGATCCACAAAAGGGTCTTAAAGTGAAGCCATTAATAATCCACATTTTAATAACATTTGTATTCGTAGGTAAATAGTACAAAATAAATAGAAAAATAAAAGTGTTTAACTGCCTGGCACATGTAGTGCTGGACACGTCTCTGTGGAACCTGCGCTGGTGCCATCACAACTGTGTGAGGTTTAAAACTTGGCCAAGAGACACATGAAGTCGTGAAAACTAATTCTTGTTTATAGTTCTGGATAGTTGCTTCATGTTTTACAGGAAAAGGACGATCATGTGTGTTCATATTGCTGTGTGCAGAGACACAACTAAGGATATAGTGGTGGAAACCCGGCAGTCCCATCGCACCACTATATAGGAACCCGGCAGTCCCCGCGCACCACTATATAGGAACCCAGCAGTCCCCGCGCACCACTATATAGGAACCCGGCAGTCCCCATGCACCACTATATAGGATCCCAGCAGTCCTCATGCACCACTATATAGGAACCCGACAGTCCCCGTGCACCATTATATAGGAACCCTGCAGTCCTGTGCACCACTTTATAGGAACCTGGCCGTCCCTGCGCACCACTAAATAGGAACCCGGTAGTCCCCGTGCACCACTATATAAACCTGACAGTCCCTGTGCGCCACTATATACTGTCCCTGTGCACCTGAGAAAAGCAAGAAGCTTTTGTATACGTGAGTATAGAGGCTGTGGCCAGGAAGCTGGAAAGATGGTCTTATCCAAGTTTTGCAATAGAAGTTAAAAAAAAAAAATTCCACTTGCACCACAATATTAGGATCTTGAAGTCCCTAACCTTACCAGGAAGCCATATGCACCCTATACATCCTTATAGTAATTTCCAGTAGTCCTGTTCTGTGGAGACATGGATACAGATATTTACACCAATATATTAAGATCATGCTGTCCCTTACCATGGAGCCGCAGGCACACTGTGCACCAACATATGGAGTCGGTGGAGCCATAGGCAACCAGTGCGCCACTGCACAGGGATAGGTCAGGGCCACCATATACAGACTTGTGAACGCAGCCTTACCATGTGAGGACCCTAATGACTATGATGACATGAGAGCTCTCAGCACGACTTCTGTTCCATCCTGATACCATGATCACAGTACAAGCAGCGCCACAAGGAGTCACTATACCCGGGAGCTGATCTTTAATCTACATTTTTTGGAGTGTATGCATTTGTATGAAGCTAGCCTTAAAGGAAATTTACCAACAAAATCAAGCATGATAAAGCAGAGACACACTCATAGATTCGGGCAGGTGGGAAGTGCTCCGCCACAGTTTAACAGCCTGTGCAGATACAGCATGGAGGGGCTCGAGTAACGCCCCCAGATTCATTAGAATGCTTTTTAAGAAAGGAGGCCACGAATGACAAATATAAGAAGGTTACCACAGTCATGGTGCCTGGATCTATGAGTAAGTGTCCCTGGATTTTGATTTCCTTTTATGTTACAATCCCAGTACACCACTTTTATCTTAACCGTATATTCTTACATTTCACTACATGATAACATTTCCGTTTTTGGAAATTCATGGAAGCATAAAGAGATATAGTATTCAATTATGTTAATCTATATTGTGTTATACTACCCTGAGGTATACAGCACTCCTCTTCCCATACACTATTAAATACGTGCCAGGAGGACCCAGCTATATACTATGCAAGGGGTCCTCCTGATTTCCCTTCAATGGAAGATAAGGATCTGAAAACTGTATTTTAATCCCCTAATGTTTCTGTTAACAGGGCAATAATCGGCCCCCATAGATGTCTACTGATATCACATGTACACTTGCCCAGGAGTCGGGTATGGGGTTATGTGTATGGTCATAATTAAGAAGATATTGTTACATCTGGACAATATGGCCCTCAGACCCGAAAAGGTTTAGAGAGACCCCTGGTTTATATAGGCATCTACATACAGTTTATATTTGTCTTTAAACCAGACTTAACATACTGAGTAATGGTGGCAGTAATAAAAGGGGCGTAGTGTGGAATGGGAGCCGCTGCTTGGCCGCTAACCAAAGTTCTGTAGGGCATTTAGCGCAAACACTGCACTTGTTAAGAATTTCTGGTATGTAACTATACTTCACCCTCTGTAAAAACAAATCCAAAATAAAAGAAAAAAAAAATCCGAGACCCAGAATGCTTTTATGTTCAGCGATAGAAAACAGACATGTAACAGCTCCGGCCCGAGCGCCATACAGCACATCAGGTGGCCAGACGCTCGGGAGGCGTCTATGGTGACCAAACAATTAGGTCCGACACAGAAACCAGCTGGAAATAGACAACAAGTTGCGTCTCCCATTCTTGGATACATGGCGGTCAGTCCAGGAGAAGTCAGCAGTACCTGTCTAAGGAACCCTCCGATTGGTCTGCGACTACTATTGCAAGTCAGTGACTATTCACACAATGCAGATTTGCTGCAGAATTTCTAACATGGTTTCTGTCGCCCCCATTCAGGAGAACAGACTTTATACAAACTACTAGATCTGGACCACAATCATAGTGATGTCTTAAAATACACAAAACAGCTCACCTTGTATCTCATCTTGGGACAAGTGTGAATATAAAATCCCATGTAGTAATAGCACAGGTCGGCTGCCTTTTTCTGCAACTCACGGGTGAAAGTGATTTCTCTAGTGGGACAAAAAAAAACATGAAAATCTCAAATTTTATGAACACTGGAATAAGAAAACCACAACCAATTCAAAATCCATCACCCCCAATACAAAATGCATAAGCACCTAGGCAAGTATGAATAAAAATACAACTAGAAGTTACATTTTTCCCATCTGTCAGGACAGGACTATTAGGAAAGATGCTGAGCTACTTGTGAGATACTTGTTTAACATGACAAGACCATCGACAGTCTAATCTCTACAACTTTCTAATATTTTCTTACCGTAAGGCGGAGTATACACCAAGTGACAGGAATGAGTAATCAGGGTCATAGTAGAGATATACAGATGAGACACAGTATGGAAGGATGTCAATAACCCCGACAGCGATGAGCTTCCCATCAAGCCAGTACTGCTGGTGGAAGGAGCCGTAACCACTTGAGATGCCATCTTGTCGAGTCTCCATCTGTTTACAAAAATTTTCAAAGGTGTCATTAGCCAGTTAAGGACCGGGCCCTTTCCTGTTTTTTCATGTCCATTTTTCACTCCCCACCTTCAAAAATCTATAACTTTTTTATTTTTACATGTAAAGAGCTGTGTGATGGCTTGTTTTCTGCGTAACAAATTGCACTTCATAGTGATGGTATTAAATATTCCATGCCATGTACTCGGAAGTGGGAAAAAAAATCCAAATGCAATGAAAATGGTGAAAAAACGCATTTGCGCCATTTTCTTGTGGGCTTGGATATTACGTCTTTCACTGAGCGCCCCAAATGACATGTCTACTTTATTCTTTGGGTCGGTACGATTAAGGGAATACCAAATTTGTATAGGTTTTATAATGTTTTCATACATTTACAAAAATTAAAACCTCCTGTACAAAAATAATTTTTTTGATTTTGCCAACTTCTGGCGCTAATAACTTTTTTATACTATGGTGTACGGAGCTGTGGGTGGTGTCATTTTTTGCGAAATTTGATAATATAATATAACAATGAAATCATTTTTAGGACTGTACGACCTTTTGATCACTTTTTATAGATTATTTTTAGATTTTTCAAAATGGCAAAAAAGTGCCATTTTCGACTTTGGGCGCTATTTTCCGTTACGGGGTTAAACGCATTGAAAAACCGTTATCATATTTTGGCATTTTCGGACGCGTCGATACCTAATATGTTTATGATTTTTACTGTTTATTTATATTTATGTCAGTTCTAGGGAAAGGGGGGTGATTTGAAATTTTAGGTTTTTTTATTATAATTTTTTTTTAAATTTTTTTAATTTTTATTTATACTATTTTTCAGACTCCCTAGGGTACTTTAACCCTAGGTTGTCTGATCGATCCTATCATATACTGCTATACTACAGTATGGCAGTATATGGGGATTTTCTTCCTCATTCATTACAATGTGCTATCAGCACATTGTAATGAAGGGGTTAAAACGAAATAGCCTCGGGTCTTCGGAAGACCCGAGGCTACCATGGAGAAGGATCGCCGCCCCCCACCGATCGCGGATGTTACCGGTAAGCCTTTGCTGCAATATGCAGCAAAGACTTACCGGCTATGGAGAGGGCTCAGCCCGTGAGCCCTCTGCATGCAGCGCGACGCGACCGCCGCCGTGAATACACGGCGGGCGGGCGCGAACCGGTTAAAGAATCGATTTCAAAAATTTTACAGAACTCAAAATATTACAGGCGGTCCCCTACTTAAGAAAACCCGACTTACAGACGACCCCTAGTTATAAACGAACCTATAGATGTTGGTGACTTACTGTACTTTAGCCTTAGGCTACAATAAACAGCTGTAACAGTTATCACAGGTGTCTGCAATGAAGGTTTATTGTTAATCCTGGTTTTTGTGAGAATCCAACATTTTTAAAATCCAATGGTCACAAAGAGCAAAAAAAAAAAAATTGGCATACAAATTCAACTCAAGAACAAACCTAGAGAACCTATCCCGTACGTTGCCTGTACTACAAAACTTAAGAGGTTTTTATGAGACTTTTACTTTTATATTAAAGATCTTTCAATATCAGACTGGAAGCGGGTCTCATCCCCATGAACAGATTATTAAAAAGGAATCCATCAGTTTTTACTTTTGGCAATAATAAACTGCAGACAGTGATAGGTATAGGCCCATGGGAGATATGTAACCATAACTTTGTGCGCAGTACGTAGCAGCAGGGCTGTGAACAGATTGCGAACAGGTCCTGCAAGCACTTTGGGCAGGTTAGCCTGCAGAGCTTTCTGCTCTTTGCAATAAACTGTTCTGCAGCTCCTCCTCTCTGCTCTGAGTGACTGCTGTAAGTATCTAACCAAAATCCTGATGCAACTCTGCCTCTTAGCAGAAAGGAGGGGTTGTGGAGCAGTTCAATGCAGAGAGCAGTAGCTGCACAGCTGGATCTTAAAGAGGACCTGCCACCCAAAATTTTGGCACTAGGAGCTGTCACCACCGGCCTATGGAGCAAGTGGGGCGGTCCAGGGAAGAGGCAGCGCCTCGGACCACCCCCTCATGAATACATCGGACCGGTTTGCAAGCGGTCCGACCATTACATTATTCTCCGCCGCAGTGTTAGATAGTGTTATTGGAGGTTTCCGGTAACGTTATCACTCTAACACTGCAGCGTTTGTTCAAGCACTAGGAGCCTAGTGCCGAAATTATGGGTGATAGGTCCTCTTTAACTTCACGTTCCACAGTTCAGTCAATACTAACAAACATACACAAAGGTATGGTTACTAAACTAGCGAGCCTATCAGTCACAGAGCTCATCATTAAAAGAATTGTAAAGCACTTTAAGATGTGCCACCAACTCATAGTCTCTGCAGCTTGCACACCCCATGGGGCAGCCCAGTGGCTCAGTGGTTAGAACTACAACCTTGCAGCACTGGGACCTGGGTTCAAGTCCCAGGGTCAACATCTGCAAAGAGTTTGTATGTTCTCTCCGTGTTTGCTTTGCTTATGGCGGTATCATCCTCAGGAATGTAAACGGTCTTTAAAGCATTCTATGCATTTCAACCAGACCCGGAATGGACAGGAGTGTTTTTAATCCGTACAAACCCTCCTCCATGCCTCCCTTGCTTGGGGTTCCTTCTTTACCGGTCAAATAGTGCACTGCATCTGCCCGTCTCCACTGGATTATTAGGATATGCTAAGGAAGAAAAACTAGTCCAATTTTGATCTCTCTGCTGCAAGTTGCTTTGTTGTTTTGACACTTCATAGGGCAGTAGCCAAGTCCGTAATAAACTGGTAGTGGAGATGGCAGGAGGGGAGGCTCTGCCGAAATCTGCACTTAGACACTCAGAAGTGAGGTGATTTACTGACACCAATTGTGAAACAGCATGAAATGTTCTATGCAGGGAAATGAAAGGGACCCACACGTGGAGAGGATTAGGACAATTTGCCATTTCTAAACGTATATTAAGGGTTAGGTTGTCTCTAGGTTCCTGTGCAGCTGTGCAATGTGATGCAAAACCCAACAGGCGATGCACTCGAGGACAAGGCGCTGATTTAACTTTATCAATTTGGCCAAAGATAGAAAAGGATGAGTTTTACATTAATACAACAGAGATAAATTATCAAGAGAATCTGTGAAAGATCAGACAGAAGAATGTTTGTATTTGCACCAAAAAAAAAAAAAAGTTTGTTTTTTACCATTGTAACTTGGAAGAAACAAAAAGTTAAAAAAAATGATACTAATGAGCCATAAGGGCTCTGCTGGCTGTTTCTAGAGCCCCTCAGTGATGTCTTTTCACTGGTTGTTAAAATGAGCAGAGCAGGTCTACCCCCTGTGTTTTCTGCTGCTACTAGGTTACAAAGGGAGAGGGAGTTGGGAGAGAACATTTGAATCTGCACCACTGAGGAACAGAGCCCCTTAGACTCATTAGCATAATTTTATAACTTTATTTTTCAAGGAAAGTTATTTTATTTTACAAAGAAAGAAACCATGAATAACAGGTGATAATGGTTTATCATGCTTGAATTTGATGGAATATTTCCTTTAAGTAAGAGGGAGTTGCAATATCTGGTACAAGTTGTAGACAAGTACTGCATTTAAAAAAAAAAAATTCTCCAAAATAATTCTCCGATGCAAAGACTTTATAATAGTGAGGCCTAGCACTGGGGCTTCCACACATAAGAGGCAGCAGACAAGATCAGGCGTCTCATTTTATTAGCAGCATCTCAGTCGAGCAGATCCTCTATGTGGTGGATACGGGTCATGGAAACACTTGTGTAAATAACAGGCCGTCCACATTCATCCCCCTACAAAGAGAGCAATGTACTGCTGGAACGGGGTGGAACCTACAAAATGCCGGACACAAAACGACTACTGGACCCCTAAATAGAAATTTGTAGCCGAGTTTAAGAGCAGCCATGTGTGACGAGCCACAGCAGGTCTACAGCTAATATCTCCACAGGCTCGGTGAAATGGGGCAATTGACTTTGGATTGTGAAGCTTTATTTGACCTTCTCGGTTTCCTGCTATTAAGTCTAGTTTTTCATAGTTCATTAAGAAGGAGAATGTGTGGAACGTTTGGTTTCAGGTATAACAAAATATCAATAATTCTAATATAAATCATATAAACACTTAAGGAACAGTAAATGGAAAAAACACTTAAAATGCAGAAAAGAAAAAAGCTAAAAATATCTTGGTACTCTTCATCAGATTTCAACTTTATAAAGTACTAACAACGCTGGGTAGATCCTATCATCATGAAGAGAAATATATGGATCTTGGCTCTTTTAGTTTATGTAAAAAATTTACTTTTTTCAAGCAAAGTACTTTGGAGGCATCACCAGAGCCCCTCCGGGATCCATGGGCTTTAGCTATTACACACCTCCCTGAAGCACTTGCGACCCAGCCTCCTGCTCCCTCCTACCGCTAGGTGTCCGAAATATGGCAACTGCACAGACTTACTGCAGCCACAAGATTTTGGACAGTAAGAGGTGGAGAATTGCTTTGGGGGGAGTGGAATAGTCAGAACCCTGGGAGGGGCCCTAGTAAAGGGGTTGTCCACTTTCAGCAAATAATTGATAAGGGTTGTGTAAGGAAAAGTTAGATCATTTTCCAATATTTTTTCTGTATCAATTCCTGACAATTTCCTAGATCTCTGCTTGCTGTCATTCTATAGAAAGCTTCAATGTTTACTTCCAGTGGATAGAAATCTTGTGATTATTATCCCAGAGAGTCATGAGAGCAGTGCACCTGTGTGACATCACATGACCCTCAACAGATTTCCGTCCACCGGAAGTTAACAAAGACGGTTTTTATAGCAGGACAGCAAGCAGAGATCTAGAGAACGGTCAGGAATTGATACAGGAAGAAGACTGGAATATTGTATAACTTTTCACTATACAAAGCATAACAATTATTTGCTGAAAGTAGACAACCCTTTTAAAAGTACATTTTCTAAGTACACTAAAGCAGCACAGCTTCTACTGAACATCTTTTTATTCAAGCTGATGGGATCTACCAGCAGTGCTAATAGTTAATGTGGAAATCTGATGATAGATTTCCTTTAAAGTGGTTGTAACAACTATTTCAGTTATCCTCTATTTAAAGAATAAGGGAGAACAAGCCGATTGCTGGTGGTCCAACTTCTGGGACTCCACTCATCATGAGAAAAGGAACCCCCCAGCAATCTGGAGAACAGGGGACCTGTTCTCACCAATTAATGAAACGGCAGATCAAAAATAAGTATGGCCGCTCCATTCAACAGACATCTGACCTGCCGTATGTAGATGTGATTTTATAGTCTCATGCACTGTACCGGTGCTGTAAATTACAGTGCGCCAGCTAACGCCGTAGTCAATAAGATGAAATTCTAACTAGTGTTGCTTAATCTCAATTCAGTTTGAAACAGCAGATTGACCAGTGATTTAAGTAACCCCTTGTGTCGGGAGGAAGGAGTTGAAAGAGAAGCGTAAGGAAATTGAAAACATAAAAAAAATTAAACAAAAAAAAAAAAAATTGAATGTGTCCACACCAGTTCTGTTTGGTTAACCTCATTAATCCAAGGCCAGATACCGAAAAAAAAAAGACAGCAGGATGGAGGGTCGTGATAAGACAGAGGGGAAAGTCCTTTTTGGCAATGATCAAGTGCTAAAAAGTTTTTCCTGTTCTCACTAATGAGTTGTAAAGTTTCTCAACAAAATTCTAAGAAGAGGACATGATCGGATAAGACCAGGACCCCTGAGCAAGTCAAATGAAGAAAGTAATTACTGCAAATCACTGAAGGAGTTTGGGCGCTTATATAATTTCCTTGCGTATTGTTAAAAAGACTCAAGAATCTCATCATGAAAGTAGACATTAAAAAGTTACATAGATCACACACAGACGGGTGTGTGCAGCCATCAGTGCTTTGTAATAGGCAGAAAACCTAGCATTTACAAATACAGGCAGTCCTCGGGTTACAGACAAGATGGGTTCTGTAGGTTTGTTCTTAAGTTGAATTTGTACTAAAGTCGGAACTGTATCTTTTATAATTGTAACCCCAGACAAATGTTTTTTGGTCTCTGTGACAATTGCATTTTAAAAATGTTGGATTGTCATAAGAACCAGGATTAACAATAACACTTAAAGGAGTATTTTCCTCTGGGCATTCACATTCATTTTCATTAATCTGCCATACATAAACATTTCTTCAATTAGAGGTTATTAAAAAAATTGTTCCTGTGTGAAGATAATTTCTCATAAATGTAGTCATATGGTCCCTTAGAATCAAGACTGTGTCCTTGGATACAGCCACCTCTGATGGAGTGATTGCACAAAGATTCAAAGGGTTTTTGTACATGAAATGCCCGGGTTACTGCAGGTCCCACAGCCGTCCTGTGGTAATGATTGCTGAATCCAGGAGGTCAGACAGGGCTCAATAGCGCATCTCTGGCCACTGCTGTCAATATGTGAGATGGTTGTATCCGAGGAAGCTGATCTTGTTCCTAAGGGACAACATGGCTACATTTATGAGAAATTATAACCACAGAGGAACATTTTTTAATAACATCCAATTATACATACATGTGGCAAATTAATTAAATTAAATGTTAATGCCCAGATGGGAATAGCCCTTTAACTGCAGACACCTTCACTAACTGTTATAACTGTTTATTATAGCCTAGGTCTAAAATACAGAAGAGGTACTTAAAAAGGTCCTTACCTCTAATGGAGAATCACAGAGGAACCTTGTGAACTATCCCAGAAATCAACATCAGGAGTCATGGGAGGAAAGAATAAAAAACACAACGTTAAAAACAAATATATAACATGCTAAGTGATAGTTTGTATCTTTAGTGTAGTATCTAACCTGGTAGACTTAGGGGGACATAAGGCTTCAGGAGAAGGATGAGCGTTATACTCGTTTATAGCAGCAGTGCACATACTCGACTACCATTCCAATCAAGCAGGAGGGTGCACAAGACCCCCACTTTTATGAGTATTGGATGTCCTACCACTCAGACACTAGGATAGGATAGGTGATGCTGTCTCCTCCTCTGTAAAGTCCACTATTCAATTTTAGCACAAATTTTGGTAAGAGCTCTGAATTGTGCAGTTTCTATGTTATTTATCCTGGAAACAATTAACTGACAACTAATAGCTACCATTTTCCAAGTCAAAGAGGCATTTCTAACCTTTTGAAGGCGATACTGATGCCCTACCATTACCAAAAGTCACCAATATCAGATTGTTGTGGGTTTGACCCCCTGAAAACGCCACTAATCATCTCTATTAAGCAACAAATAAAAAATGAAAACAGGAGCAGACAGCTCTGTCGTCTTTGTAGTTGCCTCAAGTCCAAAGGAGCTGATCTGCAGTAACCTGGTCTGACCACTATTCAGAGAACGGGGCTCTCTCTGCAGCAGTGGGAATTCTTGATGAACGTCAGAAGGCTGCATCACATGGAACGTATCACACATTCCACAAATTCTGCACTCCAGGGTCCAACATTGGATGTATCATACATCCCTCGGATGCAGCTAGATCCATGATTGGGATGAGATTTGCTGCTGTTATACGGTCCATACAACAAAGCCATCTATAGAAAGGCCAAACTAGGGAAATGGAATTTAAGCAATTATTTGCAAGAAAAATGAAAAATCAACTGCACAACGCTAAGTTCTGAGAGATGCTCCAAAATTATTAAATGGTAGAACTCAAATTTTTAAGCACATGTCAGAGGAAGTGAGAGATCTTCTTAAATGATTAATATGCCGTTTATTCAGAAATTGTACATAGGTCAGGAAAGAGACAACTTAAGGAGGGCAAAAAAAATTCTCGGCCATTGTTAACCTTTCATCGGAACGTCTTAACAGGAAACGAACAGTATTTGTCTCTGCTTTGTGCCAGGTTTTATCTAATTAGCAATTAGTGCTGTAACTTTTCTCGCTCTGGCTGCCGAACACGGCCTCTCTTGGCTGAACACGAACAGGAATGTCCTTGCAAGTAACCAAAAAGAGATTAGTCATGTTCTGATAGAGAAGGTTCACAAATACAGCCTATATATGGTAAGCGAATGGTTTATTCCAAGTGTCACTTCTCTTAATGCGGTTCTGCTTTGCGTCCGCGTATGTTTATTTCTGGACAGTTCAGATGTAAATTTACCACTAGTGGAGCTGGATTTTTGTAATGTAAACACTATAGCGAGAATTTATGCTCCTGGACATTCACTTAAGAGGTGATGCAGACCCTGGTGTTCATTTTTTTGTTGTCCTTAGGTTTACACTATTCCTCTTTAGCAGTAGCTGTGCACGGGGTTAGGACATGGAGATACATGAACCAGCTAAACTTTTTCCATCTCTATTTTTTTTTTAAAGAGTGTCCCCCATCTATCAGATGCAGTGTTCTGTATGTATATGTTGCAGATGTTCCAGATGTATTATCCCCATGCTTCCGCCACTAATACGGTTACAGACTTATTCAGCTCCAGCCATGGACGTTAACACACAAGACCTGCATATGACAGCCTCAGAGATTCCTATTCTGGTCACACGACTTTATGGATCCAATTTACTGCCAATTAATAATGAGAATAGCAGCATATGGTGAGTAAAGGCGTGAGCCACATTAAAGGGCAAATCGCTGCGAATGAGCGGACGTATTTCACCACATGCTGAATGAAGTTAATTAACGCTCAGATCTAGGACTAGGAAGAGATTTCAAAGAACTGCCAAAAAATTTGCCTGCCAAAAAAGTTAGTTGCCTTACCAGGAGGATAACAGAAGCACCGAAAAGTGCATATTAAATAAAATACAAAGAATTTAAAAATCAGACCACCACAGAACTCCAAATTAAAATGCAAAAAAGGGAAACAAGGTCAAGACACAAATATTTTTAATATAAAGGGGTTAAATGATCAAACAAAAGTTCCAATCACCCCTGGTACTGGTAATAAAATACCGCCTTCCGGAAATTCCTATGTTCCTAGGTTAGTTGACACGATGACGCATATATACACACGCTCAAAAATAATGCGCCCAAAAAGAAACGTGGCTTTGAAACTCAGCATTCGGTTACATCTTCGGTTGCATTCACATGTCCTGGCGGAATTGCGTTTTGAAGAGCAATTCAATCAGAGCGGGGCGAGATTTGTTCCTATCGAATATATAGGATTCAATAGGTTTTGCATGTAAATAACTGGAACGAGTATTTGTTTCAGTTGAAACTAAAGTTGAAATTTGTGCGTCACAATTAAATTTAAGCAGAAAGTGTGAGTGCAGCCTTAGGAACACATATAAATTATTACAGACGTGGTCTGGTAAGACACAAGGGGCTGACACATGGTCTACCACTGGGTAGTGTACCTCTTGGTGAGCTCACTCCTGACGCTACTTGACAACATTTTGACCATTTGGCATATACGATAAATGGATGTAGATCGCTGGATAGAGAGAAGCAGGATGGTCCATTTGCAAGGACTTAGCAGAAAGAAATGTGAAGTCATGCAGTTCATTACTTGTCCTGCCATAGACAAGAGGTGCTGTGAATAAAAAAACCTGGAGAACTACCTTCTAGGAATGTGTCGTCTTAAGCGACAGATCCAGGTTATGCTGAAGCGGTTTGAGGATAAAGACCTTGTGGTGAGTCCTTCAACCCAGTCTTTGCTTTTGGATGGACACATTGGGGCACACATTTACTTACCCGTCCCTGCCTGATCCCCGTAATGCATTGTCCGACGATCCTGCACGGCTGCCGCGATTCACAAAGGGCATGCTTCCAATTTCCTGCATGTGTCACTTCCCCGCTCAAGTCCGCCGGAGTTCACCTTCTTCTTCCCGGTGCATGTAAGTGCTTGGTATTGCGACACAATTAAATGTTAAATCCCGGGCGTTGTCCGAATCCATCGGATTGTCCGACGGCCCGACCCCCGATTCGTTGCACGAAACCCGGTGCAGATGCGCCAAAATCCGATCGCGTACGCCGTAATCCACGGCGCGATACCCTAAACCATTGGAAACCTCGACAGAAATGTGGCCGCGGGCCCTTAGTAAATAAGTCCCATTGCCTCAAAATATATAGCCATGAAATGATTCTGGAACAAAAGTATTTACCAAGTCAGACATGTCAGGAGACAGACCTAAAGCACTTCCCATACAGTGCATATGTCCTTCTTATGCAAAGATTTCAAAGACCTTAGTTACATGTCTACCCATAAAAATACTCATAATATCTACATAAGTGATTAGTGTCTGATATTCCAGAACATCTAAATTTCGAATATACCACAAACAACAAACGATACAGTGTTGTTTGTTTGGGATAAAATTTGTTCTGATCCCTACAAACAGCAACATGGATATCTCAGAATAGGCAAGGAGTATGGAAAAGTTCCAAAAGACTTCAACCAATCTATTACGTTCATGTCCATGAGGGTCCCCATGGGCAGCACGGTGGCACAGTGTTTAGCACTACAGCCTTGCAGCGCTTGTTTCCTGGGTTCAATGTCCCATCCAGGTCAACATATTCTCTTCGTGTTTGTGTGGGTTTCCTCCGGGTCCTCTGGTTTCCTACCACACTCCAAAAACATACTGGTAGGTTGATTAGATTGTGAGCCCCATGGGGACAGGGACGGATTTGGCAAGCTCTGTGTAGTGCTGAGTAATCTGTAAGTGCTACATAAAAAAAGGAATTATTTTCATGCACAAAACTGCAGGCGGGCCTGTGACATGGCTACACAATTGCACTGAGCAGCCGAGGGAGTGCTAGGAGCTAAAACAGCAATAACACCGAGTATAATTGTAAAGTAACTGATCTTTATTGGTGTTAACATCTCTAGGGGATTGAGATGTGAGAATTTTATTTAGTAGGAAAACCCCTTTAACATTGAACATATGGCTTCATCATAATTTCTTAAAATGAAACATAATTTCAATGAAAATTGCTACATAACGGATCTCAATGCAAAGTTTCTTTTTGGTTTTCTTTGTCTTAGTAGTCAGAGTTCATATATCCTGACAGTCGTATTAATAGTCTGCCCTGCAGGTGAACTTTCTACGAGTGACTGGCGTTTCTCCACTGATACATATGGCTCCGGAGATACAAGGAAGCCTGTAGCAGGCGGAGAGCATGGGTCAATCATATGGGTTCTTCATAGTTTGGTACAGTCTGCCCTCTTTATAGGGCTGGCACCGTGCAAATACTCGCTCATTTACAGTTCCAGGAATAGACAACTTTAATCCCACAGCTGCAGGAGCAGCCCCCCAGGCAGGAGGGCTTGGCATGCCCAACCACGGCACATCCTGCTGCCCTACATTTTCCAAGTCTGATAGAAAAGCAGAGGGCACAAGCCATTTCACACCATTGCAGGGGACCGGGTAGTTTGATGTCTGTAAATCTTTCAGCACATCGCTGTTCATAGCAACAGATTCCCCAAGAGGTCTGGACAACCTTACTCACTGCTACTAGTGCAAAGAAAACAAGAAGCTCACAGCCAAGTCTTCTCCTCAACAGGGGAAGGCTTCATTTACTAAAAATGTTATAAGCGGCCACCACACAGCCAATATATAGATTTTTATCTAGGTAAACGACTGTAATTTACCATGGTGGACCCAGGGCCGCTACTAGGAGGTTTGGGGATCCTGACTGGCAAACTTTGTGGGCCCCTTACCCCCCACAGAATGATAATCCGGCCCTGTGTGCACAGTGAGTTTCCTGAGGGTTCTCTGTGACTTGGGTGCCCCCCCTTCTCCTTGGGGCCCTCTGAATACGGTCACACTAAACTCCCCCTGATGTCAGCCCTGGGTGGACCTCTGATAGGACACTCCAACCAACCCTATACTGGCTAGAAAAATGAAAAGAGAAATAAAGCGTGCCCCTGGTTTATCATGCTTAGTTTAAAGGCAACATACCATGAAAATCAACAGGCAAAGTAGCATTAGTGGAAAAAATAGCTGTATTTTTACTGTACATATTATATTTTTCTATATTATTTTTAGGGTGGCCATTTTACTGAACTACTATTAACAGGTTTTAGAGACCATGGAACTGCCAGCCGTTGGCAGAACAGTGGAGCCCTATAGTGGAAGTAGGATTGACGCTCTATTTACATCTATAGGACCGCACAAGAACATAACAACATAGAACTGAATTCACAGAGTACTTTTGGTCCAGCATTCTGACAATCATGAGGGTGATTCTATTGGGCAGTAAATTTAATTTAAAAGGTGATAAAGTAATTCTGGGCCCAAAGAAATCCATTTCAATAATACAGACCATTAGTATTTCTATTTATTTTCTGCCAGCAATTCACGGATAGCTGCCAGAAATTAGAACTTTTCTCGTGACCTTCACATCTTGAAGGGAGCGAGCACAATACCTGTTCTACTTTATCTTGTTACAGTTATTGTGTCATGTAGAAGGTAGAACAATGCACTGGCAAGAGTCTTCAGAATGACAAGATTACAGGGCTAACCATTGCCAAGCGATCAGAATGGGCCGTTATTCGAGCACTCATTCTCCTTAAGTGGCTGTGAAATCTGGCAATTATAATTAGGAAATCACATGCAACTGGATACTCTTGTTAACCCCTATATATTCACAGTTCAACATATACCCCAAGTCATTGCCACTAGGCTGCTAATCCTTCCCTAGCCGGAATAATCTCCATGGTATTAGATGCATAAACAAAGTAGGGTAATGGGTTTCCCATCTTTGTGATTGTACTGAACCTTTTGAAACTGAAAAACACAAATCTCTGATACGGTAAAAAAAAATGTATAAAATAAAAGTATAAAAGAGTATATAAAAAAGTGTAAAAGAAAAGCATTTCACAGAATATTCCACTTATTTAAATTTAATGACCCTCAAAAAAAAAAAAAAAAAAACATTTTATAATTGTAAGTTGAAGTGGAATCAGGGAAAGCGAGCAAGCAAAATGATTTGAGTAACTTTGTTTAAGGGCTACCATTGGTTTCCCCCGCTGGAGTCCAGAGTTACAGATTTAACCTTGAATGTCTGAATGGAGCACATCAAATCAGTAATTTTAGGTTTTGTCTGGTAAATCTGGCGTGTGCAAGGGGCAGGTTTGTCACTCAAAAGCATCCAGCCTTAAAGGATATCAACCACCAGAATACTGGTGGTAGAGTGTCCTAAATAGGCTGCTCGCTACATCTAGGGGATGTGGTGGGGACTGTTTTTTACATGTATTTTGGTTTCTTTATTGACAAAATAATAACTTGTAAAAAACGCTGGAGGCACTTGAGCACCTCTCAGCTTTCCCGGATTTTAATATTTTCACGCCCCCGCTGCAAGCCTCCTACTGCTGTCGGCCTGGGAACTAGGAAAGAGCACAGCCCCGCTCTCTCCACGAACCGGCTCTGATGTCATGGCTGGATCCTAGTTCCCCGGGCTGTGGCAGATGGAGGCTGGCAGTGGGAGGCGTGAACATATTAAAGTCCGGGGAAGCCGAGAGACGCTCGAGCGCCGTAAACCTGCGCGCCTCCAACACTTTTACAAAATTATTATTTTGGCAATAAAGAAGTCGAAATACATGTAAAATACAGTCGTCGCCCCCCCCCCCCCCACCCCCTAGACATAAAGAGCAGCCTATTTGGGAAACTCTACCACCAGTAATCTCATGGTAGATGTCCTATAATGTTGATGGCTAGACAACTGGGTCAGAGAACCCCAAAGACGGAAGGTCTTGTGTACCTTCTGTATCAAAATAACATACTAATGGGGCTACTTCCGTCATCGCACACAGTAGTTCCTGTTCCAAAATTTCACTCTCTGTGTAGCACAAAAGAATTTGTTGAATAGGCAAATCATTCTCTATACTGCAAAATATAACTTTCGAACATTCCTCTGTTCCTTCAAACCACAAAAACTAAATATAACTTAAGGCAAACCTTTCAGTTGTTGGAACACTCTGGATTCTGATCATCTCTACCTTTAGGATCCTTAATAGTAGTTTGGTCTATAGACAACGTGAGTGTTTTGCTTTCAGCATCAAACATAAACTCGCTTTAAGGCTTCAGACAAAGGCCCATCTATACTGACTGTAGCCTGACATATAGCAATGTCACATAAACGTGCAAATGTTTCATCTTGAAGTGCCTTAAGATCCTAACGCAGTGCTCTTACCCGAACATCTGTTACTTCTTAACCCAACACCCACTACTTCTATCTGAAGGGCTCTATAGTCTGCTTGGCTGAAGTCTCAGGCTGGAAAAATTAAGATAAGTGAAGAATAACAGGGGGAAAGTAAATGATCGTGCAATTACTGGCGTCGGGTTCAATACTCCATAAAAGAGTGTGATATGCCTTGTGTAGTGCTTGAGTAGGCACCAAAGCACACAGGGGTTCAGTAAACAACAAAGTAACCTCTACGTAATGAACCCTTCAACACAACTGTTCCCTTAGTAAAATATACTATGTCAAATTCACTCCTAGAACACAATATAATGTATAGGTTGGACTACATGGACTGATGTCTTCTACTACTATGAGTACCAGGAACACTCCAGTCACAGCTAATTTATTAAGTAAAACATGGGGCAAGGCCTGAAGGCAGGAGGATCTGCACAAGAGATTCGTTCAGGATCTGCATAAGGTATAATTCAATGAAACAGCTGTGACTGGAGTGTTCCTTTAAAGCGAACCCGTCATCAGAAATTGTCTAAATAAACCTCTAGCAGTACGTTATCAAGTAGCTGAGCAGATTCTAGATTATGTTTCTTCCATGGCCTGGTGTGGTGGCATCATCCAGAAAATCAACTTTGAAGTGAGGTACAAATTGCTTTTATGAAGTCAAGCTTCTCCTGCCTTAGGACGCCCCCTTCACTGTAATTGATGGTCCAGCATCCAGGGACGTCATTGACCAGATCTCCTGAAGTCCAGTGCATGATGTCAAGAGGTGTTCAAAGGTAGGAGGGCTTTACTTCAGTGTAAAACTCTCTAGCTTCCTGACTTTCTACAACCACTTGACACTGAACTTCAAAGTAAATTTTCTTGATGATGTCACCATCTGGGTCCTGAAAGAAACATGATCAAAAAGCTGGTTGACAACATGCCGGTAATTTATTTGGCCAGTTTCCCATGACAGGTTCCCTTTAAGTTAATTTCAGAAGAAACACTTTACATGTCGGTAATGCAGGTATGATATGGATGTTTAAAAGTGTTCCTAATCTTTCAACAAACTTTGCAGAAATCAGTTTGTCTATAGTGGTGTAACTGGCCTTATACGAATATTTACATTACAGGGGTACGACGGGAGTTAACGCTCAGTGGAGGCCAAACAGTTGCATCAGTCACTCATAGGTTATTAAAGCCTCTGCTGGGTGTAAATTATTTTCAACATGGACATTTAAAATAAAGAGAATAGAACCTGTTGCTATGGGAAAATCCCATAGCCAACCACCATAAATATACAGGCATAAAATCCTAAATTCACTCCAACGCCTGTCTTCTCCATTGAACTTCTCTGTAATCTGACACTTCAGACATATTTTGTCCATTTTGGTAGAAAGTTTGAATTCAACAGTGATATTAAAGGGAAATGCAGCGGAGGAGGCATTTTGCTCCAATACCTCTATAAGGATGAGATAGAGACCAACTCCATTCCAATTCCACTGCTTGACAAACTTCTCTCTATTACTGTGTTGCTTTAGATCCAGCTGACAACTGGCGTAGTCTGCCATTTTTTTAACATATGTTCTCTCTAAGTTTGCGTGGGTTTCCCCCCACACTCTAAAACATACTGGCAGGTTGATTATACTGTGAGCCCCATTGGGGACAGGGACTGATCTGGGATTTTTTCAGTTTTTAAAAGCAAAAGACACAGCGATAAACACAAGCCCAATAGAGACCATATCCAAAAAAATAAACAAAAAAAAAAAATAAGGGTCAATATGTCCAATGTCAAAGTGTTCCTCGTAGTCTGCCATTTTGATGAGCCAGCTATACACTAGACACTAGATGCCATTTAAAAGGTGTTCTCCATGATTCTTAAACATAAGAACATTAACATTAGAACATAAACTTCTAATATAAAAAATGTATGGATTTTCTAAAGTAGGTGGAATTACCTCCAAGATGGCCAAGATCGACAACTACAACTCCCATGAAACCTCAGTTCTCAGTAATAGCTCTGCTCCAAGTGATGATCTAACCAACTGTCCTGCTCTGTTACCATGGTAATGATGTGTTCAACTGACATTACTGCACATTACCTCTCTGAGATGGGTCTTGCCACAACACTGGCCATACTAAATGCACTACAAGCAACCGACTACAGCCAAATGTAGTGATGATCACATGACCTGCTTAGGCAGATAGAGGTCATGTGAAGTGGACATATGACCAGCAGCCATCTTCTGTTGACTCATTAAAGGGCCAGTAGCATTTTAATTCTCCATTATAATGTATGACTACAACATTTTTCTTCTAAGGGTAACGCATTTTAAATAACTAATTACATATTAGCTTATATTTTAATGACCCATTTGAATATGTATTATGTTTATTCCTGGAATACCCCTTTAAATTACAGTCTGCCTTTGGGCAGAGTGGTGGGATGAGTAAGGAGGTTTTGTCTTCTTTTAGAACATTGTGAACAATTAAAAAAAAATTATTGGTGAGAAACCTTATTAAACCTACACTATTAACTGTGGATATTACCATATGAGGACCCTCCACATTGTAATATATATGGATTGCATTACTTCAGTGGCTAAAAATAGTACATCTTTTACTAGATTTAAAGTAGGGATTAAAGTCTATTTCCACTTTAGTAAGTTATGTCATGCTCCAAAACGTTTCTATTTTGTATCCATTTCTCTACAGCTCCATCTCCATGGTAACAGACTACAACCCTGTAGTCAGATAATTTATCCTTTATTCAAGCTAATGTCACATAATGCCAATCTACCAATAACATTACACAAGGTTTGTTGTGACCAAAAATACTATATAATAATAACTATAAAATAATTTGATATTTAAAAGAAAAAAAAAGTTATGAATTTTACATACAAATTGTTCAAATAAGGCAATGTGGTATTCACAGTAATATCTAAAGGAATTGACACTGAAAGGATACTTATCCCCTATCCACAGGGTATTAAGACATATTAGGAAAGAATGAGGCATTTTCCCTTGTGGATGGCCATAATATTGTAAATTATGATAGATTTAAGGACAATGGTTCCCAAAATACTAACTCACAAGACTGAAAAGAGTAAGGAATCATGGTGCTAACAGAAATGGTGAAGTGAATCTACGTTTTCCGTTCCCCCTGGTTTCCTCTGTATTGAAGGACCACCTTGTGCAAGAACCAATATTGCCATAAAGGGACCTCTATCCTTGTCCGAGAGCCAAGGCAAACATTCCTCCCCACCACAGCGCTTTAGTGGCTTCTATTTACAGCAGCCAAGGAGAATGGAGGATGCTCACATTACAGAAGTTATGCAAAAGGAGCCAGCACTACATCACTCCACGACATGAAACAATTTTTTGTAAAATAAAACGGTTTATCACACCGGCCTCCTAAGCAATGTCGATAATATTGGCTGACGGCAAGAGCCGAATTGTTATCGAGAGATCTTGCTCAGCTATGAGAAGCAGCTTCACTACACACAGGACAGAGCCTGATACAGTCTATCCGTGGAGTAGTGGCAGTTCTTAACTACAGTGGATTGAGAAGTTACTGATCACTTACTACATGGTTAGGGCTGGTTAAGTAGGAGCCACAACATCAAGCAACCAGTGAGATCTCTGTGTTCTGACTCAGTATACTAGGGAGAAAACTTTAACTCATCATGGAAATTTGTATATATAATATATGCAAGTATAATCCCCTAGTGGAGCATCAATGGCTGTAAGTCTTCACATGCCTGCAAGGCGGCCTTAATTTGCAAAGTCTCTGTAAGGAGAACTTTTAAAAATTCTCTTGAAAATAACCAACATAGGAAGTCTGTAGCCAACTCTTATGGTGAATCAGATTATTTGCATACTGCAGACCCCACTTATACAAAGGAGATTTTACATAATTCTCTTAAAACTTGTTAACCCCTTCCCGCCGCAGCCCTTTTTCGATTTTGAGTTTTCATTTTTCACTCCCAACATTCAAAAATCTGTAACTTTTTTATTTTTCCAGGTACAGAGCTGTGTGACGGCTTATTTTCTGCATAACAAATTATACTTCAAAATGGTGGTATTTAATATTCCATGCCTTGTACTGAGAAGTGGGAAAAAAAATTCCAAATGCAGTGAAATTGGTAAAAAAAAACGCATTTGTGCCGTATTCTTGTGGGCTTGGATTTTACGGATTTCACTGTGCACCCCAAATGACATGTCTACTTTATTCTTTGGGTCGGTACGATTACGGGGATACCAAATTTGTGTAGGTTTTATAATATTTTCATACATTTAAAAAAATTAAAACCTGCTGTACAAAATAGTTTTGGGGGATTTTGCCATCTTCTGGCGCTAATAACTTTTTCATGCTTTGGTGTATGGAGCTGTGGGTGGTGCTTTTTTTGCGGATTTTGATGATGCTTACAATGTTATCATTTTTGTGACTGTATGACCTTTATGAGCACTTTTTATAGAATTTTTAAATTTTTTTTAAATGACAAAAAAGTGCCATTTTCGACTTTGGGCGCGATTTTCCGTTACGGGGTTAAACGCAGTGAAAAAACGTTATCAGATTTTGATAGATCGGGCATTTTCGGACGCGGCGATACCTAATGTGTTTATGATTTTTACTGTTTATTTATATCAGTTCTAGGGAAAGGGGGGTGATTAGAATTTTTAGGTTTTTTTATTATAATTTTTTTATTTTAACTTTTTAATTTTTACTATTTATCAGATTCCCTAGGGTGCTTTAACCCTAGGGTGTCTGTACGATCCTATCATATACTGCCATACTACAGTATGGCAGTATATGGGGATTTTACTACTCATACATGCCGATAGCACATTGTAATGAATGGGTTAACCCGAAGTAGCTTCGGCTCTTCGTGAGACCCGAAGCTACCATGGCGACGGATCGCTGTTACCTGATGATGTCACGGGGAGCGACGATCCACGGAAAGATTTTAAGCCGCCGGCGATCAGCAGTAAAACTCCTGCGATCGGTGCCGGCACCGATCGCGGGTGTTACCGGTAAGCCTTTGCTGCATTATGCAGCAAAGACTTACCGGCTAAGGAGAGGGCTTGGCTTGGTACCGGGACCCGACTATTAAGTCACATGTCGGGAAGGGCTTTAATGGCTTCTGATTTCTAAACCGCCAGCTAACTTTACCAAAACTTTAACAATGTGTATTTTTAGCAAATTTTAAATGTTAACTTAATGTTTAAACAAGAAGTAAATGCAGAATCAGTATACAGATTTTATTTTCCAGTCTGTTACCATGGAGATACATACATTTACATAGAACGGGAAAGATTTATATCTATCACAAAGTACAGGAAAGTTAGACTTATTACGCAAAAAGACTTATTACGCAAAAAGAAAACAAGAGCACAACTTTAAGAAAAACATGATAAACCAGGCACTGTGATAATCTTCTTGTAATTGTTATCCATGGCTTTCTTCCTTCTAAAAATCAACTTTTAAATTATGTTACTTAACCTGTGGGGCTCTATGGGCGTTTCCAGAGTCTCTGAGGGATGTCTTTTAACTGGTAGTTACAATGAGCAAAGCAGGGGGAGACATGTTCTGCTCATTGTAACACCCACCAGAGCCTCTTAGGCATATTAGCATAATTAGGAAAATTGAGGTTAGAAGGAAGGAGGCCATGGATGACAAATATAAAGAAGATTACAACAGTCACGGAGCCTGAATCTAAGAGTAAGTGCCCCTGGTTTATCATGATGGCTTTTGATGGTAAATTTTCTTTAAAAGGGGATTTCCAAATTTCAGCTAATTATTGTTTTTATGCTGCAAATGGAAAGCTTATATGTTTATTTCCAGTGGACAGAAATATGACAATGGTCACAAAGGTGCACGGCTCATTAGTATCACAGAGAGTGATCAGAACAGTGTGATATAACGAGTCGTGCACCTGTGTGACCATGGTCAGATTTTTGTCCACTGGAAATAAACATATAAGCTTCCTATAGAATGGCAACAAGCAGAGATCTAGAAAACCATGAGGAATTGACACAGAAAGTATATTGAAAAATTATATATTTTATCATAAAAAATTTGACATTAATTTGCTGTAAAAGTTGTGCTTTTTTTACGTAGTCCTAGTGTACTGCAGAGTTGGTGTTTTGGAGTTTTTTATTTCCCCTGAATATGGATTTATATTTTGATGTCTCCACAGAAGTTGAAGTTCTGAAAAAGGTAATAAGTCATTCAACAAACATGCAGAACGAGATGGAAGGAACCGAAAAATCAGGACGTGTTTTGTCTCTTCGCAAACGCATACTTTTACTCCCTATAAAGCTTTGTGCCACTTGGCAGCACGAGCTGGAACTGCAGTAAAGTCAGGGGGAAAAAAAACTCACTCACACCTACTCTGCCATTTTTACTGTTTGAAAAGTTAATAAACTTGTTACCTTATGAAACAAAGGCTGCTTTGCCTGAAATCCAGAGCTATTACAGAACCTGCAGTTCTGACCGTGCAGCCACGAGATTATAAAAAGGGGGCTCAGAAGGCCATGTACAGGAACAGCTTAAAGTAAACTTTATCTAGAACATTACACAGTCAGATCTGCAAAGTACATTAGCGCACAAGTCATTAATGCTCGTCAGAGCGAGCACGGAATAAAGGGCGAACTGTGGAGCCGCCTTGCACAGCCTGCAATTAATAGGAATTACAGAGACAAAACAGAAGCCGCAATGGTTCTTGTCTATGCAAACGATCAATGCTTTCTGTGTACTTTGGATGTTACTGTAACAGAATGTGCCAAAAAAATCCTCAGAAATACTTAATTGAAGAAAGGCATTTGCAAATTGTAGGTGCGGTGAGGAAAGTAGAATTTATGTCAAAGGGAAGGGGTATACTGTAGCAAAAGGCAAGGGATGCAAGCTCCAAAGATTTCGTATGGCTCCTAGATTAAAGGGGATGTCCACTTTCAGTAAATAGCGGGTATTGTTTATATAATGAAAAGTTTTACAATTTTCCAATATATTTGCCGTATCACTTCCTCTTGGTTTTCTAGATCTCTGCTTGCTGTCATTAAACAGGAAGCTTCATTGTTTATTGTGGACAAAAACCGATCCCTGGTCATGTGATGTCACACAGGTGCATGGCTCGTTATATATCGCAGAGATTAATCAGAGCTATGTGTTATAATGAGCCGTGCACCTGTGTGACATCACATGACCAGGAACAGATTTCTATCCACAGGAAGTAAACATTACAGCTTCCTGCTGACAGCAAGCGGAAATCCAAAGAATCATAAGGAATTGATACAGAATGTATATTGGAAAGTTGTATAACTGTTCATTAGACCAACACGATCAATGATTAGCTGAAAGTGGAAGAAGTCTTTAAAATTAATTTTCTATGCCAAAAATATTAATATTTGGAAGTACGAATCTGGAAAAGGCCTCATGGACATGACCGTATGCATCATGCGGTCTCATTATTACGGCTGTCAAAACAGAACGTGCGTCACCTGTATGTAACCCATATGCCACCATAAACTAGCCCTATCTGGAAAAAATAAATAAATAAATAAATAAATATATGGTGGGTCTCCTGTGCAACCTACCCCAAAAACTGGCCGTATAAGATGGACAACACCTTATGTAGGTGTGTTTTTTTGTACTCCCATAGACTTCCATGAAAAGACTGCATTGCAAAAACATAAAAAAACAAAAAATAAGACGTGTTCAATTTTTTTAACGTTGTGACCAGTTCACGGTACAGTGAAAAATGCGGTGACCACATACATAACTGTATTTATTATTATTATTCAATGGGGCAGTTCTTTTAAGACCTTTAAAAACCTTGCAATTTTACATCTAAATAACCGTTGTGTGCATGAGGCGCTGCTTTAAGGTGGTTAAGTAAACATAGCAGGACTGCAAAACGCGTTTCGGTCCTGTACGTGGGCCTTCATCAGCTGTCAAGTTAAATATAAAAAAAGAGGCAATTTAGTAATTATATGGGGCAGCATGGTGGCCTAGCAGCGCTGGGGACTTGGGTTCAAGTCCCAGGGTCAACATCTGCAAAAAGATTCTATGTTCTCTCTGTGTTTGCGTCGGTTTCCTCCCACACTCCAAAACATACTGGTAGAATAATTAGATTGTGAGCCCCTGTGGGGACAGGGACCAATTTGGCAAGTTCTGTGCAGTGCTGCGTAATCTGTGTGCGGTATAAATAAAGGAGTTATTATTATTATTATTATATAGTAATTATATTCTGTATCCTTCCACATCCTCCTTTCCTATTTTGGTTAACCCCTTGGATGCTGAGAGGTTACGGTTTTTCCCAGTGATTATCCCAAAATATTAATAGGCGATTGATGAGGGTGCAACATAAGGCATCGTTGACGATCGGCTGATCAATCTGTAGTGTAGTGACCATCTAATAAATGGAAGCCTAATCTGCAGTAAGCCAGCACAGCCACAATAATGAAGCTGTCCTCTTCCTGTTCTATGGATAGGTCATATACACCTCACGGTATACGATATTCAGCAGCTTTCCTCCATAAGCCACAATGTAACGTCCCTCTCAAAAATGTGCAAATATTGCTGCACACATCTGTGGCTGGACTGTGAAAAAACCGAACACGTACTGGCTGGATTTTACAGACTGACCCCAGCGGAGAGGATGAGACTCCGTGCACCTGATATATGATACAAGGAGTCCCTTCTTCCCAGCTGGACAGCAACACAAAACTGTTATCATGGACTCAGATCGGCGAGTCTTGCCTTCTGCACTGTGTCCGGTCCATTTTTCACAGATCAAACACCGCTGCATGCAGTTGGCCTTCCTCGTTGAGTGCAGGATGACTTAGACTGAGAAGACGCACTCTACTGGGAATGTTCGACAAGGCTTATTTGGCTTATTAGTTTAATTTTAAGTTGAATTTTGGAAGGAAGGAGGCCATGGATAACAATCAACTATTCTAATGAGCCTGATGGGCTCTGGAGGGGGTGATACCAGAGACCCTCCACGCTGGAGCACTTCCCTCCTTCCACTAATTACATCAGGCAGAGTGAAAGGGAATTGTTGATGTAGCAGGGGGAGACAGTGTAACGGCGTGTGAAGCTGCAGCATGGAGGGGCTCTGGTAACACCCTAAGGACCTTTACGAGCTCATTTGCATAATTTTATAAGTTGCTTTTAGAATAAAGGAAGCAATGGATAACACATATAATAAGATTGCCACAGTCGAAGTGAATGGATCTATGAACAAGTGTACCTGGTTTGTCATGGAGGTAGTTTTCCTTTAAGTGTTTGGTGCAAAAATTGACATTGTTTTTAAAAACAATCTAGCTATGTAAATTCTCTAGCAAACTCAGCATGTTGGTTTCCTTTTTTTTTTTTGCAAATTGCTTTGCAGTATCGATTGATTTGTGGCACAAATTGTCCTGTGTGCACAAATATGTTACACTAGCAGTTTCCTAATATAACGCAGCTATATGCATGTTCATAGCTGTGTCAAAACACACTGGGAGATGTAGTGCAACAGCTACGGAGCCACCGATTAAAAATCACCATCCGACAGGCCTGTAAACGTAACACAGACTGTGCACTAAATGTGACGGCAAATCGCCTGCAGGGGGCGACAGACCATCCAGGTCAAAACTACTCAATTATCAGTGTTGTCCCCAAACTTCAATCGAAGGACTATAAAATATACATTTCCCATTAAAGATTTGTTACCCACATGATTTGGAGGTTAACAATTGGTTTTCTATCTACAGCGAGCGTTGGGTGAAGGGTTAAATATGAGAGAAGAAGGGGCAGGGGGGAGCGATGGAGAGAAGGCATTCCATCACTATGCTGGCCAGCATCCCTGCACATGCTGTTACTGCACAATGTCAAAGCTGTGATTGTCCCTCGGAGCTGGAACGCGCTGGGCCCGGTGTGCTTGCCTCCTGCATTTCCGTCTCACTGGCGGGTGGCTGTGGTTTAGAAAGCACGCAACATGTACCCCTTGTGAAGAAGGGGGGGGGGGGCCCGAGCTGATGTAGTACAGGAGAACAGAGGAGCGCTTGTTCACCTTCTCCCACCAAGATACACAGAGATTTAAAGGTCTCGTCTAGCCTCTAGTACCCCATATTCCACCCCAAATTCCATCTCATGAGGCAGCCTTACAAATACACCTCAGCCACAACAGAACATACAAGGATAGAGAGAATTTTAGAAATATGTTATATCCAGGACGATCCCTTTAACATCGCCAGTCACCAATTACAGTGAAAAGTGGGAGCTACTGACATGCGATCACTTCAGGCGATCCCAACTTCAGTTCTATGGCACTTAGAATCATCAGGCCTGCGGCTCTGTGAGCTACAGAACTGGTGATCAGGTAAAGGAAATCTACCATTAAAATGAAAAAAAAAAACCTCATAGATCCAGGCACCGTGACTGCGGTAATCTTCTTTTATTTGTTATACATGCCCTCCTTTCTTCTAATATCAAGCTAATGAGCAAGAAGGGTTCTGTGTGGTGTTAGCAGGGCCCCACAGGGCTGCAGATTTACAGGCTGTTACACTGTATCACCCTCCCCTTGTTCTCTCCAGAGTTCCCCTTTCTTCTGCATGATGCATTCTCATACATTGGGGGGGGAGGAGGGGGTTGTGCTCCTGCACAGTGAACGGCGGATTATCTACGTGTCCTTACTGATACAGTGGGACACGTCGCCTGGCGACTCCTCCAAGCCCCTACATGCAAGGGGAGAAGGGAACAACGGAAGCAGCCAGATTGGCTGCTGCCGATGTAAGGGGTGTTTCTCCATTGATGTCATTGTTCTTATATGGACAATGACATCACCGGCGTCCTCCCTCTTGCTGAGCGCTGCATCCACTCAGTGGGGTGGATGAGGAGATGCAACATGTTGCATCCGCTCCCTATAGGCTTCTTTGGTCTCTGCTGCTCAGCAGGAAAGAGCAGGATGGACAGACGTAGCTTGCTGCCTCCTTACATCCTGTCTGTTTTAATGGATGCGTTGTATACTGGTCAGACAAAGGCAACAATTATGCCTCCATCTGCTAGTATATGTCTATGGACAAGTGTATAAGTTGAGAGTATTCCCCAAAGTATAACCTCAGTGTACACACTGTAACCCCGCCTAACAGCCTGTAAGCTACAGAGCGGAGGGGCTCTGGTAACACCCAGACTCATGAGCATAATTTTAAAAGTTGGTTTTAGAAGGAAGATTACCATTACCAATATAAGAAGATGACCACCATAATGCATGATTTTGATAGTAGATTTCCTTTAAATTCGTTTAAAGGTGCATATAAAAATCTAACTCCCATCTTTTCCTTTAACTGCCTGTATCTCAGAATCAGAACCCTGATGCAATCCGAAAGATGAGATACTGGTTCTAGGTGCTAGAGAACTGATGATAGCGGTTCTGAAATGAACTTCCATTTCATTGAGATTATTAAAAGGTAAACAAGTGAGATTTCACATTAAAGAGGGATGAAGGACATTTCATCCACTACTTGAGGGGGGGCTGGTAGTTTAATTAGCTAAAACAGGTGACAGGTTCCCTTTAAATAGAGGTCTGGTGTCAAAGGGTAGAGGGTAGCCTCTGCAGGGTAAGTCTTATTAAAGGTTGCAAATAGGAGCAACCATGTAACACACAGATCTCAGAATGGAACTCAACTCACAGAATGTAGCAAATGGGAAATCCCTTTCAGTTAAACTGATAGAACAGAAGCAGTTGCCTTTTGTAAAAAGTCAACTTTTACAAAAGGAAAGAAAAAGAGCTAAAAAATATGATATTATTGGTTGCTATGAAATTTTCCTCGGCTTTGCAGACAACCCCTGATGGGCTGCTGCCAAAATCCGCCACATACTGGGCTTCCAAAGCAAACTTTAAGTAGGCACAAGAGACCTGAAGTTGGCATCGGGATTCAAAAGATACACAAATAAAAAGATTCCCATCTAAACTACAGCCAATAAGAGGATATGGTGGCATTAGCAGAGTGTTCTAGGGTATGAGCCGGACTATAAATCAAAAAAATTTTTCTGCTAAATTTCTTCAGACTGGGTGTATAAGAACTTGGTCACAATGGTCCATTTGATAAACCTGCATTACCGCTAAGTAGGTAGTAAGCACCAAACGGAACATTTCAGACACTACTAGATTTAGGATTCCCATGCGCCCACAAGTACTCGGTGCCAGGGAGCAGCTGCTGCCACTTACTGTTTTGAGTGTCTACCGCAAGCACTTTTAGGTAGGTATGGCCCACAACCACAGCAGTACAGAGACTACCAGAGATGTGAGTGCTGCACCAAGGGACAAGGGATACCTTTTAGTATCACACAGTGGTTTACTTGCCCAATTCCTCATTTAACTTTAGAGTTCTTGGAATATGTCTATATTTTAGGTCAGAGCATAATTTAAAAATCAGGACCATTTCCATCTCCGTATTCACAACTTACAATCCAACCTTTATCTCACTGCTGCACAAATATTATCTGTCTGCATTTCAAGGGGATGTGAACATAGAGGTAAAATATAGAAATAGGATAAAGTAGACTGACTGTCCGCAACCAACCAGCATAAAAAAAGTGTAAAACCTTAAAGAGTTCAGGTAAGTAAGTTGTATACTGAATGAAATAGTATTTTCTAGTGGGTTATGTTTCAAAGCTAAAAAATCAGACAGGCCCTGTATTTTACCCCTCTGCACAGGAATTTCTTCAGTCCATTGAAAAAGAACCTTGTGCTGGTCTGATCCCATGGACTTAGTACAGTACAATGGATGGGAGTCCTTGCATCATAGTGAAATATAATGCAAGGAGTCCCTGCAACACTGCCAGCAGACAGGGACTCCTTGCATAATATTTATGTATAATGCAAGCACTGCACTGTGCTTGGTCCATAGGATCTGATGGGTCTATTTCCACAGAACAAACACACTCACGTGCAGACGGCCTTTGGCTGTATAATCCTCCACTTTAAATAGGCTGCAGCACAATTACAGTCCTGTACTGTCTCTAATGGATGCATCCGGTACTGCAGCTTGTGAACAAGACATTTTCTTCTACTTGGCATCTTGTTTGTTGTCCTTCAAAATGTTCCCCAGAGCAATTCATTGCCCTGCGTCATATTTACACCTATGAATCTATGGGGCCCCCCTTGTTCTTTGCAAGCAGAAATGACTCACGAGCAAGAGTGCGTAAAACCTGATCTGGACATCTTCAAAAAAAAAAAAAAAGGAGGCCATAAAATACCCTGGAAAAGCCGGAGCAAATACACCTTCACAGGAAAAATGTGAGTCATTATCCATGTAACCCTGGTGCAGGGACAGCTGCTGCAGCGTGTGAGGGAAAGGTCATGACGTATCATGGAGTAATTGGAAAGGAAAAAGTAGAGAGAAGGTGGGAAAGGGACAGACACAAAACATACAGTTACAGCAGGCAGGCAATACCTCTTCAGGTCCGCATTCATAAGGAAGGTCCTTGTGGACGCACATCTGGTACTTGGCATAAAGAGCGGCTGAAGAATCGAAGGAAGCCACAAATTCAGGGTCCTCCATGGAAGCCGGAACTAACTTGACCTTCAGGGGTAAGGGAAAGTCAAGCTTAGCTACAGAACGACACAACAATGGACAAAGCTTCTGAAGTGGTCCCTCTAGATGAAGATGCTAAATTTTCACCTGCTACAGTAAGAAGAATGCATGAGAATAACAATCCCAAAAAACTTCGGAGAACAACAAAGGCTCCAAGTGTCTACGTCTTCAGATGTTTCACCTTTGGAAAGCGTTACCTGTAAATTATTAGGCTGGGAAAACACAAACCAATACAGTGCTGCCCGCATGACGCTAGGCACGAAACTGATCAAAGGTGGTCATGAAGGAGGCAACTCCTCATTACAGCTCTTAAGAGGTGGTCTGCATGTCACTTGATTAGGGAAAAATTCAATAAAACATATTGGGGGTAAAGGAGCAGGGATTATAGAAGTCTGCCTATGCCTGCACCCCCACTACAAATGTAAGAGGTGGGCTGCTAAGAAATGAGGAAGAGCATTAGGGGAAAGGAATTAGGACCAACGTATCTACAAAGGGGGCCACAAACGGATTGTGACCAATGTCATTTCCATTAGGAACAATCCTTTGAGAACTTTTCTCTTATGTAAAGGTTTGTTGGATATTATTACGATATTATTATTGCCATTACTGCACCCACCTATAGCGCCACTGCACCTGCAAAGTAACAAAGCCATATTGTGCCATCATGGGTAGGAGGCTGGGGTGCAATGATCTAGCACCACATGTTTGCCAAACCTTATAGAGTTAAGGGCAAAATATATAAAGAAAACTGTTGTCACATGTTCTCGGTCTGCATCGGCAGGAGTAATAGAAGATTATAGAAGTTAACAGAAGAATAAACAAAACAGAATAAAAAAAAAAAAAAAAAAAGATATATGGGATAACCGTTAAGGTCTGTTAGCCGGAGGTCCCACCTCTAGGGTCAATATTGATTAGGTGAAGAGGGTACCCTACCCCACTGCTGAATGGAGAGGTGAGGACATCCTTGTTAGAGTCTGAGACCTTATACTCACCTGCACAGATCCCCAGCTACTGCCATTCTGTGTCCCTACTGTTCTCCCCTTCCTACACCCATCCTAATCTGGAAAGCAATGGCTGGGAATGATCACTCTGCCAAGGCGGGGTGGCGGACGGGTGCAGAAGTAGAGTGTAGCAGAACGGTAGCAGAGCAGGATCGGGAGCGTAAAAGTAGAAGTATTTTTTTTAGTTGTTAATTAAAAAAAAAAAAAAATGGAGTCTGCAGAATCTCAAACAACTTGTAACCCCCTTAAATAAACTAGGTACATTTCATTCCTTCCACATTAACTTTGGCCCGCTGGGAGCGATACTTTAGAGCAAATTTGTTGGGCTCCTATGATGGCCTGTCCAATTCCCATTAAAAAAGAAATGGTGTTGGTGGTGTAAAACTGTATTTACTAAAAAAAAAAAAAAAAAAAAAATATTAACTTTTTATGTCATAACATCAGAAAATAACTACTCTTTATATATACTTCTCCATCCTGCTGAAGACACAGAGAAGCGGTCGGTAGTCCAAAAAAAAAAAAAAAAAAATTGTAAAAAGGGAATCCAAAATTCCATGTGGGCGCTATTTTCCGTTACGGGGTTAAAAGCATTGAAAAACCATTATCATATTTTGATAGATCGGGCATTTTCAGACACGTCGATACCTGATGTGTTTATGATTTTTACTGTTTATTTATATTTATGTCAGTTCTAGGGAAAGGGGGGTGATTTGAAATTTTAGGTTTTTTTATTATAATTTTTTTTTTTTTACTTTTTTTTATTTTTATTTATACTATTTTTCAGACTCCCTAGGGTACTTTAACCCTAGGTTGTCTGATCGATCCTATCATATACTGCCATACTACAGTATGGCAGTATATGGGGATTTTCTTCCTCATTCATTACAATGTTCTATCAGCACATTGTAATGAAGGGGTTAAAACGAAATAGTCTCGGGTCTTCGGAAGACCCGAGGCTACCATGGAGATGGATCGCCGCCCCCTGGTGACGTCACGGGGAGCGGCGATCCCAGGTAAGATGGCGGCGCCCATGCGCCGCTATCTGTTTGAGGCTGCCGGCATCTTTGCCGGCAGCCCACGCTGTGAAAACACCCGCGATCGGTGCTAGCAATATGCAGCAAAGACTTACCGGCTATGGAGAGGGCTCAGCCCGTGAGCCCTCTCCATGCAGCGCGACGCGACCGGTTAAAGAACCTCCAGACTTCTGAAAATCTAGCCCTCGCCACGGGAGCTTGACTACGTGAAACATTTGGCGCTGATGCACCAGCTCTGGCCCTGCCTCTCCGTCTGGCCCCACTACTGCCTCTTCCAACCTGTTCTGCTATAGGACTCGCCTCCATCTCAGAAGCTCTGTGTTCACCTGGCCTATCAACCCAGCTTGGGTCTGTTACCTCATCATCCTCCGATCCCTCAGTCTGCTCCCCCCTCGGACTTCCTGCCCTGACAACAACTTCACCACTGTCTGACAACCGTGTCTCCTCATCGTCCGACACCTTTTTACACACTTCTTCCACTACAGCAATAATGTCATCATCACCCACAGACTGCGACCGGTGGAAAACCTGGGCATCGGAAAATTGCTCAGCAGCAACCGGACAAGTGGTTTGTGACTGTGGGAAGGGTCCAGAAAACAGTTCCTCAGAGTATGCCGGTTCAAATGCCAAATTTTGCTGGGAGGGGGCAGGCTGGGGGGAAGGAGGCTGAGGTGGAGGAGCTGGAGGAGTGCTGATTTCGGTGACATGGGTGGACTGCGTGGAAGACTGACTGGTGGACAAATGGCTAGAAGCATTGTCCGCAATCCACGACATCACCTCCTCGCACTGTTCTGGCCTCAACAGTGCTCTACCACGAGTCCCAGTAACTTGAGACATGATGAACCTAGGGAGTGTAGCTCTGCGGTGTTCCCCTGCTCCCTCATCAGCAGGTGGTGTCTCAACCCGCCCAGGACCACAGCCTCAGACCCCTGCAGTAGTTGGACACCCACGTCCACGCCCTCATCCTCTACCCCTAGCGCTCGGGTTAAACATTTTCAAAATTAAAGTGTAAACTTTAATTTTTTTTTTTTTTGTGCTATCCTATTGCTATGGCTAGTTTTTACCTACACTGACAGCACACAACTGGATTTTGTGCTGTGCCTGATGACTCTGAGTTCTAAAAAGAAATAAACGTAACAAAAAATAAATCAGCAGACTGTGCCTAATTCAAATCAAACCCCTAATAAATTGTCCCACTTCGGTGTTTGAGGTGGATATGTGTGTCACTAAGAGCTAAACACAACGGTCGTAAGTCTCCCTGCAAATTCCTTACAATATGGTACTAGCTGCACTACTAGTGGCAGCTAGCCCCCAGCCACAACAAAAACCAAAAAAAAGGAAATATAAAACGCTATTGTAGGCCTAATAAGCCGTTGGGGTTCTCTATGGTATTTTCAGCGCTACACTGAAAGCACATGCTTTACTGCTTGCCAGATTACTTTGAGTTATAAAAAGAAATAACAAAAAAAAAAAATAAATCTGAAGACGTATGCCTAATTCAAATCAAACCCCTAATAAATTGTCCCACTTCGGTGTTTGGGTGGATATGTGTGTCACTCGAGCTAAACACAATGGTCGCAAGTCTCCCTCAAATTCCTCCAATATGGTACTAGCGCACTACTATGGAGCAAGCCCAGCCACAAGCAAACCAAAAAAAAGTAAATATATAACGTTATTGTAGCCCTGAGAAGGGCTGTTGGGTTCTTGTAGAATCACTCCTGCCTAACACTATTCTAATAGAACACCCTAACGCTTTCCCTGACCAGCAGCAGCTCTCTCTCTAGCGGCATCCAGACAGAGAATGATCTGAGCAGCGCGGGCAGGGGCTAGTCTATTCCAGGGTCACCTGATCAGGCCAGCCAACCACTGCTATCGACGTGTAAGGGTACCACGTCATGCTGGGTGGAGTGCAGAGTCTCCTGGCTTGTGATTGGCTCTGTTTCTGGCCGCCAAAAATCACAACGGCGGGAGATGCCATTTTCTCGAGCTGGCGAAATACTCGTCCGAGCAACGAGCAGTTTCGAGTACGCTAATGCTCGAACGAGCATCAAGCTCGGACGAGTATGTTCGCTCATCTCTAGACAAAAGCCATGTATTGTATGCAGGAGAGGATACAAGCCATGTGAGGGGGTTATATACATGAGTGGACACAAGCCATGTGAGGGGGTTATATACAGGATTGGAGACAAGGCATGTGAGGGGGTTATATACAGGAGGGTCACATGCCATGTGAGGGGTTATATGCAGGAGAGGATACAAGCCATGTAAGGGGGTTATATACAGGAGAGCACACATGCCATGTAAGTGTGTTATATACAGGAGAGGACACAAGCCATGTGAGGGGATTGTATGCAGGAGAGGATACATGCCATGTGAGGAGGTTTTATAGAGGAGAGGATACATGCCATGTGAGGGGGTTAAATACAGGAGAGGATACAAGCCATGTGAGGGTGTTATATGCAGGAGAGGATACAAGCCGTGTGAGGTGGTTATGTACAGGATTGGACACAATCCTTGTGAGGGGGTTATTTACAGGATTGGACACACGCCATGTGAGGGGGTTATATGCAGGTGATAATACAAGCCATGTGAGGGGTTTATATGCAGGAGAGGATACAAGCCATGTGAGGGTGTTATATGCAGGAGAGGATACAAGCCATGTGAGGGGGTTATATACAGGAGAGGACACAATCCATGTGAGGGTGCTATATACAGGAGAGGATACAAGCCATATGAGGGGTTATATGCAGGAGAGGATACAAGCCATGTGAGGGGGTTATATACAGGAGAGGATACAAGCCATGTGAGGGGGTTATATACATGAGTGGACACAAGCCATGTGAGGGGGTTATATACAGGATTGGAGACAAGCCATGTGAGGGGGTTATATACAGACGACGATACAAGCCATGTGAGGGGTTTATATGCAGGCGACGATACAAGCCATGTGAGGGGTTTATATGCAGGAGGGGACACAAGCCATGTGAGGGGGTTATATGCAGGAGAGGACACATGCCATGTGAGTGGGTTACATACAGGAGAGGATACAAGCCATGTGAGGGGATTATATGCAGGAGAGGATACATGCCATGTGCGGAGGTTATATAGAGGAGAGGATACAAGCCATGTGAGGAGTTATATACAGGAGAGGACACAAGCCATGTGTTGCGTTATACACAGGAGAGGATAAAAGCCATGTAAGGGGGTTATACTCTATACAGGACAGGACACAAGCCATGTGAGGGGGTTATATGCAGGAGTGGGCACTACTGTTAATTTTGGATTTGAGGCTATGTCCTGCATTTTTAAGCACATTAGTCAGTCCCCTGGGAGATGATGACATATGAGGCCATGGTCACATGTGGTGTTAAGGGTGCAGTCACACATTGCATTTTAATTGCATTTGGAACACATTACCACACCTCTGGAGAGGTGATTTGCCTAATTGCATTACTGTTAACATTTGCATTTAGAAAACACATAGTAAATGCAATGTTAACGCACGTTTTAACGCACATGTTAATATCACATTTATATAGTTTTTTGTATATGTAAATGTTATGTTGTAATGTGTTTGAAAATACAATTAAAACGCAATGTGTGACCGCACCCTTAGAAGTAACCATTATATTAAAAAAAGAATGTAAATGCAATTTCAGAATTTTCAAAAAACAGGTTACTGTGAAATAATTTTAAACATTTAAAGCATGTGAAATAATTCCATTTTACATGTTAAAACAGGTTTCATTAAAAACATCCCTCCATTGCACCTGCCCTGGACCAGGTGCAGATTTGCACCTAAAAAGTCGCAAAAAAGATGATACATAAGTATCAAAGGACATCTGGAAAATAAAGATACATAAGGCACTGCACAAGGTACAGACCAAGGTGCACTTGAAAAACGACAGCAGTGAAAAGTCGCAAAAACAACAAAAGACACAAAAATGAAACAATTTGGCTAATTGAAATAAAGATACATGTCCCCCATAGACTTCTATTGGCTTCTGTGATACGCATCAGTGAAAAAATAGAACATTTCAACATTTTTCCATGGACAACAGATTACTGAAAACATCCATAGAAAACAATGGCTTTGAGAGGCATTGGTGAAAATCACTGAAACATGGATGTAAAAAACAACACCGATGTGAAAGAGCCCAAAGTGTGCTCATTCATTGAGCTTAATAAATCTATTACATATCATAGCTACTTCAATTACATTGCACTACAGTATTTCATATTTCCATATCACACATCATTATGAGGAAAAGTATATGATATAAATTCATTTTACAGTGATAAATATAGTGTGCAGCAAATAAATAGTTAAAAAAAATCACAGGTGCCTTTGATTTACTGTTTATTATGATGCTGTAATTGCCTATGTATCCAACAAAACTGACTTCCCCTTACGAATGGTTTCTGTTTAGCCTGTTCAACTGTAAGGCACTTTTTTTGTTTTTCATTGAATAAAACTTAGATGAAACAAAAAACTAATCATTAATTAATCTTATTTGCATAACCTTCGTTTACCCAACAAGATCCAGTAATAACAGCCTTTTAATGGAATTCCCCTGCAGTATGACCAGAAAGCTCAGTAAGCAACTTAGTGCTTAGTGGACCTCTCCATTGCCATCATACCTAAATAGCCAGGTTGTGCATGCACAGTGACACATCAATCCTACAATAATAATAATTCTTTATTTATATAGCGCCTACCTCACAAGCAAGGCTCTGATATACAGTAAAACCTTTCAAGGGGCAATTATAAAGCTTATTATGCACAGATTAGCCACTGGCTCAAATTGACAGATTGACACATAGACAGAAAGATAAAACCAGACGGAACATAAAGAAAAATAAGTGATTACCAAATATGAAGTGAATAGGAGAAAAAATGGAGAAAAGAAAGTAAGAGGTACGACAACTGGGTGGTACAAGCATATGGTTGGAAGGCCATTTAGGGTTGGTCCTAATGTGGGAGCCATTGTGGTCATTTTCACAAAAAAACATAAAGTGTTATCCATGTGGCACCAGCAGGACCCAATGTCCTGGAAACTTCTACTGATGCAGCTCTGCAGAAAGGTGTTGCATCAGAAGAAGTACCCTTACTGACGAATGTAGAATCATGCTATAGTGGTCATTAAGGATTTAAAAACATATTTGTTATTATTTACAAACATATATCATATAAGTATAACTTAAATGAAATACATTCACATTTTCCTTTAGATATGCTGTCAGTGAGCATCTATGTCTGGAGTTCTCACAAAAGCATGGCCTCCATAGAAAGTATCAGAATCCCTACATCATTTTGGCACATCATACCTAATATTAAGGTAACAGAATAATTTATATTGGGCCTTGAATAACTGCCTGTTTGTCCATTGCAACCAATCATAGAGCAGCTTTCATTATTCAGGTGGACTGTGAGAAAACTATTCTGCTGTTTGTTGCCAAGAGCAAAGTGTTTCAGTTTCATTGACTCAAGAGATTAATGGAATGAATCTCTGTATAAGAGATGAACCTGGCCTTACTTGTATGAAATTCGATAAATCAGCTTTCAATTGGTGTTTTCTACATTAATAATAGCTATGAGTAATTAAAACATGTAAAACATTATTTTCTCACAGAGTAAGCTATTTTTTCACAATAAATTAAAAATGGAAACATAATTATAAAATAAAGTTTGGAATCGTTTTCAGCGGCCAAGCAGTGATTTCGCTAACTGGTCTACATTTTACATAGCTTCATCTTGTGGTTTATATTCTCTCTGTGTAACTCTGCCAGTAAATGTATCCAATTAACCTCACTAATGAGCTAATCAGCAGTCTAAAATCTGTGTAAAATCACAAGGAGAATTTGATAAATGGAAATGCACTGAACTCTTCCATCTGAAAAGTGCTTTATTGCACTTATAAACACAGACCTGTCTTCTGTCACAGAGCATAATTTGTCACTGGGGTACATTGCAATGTTGTGCCCTGATAAGGAAGATGTGACAATAAACCTTTCATAAAATGATTACCCCAGAATAAGGAGCAATTAAAATGTCTGTACACCAGAGCCCATGGCTACAAAACAGATGGAAAATCTGGATGATATTATGGTCTGTCCATGATTGACTTTTAACTGCAAGTGCTCTAAATTTTACAGCCATACAATCCTTTCAAAAATAACATTTATTGACATTAAATGAACAACTTTAACTATTCAGTTTCTGGATAGCTGTTAAGTTTTTTAATTTTTTTTTAACTGACACTGTACACTCACCGGCCACTTCATTAGGTACACTTGTCAGCTAAGAACAGAAACTGCTGATCTACTGGGATTTTCACGCACAACCATCTCTAGGGTTTACAGAGAATGGTCCGAAAAAGAAAAAACATCCAGTGAGCGGCAGTTCTGTGGGAGGAAATGCCTTGTTGATGCCAGAGGTCAGAGGAGAATGGGCAGACTGGTTCAAGCTGATAGAAAGGCAACAGTGACTCAAATCGCCACCCATTACAACCAAGGTAGGCAGAAGAGCATCTCTGAATGCACAGTACATCGAACTTTGAGGCAGATGGGCTACAGCAGCAGAAGACCACACCGGGTGCCACTCCTTTGAGCTAAGAACAGGAAACTAAGGCTACAATTTGCACAAGCTCATCGAAATTGGACAGTAGAAGATTGGAAAAACGTTGCCTGGTCTGATGGGTCTCGATTTCTGCTGCGACAATCGGATGGTAGGGTCAGAATTTGGCGTCAACAACATGAAAGCATGGATCCATCCTGCCTTGTATCAACGGTTCAGGCTGGTGGTGGTGGTGTCATGGTGTGGGGAATATTTTCTTGGCACTGTTTGGGCCCCTTAGTACCAATTGAGCATCGTTGCAACGCCACAGCCTACCTGAGTATTGTTGCTGAGTATTGTTGCCGGTGAGTGTATATGTTTATGATGTTTAAAGACCCTTCATAATATTTTACAAATTGTATTTGGTAGGGTGAAAGGCCAAATGTTAAGTTATCTGGGTTAAACTAAGGAGGGTCTTTCTGCCCTGAATGTAAAATACAATGGGGCTCGTTTACTAAGGTTCCGTGGACCACAATTCTGTCGGTTTCCCGTATATTTCCTTTTTGCACCGAATTGCCCCAGTTTTTGGCGCACGCGATCGGATTGTGCCACATCGGCGGCGGCTTGCATGCAACAGAAATCGGAGGGGCGTGCCGATGGATTCGGACAAACTGCGAATTTAAAAACGAAATTGTGTTGCAAGATCAAGCACTTACATGCACCAGGAAGAAGAAGGTGAACTCCGGCGGATCTCAGCGGGGAAGCAACACATGAAGGAAATTGGATGCACGACCTTAGTGAATCGCAGCAGACTTGAATCCTCGACAGACAATGCACAGCAGGGATCGCGACAGGACCAGGTAAGTAAATCTGCCCCAATATGTTGACAGAACATTCAAAATCTTTGGTCAAATGGCAAACATGGAAACAAATTTACTGGAGGAATTAGAAGGACTTGAAGTTGAAATTAAATTTTAAATTGCAATTTATGGGCCAATTGCAAAAGTTGAGGGTTCTCTTAACCCCCTGCAGCCTTTTTTAGTTTTATTCAAATGATTTCTTAATTTTTCATTCACACAGAGGTTTTTTTTCTGCAGGACGCATTGGGGCATATTTACTAACAACAATGCAAACTCCGATATTGACTGGGGGTAGAAACCTGCCTGTCCTTCAAAGGTAGAAAGTTTTTATCAACAACAAAATACATTTCCTTATTTCAACTTGTCCTGGAGCCAACAAGAGGGGGTAGGGGGGAACTGCTGGACCTTATCCTAACCAAGTGTGTCAAAATTGCACAAAACACATACCATATGGGAAAAAGCATAAGAGAAACAAGAAAAAGCCAAAATAGTTAACTAGTCTTATAATCGAGAAAAATAAGGTGTTCAAGGTGCTAAAATGTGAAGGTAGTGATGAGGCGTTAGATTTATAGAGAGAAAAATTAATTCTGTAAAAAACAGATCAAGGTAGCAAAAATAAAGACTGAGAGAAATATTGCCAAGGAAAGAAAAAATAATCCCAAATTATTTTTCAATTATATAAATGATAAGAAACTAAAAATGGAGAGTGTGGGCCCTCTTAGGAATAACATGGGGGTCATGGTGGAAGGTGATGAAGAAAGGGCCAATCTATTGAATGTCTACTCAAATGTGTGGCTTACTTTGTTAGCGAAATATGCAATATCAAACTTTACCTGGCTCCCTGCCACCATCCTCAGTGAAGTCCTGGGAGTTGTGCATTTCAAATTCTAATGTCTGCCTGCTCATTTGCATAATTGGTTCACTCAGAGCCCCACTCTACATGATGCTCAAATTGCAGCTCAAAACCATGTCTATGATGTTCCCTGGTCACAGAGAGCAGTTGTGCAAAATTTTGTGATTGTAAACATGACAGTGCAGATTCCTTCTAGTGGACTTACATACACACATATACACTTTATATAATAGATCATTAAGTAATACATGTTAAACTACATTATATTTGAATATGAGGTACATATAAGATTTAAATAATTCACTTTAGCATATTTATGTAGAAATTGACAGTGGAAAATTATGGTAGGCTGCATTGGATGTTGTGCTATGATAGTATTTCTTGCTAATGTACCAGGGTGGTTCAATAAATACCGGTGTTTGACAACAGAGGGCATTCCTGAAGGAAGTTGGTGTTATCATTGTGTGTTGCCATCTATCAAATGACGACAAAACAAATTGCAGACTGATTGATAGGTTAGTTTTGATTTGGCAGCCATTTGAGTAAGACGTGTTTCTTGATTTTCGCTGTGATGGAAAAAGAGCAGTATTGTTCGGTAATTTGTTTTTTGTTTTTGGATGGGAAAAAATGCGAGGAGATAAAATCAAAGTTGGATGCTATTTATCTATTACCACAGTTAGATATTGGTTCAACAAATTTAAACTTGGATGAACATCCGTTTTTGATGAGGAGCAACCAGGAGGCCCTGCGGACGTGGTTAACGAGGAAATCATTCAAAAAGTCCACGACATAATACTCGCTGATCAACAAACGAAAGTGTGCAAAGTAGCAGAGGCCGTAGGTGTGTCGTCCGGAATGGCAATTAATATTTTACATGATAAGTTGGCGATGACAAAATTGTCGGCCCGATGGGTGCCGCAATTGCTCACGCTAGAAAACAAATGGATGCGGCTGTTAACTTCAAAGCCGTGTTTTGAGCAATTTAACTGAAATCCGAAGGAGTTTTTGCGTTTAGTTATCACCGTTGATGAAACCTGGATTAATCATTACACACCAGAAACTAAGCAACAATCAAAACAATGGATTTCTCCAAGTGAATCTGCTCTAAAGAAGGCAAAGAATGGCGTCATCCTCATGGATTTTTTAGAAAAAGGAAGAAAGATCACTGGACAATACTACAGTGAGTTATTGGATCACTTCGACAAAAAATTGAAGGAGACAGAGCCACATTTGGCAAAAAAAGAAGATTCTGTTTCAACATGATAACGCACAAGCGGAGTTGTCGCTGCCGAGGGTGGAAGGGCAAGATGGCATAACGTGACTGCCATGCGTGATCCCTCCCACGCCCACATGTGCTCTCCCTGAGCACCTAGGGAGCATGTCGAGGCCCACACAGCTACAGAGATCGGAGATCCAGGGCATCACGGAAGAGTAGCACAGACCGGCAGAGAGACGCCAACACAGATCCCCAGCTGCAGAGTGGAGGCAGAGCGGAGGCAGACTCCTGGACGTCACTGGGTGGCTGAGATGCGGAGAAGCAGCGTGAGCCTTGTTTCAGAGGCTGTCTCTGCGCCGGGTGAAACGCAGGAGACTAACCTTCCAGCTGACGGTACCTCATGGAGCTCGGAGTAGGAGCAGGAGGCAGCTGATAATGGAGGTAGATTGAAGGCACATCAAGGAGATACTATTCGACCGACCCAAACCAAGGGATGTATCCACAGGAGCTGATCTAGCAGACCGGGACTGAGATAACACCATTATTACGTTATATGGCACTAACCCTTGTGACTAACCCTAACCTTGGGAATAAGCTTGAATAAGATCTAATTAAAAAACGCTCTCCCTGTCCCATGAGAGAGTGCTCATATATTTAAGCCTCTGTGATAACCTGTGACTTGCAGCAAGGGTCGCACTAACAGGAGCTGTGCCTGTTGACTGGGACTGTGTGAGATAACACTAATCTAGCACTATATGTGACTAATCCCTGTGACTAACCTTGTTTTGTGGAGTTAACAAAAACTGATTCATTTGTGATAAACTGTGCAAGTTCTTACAACTATTATAAATTGATCTGTTAAGTTCTGGGCTGAATTTATTTGTTGAGGAAGGAGCTAATCTGTTAAGCTATGGGCCCTAAAGAAGGTAAAAACAGAAATGGCTACATTAAAAAAACATTTGAATAAAAAAATATACTACTTAGAAAATAGATCACGTAGATCAAATATCCGGATCGTCGGATTCCCTGAAGGGGCTGAGGGGAAGAACCCCATAGATTTTGTGGAATACTGGTTCAGGGAACAGGTGGGAGTGGATAAATTGTCCAAAAATTTTGGGGTTGAAAGAGCCCATCGAGTCTCCATGAAACCCAATCCTCCAGGCTATCCTCCAAGCTGAAGATGCTCTCCAGTAAGGACAGAGATATCATCCTACAGGAATTGCATACCAAAACGGAAGTGGCATATGAGAATACGAAAATAATGTGTTTCCGTTTGGGGTTTTAAAAAATTTTTTTTTTGCTTGTTGGTTTTTGAATGGAAGTTAAATTGTTAAAATCATTGTATGGAACACCAGAGGCCTGAATGAGAGGATAAAAAGAAGGGCTGTGCTGGATTGCATAGAAAGCACCTACCTGGTATTGTGGTCTTAATCGAAACCCATTTGACAAATGAGCTTTTAAAATTGAAAGAAAATGGGCAGAAGTTAAAATACACTTGGTCTTCACATCCACGTCGCGGGGATTGAGTGTACTAGTACATAATAGAATTAACATCAAAATGTTAGAGACACAAGTAGATAAAATGGGAAGATATACATTCATTGATTGCGTCTTAGAGGGGGTACGCTGTGTATTAGCGTTTGATTATATTCCGACGCCATATAATGGTGAAAAAATGAATCACTTACTTTTATTTATAGAAAATAAACCAAAATTCCCAATAATACCTTGTGGGGACTACAACTGTGTAATGTGTGAGAAACTGGACAGGATAAAAGTAAATATGAAAACAAGAACGGAGGGTGAATCCCCATTGAGAAAGTTATGTACAGAGATTGGACCAATAGATATATGGCGATAAAAAAACAGGGAGAAAAAAGCTTTTTCCTGTTTCAGTAGCTCATACAAATCTCTATCAAGAATAGATATGGCATTATGTAATAAGCTGTGTATACAGCACATCAGAAAGATGGGCTATGAAGCAAATTCCCTCTCTGATCATTCGCTGATGATAGTGGATTTAAGTCTGAAAGATGACAGCATAGGAACACCACCTCCTCTAAGAATTAACACACATTGGTTAGATATTATGAATGATGATGAAATAATTATACAAGAGCTAACTGTGTTTTGGGATAGGAATCGAGACACTAATAATATTAGAGCGGTTTGGGATGCAATGAAGGCCTTTTTAAGGGGTTTTCCGTTTAGCAAAATATTGTGGTTTAAAAAGATGGCTAGAAAAAAGGAGGATAGCTTGAAAGCCAAAGTGCAGAAGAGTAAAGAAAGATACTGCAATGACCCCACAGAGAGAATAGGTGTTGAGCTTGAAGAAGCAAGAGCAGAGTATAGAAACTTTTTACTGGAAAAAGCTCAGCATGCCTCTTTTTTCTTGGGGTGTAAACAGTTTCATGAGACAGGAAGGTCAGGGAAATTATTGTCAAACATTATAAATCAACAGGAACATCAGAATAGTATAGAGGCCATAAGGAATGACAGAGGGGAAATTACTAGAAGACCAGAGGAAATTAAAAATATTTTCTTGAAAAACTTTCAAAGTTTATATAAATCTGAATTAAAAGTAAGTGATGATGATGTTCAAAATTATTTCGCTGGCGTAAATTTTCCCAAGCTAACGAGCACCCAGAGATTGGAACTGGAGAAACCAATTTCGTTGGAGGAACTCCAGAACATATTGAGTATAGGGAATACAGCTCCTGGAACCGATGGACTACACTTTGAGGTCTACAGGAGATTTGGGAGCATTTTACTCCCGGCCCTGTTGGAGACCTTACAGGGGAAATGAATGGAGATTAGAGATGAGCGAGTATACTCGTCCGAGCTTGATGCTCGTTCGAGTATTAAGGTACTCGAGATGGCTCGTTGCTCGGACGAGTATTTCCCCTGCTCGAGATCGAGCATTTAATTTAAAAAACACAGTGAAGAACAATGAAGAATAGAATAAAAACAGTGAACACAGTGAACACAGGATCATTTAAGTGAAAAACACAGTGAAAAACACAATGAAGAATAGATTACAGATGTTCGGCACATCAGCTTAATTGTCGGAAGATACGCGCGAAACGGTGCAACCAAAATAGTATGTGAAGAACACATTGAAGAACACGGTGAGCAGCACAGAGACACCAGAGAGCAGCACAGAGACACCAGGGAGCAGCACAGAGACACCGGGGAGCAGCACAAAGACACCGGGGAGCAGCACATGAAGACACCGGGGAGCAGCACATGGAGACACCGGGGAGCAGCACATGGAGACACCGGGGAGGCAAGCCACGTGGAGACACCGGGGAGCAGCACATGGAGACACCGGGGAGCAGCACATGGAGACACCGGGGAGCAGCACATGGAGACATCGGGGCAGTGCATGGAGACATCGGGGCAGCGCATGGACACATCGGGCAGCACGGAGACACATCGGGGCAGCACGGAGACACATCGGGGCAGCATATGGAGACATCAGGGCAGCACATGGAGACATCGGGGCAGCACGGAGACTTCAGTGGAAGAATCTCCCGACAAGTAAGCAAATATGCAGAACATCTGCAATCTATTCTTCACTGTGTTCTTCACTGCGTTTTTCACTTAAATGATCCTGTGTTCACTGTGTTCGCTGTTTTTATTCTATTCTTCACTGTTCTTCACATCTGCTAACTTGTCGGGAGATAATATACGTGCGGAACAGTGAAGAATAGATTGCAGATGTTTGCATACATCTGCTAACTTATCAGAAGACATTCTTTTTCAATTAAATAACACATTTTATTCCCAAACCATGGTCCCCTTGAAAAATGCTCGAGTCTCCCATTGACTTCAATGGGGCTCGTTATTCGAGACGAGCACTCGAGCATCAGGAAAAGTTTGTCTCGAATAACGAGCACTCGAGCATTTTAGTGCTCGCTCATCTCTAATGGAGATCTACTATCTACCACAATGAATGAGGCTGTTATTACTTTAATTTTAAAAAAGAGCAAAGATATATATGAGGTGGACTCCTATCGCCCGATATCCCTCCTCAATACTGATGTTAAGATTTATTCTAAATTATTGGCAGTAAGACTGAGGAAAGTGATATCTGATTTAGTGGATGAAGATCAGGCAGGATTTATGCCAAATAGGCCTGCCTTGAATAATCTAAGAAGGCTACAAGCTCGCATCCAGTTGGGACGGGGTGGGGAAGCTCCATCCTGTCTATTGACGCAACAAAAGCGACAAAAAATGTCTTTGGGAGACATTGGAGAGGTTTGGCTTTGGGCCAAACTTCATCAAATGGGCGCAATTATTGTACCTTGAACCTAGAGCGTGTATTAAACTGGGGCGATCGGTGACCGAAATGTTTAAGATAGGTAGAGGAACCCGACAGGGATGCCCTCTCCCCTGCTTTTTGCATTATCCATCAAGCCATTGGCAATAATATGTAGAAGGAATAGGGAAATAGTGGGTTTGGGAAGTAGGGGAGAGGAGGACAAAGTCCTGCTCTACGCTGACAATTTGCTGTTTTGTCTCAGTCAAACAGAGAAAACACTGCCAGCAGTTATAGATACCATCACTAAATACAGGGAAGTTACAGGAATGGCTGTAAATTGGGGCAAATCCACACTTCTGCCATTAGATGATATGGAGTTAGGGGAAACTGGAGATTTAAAAGTTCTGAAGGAGAGCGTGCACTTCCAATATCTGGGACTCAAGATTGGAAGAAAGGCTAGCTTATTTGTGGAACACAATCTGGTGCCATTGATTAAAAAAATCGGGAAAAAAATTAAAGTATGGACTAAATTACCTATATCACAGGCAGACAGGATAGCTTTGATTAGAATGATAATACTGCCACAACTTCTTTATGTCATATCTGCCACCCCTATTTGTATAAATAACAATTTTTTCAAGACTATAGAAACTCTGCTTAATGAATTAATATGGGGCAGAAAGAGGGTGCGGATTAAAATTCAGCATCTATACAAGCCAAGAGGTAAAGGGGGAATATCTTTACCAAATTTTTTTGTACTATATTTCCTCTATTTTGCAATTTCTAATCGTTGGAAACAATAAGGTGATAATTAAGGAAATAGCAAGGAGAGTTGACAGATATTTTCTAAGTATTGGTGGAATCTGGGTTACTAAAGGACCCCAGAATACAGTATCTAGAATTCCTTTATGTAGACTTTTTCTTAAAGTATGGATGTGGTTTAGGCAAAGTTTTAATATAAAGGGGAGCACAGAATATTCACCTTTGTGGAACAACTCTGTAATAAAATAATTTAGGGCCTACCATGATAGGAAATTTTGGGAAGATAAGGGTATTTGGTTGGTGACACAGTTGTTTAAAAATGGGCGCATAAAGTCATTTTAAAATTTAAAAAATTCTTTTGAATTAGAGGATAAGAATTATTTCAAGTATATACAAATGACATATAAAAGTGAGAGCATGTCAAACAAGGAAGGATTATTTGAGGAGGAACACGAACAGATGAAAATTTTGGGTGGATTATGGAATAAAAAGAAGACACTTTCTAAGATTTTTTATGAGATCACTGAACACAGTAAATGAACACATAAGTAGATCTAAGTGGATGGGGGAAATAGGCACATTGGATGAGACACAATGGGATAATATTTATAGTAATATAGAATTGGATGGATTGCCAGAGTCCTTTAAGTTGATACAGATTAAGTTTATACACTCTACTATAGTCCGAAGTTGATTAGTAAATTTAAAAAAGGAATAGAAATAGAGTGTAATAAATGCAAGGAGAAAAATGTAGATCTGCTGCATATGTTATGGAATTGCAAGCCGATTATAGCCTTTTTGGAAGCAGTATATGCCCAGATAAGAGAGCTCATACGGATGGCTATACCCCGGATGTGATGATACTGAGTAATTTAACTGGCATAAAAGGGGACCAATATGAAATCAAATGGTTAATAAGGGTGCTATTTATAGTAAGGTATGTAATAGTCAGAAAATGGATACTTAAAGAACCACCAAATATTAAGGAGTGGTAAAGACAGAACTTGTTAAAAAATTTTAAGAGATTAGATATGTCGATATGGGGAAAAGGCAGATATGGAATAGAAGATGGTTATTAGAAAAGGAGTCAGTGTGGTTTTCGCTTCTTTCTTTTGGGTTCTCCTTTTTTTCTTGGCTGGAAGAAAGGTTGGGATAAAGCTATGCAATGTTATGTAATCAATTAATTGTCTGTAAAATATGTTGTATCAATAAAAGTTTATAAAAAAAAAAAAAAAAAAAAAGGAGTTGTCACTGCCAAACTGCATGAATTGCGTTATGAATTGCTGCTGCACCCCCCACCCCCCATATTCACCCAATCTGGTTCCCTGCGACCTTTTCTTGTTCCCTAGCATGAAGAAATGGCTGGAAAAAAATTTTGCTCAAACGAGGAAGTCATTGCCGAGACAGAGGCGTATTTTGGGGAATTTGACAAGTCCTATTTTTTGGATGGGTTGAAAAATGGCAGGAAGAAGGGAACTATGTTGAAAATTAAAAATAAATAAATATGGTGTCTTAATTTCTAACACGGGTACTTATTGAATCGCCCTCATACAGTATTATATACTCCAATACCAGGAAAATCCTACATAGTGTTTTTTACAATGATTTTGATGCAAGTCCCTAACCCATGTCCCCAGCTTGAATGCCTAGTTTCGCTAAGTTTCCTGTTCTAGCTATTATGTTCAGTTTTCTAGTTTAGAATGCCCTCTAGATACAAACTATAGCTCAATAAATCCTCTCCATTCTTTTCATTTTTGCAATATTATTGATCTATTCTCTTAATACAGTACACATATATTTGTGGCTTTAGATGGCTGTAAAATTATACCTCCTCTACCTATAATATTTAACAAAGTATTCTTGTTCTGTTGATGAAATTCACCACTAATCATATTACCATATATACTCTTGTATAAGCAAAATTTTTCAGCACAAAAAAGTGTGCTGAAAATCCTCACCTTAGCTTATACACAATCCCTCAGTCGCTCTGCAATGCTCCCTATGGCTCCTCTTCCTTCTCTTCTTGACTCATAGCAGATCAGGCAGGGACATGTCAATGCATTTTGCCTGGCGGCGCACACTATGACATCAGCAGCAGTGACATTGCAGCATCATAGTGTGTGCAAGTGGGCAGAGCACATGGACAAGTCTCTGTCCGCTCTGTTACCAGTGAAAAAAAAAAGCCGCAGGGAGCATCAGGGAGCATTGGAAGGTGAGTATGTAAGTTTATTTTTTTATACAGAGGGGCTCCAGGGCATGTTATCATAGGGACTTCATAATTTTTGGGGCTGCAGTGCATTTCATAATTTGGGGCACTACAGAGCATTTCATTAATGGGGGGCTGGAGGGCATTTCATCAGGGGGCTGCTGAGCATTGCATAAGGGATACTGTAGAGTATTTCTTTAATAGGGGGGCTGCAGAGCATTTCTTTAATACGGCGGCAGGGCATTTCATTAATGGGGGGCTGCAGGGCATTTCATCAGGAGGCTGCTGAGCATTTTATAAGGGATAATGCGGAGCATTTCTTTAATAGGGGGGCTTCAGGGCATTTCATTAATGGGGTGGTGAAGGGCATTTCATTAATTGGAAGGTCTGGAGAGCATTTCATTAATAAGGGGGTTGCGGGATATTTCATTGTTTGGTGGGCTGCAGGGCATTTTATTATTTGGGGGACTGCTTTCATTACTAGGTATTATCTTACTCGGGGAGGCTATGACTAATTCATTTTCCACCCTAGACCTATACCCGAGTCAATAGGTTTTCCCAATTATTTTTGGTAAAAGTAGGGGCCTTGACTTATACCCGGGTCCTCTTATAAGGAAAATTTATTTTATTATAGAACATTTGCAACTTTTAAACTTTGTTTGCATCTAAAAATGGCTGCAAGATCAAATGCAATTCAATTTCGTCTCATGTAGAAATTAGCCATTGTTACATCTTGCCGAAAGAACTAAGTGGTTAGACATTATCAGTATTACTACTTCCATTTAATTTTGAAATTTCGCCAGTCTCTTTATGAATCATCTGTCCAATAAATGGAAATAGAAATGTATGTTTCCTAAAATAATTGTTCTGGACAGTCTTAATGGTTAGGATTATATATAAAATTATAAACTAGTCCACAGTAAAGAAAACTTAATCATAATTACATTTGGAGAATGATACAGTATTTGCCAAGTTTTAAGTAAGGTACATAAAGGCAAACTAAAGCAGCAACTTTAATAGTTTGCATAGGACATTTTATCTACAGAACACTTTAGAATCTACAGCAATTCACATTAATTTACCTTGATAGAAAAACACATGAACTTCAATCAAGCAGAGCAGAATCTTAACACAGGGTCATAACACTTCAAGGCAATAACTGGCTAAAAAAAAACAAATCAACTACCTGTTCCCCAACTATCTTTCCCATTGAGCCCAGTTATTCACAAAATCATTGGTACTAGTGTGACGATATGCAAGGTCAATTAGCTACTGTTGCACAGACACACCCTGAATACACAGTTCCAGGAAAGTATAAGAAGTGAAAGTGGCCCACACGACCTCTGGCACTACAGGTGCCCATAATCCTGAAAGGCTAAGAGACCTTTTACACTTGCCTCAATGAAAAAGAACTAAGTCAGCCAATAGAGCTGCTATTAGACTCTCATTAGGTATAAGGTCAGTTCTTAACAGAATTATATCAGGCCAGAACCAAGCTCAGGTTGCGTATATATCATACCATTAAGACAGACTTGTGTATTTGTGAATCAAGATAAAGGAACAACACAGGTTATATTTAGATATTAGTTTATACACTATACACACAACATCTATATTTATACAGTGGTCAGAGTCAAAAGATACAATTGATGGTTGTAACAGGTAAACAAAGGAAAGCTAGTTACCATGTGTTGTCCCACTGGGAGATTAGTGGACTGTTCAATTTGCAGGTTCCTTCCGTGTGCAATTGCCAACATGAATCTTTCTTTCAAAAACTGAGAACAACAGAAATGGCTTAAAACTTCCATTAAAACTTTGGCCATGTGAGAGGTCATTAGAGAGGTTTGTTTTCTACCAGTCTGGCCAAGGTGTTGAAAAGCCTTAACTTTTTAAGCCATCACATCCTAAAACATTGCTAATGTTTTTTGTGCATAAACGTCTACTGGAAGTAAAGGTTAAGCAATGGAAAACACTAAAATATAAAAATATAATATATTAGTAAAATAATTAATTTAGTGGGTAAAAAAATGTGACATCACGATCAGTCCTTAAAATTTAACATGAATACAGTCAGATGAATAATTATTAAAATCAACCAGTAGGAAAAAAAAACACTGAAAAAACTCACCAACAGTCCTCTTTATCTTGATCCCCGCGGTAGTCTCCGCTAGTCTTAATACGTTGGGATCACCTAGAAAAGAGACCGGAGATATGGTGCTTAGGGCTCCTAGTATGCAAACCACTTCCACCTCCTCCCAGCATGAATTCACGCCTCCACCATTATAGATGCCTCCCTCTCCCATGTTGGAGAGTGAGATGATTACACAAGGACCAATCTTTTCTAGGTCATCCAGCGTGTCAAGACTAGCAAAGACCACCACCAGGATTAAGATAAAGAGGAGCATAGAAAAGTTTTCAGTGTTTTTTTACTTTTTCCTACTATCAGCCTTTAAGACACAGCATTAAATAAGTCATAAGGGAGCGGTCCGAGGTGCTCCCCTCTCCTCAACTTCTGCCCCAGGACCACTCCCACACCATATGCCAGAAGTAACAGAACTTACATGGGCATTCTGTAACTTTTTAGATCTTAAGGATTTAAGATACTGTACTTGAATCAGGTTTTCATAACTGTATGATTATCCTGTCTGAGATGCTAGTACTGTGTCTATTGTAACATGATGCTGAAGATGTAAGACACTGAAAGCGATTCTGAGACATTGATGCTTTATTGATTTAAATTGCATTGTACAGTCATATATATATTGTTCACTAAACTTTAAAATAGAGTTGAAAAAAAAGGAAACTGAATGGATGGTGTGAACAGGCTTGGTGACAGTTGCTGCTGGTGTTACTGATGGCGTCACATCCTTCCTTTACGGGAAGGCAGGTGGCCTTGTCACTTGAGAGGACATAGAGGCTGAGACAACCAAAGCAGCAAAGGGAGCCTCTTGTGTTTCCAGGCTTTTTTGGTTTAATCCACTGAAGCGCATGTTCACTTTGGAGGTTCCTGGTCATACACAAAGTGGTCCGATTGTGGACACTTTGGCCATGCTTTATGGACTGTTGGTAAAGAGTGCATATGACACTTGCTCTGTCTTCTGCACTCTGGAAAAGAAGCCACACCATGAGGCCCTCTGGGCTAACTTGTCAACTTTGTGTAGCCTATTGAGGCCCAAAAATATACACTGCACAACCTGGCACCTGCTTACACGAAAATAAAATTAACCTAGCACAGATTTAACATTTCCTCTCCCTGCTGCATCAGCTCCATCACAACCAGCAGGAGCAGCACCAGGGCCACGTCCATGTCACTTGATTTCCGCTTTGCTTATTTAAAAACACCTGCAGTTCTTCAAACTTCAAATTTTTTTAAAATAAATCTGATTTGGCTAAATCATTATTGGTGCTTCTAAAGTACTACATTTACTTGAGTATAAGCCGACCTGAGTATAAGCCGAGGTAAGACCCCAGTATATATTCTGCTAGCCCCCACCCCCTCCAGTATATAGCCTGCCAGCCCCTGCCCCCGCGATATATAGCCAGCCAATCCACCTTAGTATATAACTGGCCAGCCCCTGCCCCAAGTATACTAAGACTATAAAAAGAAAATGAACACTGTACTCACCTTTCTGATAACCCCCCCCCCGCATGTCCAATTCTTGTTTTAGCTGCTTTTTTCATAGACTCCAGTATAAGCCAAGTTTCAGCACAAATTTGTGCTGTAAAACTCAGCTCATACTCGAGTATATACAGTAATAAGAAAAAATATCTGTTCTAGATTATAGATTATTATAGATTCTAGATTACACTACATTAGAGAACAAATTGTATCATATATTAGTAAACACACAGTAAGTTTAAGTGTTTTTAAAACATGTAGTGCTATTCTTTTTATAATGAAATATATGTTTGATGGAGGCATTAATTGTCATTATTGGGAACATACTCACGAGGTGTGCTAATGTGTCATGATTGATACGGAAGTCAGTTCATAAGTGAATTCATTAGAGCCTTCATTAGACAATTCCATTTATAAAATTACTGTTTTACATCAACAAGTAAGGGGTGTCATATTAGGTTATGTCACATGAATCAAACTCGTTATGTTGATTTAAAAACTAAAACCTTTGCATCAATGAGATAAGAAGTTCCCGAAGGAAAGAAAGGTAATCCAGCGCATGTGATAAAAAGTTGTGATGCAGTATCACTGTATACGTCCATTCCCCATGAGAAAGCTATGTTAGCCCTTAATTTTCACCTCAACAAATATAGCATGTACAATGCTGATCTTAAGAATTACATTAATGATGTCCTCTGGTTCCTAATGACCCACAACTTTTTTCTCTACAATGGAACATTTTACCTCCAAACTAAGGGGGTTTCTATGGGGGCCAAATTTTCACCCTCCATAGCCAATCTCACCATGGCATGGTGGGAGGAGTGTTACCTATACAGCGATGTCAACCCCTTTACAGATGCCATCTTCTGGTACGGCAGATACATCGACGATCTGCTATTCATTTGGTGCGCCGATGTGTCTGCCGTACCAGAATTTCTTGATTTTTTGAACAATAATGAATGTAACCTTACCTTTACCTGTACAAGCAATAAGGATCATATGGACTTGAATCTTCACACGGATGAGGGTCATATTAATACAAATACATTCAGAAAGAAAGTAGCTGGGAACACCATTTTGCACGCACGTAGTTTACACCCCAGGCACACTATCAAGTCAATACCCGTGGGTGAATTAACGCGTGCTAAGAGGAATTGTAACTCGGAGCAAGACTACTTGATCGAGTCTAGAAACATTAAAAGGAGGCTATCTAAAAGGGGCTATACGAATCGCATGTTAAATCGGGCAAGCAGTATAGTCAGTCACAAACAAAGAGGGGATTTACTGATAGAAAAAACAAAACAGGACAACCAGTATAATGATAATCCTTTTCTGGTTTTGCAATACAGCAACCAATTTGATGATATCAAAAACATGATTTTACGACATTTACCCATTCTTTATCAAGATGAAAAATTAGCACGAATACTCAAAAATGGTTGCAATGTTGTATCAAAAAAAGCACTAACCATAGGCAATATGATCTCACCTAGCTATAAACACAACACTAAACCCAATTCTACCTGGCTTTCACATAAAGGTTTTTACCATTGTGGAGCCCAAATTTGTAAAACCTGTAAAGTGGTCAAGATTAAAAAACAATTTTCAAATTCGGATAATTCACAGAAGTTTGACATCAAAATGTATATCAACTGTAATAGTAACCACGTAGTTTATATTATAGAATGCACGATATGCAATATCAAATACGTAGGGGCCACTACTCGCAAATTAAAACGTTGCATCCTTGAACACTTGGGGGACATAGGCAAGACCGGAGCTAATAATTCAACCCGCAAAAAAAACATATCGGGAGCTTCCAAACACTTTATTGAACAACATGGGGGTAACACTACGGGCTTCCTAGCATATGGCATAGAACAAATTCGTCAAAATACAAGAGGAGGGGATCGTAATAAAAACCTCTTTGATAGGGAAGCATTTTGGATACTGCATCTCGATACCAGGTTCCCTAAAGGGATGAATTACAAACATGAATTTATGTTCCACTATTAGCCCATACTCAAGATTTTTACAAACATGAATTTATGTTCCACTATTAGCCCATACTCAAGATTTTCCCATTTTTTAAACTATATTCACGCACAGGTCTATCGTCAGGTCTGAATACGTCTCTACATACACGATAGGTCGTGCACCGGCTCTTCCTCTTATGCTCACAAAAATAATAATAACTAGTAAAAATTAAAATTTTCCCTTATGCTCACAAAAATAATAATAACTAGTAAAAATTAAAATTTTCCGCACAATGTATACACACATTAACTAGCTTACACCTTATGTCTACCTGGCACCCCCTCCTAAGAATTAACAACCCCCTTTGTTGATTTACTCATCCCCTTCCATGATACATACATTACTACCATAACTAACGTGTTTTTGGGATAGGAATCTAGAACTAATACTACTTAGAGCGTGGTTTGGGCTTCTTTCCTCCACTGACACACTTTGCCTTTTTTAGGAGGGGTTTTCTCCGTTTAGCAAAATAAATTGTTGTTTTATGAATTAACAGAATTGCTAGAAACTGAGCTTTCTACCTGCTTGAACGCCAAGTGCATAACGCAGCTTTCACATGCACGATGATACGCTTTTTGCACAGTTGACCCCCTTACCGCTTAGCGTAGAATAGTGTTTCGCTTTTGAAATAAGCACGAGCAAATTATCTGCACTAATGTTGATTTTACTGGAAAAGCTCAGGCTATGCCTCTTTTTCTTGGGGTGTAAACAGTTTCACATCGAGACAGGAAGGTCAGGGAATTATTTGTCAAACATTTAAATCAACAGGAACAGCAGAATAGTATAGTGAGGCCATAAGGAATGACAGGAGGGGAAATTACTAGAAGACCCAGAGATAAATTTATCAAATTCATTTTTCCTTCTGAAAAAACTTTCAAAGTTTATTAACTCTGAATTACAAGTACGTGATGAGATGTTCAAAATATGTTCATTTCGCTGGCTGTAAATTTTCCCCAAGCTAACGGCCACCCGAGATTGGAACTGGAGAAAACAAAAAAAAAAAAACCACTTTCGTTGGGAGGAACTCCAGAACATATTGAAAGTATAGGGAAATACCGCTCCTGGAACCGTGCCTACACTTTGAGGTCTCCAGGAGATTTGGGAGCATTTACTCCCGCCTTTTTGGAGAACCTTAACATGGAAATGAATGGGGTTTAGGAGATGAGCGCGTATAACTCGTTCCTAAGCTGATTCTCGTTCGAAGTATAAGGTACTCGAGATGGCTCGTTGCTGGACGAGTATTCCCCTGCTCGAGATCGGCATTTAATTTAAAAAACACAGTGAAGAAACAATGAAGAATAAATAACAAAACATTGGACACAGTGAACACACAGGATCCTTTAAGAGTGAAAAACACGTGAAAAACGCAGAAGATAGATTTACAGCTTTTCTTCACATCAGTCTTAATTGCGGAAGATACCGCGCGAAACGGTGCAAACAAAATCGTAATGTGAAGAACACATTGAAGAACACGGTGAGCACACAGAGACCACAGAGAGCATCACAGAGACACAGGGATTCAGCACAGAGACACCGGGGAGCAATCACAAAGACAGAGCCCGGGAGCAGCACATGAAGACAACCGGTAGCAGCACCGTAGACGACCGGGAGCAGCACATGGAGACACCGTGGAGGGGCAAGCACTTTGGAGACAACAACCGGGATACACATGGAGACATCGGGGAGCAGCACATTGATACAGGGGCAGCGCATGGACACACATCGTCGCACGGAGACACATCTAGCAGCCTGGAGACACGGGGAGCACACTGGATAACCCCGGGATCAGCACATGGATAACACCGGGAGCCGCACTTGAGACACCGGGGAGCAGCAATGGAGACACCGGGGGCGCACATGGAGACACCGGGGAGTCACACATGAGACATCGGGGAGTGCATGTGACATCGGGGCGCGCCATTTACACATCGTGCCGCAACGGAGCCACATCTGGCATCACGGATACACATCCGGGCAGCATATGGAGACATTCATGGCAGCACAATGGAGACATCGGGGCAGCACTGAGACTTTCAGTGGAGAATCTCCCGCAAGTAAGAATATGCAGAACATCTGCAATCTATTACTCACTTGTTCTTCACTGCGTTTTTCACTTAATTATCCTGTGTTCACTTTTTCTGGCTGTTTTTATTCTATTCTTCAACTGTTCTTCCCATCTGCTACCATTGTCGGGAGATATATACGTGCGGAAAGTGAAGAATAAGCTATGCAGTATTTTTTCATACATCTGCTAACGTTATCAGAAGACATTCTTTTTTCAATTATAACCATTTTATTCCCAAACCAATGGCTCCCCTGAAAAAATGGCTCGGTCCTCCCATTGTGACTTCATGGGTCTCGTTATTCCGAGACGAGCTCCGTCGAGGACCCTGAAAAGTTGTCTCGAATAACGAATAACGCGCCTCGATCATTTTTAGTGCTCTCTCATCTCTATGGAGATTACTATCTACCACAATGATGCGGCTGTTTATTACTTTAATTTTAAAAAAGAGGCAAGAATAAATTAGGTGGACCTCCTATCGCCCGATATCCCTCCTCATACTGTGTTAAGATTTATTCCTAAAATGTCTTGGCAGTAAGACTTGAGGAAGTGATATCTGATTTAGTGGATGAAGATCCTGCATGTTTATGCCACATAGGCCTTCCTTGAATAATCTAATAAGTCTACAAGCTCGCATCCGTTGGAACGGGTGGGGGAGCTCCATGCCTGTCTAAATTGACGCAACAAAAGCGACAAAAAATGCTTTGGTAGACATTGGAGAGTTGGCTTGGCCAAACTTCATCATGGGCGCATTATTGTACCTTGAACCGTAGAGCGTGTATTAAACTGGGGCGTCGGTGACCGAAATGTTTTAAGATAGGTAGAGGAACCCTACAGGGATGCCCCTTTCCCCCTGCTTTTTGCATTATCCTCGAAGCCATGTGGCAATAATATGTGAAGGAATAGGAATAGTTGGGTTTGGGAGTGGGGAGAGGAGGACAAAGTCCTGCTCTACCTACAATTTGCTGTTTTTGTCCTCAGTCAAACCAGAGAAAAACACTGCCAGCAGTTATTAGACATACCACACTAAATACAGGGAAGTAAGGAATGGCTGTAATATTTGGTGCAATCCACACTTCTGTGCATTAGATGTATTAGCATGTTCGGGTAAACTTGAGATTTAAAATTTCTGAAGGAGAGCGTGGCACTTCCAATATCGGGGACTTCAAGTGATGGAAAAAGGCTAGCTTGTTTGTGTAACACATCTGGTGCCATTGTTAAAAAATCGGGAACAACTTTAAAGTATGGGACTAAATTACCTTATCAACGGCAGACAGGATAGCTTTATTAGAATGATAGACTGCCCAACTCTTTATTGATACTGCCACCCCCCTATTTGTATAAATAACAATTTTTTCAAGACTATAAGAAACTCTGACTCTGCGTAATGAATTAATATTGGGCATAAGAGGGTGCGGATTAAAATTCAGCATCTATACAAGCCAAGAGGTAAAGGGGGAATATCTTCTAGCCAAATTTTTTTGGTACTATATTTCCTCTATTTGCAATTCTAAATCGTGGAAACAATAAGGTGGAATAATTACGGAAATAGCAAGGAGAGTTTGACAGATTTTTCTAAGTATTGGTGTAATCTGGGTCTATAGGACCCAGAATAAACAGTATCTAGAATTCACTTTATGTAGAGACTTTTCTTAAAGTATGATGTGGGTTTTTAGTAGGCAAGTTTTTAAATATACAGTGAGCACAGAATATTCACCTTTGTGGAACAACTCTGTAATAAATAATGTAGGGCCTACCATGATAGGAATTTTGGGAATATCATGGTATTTTGGTTGGTGCAAACAGTTGGTTTAAAAATGGGCGCAATAAGTCATTTTAAATTTAAAAAAATTCTTTGAATATAGATAGAATATTTCAAGTATAATTACACTGACATATAACGGTGAGAGCATGTCCAAACAGGAAGGATTATTTGAGGATGAACACTATACAGATGACAACTTTGGTGGATATGGAATAAAAAAAGACACTTTCTAAGATTTTTTAAATGAGATACTGACACAGTAATGAACACATCAGGGGGGGATCTAAGTGGGAATGGGGACATAGGCACATTGGATGAGACACTATGGGATATATTTATAGTAATATAGAATTGGATGGATTGCCATAGGTCCTTTAAGTTGAACAAGATTTAAGTTTAATACCTCTACTATAGTCCGAAGTTGATTGTAAAAATTTAAAAAAGAATAGAAATAGAGTTAATAAATGGCAATGAGAAAAAGTAGATCTGCCTGCATATGTTATGTGAATTGCAAGCCGATATATAGCCTTTTGTTTTTGGAAGCATAGTAATAAATTTGCCCCGATCAGAGAGCTCATACGATGGCTATAACCCCGTATGTGATGAATCCTGAGTAATTAACTGCATAAAAAGGGGACCAATATGAAATCAAATGGTTCATAAGGGGTGTCCATTATAGTAGGTATGTAATAGGTCTAAAATGGTACTTCAAGACCTCACCAAATATTAAGGAAAGGCGTGGTAAAGACAGAACTTGTTACACAACTTTTAAGAGCTTAGATATTTCGTATGGGGAAAATGCAGATATGGAATAGACGATGTTATTTAGAAAAATGAGTCATTGTGGTTTTCGCTTCTTTCTTTCCTTTTTGGTTCGCTCCTTTTTTTTTTCTGGCCTGGAAAAAGTTGGTGAATCACAGCTATGCAATGTTATGTAATCAATTTAATTGTCTTGTAAAATATGTTGTATCACTAATAAGTTTATACAATAAAAAAAAAAAAAAGGGGTTGTCATCACTGCCAAACTGCAATGAATTGCGTTATGAATTGCTGCTCTGCACCCCCCACCGTAACCCCCCATATTCACCCAATCTGGTTCCCTGCGACCCGACCCTTTCTTGTTCCCAGCATGATAAATGCTGTAAAAAAATTTTGCTCAAACACAAGACGAGAAGTCAAGTGCCGAGACAGAGGCGTATTTTGGGGAATTTGACAAGTCCTATTTTTTGGATGGGTTGAAAAATGGCCAGGAATAAGTGAACTATGTTGAAAATTACAAAAAAATAAAGTAAATGTGGTGTCTTAATTTCTAACAGCGGGTAACTTATTGATGGCCCTCATAACGTTATTATCTACTCCAATACCAGGAAAATCCTACATGTGTGTTTTATTACAATGATTTTTGATGCAAGTCCCTACCCATGTCCCCAGCTTGATGCCTCTGTTTCGCTAAGTTTCCTGTCTACTATTATGTTTCATTTTCTCTTTAGAAATTGCCCTCTAGATACAACTAGAGCTCATAAATCCTCTCATTCTTGTCATTTTTTTGCAATATCATTGATCTATTTCTCTTAATATACAGTACTCCTATATTTGTGCGTTAGTGGCTGTCAAATTATAAAATTATACCTCCTCTACTACCTATAATATTTCAAAGTATCTTGTTCTGTGATGAAATTCACCACTAATCATATAACCATATATTACTCTTGTATAAGCAAATTTTTCAGCACAAAAAGTTGCGAAAAATCCTCACCATTAGCTTATCCACACTCCCAGCCCCGCTCTGCAATGCCTCCCTATGCTGGCCTCCTCTTCCTTCTTCTCTTCTTGACCTCATACAGATCCAAGGCAGGGACATTCAATAATGCATTGTGCCTGGCGGCGCACCACTATGACAATCACAGCCGTGACATTGCATCATCATAGTGTGTGCAGTTGGGCAGAGCACTGGACAGTCTCTGTCCGCTTTAACCAGTGAAAAAAAAAAAGCCGCAGGGAGCATCAGGTAGCATTGAAGGTGAGTATGTAAAGGTTATTTTTTTTAAATACAGATGGGCTCCAGGGCATTTTATCATAGGGACGTCATAATTTTTGGGGCTGGCAGTGCTTCATAATTTGGGGCACTACTAGCATTTCATTAATGTGGAAGGCTGGGGGCTGGAGTGGCATTTCATCAGGGGGCTGCTGAGCATTGCATTAAGGGATACTGTAGAGTATTTCTTTAATAGGGGCTTGCAGGCATTGCTTTAATAACGCGGCAGGGCATTTTCATTAATGGGGGGCGCAGGGCATTTCATCAGGAGGCTGCTGAGCATTTTTTATAAGGGATTAATGCGGAGCATTTCTTTAATAGGGGGGCTTCCCGGGTCATTTCAAAATTAATGGGGTGGTGAAGGGCATATTTCATTATGGAAGGTCTGGAGAGCCATTTCATTAATAAGGTGGTTTCGGGCTTTCAGTGTTTGGTGGGCTTCAGGGCACTTTAATTATTTGGGGGACTGCCTTTCATTACTAGGATTTCTTACTCGGGGAGCTAGGACTAATCTTTTCCACCCTAAGACCATACCGAGGCAATAAGGTTTTCCTCAATTATTTTGGTAAAATTAGGTAGGGCCTTGACTTATACCCGGGTCCTCTTATAAGGAAAATTTTATTTTCATTAGAGAACGTTTGCAAACTTTAAACTGTTTGCATCTAAAAAATGGGCTGCAAGAATCAAATGCAATTCAATTTCGTCTCATGTAAGAAATTCGCCCTTGTTACATCTTGCCGGAAAGAACTGTGGTTAGACATTATCAGTATTAACTCTTCCATTAATTTTGAAATTTCGCTTCTCTTTATTACTCAATCTGTCCATAAATGAAATAGACTGTATGTTTCCTAAAATATTGTTCTGGACAGTCTTAATGTTGGATTGTATCTACAATTATAAACTAGTCCACAGTAAAGAAAACTTAATCAGATTACATTTGAGAATGAATACAGTATTTTGCCAAGTTTTAGTAAGTACATAAAAGGCAAACTGAAGCAGCAACTTTAATATTTGCCTAGGAAACATTTTATCTACAGACACTTTAAAATTACAGCAATTCACAATTAATTTAACCTTGTAGAAAACAACATGAACTCCAAATCAAGCCAGATGCAGAATCTTAACAACCGGGTCATAACCCTTCAGGCATAACGGGCTAAAAAACAAATCACTACCTGTTTCCCCACTCTCTTTCCCCTTTCCATTGAGCCCCAGTTATTCACACCCAATCATTGGTATATTGGTGACGATTCTGCAAGGTCATTAGCTACTTACGGTTGCACAGACACACCCTGAATACACATTCCGGAAAGTATAAGAAGTGGAAAGTGGCCCACACGACCTCTGGCACTACAGGTGGCCTAACCGGAACGGCGAATCGACCTTTAATAACACTGCCTCACTGAAAAAGAAGACTAATTCATCCATAGAGCTTGCTAGTTAGACTCCTCATTAGGTAAAATTCGTTCTAACCGAATTATATCAGGCCAGAACCAAGCTCAGGTTGCTTATAATCATACTCCATAAGACAGACTTGTGTATTTGTGAATCAAAGAGAAAGGAACAACCCACAGGTTATATTTAGATCTATTAGTTTAGACACTATAACACACAACAGTCTATATTTAGTACAGTGGGTCATAGTCCCAAAGAATACAATTGAGTGGTGTAACAGGTAAACAAAGACACTAGTTCTACCATGTGTTGTCCCACTTGGTATTAGTGGACTGTTCATTGGCACAGGTTCCTTCCGTGTGGCAATTGCCAACATTGGAATCTTTCTTTCAAAACTGAGAACAACAGAACTGGCTTAAAACTTCCATTAAAACTTGCCATGGTGGGAGGTTCATTAGGAGAGTTTGTTTTTCTTCTAACCAGTCTGGCCCAAGTTGTTGAAAAGCCTTAACCTTTTTAAGCCATCACACTCGGCTATAAACATTGCTAATGTTTTTTGGTGCATAAAAAGTCTATCTGGAAGTAAATGGTTAAGCAATGGAAAACACTAATTATAAAAAATAATATATTAATAAAATAATTAATTTAGTTGGGTAAAAAATGTTACCTCACGATCAGTCCTTAAAATTTAAACATGAATCCGTCAGATGAATAATGTAAAATCAACCAGTAGGAAAAACAACAACTGAAAAAACTCACCAACAGTCCTCTTTATCTTGATTCCCCGCGTAGTCTCCCTTTCCCGCTAGTCTTATACTTGGGATCACTAACAAGAGACCGGAGATAATGGTGCTTAGGCTCCTCAGTAATCAAACCACTTTTCCACGCTCCTCCCAGCCATGAATTCACGTCCTCCACCTTATAGATGCCTCCCTCTCCCATGTTGGAGAGTGAGATGATTACACAAGGACCAATCTTTCTAGGTCATCCAGCGTGTCAATACCTAGCAAAGACCACCACCAGATTAATAAAGAGTATCAAATAAATTTTCATTGTTTTTTTTTAACTTTTTTCCTACGATCAGCCTTTAAGACCGCATAAATAAGTCCATAGGGAGCGGTTCGAGGTGCTCCCCCTCTCCTCAACTTTCTTCTGAACGTCTGGTGCCGCCAGGCCCACTCCCACCCTAATCCCAGAAGTCCAGCACTTACATGGGCATTTCTTTCACTTTTTAGATCTTAGGATTTAAGATACTGTAACTTGAATCAGGTTTTCATAACGTATGATTAATCCTGTCTGAGATGCCTAGTCTGGTCCTATTGTAACCTGAATGCTGAGAATTAAGACCTGAAAAAGCGATTCTGAGACATTATGCTTTATTTGATTAAATGCATTGTATCAGTCATCTATAATATTGTGTCACTAACTTTAAATAGAGTTGAAAAAAAAAGGAAACTGAATGGAGGTGTGAACAGCTTGGTGACAGTTGCTGCTGGTGTTACTGATGGCGTCAACATCCTTCTTTACGGGAAGCAGGTGGGCCTTGTACTTGAAGAGGACATAGAGGCTGAGACACCAAAGCAGCAAAGGGAGCCTCTTGTGTTTCCAAGGGCTTTTTTGGTTAATCCACTGAAGCGCATGTTTTCCTTGGAGGTGCCCTGGTCCATACACAGGGTCCCGATTGTGGACACTTTTGCCATGTCTTATGGACTGTTGTAAAGAGTGCAGTACGCCACGTGCTCTGGTCTTCTGCACTCTGGAAAAGAGCCACAACCATGAGGCCCTCTGGGCTAACTTGTCCAACTTTGTGTACCTATTGAGGTGCCCAAAATATACACTGCAACAGACCTGGCACCCCTGCTTACACGAAAAAAAACTTAACCTAGCACAGATTTAACATTTCCTCTTCCCTGCTTTCAGCTCCATCACCAACCAGCAGGAGGCAAGCACCATGGCCACGTCCATGTCACTTGATTTCCGCTTGTGCCTTATTTAAAACACCCTGCAGTGTCTTCAAACTTCAAATTTTTTAAATAATCTGATTTGGCTAACTCATTATTGGGTGCTTTCTAAAGTACTACATTTATCTTGAGTTATAAAAGCCTAACCTGAGTATAAGCCGATGTAAACCCCCAGTATATATTCTGCTGCCCCCCCCCCTCCATTAGTAGCCTGCCAGGCCCCTGCCCCCCCGCGATATATAGCCCGCCATCACCTTAGTATATAACTGCCAGCCCCTCCCCAATATACAAGATATATAAAAAGAAATGAACACTGTCGCACCTTTCTGATAACCCCCCCCCGTCATGTCTCAATTCTTGTTTTTAGCTGCTTTTTCATAGACTCCAGTATGCCAAGTTTCAGCACAAATTTGTGCTGTAAAACTCAGCTCAATACCGAGTATATACAGTATAAGAAAATATCGGTTCTATGATTATAGATTATTATAGATTCCTAATTACACTACATTAGAGAACAATTGTATAATATATTATAAACACACATAGGTTAATAAACAGTGTTTTAAAAGCCATGAGTGCTATTCCTTTTTTATATGAAATATATGTTTGGATGGAGGCATTAATTGTCCATTATTGGGAACATACTCCACGAGTGTGCTAATGTGTCCTATGATTGGAACGAAGTCAGTTTTCATATGAATTCATGAGAGCCCCTTCATTAGACAATTCATTTATAAAATTACGTTTTTACATCAACGTAAGGGTTTCATATTAGGTTATTCACATAATCAACCTCGTTTATGTTGATTTAAACTAACCTTTGCATCAATGAATAAAGTTCCCGAAGGATAGAAAGGTGAGTGGCCAGCGCATTGTGATAAAAAATGCCACCAATGTTTGGAAAGACAAGATCCAATTTACAGCCCCAATACGTGCGAAAACCGCACTACAGCACTGACGTCCCAGATGAGTGCGGCTACAACTCGTAAGCCTACGCGTTATCGAAGCGTTTCAAAACACTCGCTGCTTACTCTATGGCCTAGTTAACAACATTGAAAGGTGGAAGGAGACTACATAGGAGAGCTTACGAGAAGCGACGTCAAAGGGGCGGAGAAGGGAACAAAGTTACACCGCACCGAACTGATGAGGCTTTGCTATGGGCTCAACGATGACGTGCTGAATGCTGGCCGACGACAGTGTGTTTACATCTTAATGCTTAAAAACACATTTATTAAGACATTCCTTAAAATAGGCACCTTGTAGTGAGCGAAAGCATAACAACATTAAAACTGTAACAACGATGTAGCAGGCTACATTAAGAGAAAAGCAGCAAACAACGTATGGAAGCTTACGCCTACTTACAACGCGTAAAATAACTGAAAATTTCCTTTTACCACAATCACATAAAGCTAGACCGTAAAAGGGGAGATGGCGGGGCCCAGGCTAGACAAGGTGTAGCTAGTTATGTGTGTATACTTGTTTGCGAAGGAGAAAGATTTATATTTTACTATATTATTACTATTGCGCTCATTCGGTACGAGTCTCTGAAGGGATAGAGCCGGTGTCAGAGGACCTATCGTGAGTAAGTGGTAGATCAGTATCTCGACCTGACGATAGACCGTGCGGAATATAGTTAAAAAATGGGAAAATCTTGAATATGGGGTGGCTAATAGTGGAACATAAATTATGTTGTAAGTCACCTTTAGAACATCTCGAGTTAGCGCAGATGTCCTAAGGTACACAAAAGAATTCCTAATTGTTCCACTATAGCCCATCCCAGTATTTCCCATTTTTAAACTATTATCACAAAGCAGCGGTCTATCGTCAGGTCTGAATACAGTCCTAATACACGATAGGTCGTGCACCGGCTCTCCTCTTATGCTACACAAAAATAATAATAACTAGTACAAATTAAAATTTTCCGCACCTTCAAAAATCTATAACTTTTTTATTTTTACACGTAAAGAGCTGTGTGACGGCTTGTTTTCTGCGTAACAAATTGCACTTCATAATGATGGTATTAAATATTCCATGCCATGTAATCGGAAGCGGGAAAAAAATTCCAAATGCAATGAAAATGGTGAAAAAACGCATTTGCGCCATTTTCTTGTGGGCTTGGATATTACGTCTTTCACTGAGCGCCCCAAATGACATGTCTACTTTATTCTTTGGGTCGGTACGATTAAGGGGATACCAAATTTGTATAGGTTTTATAATGTTTTCATACATTTACAAAAATTAAAACCTCCTGTACAAAAATTATTTTTTTGATTTTGCCAACTTCTGGCGCTAATAACTTTTTTATACTTTGGTGTACATATTTGATAATATGTTCAATGATATCATTTTTAGGACTGTACGACCTTTTGATCACTTTTTATAGATTTTTTTAAAATCTTGAGTATGGGCTAATAGTGGAACATAAATTCATGTTTGTAGTTCATCCCTTTAGGGAATCTGGTATCGAGATGCAGTATCCAAAATGCTTCCCTATCATTTATGTTCCACTATTAGCCCATATTCAAGATTTTCCCATTTTTTAAACTATATTCACAAACAGGTCTATCGTCAGGTCTGAATACGTCTCTACATACACGATAGGTCGTGCACCGGCTCTTCCTCTTATGCTCACAAAAATAATAATAACTAGTAAAAATTAAAATTTTCCCCACAATGTATACACACATTAACTAGCTTACACCTTATGTCTACCTGGGCCCCCATTATTACTGTCCTATGCTTGTTAATAAGATTTTCAGTCTATTTTACCGTTGTAAGTATGCGTAACTTCCATACTTTGCTTTGCTTTGCTTTTCTCTATAATTACATGCTACATTGTTACATTTTAATGTTGTTATGCTTTTCGCTCACTAAGGTGCCTATTTTAAGGAATGTACTAATAAATGTGTTTTTAAAGCATTAAGATGTAAACACACCTGTGCGGCAGACTTGCATGTTCAGCCCATACCACGTCACAGTTCGGGGTGTGACTTTGTTCCCTCCCCCCTTGACGTCCCTTCCGTGCATACTATTTTAGTCTCCCGCATTCAGATGTGTACTAGCCATGAGTAAGAGCGTGTGAAACGCTCGAAACGCGTAGGCTTACGCTTGTAGCCCACTATCTGGACGCAGTGCTGTAGTGCGGTTTTGCACGTATTGCTGTAATTGGATCTTGTCATTAAAATTGGTGGCATCTTTTTATCACATGCGCTGGATTACCTTTCTTTCCTTCGGGAACTTCTTGTTTATTGGACACGCTGGTCACGTGGAGATCCGTGCTGCTTGATTGGAAGCCTTCCCTGAAAAACCTTCAAAACGGGTGAGCCACACACTATTTCCATACAAATTTTTTTCTCTTATAGACTATGTTGTGTTGACCGTTCCTTGCATGGTTAAGTGAATTCTGGCTCCCCGTTATCCAATAGACTCTTTCCAGCAAATATTTATATCCATCGCACGATACAGCCTGCGTCCATACAAAGACTTGCAACACTCCCTCACCAAATATATTGCAATATGGCAACTTCAAGCCAAGATAAACGCAAAGAGAGGGTAGCTTCAGTCTTTGGTACTACAGAGAATAAGCAAGATTCTGAAATAAGTAACAAACTAACACACTGGGAAAATTTGGCGACCCAGAAATGTCGTATCTGGTGGGACTCAACCACTCTTAGCAACTATGTGTCAAAGAATATGATACCTCGGGGCTTGAGGCTACGTAAAATACCCACCTACATATATTCCCCGAACTTTGTTATAGAGTGGAATAACATCTTGTCTGCCTGTTCCTTAGATCTGAGACTTATTATTTCAGAGGAAAATAAGAAACTTACCGAAATTGAACAGGAATTAAACAACATCAAACAGGAACTAAAAACAAAAATGGAACAGATTATCTATGACAAAGAGGAACAGAGGATCCAGGATCTTATAAATAATATTGAAGAAAGTATATCGGAAAGCAAAAAAGAGAAATTCCAAAGAGACCTCTTCGATTACAACCAGAATCAGGTGTATGAATGGGGAAGAAGAGAACAATATTGGGGCACTCCCAAATCTATCCTGAAGAAACCTAACAAAAAACGCTTCTCTAAGAGAAAAGCTAAAGTCAATTTCAGTTCTTCAGAAGCAGATTTATCAGATGTAACTCCTGACCAATCAGATAATGAAGTAAATGTACGGCAACATTCTCAATCTGCATACTTCCAGAAAAATAAACCAAATAAAGCGACAAAAAACGCAAAAGAAGAGGTGGCAGAAAACACCCGAAAAAAAGATCTGGAAGTAGACCGCAGCCTGAGGAGCCAACAAAAACAAAAACCGACCAACAAATAACTGATTATTCTAAAGACAGTGATGGAGTAAATGTTCTCAACCTATCAAACAAAAATCTTTCTAAGGATCAAATCAATGTTTTATCGCTGGGTCTGAATTTTGCACCATCCACAAATTTTGATCTCTACTCTTAAAGATATTAACAAATTTATTCGAAATTTAACAGTCAAGAGACACTTTATGGATGTCAACAGTACAAACGACACTATGAAACAAAACAACTATAAACATGAATCCAACATTTATAAGAATCTTACCTTTCAGGAACAACGAACGCTCATGACTCTGCAGGATTTGGACACTCACCAGACCTCGCATAATGTACCTGTACCCCAACCAGGACACATTAGAAACTCCAACTTCTACCCTATACAATCTAGGACAAACTCTATGGATATATTCCAAGATGTCATGGAACGAGAACTAAAAAAACTCTCAGATACTAATAAATTCAAACAGAACATGAACCATAAAATGAGATGTGCCCTCAAAGAACTCAGGGAAAACCAGGGACTAACTATTAGAATGGTAGATAAGGGGGGTACAGTGGTAGTAATGAACACCCAAGATTATGTCCATATATATACTATATATATATATATATATAAATCCCCATAGAACACTGAAATGTTGTGATCTGCGAATAAGCCAGGGCAAAGTGTTTCCAACTGAAGCTTGGAGTGCTGACATGTTTGTTTTGTTTTGTTTCTGGAAGAATTTTATCCACATCCTGGGCCTTGCATCTGAGTACATACTTTGCATTGTACTGTACTGATATACACTCACCGGCCACTTTATTAGGCACACCATGCTAGTAACGGGTTGGACCCCCTTTTGCCTTCAGAACTGCCTCAATTCTTCGTGCATATGATCAACAAGGTGCTGGAAGCATTCTCAGAGATTTTGGGTCCATATTGACATGATGGCATCACACAGTGCCGCAGATTTGTCGGCTGCAATCCAGATGTGGCGAATCTCCCGTTCCACACACATCCCAGATTGCTCTATTGTGATTGAATCTGGTGAGCTGTGAGGCCATTTGAGTACAGTGAACTCATTGTCATGTTCAAGAAACCAGTCTGAGTATGATTCCGCTTAATGACATGGCCCATTATCTGCTGAAAGTAGCAAACAGATGTTGGGTACATTGTGGTCATGAAGGATAACATGGTCAGCAACAATACTCAGGTAGGCTGTGGCGTTGCAACGATGCTCAATTGGTAACCAAGGGGCCCAAAAGTGTCCAAGAAATATTCCCCACACCATGACACACCCCACCACGCACTCCCTAAAACTCTTATACAATACTAATGGATCCATGCTTTCATGTTTTGAACGCAATTCTGATCTGACCTACCATCCGATGTCGCAGCAGAAATCATCCCATCAGACCAGCAACGTTTTTAACCAATCTTCTACTGTCCAATTTATGAGCTGTGGCAAATTGTAGCCTCAGTTTCCTGTTCTTATTGAAAGGAGTGGCTCCCGGTGTGTGGTCTTCTGGCTGCTGTAGCCCATCTGCTCTAAAGTTCGACGTACTGTGCGTTCAGAGATCTTCTTCCTCTACCTTGGTTGAACGGGTGGCAATTTGAGTCACTGTTGCCTTTCTATGCAGCTCGAACCTCTGCCATTTCTCCTCGAACCTCTGGCATCAACAAGGCATTTCCGCCCACAGAACTGGCCGTCTCACTGGATGTTTTCTTTTCAGCACATTCTCTGTAAACCCTAGAGGAGGTAGAAGTGCAGACATGAGAATCATGATCAGCAGTTTCTGAAATACTCAGCTCAGACCAGCCTTCTGCTCCAACAACCATGCCGCGTTCAAGACCTCAAATCACCTTCTTCCCATACTGATGCTCGGTTTGAACTGCAGGAGATTGTCTTGACCATGTCTACATGCTAAATGCACTGAGTTGCCGCCATGTGATTGGCTGATTAGAAATTAAGTGTTAACGAGCAGTTGGACAGGTGTACCTAATAAAGTGGCCGGTGAGTGTATATGTGTGTAGGCGCTGTTCTCAATGAAGAGCATGTGAGTGGTGTCTGCAGTGACCAGGGACAGCCACTACAACATACATAGAGCGGGCTCATGTGGCTTCGTCTAAATTGTTAGAAACAGATCAGCATGCCACTGTTCACCTATTAATGATCCATCCTGTAGATAGGTCATCAATAGTTTTGGGGGCAAAAAATCGTATTAACTTGTGCATTCTATCACCATCATGTGCTGTTGTGGTAGTCCTTGAGGATATTGGGGCACATTTACTAAGGGCTTTGCGTCAGTTTTCTGGCGGACTTTGCACATTCTTATAGGTGTAAACTGCTTCAGCGGTATTTAAGAAGTTTCTGCCCACAAATTCTGGAGTGTTCTGGTGCTCAGTCGGACCGCGCACTAAATGTATCATGCAAAGTCTGTTGCACACCCTATGTTAAAAGTGCATCACAATAAAGTTGATGAACTCTCTCTGCCAGATTCATGATTTCTTGCGCATGTTCTTAATGAATCTGGCTCATTGAGCATTATACACAGGCAGAGGCCTTTTAGTGCAGTTTCCTACATTCTTAGTAAATGTGCCCCATTTTCTCTAAAAAAAAACCCTCAAATATTTTTTCCAGAAAGCTAAACTCATAGGACTCACAGAAAAGTTGTTGCTAGAGCTTTTTTCACCATGTTATATATTTCACTGAAAAAGATTCTAAGAAGTTAATCCAAAATGCTGTTCAGTACATCAATGTGGTCTTCAAAATCAAATGCAATTACAGGGACACAACACAGCTACAAAAGTATTGTGTGTGTTTTTCTCTATTTTACAACTTAGGAGTTTGAAAGCTTTATACTGCTAGAGAAAGAAAATCAAATCTATACCTTAAATGTCCCAAAGTTTGAACATAACTACAGAGGACCTATTCATGTCTGCCTTGAAATGAGTGTCTAGATGGGTGAAAACACCCTCGAAATCAATGAGGCTTTGTGGGCTTCTCATTGATTGCAAGGTTTAGTTTTAAATATACATAGACGAGTTGTTTGATTCGTGGCATAAACCTTAATATGACACCTAGCTTGCTTATGTAGTTCTTATTAACACAGTTAATGTGGTAAAATGGAATTTGTGTATATGAAGGCTCTACATGAATTCACTTATGTAACTGACTCGCTCCACTATCATGCGTGACACATTAGTACACCTCGGATGTAGTATGTTCAATAATTGACAATTAATGCCTCTCATCACAATCAGTATTTCATTTAAAAGAATAGGCACAATTTTTAGATAATTTTAAAAACCTAAACCTGTGTGTTTACTAATATATGATAAATTGTTCTTTATGTAGTGTAATATAGGAATCTATAGAAAATGTATAATCTAGAACAGATTTTTTTTTTACTTAGTTTACTCGTATACTCGCCGTTAGGCGAGTTACCACAGGCACAAATTGTGCTGAAGACTTGGCTTATACTGAGTCTATGCAAAAGCAGCTAAACAACAAAATTTGGACAGGCAGGGGGGGTGGGGGGGTGGGTGATCAGAAAGGTGTAGACTATGTTCATTTTCTTTTATAGTTCTAGTCGACTTCGTGGGCAGTGGCTGGCCAGTTATATTACTAAGTGGAGTGGCTGGGTATATATCCGGGGGCAGGGGCTGGCAGGCTAATATACTGGAGGGGTGTAGCGGTCAGCCAGAATCTATTTGCGGTGTCTTACCCCTCGGCTTATACATCAGTCCTGCTTAATACCCAGAGTTATGTGTCAGTACGTTTGGAAAAGTCAACCATAAATGACTTTAGCCAAATCAAATTTATTTTACTCCCCACAATTTTGAAGGTTTTGAAGACATCATGGGGTGTTTTCTAATAAGCCAAGCGGAAATCAATGACATGGACCGTGGCCCTGGTGCTGCTCCTGCTGGTTGATTGAGGTGTGAGCATGCAGAAGGGAGGAAATGTAATCCGTGTGGTAGGGTATATTATTCTTCGTGTAAGCACTGCTGCCAGGTTGGGCAGTGATATATTTTGTGGCCTCCAATGGCCCTACAAGCTGCACAAAGTTAGCCGACCTCTGATCGTGAGCTCTTTACGGTCGCAGCTGACCTCAGATGTGTGCTCTCCACCTGACTCTTCCAGAATGCAGAGAAGCATGGTGCTATATCTTCACGTCCTAGCTGCCCATCCACATGGACACCACTTTGTGTCATGACCAGGAATCCGTCCAACAACTGTGACATGGCCTTCAAGTGGATTAACCAAAAAAGGGGCTGGAAACTACAAGAGGCTCCCTTTGCGTGGCTTTGTGTGTCTCAGCCTCTGGTCCTCTCAAGTGCAAGGCCACCTCCGACACCCGTAAAGGAAGGATTGTGATTCCAATCAGTACACTCAGCAGCAACGTCCCAAGCCTGTTCACACCATCCATTCGTTTTCCTTTTTTTCAACCCTCTTCTTTTAAAGTTTAGTGCCCACCTATCATGCTGCCTCCCATCAATGCACTTTACGCCTCCAATAAGAGCCTCAAAGTTCCAGAATCGGTTCGGGCCTTACAACTTGCCGCCATCCATGTTTACAATTAGACTAAACAGTCTAGCATCTCGACAGGAGAATCATTACGTTATAAAAATTAGCAGTGCAGTATCTATCTTAAATCCTAAGAGCTTCTAAAATGTTAGCATAATGCCCATGTACAGTTTCTGTACTTCTGGCATATGGTGTTGGAAGTGGCCTCTCGGGCAGAAGTTGAGGAGAGGGGTAGCAGCCTCGGACCGTCTCACCCTTTGACTTATTTATGCTTGTATCTTAAAGGCTGTATAATCTGAGTATAGAGTCTAGGTATTGGCAAAGTGATATAATAAACATTTAGACCACATGAAAAGTCAAACTCACTTTTCTAGCTCCTCTTTATATCTTAATCCTAGGTGGTGGTCTATTGCTGCTCTGACACGCTGGTGACTAGAAAGGATTGGTCCTTTGTATATTCAACAGGGAGAGGGATGGGATCTATAAGTTGGAGGCGTGGAATTCATAGGCTTGGAGGAGGTGGAACGTTGGTTGTGGCATAGTAGGGAGCCGCATAAGCACCATATGCTCGAAGTTCTTTTCAGGCGTGATCTCCAAGTCGTATCAGAAGATAGCGGAGACTATGAGGGTCCGGACATAATAAAAGAGGACGTTGGTGAGTTTTTTTCAAGTTGTTTTTTTTTTCCTACTGGTTGATTTATATGATGTTCATTGACTGTACTTCAGTAAATTTTAAGGAGTCGTGATGCGGAGTGTCCATTTTTTTAGTTCCCATGCTAATTACGATATTTTACTTAATTTATAATTTTTATAGTTTGAGTTGTGTTTCCATTGGTTAGTCTACCGTGTTACCACAGTAGACGTTTATGCCAAAAAACATTAGCAGATTATTGGATGGTTGTATGGACTTACAAAGGTTGAGGCTTTTCAACCACCTTGGCTCAGCTGGTGCAGAAAACAAACCTCGTCTAATGACTCTTCACTCACTGGCCAAAAAAATTATTTAATGGAAGTTTTAATAGCAGTAACTATATTTTTCCATTAAATGTTCCCCACAATTCCACACGTCCAATCCATGTTCAGTTTGAAGAAATCATGGGGTTGCCATGGCAATTGCACACGAAGGCCCAGCAATTGAAATCAGTCCCTAATCTCCCAAGTGGCGAACAACACAGTGTAACTAGTTTTCCTTTGTTTTCCTGTTACAACCATCAAATGTTTTGCACTCTGACTAACGTATAAATATGATTTGGTGTACACTCGTGTATGAAAGGGTAAACTATCTAACTTAACCTGTGATTGTTCCTTTGTTTATCTTGATATACAAATGCATAATCAATTTGGTGCTTACACTGGTATGATTATATAACACGGCAACCTAGTCTTGGTTCTGGGCCTGATATTAATTTGTAAGAAAAACTGACCTTATACCTAATGAGGTCATAGCAGTCTATGGCTGACTTATTCTTTTTCATGTCGGCAATTGTGTAAAAGGTCTCTTAGAAGCCTTTCAGGATTATGGGCACACCTGTCGTGCCAAGTCCGGTGGGCCACTTTCACTTCTTATACTTTACTGGAACGTGTATTCAGGGATTTGCGGTCTGTGCACAGAGTAGCCAATTCCCTTGCTCTATATCGATCCACACTATACCAATGCTTTTGTGAAGATACTGAATAATTGGGCTCAATGGAGAAGATGTTGGGGAACAGGTAGTTTATTTTTTTTTTTAGAAGCCATTTTGCCAGAGAGTGTTAGACCTTGTGTTAAGATTGCCTTTGCTTGATTGAAGTCAGTGTTTTTCTATCCAAGTAACTTAATGTGAATTCGCTGTGATTCTAAAGTGTTCTGTAGATAAAATGTCGGCTAGTCGATTATATCGACACTAAAATGCCGGGTACTCGTTATTCGAGACGAACTTTTCATCTCCCCCGATGCTCGAGTGCTCGTTCGAAAACGAACCCCATTGAAGTCAATGGGAGACTCGAGCATTTTTCAATGGGATCCAAGATACCAAGCTCTGCACATGGAAGGCTTGGCCAAACACCTGAGGAACCTCAGAAAACAGATGAAACACTCACGGAATGGACATGAACAGCAGGGTCAGGGCAAGCATGGATGCCTCTGAGGCGGCGCATAAATCGCACCATTATGCCAAAATTATGGGCACCATCATTGGTGCCAATGACGATGTGACATGTGAAGGGCTAGATAGTTGGTGTCATCTAAAAAAGCATCCAATAATTGACCCTGACACTATAGTGGACGGCATGCAGGGAGGCAGTTGCGGTGCAGCAGGCTAGAAGAGGTCAGAATGGCGACACTACCCTAATGGACTCAGGCTTCAAACCAATGGGGGCAGAGAGTACGCAAAGTAGGTGAGCAAAGAAGCAGCTCTCAAATAATATCTCTACATATAAAGTTTGAAAGTTTGGCCATTAATATTTGGTGGATTACCAGCAGGGTGGCGACAAAAAGTTAAGCTACAGGTAAGCCATGAAAAGCAATCCCAAAATCTTATTCCTGCCTTACATCAGCTGCTTGTTGATAAGGGGACGATGTATGGAGGGCATGACTAGTAGTAGATTAAAGTTGCTGGTGCTGGGGCATTATAAAGCATGTTGTTGGATCTTGTCATGGAGTGCGTAGATGTCGCTCCTCTTGCCAGTCGATCTTTCGTCGCCCAGCCAATCCCCTGTCTATAGGCATCTCCGCCAAATGGGGGTCACACTTCTCATATCCGTTTTTATACTCTCAAGTGTAGTAGCGTTCTTATCAGTTTCGGATATGCCGGGTGAGGGGAATGTAAAGCAGATGCTGCAAGAAGCGCTGATAATATCGGCCTAATGGTCAAGTTTTGGCACGTATATTTTGGGGATTACAGCAGCAGGGTGGCGACAAGTTAACAACTTTGATGTTGGAATGCCTGTAATAGCTCTTGTGCGTGTGTCCTTTTTATCGCCTCAGGCTCAGCAGTTTCATCATCAGCACCGCCTGCTGTCGCTTAGCGACTGCACTGGCTGCTGTGCTCATAAGGGCTAACTAGACGAAAACCGACTGATGGGGCTCGCAACTTCCTGGCCCGATGGTTAATGTCGTCGTCGGATGCGGTGGCTGCTGGGTGGGCACTGCGGTACTAGTAGGCCTTTGAGACCTGGACCGATGTATGCCTTGGCCTAAATCAAATGGGGGGTTTTTTAGAGCTCGTTTCCTAGCATTGTTGTTAACAACATCTTCTGATTTTGCAATAAGAATTAGGAGGGTTGAACTCCGCTTCTTAAGAACATAACTTTTAATATATTAATAAAAGGTCATAAAGTACTTCAGACGAGCCACAACTCCATCTCATAACAACAGAAGAATGGAGAGAGTACGCAAAACAGACGGAATTTTACATCAATACACATGGCATAGAATCTCAGTCAAAAGTGAAAAACACATTGAAACTTGATTGTGATGATATTGCATGAAAAAGTGCATGAAAACTGAGACACTGAGACTGCTGACAAACTCTGCGAACTGAAAACTGTATTGGCCACTCTGATGTAAATGTTGCGTTTTTCATCTACCAACCATGTTGATTCGCCTGGTCCGATCACAACTCTGACCGTGATTATTGCATACGCACCAAGTTGGACGGGGCGTCTAGAGAGCCACGGAAATTGAGCAGGATAGGAGCATGGAGGCGGTCTACTGTCAACAAAGGGGGGTCCCGACAGGATAAAGGCAATGCATCCAGAGTAGTTCCCTAAAGCTGCTCTGTGCCTGCTCCCAGAATAGCTCCTGTCCGCTAACAAGGACAGTCGCCAGGATTCCATAAATCTAAGATCCGCTGGGTTGCATAGAAGGCCTTTCCCCATAGCTTTATGACGCTTTTATTTTAAATATATTACAAGTTATTGCTTTAAATAGCTCTTCCTTCCTTCATAGCTAATGTTTTTTGCTGGTGAATTTATCTCATCAATGAGATTGATGTAATGAATGATATCACCTGATTGGTTTCTTCTGCAGTCGCTGCCTTTATTGTTTCAATATTGGTTCAAAATTTATGTTATTGTGGCCTTAATTTTTGAGAGTCACAATGAATCATGGGGGCAAACAGCCTAAGAAAAAAGTCGAAAAAATAGTATATAAATGTGCGACTTAGGGCTTTGCTTGGCAGGCATTTAAAGGGGGACACCCACGATTGCTATAACGATGAAAATGGATTTATGGTTGGGGGAATGTTTGGATAGTGGTACCACACACAAGAAGCCTAGCTTTCAAATCTGGGTTGGGCCAGAAACTCAGCTAACGCGAACTCAGACTAGACTGGGGCATTATGGGACAGTGAGGTATCAACCAACGATACTTATGATTATGTTGGTTTCATTGTGTTATTTCCTCTGTTATCATTAGGATTATATCAATTCCCTTTTTGAAAATACAAACCATCATCCAAGTTACGGGCGCCCCTAGGCTTTGTGAACCCTAGTGAGTCTGATGACTCATACAATAAGATGTCTTTACAGTTGAGAATCCACAATTATGCCCTCACACCAAAGAACATGTGAGAATGAAGTTATCCAGAAATTGAGATAAGCACAGCACAGTCGATACGCAATGGTAATCATGGCAGCCACAGCCTTCAGTGCAGACGTGGGGTTCCTGTGGTTTCAGTTCCCATAGGTCAACATCTGCCAAAGAAGTTTAGTACGCCTTTCTTTCTCGTGATTGAGTGTGGTTGTCTCGGTCCTCGCGATATCCAGATCCCGTGTGCATATGTTGCAGCCTCAATTGTCTCTGTTTAGGGCACTTGCTGGAAAGGGAAGTGAGAACTAGGCTTATCGGTCAAGTGCTCATAACACTAAGGCACGTGCTTTCCGTTTATATTAGAGGCATACCTGCTCATAGATCTTTTTTTTCTGCGTATGGTGAAAACGTGTCATAGAACTGGGTAACTCTATTTAAATAGTGAAATGTCGATACATTAATGAGGTGGTAATATGATCAGTGGGTAATTGGTATTTATGTTACTTTCATTTTTATCATGATAAGAATAAAGCAAAGGTTATTGTAGATTTTGACAGGCACATAGTAATGGATGGGTGATAGTATTATTTCAGAAGAAGGGCAGCAACGACTTTTGCAATATAACACAATATACATACTGATATAGTAAACTCAGTTTGTCTTCTCATGGCTTTCAGCTCCAAGTCCTGTATAGAAAATAATTTAAAAACTCACTGCCGGGCGAGGATCAACTAATCTGTAAATTAATTTTAAAATCCTTCTCACAACAGTTTGATAGCTGCGACCGCCACTCCTGTTGTTGGTGAACTCACCTACCACCAATATTCGCTTCACTCGCCACATTGTTAAATGGTTCCCACTTGGGTTTCACTCGAAGATAAGTGGCTTCGCTTAGTTGCAGTACAGGATTCTGAAACAACAGGAGAAGAGCATGGCTTATCACATCAGCCTCATTCCATCTGCTGCTCAGTGCGGGGTTCGGATATCATCACAGTCATGCTATAGTATGAGCACAGGGTCATCTGGAGATGGCAGAATAGAAGTCACTAATATGGAGAGAAGAAGGGCTATATCTTGTAGGCGATGGAGAATGACATAACAAACTAATATACTTTAAATACTTTAACAATTTCAAGTAGGCTCACGTAGAGACCACGCCCTTACCAGGGGTATGTGCAGCGGCTCTTATATGTATAGTAAAGCCATTGTACCGTTCTATGACATTTCCTCTTCATGTAAACAAAGCGTGCAAGGCTAGAAGCAAATTTCCTTTCAGTTCGGACTCGTATATTGTAAGCGAGCTGTAAATCTGAATAGGACGATTTGTGTAGAATAACATCTTATGTTTATTTTTAGTGAGTGAATGTGACCACATTGAATCTTGAAATTAGATGCGATATTTATTTAGTTAGTGATTACATGAATATGGGCAAATGGCCTGGTGCTCAATTACGAGCGGTACTAACCGACTTAGCCATGAATCCATCTAGCAAACTGTGCACTGGTGAAAGACAATTGGTCTTAGTTTCATACATATAACCCAAAATGGATTATATATACTATATATATATATATATATATATATATATATTATATAAAACCACATAGAACTGAAATGTTGTGATTCTGCGAATAAGCGCAGGGCAAAGGTGTTTCCAACGAAGTCTTGGAGTGCGAACTGTTTGTTTGTTTTTCTGGAGAATTTATCCACATCCGGCCTTGCATCTGAGTACATATTTTGAATTGTCTGTACTGATATACACTCACCGGCCACTTATTAGACACCATGCTAGTAACGGTTGGACCCCTTTTGCCTTCAGAACTGCCTCAATTCTTCGGGCAAGATTACAACAGGTGCTGGAAAGCATTCCTCAGAGATTTGGTCCATATTGATAGATGGCATCACACAGTGCGGAGCAGATTTGTCGGCTGCAATCCATGTGCGGAATCTCCCGTTTCCACACACATCCCAAAGATGCCTCTATTGGATTGAGATCTGGTGACTGTGGAGGCCATTTGAGTACAGTGAACCTCATTGTCATGTTCAAGAAACCAGTCTGAGTGGTTCCAGCTAATGACATGGCCCTTATTTGAGAATAGCAAACAGATGTTGGGTACATTGTGGTCATGAAGGATCACATGGTCAGCAACAATACCAGGTAGGCTGTGGCGTTGCAACGATGCTCAATGGTAACCAAGGGGCCCAAAGAGTGCACAAGAAATATTCCCCACACATGACACCACCACCACCAGCCTGAAAACGTTGATACAGACAGGTGGATCCATGCTTTCATGTTGTTGACAGCCAAATTCTGACGCCTACCATCCGATGTCGCAGCAGAAATCCCATTCAGACCAGCAACGTTCTTTAATCTTTCTACTGTCCATTTTAATGAGCTGTGCAAATGTAGCCTCAGTTTCTGTTCTATTTGAAAGGAGTGGCCCGGTGTGTGGTCTTCTGCTGCTGTAGCCCATCTGCCTCAAAGTTCGACGTACTGTGCGTTCAGAGATGCTTTCTTCCTACCTTGGTTGTCAGGGTGGCAATTTGAGTCACTGTTGCCTTTTCTATAGCTCGAACGTCTTGCCATTCTCCTCTGAACCTCTGGCATCAACAAGGCATTTCCGCCCACAGAACTGCCGCTCACTGGATGTTTTCTTTTTCAGACCATTCTCTGTAAACCACTAGAGAGCGTGGATGCATGAACTCCAAGTTAGATCAGCAGTTTCTGAAACTACTCAGACCAGCCGCTTCTGGCACCAACAACCATGCCACGTTCAGACCTCAATCACTTTCTTCCCATATGATGTCCGGTTTGAACTGCAGGAGATTGTCTTGACCATGTCTACATGCTAAATGCACTGAGTTGCGCGCATGTGAGTGATGTTTTAGAAATTAAGTGGTTACGAGCAGTTGGACAGGTGGACCACTAAAGTGGCCGGTTGGTGAGTGTATACTGTGTGTAGGCGCGCTGTTCTCAATGAAGAGCATGTGAGTGGTGCTTGCAGTTGACCAGGGACAGCCACTACAAACATAAGAGAGCGGGCTCATGTGGCTTCGATTAAATGTATAGAACAGATCAGATGCCAGCTGCCCTATTAATGATCCATCCTGTAGATGGTCATCAAAGTTGTGGGGGCAAAAATCGTATTAACTTGTGCATTCTATCACCATCATGTGCTGTTGTGGTAGTCCTTGAGGATATTGGGGCACATTTACTAAGGGCTTTGCGTCAGTTTTCTGGCGGACTTTGCACATTCTTATAGGTGTAAACTGCTTGCACAGGTATTTAAGAAGTTTCTGCACCCCAAATTCTGGAGTGTTCTGGTGCTCAGTCGGACCGCGCACTAAATGTATCATGCAAAGTCTGTTGCACACCCTATGTTAAAAGTGCATCAGCAAAAAGTTGATGAACTCTCTGCCAGATTCTTGTTCTTGCGATGTTCTTAATGAATCGGCTCATTGAGCATTATACTGCGGCAGAGGCCTTCTTTAGTGCAGTTTCCTACATTCTTAGTAAATGTGCCCACTTTCTCTATAAAAAAAACCCTCAAATATTTTCCAGAAGCTAATCATAGGGACTCACAGAAAAGTTGTTGTTGCTAAGCTTTTCACCATGTTTATATTTCCTTGAAAAAGATTCTAAGAAGTTAATCAAAATGTTTCAGTAAATCAATGTGGTTTCAAAATCAAATGCAATTAGAAGGGACACAACACAGCTACAAAAGTTGTGTGTGTTTTTCTCTATTTTACAACTTAGGAGTTTGAAAGCTTTATACTGCTAGAGAAAGAAAATCAAATCTATACCTTAAATGTCCCAAAGTTTGAACATAACTACAGAGGACCTATTCATGTTCTCCTTGAAAATGAGTTTAGATTTAGGGCTCATATTAGGGTTGGACTCAGTTTCAGTTGTGCATCCATGGGTTGCTGTCTCTGATTGTCTTTCCGATTTTTTTCGTTTGTTCTCCGGTGTACGAAAATAAACTGGAAAACATTCATACGTTTTTTTGCTGTATCAGTACACAAGAAAAAAGAAAAAGGATGGTTCATCCGTTTGTTCTGGATCGTGCTTTTATTGCCTTCCGTCATCCGCATCTGGGAAAAAAAATAAGACATGTTTCATAATTTTTTCCATGGACAGCGGATCAGTGCAATACAAGCCATGTGGAAAAACACATAAGAATACAAATTGCTGGTGAGGATTCATGTGCGCTAAAGAGAAAAAAATTTTGATCGAAATAAGTGATGTGGCATCCACGTTTTGGAAGGTTTTTTTTTCCCCCAGGGTAAAGGTTCAATCAAGCAGCCGGATCTCCACGTGACAGAGTGTCCATAAACAACGAAGTTTTTTGGGTTCCCGAAGCGAAAGCAAAGGTGATCCACGCGCATGTGCTAAAAAGAAGCCACCAATTTTAATGACCAAGATCCAATGTACAGCAATAACATGCAAAAACCGACACTACACGCACTGCGTCCAGATAGGGCTGGCTACAAGCGTAAGCCTACGAGTTTCGAGGCGTTTCACCAGGCTCTACTCATGGTGACATTCACATCTGAGCATGCGGGGAGAATAAAATTGTATGCACGGAAGGGACGTCAATGGGGGAGGGACACAAGTCAACCCCGCAACTGTGAGTGGTATGGGTGACCCTGCAGTTATGCGCACAAGGGTGGGTTTACATCTTAATGCTTTAAAACACTTTTTCAGTACATTCTTGAAAATAAGGACCTAGTGAGCGAAAACTATCACATTAAAATGGACAATTGTAGATGTACGATTATGAGAGCAACAGACAAGCACGTATGGCAGTACGCATACTTGTACAACGGTTTAACCATAGATGAACATTTCTTATAAAACGCCATAGGACAGTAATACATGGGGGCGGGCCCAGGTAGACATAAGGGTGTCAAGCTAGTTCATGGTGGTATACTTGGGGGAGAACTTGATTTACTAGTTATATTATTTTTGTGAGCATAGAGGACAAGCCGGTGCACGACTCTATCGTGTGGTAGAGCGTATTTCGACACTGATCGGAAACTGTGGCGTGAATAGTTTAACAACAAATGGGAAATCTGAGTTGGGTAAAGGGAACATAAATTCATGTTTGTAATTCGTTCCCTTAGGGACTGGTACGAGAGCAGTATTCAAAGCTTCCTATCAGAGGTTTTTATTACGATCACTCTCTTGTTTTTGACGAATTGTTCTATGCCATAGTTAGGAAGCCGTAGTGTTACCCCCATGTGGTTCAATTAAGTGTTTTTGGAAGCTCCCGACTGTTTTTTTTGGGGTTGCTATAGCTAGGTATTGCTAGGTCCCCCAAGGGTTCAAGGATGCAACGTTTAATTTGCGAGTAGTAGTGGCCCCTACGTATTTGATATTGCATTCGTTCATTCTATAATAAACTACTGGTTACTTTTAAAAATTACAGTTGATCTACATTTTGATGTCAAACTTATGTGAATTATCCGAATTGAAAATGTTTTTAATCTGACCACTTTCAGGGTTTACAAATGGGCTCACCAATGGTACAACCTTATGTGAAGCAGGTAGAATTGCGGTGTTAGTGTGGTGGTTATTTAAAGGGGCGGGGGGGGGGGCTAGGTGAGAGCATATTGCCTATGGTTAAGTGCTTATTGATAAAACATTGCAACCAGTTTGAGTATCGCTGCGTAATTTCATTCTTGATAAGAAATGGGTTAAATGTCGTAAATATGTTTTGTTATCTCAAATTGGTTGTGTATTGCAAACCAAAACAGGATTCATTCATAATGGTTGTATCTGTTTTGTTTTTTCTATTCAGTAAAACTCCCCTCTTTGTAGTTGTGACCGAGGATCTATACTGCTTGCCGATTTAACAATGCCTGGATTCGTTAGCCTTCTTTAGATAGCCCCTCCTTTTAATTTTCTAGAGTCTTCGATCAGTGTCATGTCTGCCGAGCGATTACAAGTACTTCTTAGCACGCCGTAAATTCACACACGGGTATGATCTTGCTAGTAGAATGTGCCTGGGGTGTTGTTGTAACTACTGTTGCGTGCAAAGATGGTGTTCCTCGCTACTTTCTTTCTTGAATGTATTTGTATAATATGAACCCCTTCATCCGTGTGTTTGTGAAGATTCAAAGTCCTCCCATTTTTTTGGATTTCCTATGATTGCGATACAGGTTAAGGTCAAGGTTACATCATTATGTTAAAAAATCAAGAAAATTCTGGTACGGCAAAAGACGGCGCGCACAAAATGAAATAGCCAGATCGTCGCTGTTTCGCCGTACCAGAAGATGGCCATCTGTTAAAAGGGGTGACATGCTGTTGATAGGAACATCTCGCCCGACCATGCACATGGGGAGCATTGTATGGAGTGGGTGAAATTGGCCCCCATAGAAAACCCCGTTAGTTTGGATGGTAAAAGTTCCATGTAGAGTAAAAAGTTGTGGGGATATTAGGTAACAGAGGACATATCATTCAGTGAAGTCTTAGACAGGCATTGTACATTGCTATATTTGTTAGAGTGGTGAGAAAAACTTAAGGGCTACATAGCTTTCTCATGGCGGAATGGACCGTTATAATTAAGTGATACGCATCACCCACAACGACCCCAGTAAACTGAGCAGGACCATTCAATGATTTTGGAGATTTGAGAACCGTCCCCACGTACTTTAGGTAAAACCTGCTGTCTGGTGACCAAGGGCTGTACGGGTAGCGAAGTGTGTCCAACCCTATCGCATAGGGGTCCATTCAGAGACCACCCCAGAGATTATGGGTCGATTGGGTGGTTGGACGTTCCCCTTATGGACTATTGGGTAACGTTAACGCAAAATAGGGGTGACTGGGTTTCACCACTAGCATCATGCTCTCTTTGTGTACATATCAATAACTCCCGTGAAGACCCCCCATCGAATTAGAGTGTCATTTTCTTAATGGTTGAAAATCTTTCCGTGCGGGTTGGTGAGGGGGAATGGATAAGTGGTACTGTCTTGTAGCATGTTTTCAACTTGTTATATATATATATATACACATTTTTTTTAATGTATAAACTAAGACTCATATTTTTCTTCAGTGCACTTTGTAATGGATTCATGTATAAGTCTTGTACCTCTCAGTATTGAATGCATGCATATTGTACTTATATAAACATGTGCACTCAAAATAAAATATATTCCCATCTCCTAATTTTCAGCATTTCAGCTTACATAGTAAGTGTAAGGAATTTTATTCATACCTTTCCCTAGTTTCCCATGAAGGTGATATAGTAGCTTTGATCTTTGCTTTTCTATCATTAAGAGGCAGGCTGCACATTTAAAGGGTTTTCTCCTTTGCCTTTGAAATTGTTAAAGTATTATTATGTTTTGTTATGTCATTCTCGCTACAAGAAAGCCTTCTCTCCATTATTATGACTTCTATCTGCATCTCTCAGACTGCTTGTCCTCTATAGCAATGACTGTGATTATCCGAACCCCCACTGGCAGCAGATGGAATGAGGCTGTGTGATAAGCCAATGTGCCTTTCTCCTGTGTTTCAGATCTGTACTGGAACTAAGGGAAAGCTCATCTTCATAGGAAACCCAAGTGGGAACCATTTTAAACAAGTGTGAAGGAAATATTGGGGTAATTACCAAGCACAAGGAGGGGGTCGGCAGCTATCAACTGTTGTGAGAATGGATTTTAAAATTCATTTAGCAGATTAGTTGATCCTCTCCCGGCAGTGAGTCTTTTAAAATTATTTATATACAGACTTGGTGCTGAAAGCTGAGAAAGACAAACTGAGTTACTATATGCAGTATGTATACTTGTGTTATGTTGCAAAAGGTCAGGTTGCCCTTCTTCTGAAGATGAATAGCTATCACCCATCCATACTTATTGTGCCTAGTCAAAATCTACAATAACTTTGCTTATTCCGTTAAGTCATGTATAAGAAATGAAAGTAAAATAAATACAATTATACCCACTGATCATATATACAGCACTCTATTCAAATGTATCGACATTTCACTATTTAAATATATTACTCCAGTTCTATGACACTGTGTTCCCAGAGCAGAAAAAAAGATCTATGAGCAGTATTGCCCTATTAATAAACCGAAGCACTGTCTGTAGTGTTATGAACTTGACCGTAAGCCTAGTTCTCACTTCCCTTCAGCAAGTGCCCTAACAGAAAATTGGTCTGCACATATGCAACGGTGGATCATCCGGAGGACCCTGTGGAAACCCACGCAAACACAGAGAGAACGTACAAACTCTTTGCAGATGTTGACCTGAATGGGACTTGAACCCAGGACCCCAGCGCTGCAAGGCTGTGGTGCCAACCATTGAGCCACTGTGCTGGCTATCGATGGGTTGTTTAATCTCAATGTCTTGTAACTTTCATTCACAGTGTTCTTTGGATTGAGAGGCATAGTTGTGGATTCTCAATCTGTAATAGACACTTCTTGTATGATCAATCAGACTCACTAGGGTTCACACAGCCTAGGGGGCCTAAACTTTCTATATATTTATTTTTTTAACAAAAAATTGATATCCTTTAACATGGAAATAACAACAATGAAACAAACATAATCATAAGTATCTTGGTGATACCCACTTCCCATAATGCCCAGTCTATCTGGTTCGCGTTAGCTGAGTTCGGCAAACCCGATTCTGAAAGCTAGGTTCTTGTGTGGGTACCCTAATCCAAACACTCCCCACCATTAACATCCATTATTCACGCTTATATCAATCGCGGGTGTCCCCCTTTAAATGCTGCCAGCAAAGCTGTCGGCAGCATTTATATACTATTTTTCCATTTTTCTTAGGCCTGTTGCCCCATGATGTCATTGTGACCTCAAAAATTAAGGTCACAATAAATAAATTTTGAACAATATTGAACAATATAAGAAGCAGGACTGAGAAGACCACATCAGGTGATATCAGTTCATTACATCAAATTATGATGAGTATAAATTCACCAGCAAAAAACATGTATAGGAAGGGTGAACTAAAGCTTATTAAAACATAACTTGTAATATATTCAATAAAAGGTCATAAAGTATGGGAAGGCATTCTATGGCAATCCTAGGGATCTTTAGATTCTAGGGATCTCCTGGGACTGTCCTTGTTAGGACAGGAGCTATTCTGGGGAGCAGGGACAGAGCAGCTTTAGGGATACCTGGATGCAGTGCCTTTATCCTGGTCTGGGACCCCCTTCTGTTGACAGTAGCCGCTCCATATTCCTGCTCAATTTCCGTGGCTCCTTAGGCCCCTTCCACACTTGCGTTGTAGATCACGTCAGAGTTTGATCAGGGAGAGATCAGGGTTTGGTCAGTGAAAAACGCACATTTTACATCAGAGTGCAATCAGTTTTCAGTCGTCAGAGTTTGTTCAGTGTCTCAGTTTTTCATGCACGTTTTCAATGCAATTTCAATGCAATTTCAATGTGTTTTTCACTTTTGATCTGAGATCTATCCATTTTGTATTGATGTAAAATTGTCTGTTTTATTACTGCTCTCCATTTCTTCTGTTGTTATGAGATGGAGTGTGGCTCTGGTCTGAAGTACTTTATGACCTTTTATTGAATATATTAAAAGTTATGTTTTAATAAGCTTTAGTTCACCCTTCCTATGCTTATTGAAAATCAGAAGATGTTTTTAACAGCATGCTAGGAAAACACAGAGCTCTACCATTGCAGTGCAGATTTCACCTATGGCTAAATAATAGACATAAACAAATATGTTAAACAAAAATATATGTTGACAAATCTCTCAAATAGAATATTCAACCTAAAGTGGAAGACTTAGGGATTTAAAAATATTTTGGCAATTTTAGTGAGACGAAGCGCAAAACTGAGGAAAAATAATTCATGTTTTGTTTAGAAACATTATGTTTATGTACATTCAAAAGCTTTTAGCTCCATTAGGAAAAATGTTTTTATATGATAAACTTTCATTACGTGAGCCGCCTTTGATGTAAGATGACCTCAGTCAACATTAATTTCAAACTATTATGGAATCACTCCACATCACATTATTTACTGCATGGTTACTCTTAAAAATTAGATTCTAAATATATTGATCATTAACCAGATTGTTTTAGTTACTGATATGAAAGAGTCATGAAAAGAACAATTCTTTACTTCAAGATGGCTTCAATCAATAGAATAACTTCATTGGTAATTAAGTTTGATTCTTTTGTGTGATCATTTTAAGGACAAATATGGAAGATTGATGGAATTGATGAAATAGATCATGAACATGACTTGGTTATCAGCCAAACTCAAATTCTTGCATCTAAAATCAGGAGCATGGGTTTAGATCAGGGGTCTCAAACTCGCGGCCCGCGGGCCAACTGCGGCCCGCGGGACAATATTTTGCGGCCCCCACCTGGTCGCGCTGCATGGAGAGGGCTCACGGGCTGAGCCCTCTCCATAGCCGGTAAGTCTTTGCTGCATATTGCAGCAAAGGCTTACCGGTAACACCCGCGATCGGTGCTAGCACCGATCGCGGGTGCTTTTACAGCGATGGCTGCCGACAAAGCTGCCGGCAGCCTCAAAAAGATAGCGGCGCATGGGCGCCGCCATCTTACCTGGGATCACCGCTCCCCGTGACGTCATCGGGGGGCGGAGATCCGTCTCCATGGTAGCCTCGGGTCTTCGGAAGACCTGAGGCTATTTCGTTTGTATAAACCCCTTCATACAATGTGCTGATAGCACATTGTAATGAATGGGAGGAAATCTCCATATACTGCCATACTGCAATTTGTTACGCAGAAAACAACCATCACACACTCTTTACGTGTAAAATAAAAAAAGTTAATATTTTTTGAAGGTGGGGGTGAAAAATGGACATGAAAAAACAGGAAAGGGCCCGTAACCGTTAATCCCCTTCCCTCCGTGTACTTGAAGAAGATGAAGTCGCGCTCTGAACGCACTTGTGCAGGTCCAGCTGCGACTTCATCTTCTTCGATGGGAGGGACACGGGGAGGCAAGTACCGGGTGGGGTGGGGGGGGAATGGAGTGTCCCTGACTGGGCTCAGTGCGGTAGGAGCTTGGGACCCCTCGGTACACAGGACGCGTTCATAGAGAAAACACGTCTCCCAGCTTGGGGCTTTCCTTGCACTGGGAGACGCCGTGACATTTGAATCTGAATAATGATATTTTGTAAGCGCATTTTGTGTGGAAAACTTGATGCGGCCCAGCCTTACCCAGAATCTACCTCCAACGGCCCCCAGGTAAATTGAGTTTGAGACCCCTGGTTTAGATGGTTATGTAATAAGCTCTTCAGAACTCTTGCCCATTGGAAATATTTATAGCAATAAGCCATGGTAAAAGTTAGCGAAATAGCTATAACTGGAACTATAGTGCTGGGTTTTATGAGTAGGTTTCAAAGAATATGGTTCTAGATAGATATGTTATAAGCTCTGTAGAAATGCAACCTATAAGAATTATTTAGAGCATCCATGGGGAAAAGTATGCCAAATAGCTATATTTGACTCTATAGTGATACCTTTTTGCTGGCATAAAGCTGGTCACACAGTATACTTCAAAATACTTAAATAATATACAGGCTACAAGGATTGTGTTATGTAGGATCAGGGAACAGACAGAGATTAAACTGTATTCCCCGCTGTCCTTGCCTGATTGCCCTACCTATATTAAAGTGGTGGGAGAGAACTGGTCCACATTCCCTTACTCTTCCAAAATGCAAACACAGAGAAAGAAATCAGTACAAAATCACTAAGCAAATACTAGTAACTGGACAAAGAATCAAGCAAAATGATCAAGGATACCAGAATACAGAATTAACAGATAAACTTTAGTACAATACTATAGCAGGCAAAGAGCAAAACCTTATATGAGATGCCAAAGCCCCAGTCCAGAAGATTATAGATTCAGCTAATTGAAACAAGACAACAATGAGAGGGCGGAGAGATTCTGTCAATTACACTCAGAGTTGAGTTCACAGGAGCCAGATGGCTATGGTGTGAATCATGTAAGGCTGCTAGTTAACCCCTAAAAAATGTATAATGTATTAGTATGTGACATATTAGTTACAGGAGTATGGAGAGGGCTCACAGCTGAGCCCTCTCCATAACAGATGAGTGTTCGCTGCATATTTCAGCAGAAGACCACCTGTAACACCAAAATCGGTGGTAGCACCAAACACAGGCTCTAACTCTCTGATTGCCGCAGGTCATATTCAATAGCCAGTGGTACGTTGGCTTAGGTCGTTGATCCTTGTGACGTCATCGCCATGGCAGCCTTGGGTTTTTATAAGACCAATGGCTGTGTCATTTCTGAATTTCTAATGGTAGCCTTCCATAATTTACTTTTTGGTGCAATTTTTTAGGCATTAGAACCTTTTCTCTTTGTTTCTGGAGTAGCACCAGAAGTCTGATAAAGACTTTATATAATTATGCTAATGAGCCAGAGGTGCTCTGGCTTACATCATTGGAGTGCCTCTTGGTTCTGTTGTCTAATTATATATGCACTGCCTTCCGGTGACCGTGACCCGCTCTGTGCAGATCAGAGGGCAGGCAGATCAGCATGGAGGGTGGATTAGCGGGTGAATGGATCAGAGGGTGGGTCCATGGTAAAATTCTGAGTCTGGGGAGTGCATATATAATTATACATTGGAGCCAAGAGGTGCCCCAGTGATATAGGCTGGAGCGCCTCCGGCTCATATTTATATAAAGTCAATATTAGACTTTTGGTGCTATTCCAGAAATTAAGAAAAAATGCTAGTGCCTAGAAAATGTCACCAACATGTAAGTTAGGGCAGTCTACCATGAGAAATTCTGATTGTAAATGTCTTTTAAGGGGTTAAGGAATGCACCAGTGTTCAAAATGGCAAAGACAAAATGGAACAAAATCTTATCAGAGCATTATCAGCTGCTCTCTAAGGACAAAGTATAATGCAGGTACGGATGTAACAGGTCGTCAATTACAGCATATGGAAAGAGTTAAGCAAAAAACATATTAAGAATAAGTCATTAAACTTTATAGAAAGATACGTTGCAAGAGTTGAAATAAAGAGAATGTTAAATAGCGATGTTGTTGTCACTTTGGTGGCAGGGAATTTTTTTGTGTAGAGAAAGAAATAAAAAATACCTGAACTTGTTTTAAAGCCCTTTTCATTTTTATAATTGCCTGCACACATTTGAGAAAAAAAAGCTATTTTTTATCATAGAGGTTACTTCAAAGAAAGGTTTAAATTGCTTTAGCCTTGATTTGAAACTAACCAGCAGTTGTCAATGAATGTGCACATGTTATATCTGATAGATGATAAATCACTTTACCAAAAATTGGTCTTTTGTTACCTGAAAACACCTATTTTGAGACATCTGTACTTAATCATAGCTTAATAACAACATTTGAGGATGAACATTTGTTCTCCATACTTTTATCCAACATAACCCAGTGAACAGCAAGCATATATAATGCTACAATTCTACATTTCCATTCACTCTTCTTAAAAAAAAGGTCAATGACAATTACACTGATGGCAGGCATGAATAAAGACTGAATGTTAGAAAAGAGGAATGAAGAGCATACAAGAATTGCATTGGAAAATGACATTTCAGAATAAGTTGCTATATGTATGTACTAAGGTGTCACACTGTAAAACTTGAATTCCCTTTCAGCAGCTTTGTACATTCTTCTTACAATTCTTACATTTTCTGAGCGAGTGGAGAAATCTCTGAACCTGAAGAAAAACTGTTAGTTTATGCCATAAACTACTATTAATCGAGCCCGGCTATACATTCTTACTTTTTTCTTTAGATTTTAAATTTAGATTTTCAACAATTTGATTGATTATATTTAAACTGTAAATTCCCTTGGAGCTGGACATCACTTGTATAGTTCAAATGGATCTATCAGCCTTTGGCAAAGGTTGTCTGTATATTTCAAATTGATTTATCAGCAATTAACCAAGGTTGTCTTCTCAGGTACCAAGTATGGGGGACTAAATGAAATTCCGTTGAGCTGACACTTCCCCTGTTTGTTTTCTCCACAGAAAAGTCCAATATTTATTTCATTGACATAAATAGACCACAAATAGACACCTCTGGGTATTAGTGTGACTTTGGGGGGGGGGGGGTAGCAGGACAACATCAAGCACTTTATTACGCAAAGCTATATATAATATAAAATAATATAATATCATAGTTGTATGCATGTATGGTACAATATATGTTTGTTAAGTGCATGTACACCTATGCATGATAGTGCATGCTCAGAACAGAAACCATGGCACTACATGATTTCATCAAATTGTATGACATATGCATGTAACCCACAATTGATCATAATGAGGTTCATGACTTTTGTTTACATCAACTCTGAGTATATTGTAGGCAAAGACAATATACTGAAGACAAACACACACAATAAAATAAAATGGATAAATATACTATAGGCGAAATATATATGCAACATCCCCCACCGAGGCCTAGCCTTTTCCCGGGGCCTGAATGCAGCCAGGGCCCGGAATACCGGAGTGGCTGACGTTTGCGGCCTAGTCATGTTTGTGTCACGGTGCTGGTATGGGGACTGGAGGGCTGTCCCACAGCCTGGCAGGTCTCCAGCAGGTGGTGTTGGCAAGAAATGATGCAGAAGGAGAGGCTGAGGTACTGGTTCTCCCTGGGGCAGCCCTTAGAGTCTGTAGTATGTGTCCCTGGTTGATGGATGGGGCGCCCTTGATGGTGATACAGACGTAGCAGGGACCAGGCGGAGGCAATGTTGTGCATAAAAGTAACTTACAGTTCTTTATTCGAACCAATGGTAACAACACGCTAAACAATTCTGTACAAGTGCAGTACGGGAGTGATCTTGGAGAGGAACCTCAGGAGTTGGGTCACCAGCCTGGATGCATGGGTAAGGCTGTGATGTAGCTGTGTCCAATGCTGGAAGCTGCAGCTTTAATCCTGAGTATATTCAGTATCAGCCCTGAAGGTGGACTGACACCCTGTAGCTCTGTAGTGAAAGCTGAGGCCTAGGAGGCCTGTAGTAAGAGCAGGTGCTTCCTTTTCTTCCCGTGTTTTTGTGTCATGCTGTCTGTGTGTACCCATGCCTGCCTTCTTGCTACATGCAATTTTTTTCTCTTTTAATGAAGATTGAATAAATTTTTGACTACTTTTATCTTACAAAGATTCACCTGTTCATACCTTTTTTGCTGGAGTCCGCACCTGTGTTTTTCTGTCATTTGCTCTAAGACAGGGGTCTCAAACTCGAGTTGGCCCGCGGGACAATATTTTGCGGCCCCCACCTGGAAAAGCACCGCCCGCCGTGTATTCACGGCGGCGGTCGGGTCACGCTGCATGGAGAGGGCTCACGGGCTGAGCCCTCTCCATAGCCGGTAAGTCTTTGCTGCATATTGCAGCAAAGGCTTACCGGTAACACCCGCGATCAGTGCTAGCACCGATCGCGGGTGTTTGCACAGCGATAGCTGCCGGCAAAGCTGCCAGCAGCCTCAAAAAGATAGCGGCGCATGGGTGCCGCCATCTTACCTGGGATCGCCGCTCCCCGTGACGTCATCGGGGGGCGGCGATCCGTCTCCATGGTAGCCTCGGGTCTTCCGAAGACCCGAGGCTATTTCGTTTTAACCCCTTCATTACAATGTGCTGATAGCACATTGTAATGAATGAGGAAACAGGAGCAGGAGCAGCCGGAGGATCAGGAACCGTCACAGCAGGGACAGTAGGCCTTGGAGCAGGTGGCACGGCAGCAGTAGGCCCAGGCGCTGGCTCAACAGGAGTCGGGGCCTCCCCACGTGGCGCCTCCACGTGGGCCCGCGGTACCGGCATGGTAACCGGGAGAGGCACGAGGAACCGCCCGGGTGGTACTTGGTACTCCGTCACCGTCTGGACATACCTCCTGGTGACGAAGGCTCGGGTCAGTCCTCGATGCAGCCGGTGCCCAGCAAAGGGCCTCCGGACCGGCTGCGCAGAGACCACAACCATGGTCTCCAAAACTTCGAAGACCTCGGGACGCTCCACGGAAGGGAATGGCGGAGGACCCCACATGATGCTGACCTCACTGTCCAAGATCCGCACGAGTTCTGGCGTTTCGTTGAGGCGGGGCAGGAAGTCCGCTTCGCGCCAGAGGGAGGAGTCCAAGTCCTTCACGCCAAGAGCTGTGGCGGGCTCTAATTTTTCCTGCGCCACAGGAGGCGGGGTTCGCGCCCTTCGCGCGTGGGTGGAGCTTGGTGTGTCGTCTGGGTTTCCCGCCAGTGAAGGTTTTGGCGGGCTGGAATTACTTGCTGCGCCACAGTTTCTGATGTAAAATCTTCAGGCGCGGCAGCGCCGGATGTAGCAGAGCTGGTACAGTTCTTGCAGGGATTAACCTCTTGAGTGCTGGAGCCGCGCTCGACAGCACGTGGCAGCATTAACACAGTTCAATCCAGAAACACACAATCACTTGGGCCTAAACCCGGATGGCAGCAGGGTTAGGCAGCACAGTCTTTTCAATAAAGGATAGTCTTTAATGCCGGAATAAGGCACAGAAGTATCAATCCTGTTCGTGACGCCACTTGCAACATCCCCCACCGGGACCGAGCCTTTTCTCGGGGCCTGGAGTCAGCCGGGGCCCGCAGTACCTGAGTGGCTGGCGGTTGTGGCCTAGGCACGCTAGTGTCACGGTGCTTGGTATGGGGAACCGGAGGGCTGTCCTACAGCCTGGCAGGTCTCCAGCAGGGTGGTGTTGGCAAGAAATGATGAGGGAGAGGCTGCTATTGCGGATCTCCCTGGGGCAACCCTTTAGTCTCTAGAGCAGGGGTCTCAAACTCGCGGCCCGCGGGACAATATTTTGCGGCCCCCACCTGGAAAAGCACCGCCCGCCGTGTATTCACGGCGGCGGTCGGGTCACGCTGCATGGAGAGGGCTCACGGGCTGAGCCCTCTCCATAGCCGGTAAGTCTTTGCTGCATATTGCAGCAAAGGCTTACCGGTAACACCCGCGATCAGTGCTAGCACCGATCGCGGGTGTTTGCACAGCGATAGCTGCCGGCAAAGCTGCCAGCAGCCTCAAAAAGATAGCGGCGCATGGGTGCCGCCATCTTACCTGGGATCGCCGCTCCCCGTGACGTCATCGGGGGGCGGCGATCCGTCTCCATGGTAGCCTCGGGTCTTCCGAAGACCCGAGGCTATTTCGTTTTAACCCCTTCATTACAATGTGCTGATAGCACATTGTAATGAATGAGGAGGAAAATCCCCATATATTGCCATACTGTAGTATGGCAGTATATGATAGGATCGATCAGACAACCTAGGGTTAAAGTACCCTAGGGAGTCTGAAAAATAGTATAAATAAAAATACAAAAAAGTGTAAAAAAAAAAATTATAATAAAAAAACCTAAAATTTCAAATCACCCCCCTTTCCCTAGAACTGACATAAATATAAATAAACAGTAAAAATCATAAACACATCAGGTATCGACGTGCCCGAAAATGCCCGATCTATCAAAATATGATAATGGTTTTTCAATGCTTTTAACCCCGTAACGGAAAATAGCGCCCAAAGTCGAAAATGCCACTTTTTTGCCATTTTGAAAAATATAAAAAATCTATAAAAAGTAATCAAAAGGTCGTACAGTCCTAAAAATGATATCATTGAAAATATTATCAAATTTCGCAAAAAATGACACCACCCACAGCTCCGTACACTAAAGTATGAAAAAGTTATTAGCGCCAGAAGTTGGCAAAATCAAAAAAATAATTTTAGTACTGGAGGTTTTAATTTTTGTAAAAAACATTATAAACCTATAACAAATTTGGTATCCCCTTAATCGTACCGACCCAAAGAATAAAGTAGACAAGTCATTTGGAGCGCTCAGTGAAAGATGCAATATCCAAGCCCACAAGAAAATGGCGCAAATGCGTTTTTTCACCATTTTCATTGCATTTGGAATTTTTTTCCCGCTTCCAAGTACATGGCATGGAATATTAAATACCATCACTATGAAGTGCAATTTGTTACGCAGAAAACAAGCCGTCACACAGCTCTTTACGTGTAAAAATAAAAAAGTTATAGATTTTTGAAGGTGGGGAGTGAAAAATGGACATGAAAAAACAGGAAAGGGCCCGTAACCGGTTAATCCCCTTCCCTCCGGTACTTGAAGAAGATGAAGTCGCCGCTCTGAACGCACTTGGTGCAGGTCAGAGCGGCGACTTCATCTTCTTCGATGGGAGGGACACGGGGAGACAAGTACCGGGGGGGGAGAGGGGGGGGTGGAGTGTCCCTGACTGGGCTCAGTGCGGTAGGAGCTTGGGACCCCTCAGTGCACAGGACCGTTCATAGAGAAAACACGTCTCCCGCTTGGGGCTTTCCCTTTGCGCTTGGAGACGCAATACATTGAATCTGAATAATGATATTTTGTAAGTGCATTTTGTGTGGAAAACTTGATGCGGCCCAGTCTTACCCAGAATCTACCTCCAGCGGCCCCCAGGTAAATTGAGTTTGAGACCCCTGCTCTAAGATATGATGCTCCTCAGTCAGAAGCTGGGTCCCAAGAGAGTGTGCTCTCTCTCAAGTTTCTGGAACTCTGTTCTAACTCCTCCCCTGACTATAGTATAATCCTTGGTCAGGTGGTCTCCTTCTCCAATCACACTCCAGTTACAATAGTGGAACATCATTGGATGATAACATTAACATGCTTAATCCTTGCCTATCCAGGCAGAATCTACCGCTGCTCAATTACCTCTATATGTACTGGGTAGTAAAAGGGCTTATTCGCAACCACTCCTCTGCCATGCGCATTGGCAGGGACATTGCATATATATGCAATGTTTTATATATATATATATATATATATATATATATATATATATATATAAATAAATGAAGAAAAGGCAGCACAAAAATAAAGTGAAAAAAACGGTGGTTTAATCCATAAAAGATTTGTTTTTTCACACATGTAGACAGGGGGTCCCCTACTTAAGAACACCCGACTTACAGATGACCCCTAGTTACAAACAGACATCTGGTAATTGGTAATTTACTGTCCTTTAGTCCCAGGCTACAATAAACAGCTATTATAAACAGCAATTATCAAAGGTGTCTGTAATTAAGCTTTGTTTTTAATCCTGGTTCTTATGACAATCCAACATGTTTAAAATCCAATTGTCACAGAGACCCAAAAATTGTCTGGAGTTTGAATTACAAAATATACAGTTCTGACTTACATACAAATTCAACTTAAGAACAAACCTACAGAACCTAACTTTCACATAACTCAGGGATATATATTTACAACTTTCTTTTTTCTATTCTCAAACTTCAGTAGCTTTTTGATGCAAGTTATTATAGTTTAATGTCTGTATCAAATACACTAATATATTCACATAGTTTATTTGTATTTCTGAAAGCATTAGAGTTCTGACATGAAGCCTAATTTTAGAAAGGATAACTAGCATAAACAACTTTCATCTTACTGTCTTTCATTACTCTCATGATAAGGTACAAAAACATGACTTCAAAACTAGCCGAAATCAAATTGAAAGTTGCCATTGATTTTATTAAAAAAGGAAGGAAAACAAAGATGCCATAGCTTCTGTTATTAAAACTGGAGCATAAATGTTTATGATGTTGGTGGACAAATAGTCTGTGTAATTTAATGCTGAATCCTCTTTACCCAGACAGACAGTCAACATCAATATTTCTCTCTCTATAAAATGTATAGATTACACATAAACATACAGTAGACATATAAATTATATACTGAAGATATTACAGCTCTACCCTGTGTTCAAAGCTCCATCATAAATAGTGGCTATTTACCACATCTGGTACATACATTCACATTCAAATTATTTACTAGCAGCAGTGTAATGTTTAGCAACCTGATCATCACATCTATATTCATTTGATGGGATACTACACTATTTCACATCTGTGAGCACTACTATGAGTTGATTTATATTTAACCATTATATAGTATACTAGAGAATCTGTTTCATTTTCATAATTTGCAAGGATGATAAAACTTAACACTTAATGAAGAATATCATTTTTAATACATAATTAAAGAAGCACTTACACTCCATTTAGTAAAGTTTACTCCCTGCTGTCAGTTTTGTTAATATTCCTGCAGAATGAATTGGATTTCCTTATTACAATGTCTACATCACAGAGAAGGAGCCTAGTGAGGTTTTCTTGAATCAACTGGTTCCAAAGCTGCTACTAGAGTTACAGGCAGTCCCCGGGTTACGTACAAGATAGGGTCTGGAGGTTTGTTCTTAAGTTGAATTTGTATGTAAGTCGAAACTGTATATTTTATAATTGTAGATCCAGACAAAAAAAATTTGGCCCCAGTGACAATTGGAGTTTAAACATTTTTTGCTGTAATGGGACCAAGGATTATCAGTAAAGCTTCATTACAGACACCTTACAGCTGATTATTGCAGCCTGGGACTATAGTAAAACATTCAGAAAGCTTCATCAGAGGTCAGAGGGGTCTGTCTGTAACTATGGGTTGTCTGTAAGTCGGGTGTCCTTAAGTAGGGGACCGCCTGTACTTGTATCTGAAGCGAATGACCAGCTTCGAGGCATTGAAGACCTAGATGTTATTCCTTGCAGGCTAGTGCCACATGCGACTACATGGACTGTATAGCTAAATAGGGCCATGCGTGAAAATACTTCACATGGCTTATCTTACCTGGAATGACTTGGAGGCTTCTATTCAGCAAAAGTTTGACATTTCCTTTATTTATAAACCATGTACCAAATTACATTTGCTATCATGTGAAGGAAAACCCCAGAAGAATATCAACCCTTGCCTTTTTCTATTTTTATGGTTTCTTTTTATTCAACCTTCAAAAATGTACAACTTTTTAATTTTTCAGTGTACAAAGACATGTGAGGGCTTGTTTTCTGCATTAAAATTGTATATCCTAGTGACAGTATTTCCCCTACACAATATGTTGATCACAATGTATTGCAATACTCTTGTACTGCAGTATATGTTATAGATCCTATGATGACAGCCACTGAACCCAAGGTAAGGGTCCCAGCTGTCATACCAACTATTTGACACCCCTCCAACCATGTTGTAGGGGGCGATGACCAGTTCTTAGATTGTGTTTGATGATGGCACTTAAATAATTAGCATAATGCAGCTAACAACATGATGTATGAAGAGTGCTCAATCCATGAGCCCACTCCATACATCCTTAACTGACATGTCATGTACAGTTATGTCACATGTAGTTAAGTTGCTGAAAAGGCACCATACTCAATAAGGAACATACCGTGTATACTTGAGTATAATCCGACCCGAGTATAAGCCGAGGTTCCTAATTTTAACAAAAAAACTGTGAAAACCTATTGACTCGAGTATAAGCCGGGGGTGGGAAATGCATTGGTCACAGTCTCCCAGTGTATAGCTAGCCAGCCCCCTGTAGTATGTAGCCTGCCAGCACCTGTAGTATATACCGTCCACACCCTGTAGTATATATCCTGTCCGACCCTGTAGTATACAGCATGCCAGCCCCTCTAGTATACAGCCTGACAGCCTCTGTAGTATATAACCTGCCAGCCTCTGGAGTATATAGCCTGCCAGTCCCTGTAGTTTACAGCCCGCCAGCCTCTGTAGTATACAGCCTGCCAGCCCCTGTAGTATATAGCCTGCCAGGCCCCTGTAGAATATTGACTGCCAGCCCTCTGTAGTATATAGCCTGCCAGCCCCCTGTAATATATAGCCTGCCAGCCCAAGCAGTATACAGCCTGCCAGCCCCTGTAGTATATAGCATGCTGGCCCCTGTAGTAAATAGCATGTCAGCCCCCTGTAGTATATAGCCTGCCAGCACCTAGTATATAGCCAGCCAGCCCCTGTAGTATACAGCCTGCCAGCCCCCTGTAATATATAGCCCCCCAGCCTCTGTAGTATATAGTCAGCCCCTGTAGTATACAGCCTGCCAGCCGCTGTAGGAAAAAAAATTAACACTATACTCATCTTTCAGACGTCCCCCGTAGGTCCTCTTCTGCTTGCGATGCTGCCTCGGGTCCTTTGGTCCTCTTCAGGTTCTTCCGCTCCTCTTCAGCTACTCTTCTGGATGTTATGCTCCTCTTCGGGTCTTCGTGCTCGGCTGGCACACAAAATTACGTCAGCCGCTTGCTGACGTCATTTTGTGTGAGCCGCCGGCATCACGTGGGGACCCAAAGAGGAGCGGAACTTCCCGAAGAGGAGCCGAAAAGGAACGGAAGAACTCGAAGAGGATCCAAAGGACCCAAGGCCACATCGGAAGCAGAAGAGGACCTACAGGGTACGTCTGAAAGGTGAGTACAGTGTTCCTTTTTTTTTCCTACAGGGGCTGACAGGACGCAGAAGACAGCCTATCGGGGACGTCAAAAAGTTGTGTACAGTGTTAATTTTTTATAGACTCCAGTATAAACCTAGTTATGGTTTTTTAGCACAAATGTTGTGCTTAAAAACTCAGCTTATACTCGAGTTTATACGGTATTCCCAGTTTAGATCAGGATGGTCACTTTTGAAATCTAAATTACTCAAGAAAAAAATACAGAATATGTACACAGATAGATGGATTCACATTATATACTTTTTCGGCTAGGGTGATTAGATTTTAAGAGTTAATAAAACTTTAAAAACATTTTCTAAAGCATCTTCAGATATTATAAAGTAGAGGAGGCAGTTTAATGGACCTAAATTATCTCAAATACATGTAACATAAATAATATTTGGCAGCAGCCAAGTGTTTTCTCTACAAAAGATAGATAGTGCATAAATGCTGAAATTAAGTTAATCTTTTAGTCTCATCTATATTCTTTACTACAACTGATTTACATTGCAATGATAAACATGGTTGTCACCAATTTTAGCATCAGTAGTTGCTCATCATAATTATTCATTATACTTTATAATTGACTTTGATCAATCATGTTTGACTCTAGTATGATTTAGTAAGTTCTGAAACACAAATGGGCACAAGTAATAAAAAGTGAAGCTAGAATCTTTTTTGTTATACATATTTCTTATGCTATAAACATTACAAGCACAGAGAAAATTTATTTAAGAGATATCACAGAAATTTGTATAATTTTAATCCTTTTTACATGATGGGACTAATTAAAGACAATAGACAATGGAGGAGATGTATGAGAAGTATCAAAGAGCAAACTGTTCTAATTGTTCTGATTGGTTGCCATGAGCAACTAGAACAATCTTGTTTTGAGACACTTCAAATAAATCCCCCCATTATGTTGTGTCTTATGCATAAAAGGTCATAAAGTATATACTGGTACATAAAAACATTATATGTATGTCATGTATACAATACAGGAAAGTGATATCATAATGCTGTCATTTACAACTAGGGATTGATTGCACAATGCAAGTTTTTCAAGTGTCAAAACTGTGATAAATATATCAAAAATCTTTTCAGCATATATATCTGAGACCTGGCTATGTCAAAGAAACAACCACTGCAAAAAAAACCTAAACCTTAGCATTGCAAACTCTAGTTCTAGGATACCCAGTAAGTCAATCAATCACACAAATATTGGTGGTATATCCAGGTTACTGTTAGAGTGAATTAGACACATGACAATAACCATTCCAAAAAGCAGGACCACACATGCTATTAGATCAAAACTGAGTAGGCAGGAGAGGGAGATAAAGGGTGTACAAAACTTTCTTGGCACTAATATCAACCTACCAACCCTAAACAATGATTAGAACAGGATATTCACTCTGTTAATGGCAATACTGCTAAGCCCCTTGTAATAACTGGATAAATAAGTGTTTCTCAAACAGTACTGAATGTAGACAATGCATACAAGCATTTGGACAAATGATTTTACGCTGTGAAATATATCATGTGATGTTAACAATAACATTGTTAATAATACACTTCACAAGAAGCTGTTTCCTCCCACACTCCAAAACATACTATTAGGTTGTGTAGACTGTGAGCCCCATGGGGACAGGGACCAATTTGATATGCTTTGTGCAGCGCTGCGTAATCTGTGTGCGCTATATAAATAAAGAATTATTATTATTATTATTATTATTACCATACAAGAAAACTACAATAACCATCATGGTTTAGGACACTGCTTTACTGTTTTACATGTATGGTTTACATGTATGCCACTGCTGATGATTTGCAAATTAGCTGTCCAGAAGTCATGTTTCTAAAGGGAGCATGACCCTATGGGAATACTTGTAAATCTTCCCAATTCCCCTTCTGCTGATGCCATAAAGAAAAAGAAACTCATGTGGACACAAGAAAAAGTGGCATAATATAGTTTGGCTGCATAGTGTTAATGAATGAAGCATTCTGTTGAATAGATAAAAATTAACAATTATTGGAAATAGAAATCAGCCAGTTGCCAAAAAACAATGACGGCGCAGAGGAGAAAGAGAAGGAATGGGGGTCCCATGTTCCTTATGGTCAGAAAAGTCTATAGATTTTTCCTCTGCATCTACATCATTTATAGGTGAAATACATGCACGAATGCATAGACATATCCAGTATGAACAGTACCTTCGATCAGGTGAAGATGAAATAAGTGGTTGCAATTCTCTGTGTGTTCCTTCTGTGCGGCGTTCACGTGAGTCCCGTTGCTCCACTTGCGGTGTACAGCGGGCAGCTGTGCAGATCTCCTGTCCCTCCGGCTCGGGAACTGAGCCACAGTTCTTTTAGTTCCGCCTTAGTTCACTGTGGTCCGTGTGCTAGTTCCGGAAGAAGCCGCAAATTGGCGAAACTCGAGTCGGGTAGATAACGACGAACGTGCATAAGAGAGATTTTTTCATAAGGCCTGTTTTCAACAAAAGTTTTGTAAGTATAATATTAAAGAAAATTTTCTTAAAAAAGAAACTGTGTTGCACTATTCTCTCGCATTTCTCTCCACATGGACCACGGTAAACTAAGGCTCTTTATCTGGGCCATTGTTGAAAACATAGCAAGGCTATCATATTGATATTGCAGACATGATGGTGTGCACTGCAACTGACATTGTGGGGGAATATAGGTGTGTTTATGTTAATTTATAGGTTTGGTTTGTCTTTGTTATTTTTTTAACTGGTTAGCGACCCCCCGCCGTGTATTCACGGCAGCGGTCGGGTCCAGCTGCATGGAGATGGCTCACGGGCTGAGCCTTCTCCATAGCCGGTACGTCTTTGCTGCATATTGCAGCAAAGACTTACCGGTAACACCCGCGATCGGTGCTAGCACCGATTGCGAGTGTTATAACAGCGATCGCTGCCGGCAAAGCTGCCGGCAGCCTCAAAAAGACAGCGGCGCGAGGGCGGCGCCATCTTGCCTAGGATTGTCGCTCCCCGTGACGTCATCGGGGAGCGTCGATCCGTCTCCATGGTAGCCTCGGGTTTTCCGAAGACCCGAGGCTATTTTGTTTTAACCCCTTCATTACAATGTGCTGATAGCACATTGTAATAAATGAGGAGGAAAATCCCCATAAACTGCCATACTGTAGTATGGCAGTATATGATAGGATCGATCAGACAACCTAGAGTTAAAGTACCCTAGGGAGTACCCTAGTAAAAATAAAAACCTAAAAATTCAAATCACCCCCCTTTCCCTAGAACTGACATAAATATAAATAAACAGTAAAAATCATAAACACATTAGGTATCAACGTGTCCGAAAATGCCTGATCTTTCAAAATATATTAACGGTTTTTCAATGCGTTTAACCCCGTAACGGAAAATAGCGCCCAAAGTCGAATATGGCACTTTTTTGCCATTTTGAAAAATATAAAAAAATCTATAAAAAGTGATCAAAAGGTCGCACAGTCCTAAAAATTATATAAGTGAAAATATTATCAAATGTCGCAAAAAATGACACCACCCACAGCTCTGTACAACAAAGTATAAAAAAGTTATTAGTGCCAGAAGAAATAAAAAAAAAAATTTGTACAGGAGGTTTTAATTTTTGTAAATGTATGAAAACCTATACAAATTTGGTATCCATGTAATCATACCAACCCAAAGAATAAAGTAGACATGTCATTTGGGGTGCTCAGTGAAAGCCGTAATATCCAAGCCCACAAGAAAATGGCGCAAATGCATTTTTTCACCATTTTCACTACATTTGGAATTTTTTCCCTGCTTCCCAGTACACGGCATGAAATATTCAATACCATCACTATGAAGTGAAATTTGTTATGCAGAAAACAAGCCATCACACAGCTCTTTACGTGTAAAAATAAAAAAAGTTATAGATTTTTGAAGGTGGGGAGTGAAAAATGGAAATGAATAAACAGGAAAGGGCCCGGTCCTTAACCAACTTTTACAAATGACAGCATTTAAGGCTCATACACATGCACCTTGCCCGTTTACACTCTCCATTTTTAAAAGTATTTTTCTGACATAGATAATTTCGGGACATACAAGTTTTGAATTGTCTCGGTAAAATAATGTAACATGGGGAAAACAGAAAGAAACTTTTCAGACATTACAATATCTTATTTTCGGTGCCGTCAAATACGTTGCTTTATGTTTATGCGTATAATTTACATATTACATAATGTTATTATTTACCCATAGTTTTCTACCATTAGTCCTATCATTAGAGATATGCTCTAAATAGTTGCTACTAAAAGTAGGTGTGGCCTTATAATAAACTGATTGTATCCAAGATTCCCATCGTAGGTAGAATTTTTTCTGTGTATTGTTAGCAAATGCCATAGACCTCTCAAGTATACATATATTATTTATTTTCCTTGTTAGTTTTAGGAAAGATGGTATTTTCCAGGATTTCCATAACTACAAAATTATAGTGATAACCGTTGTGGAAATATGGAAGATTATACAGTAGTTTGCTCACTTGTTGAGTAATCTGATCCCAATCCCAATAGAGCTAGAGCTGGAGTTAGGGAGATAGTAAATGTAGAATATCCCTTAGTACTTGTTGCACTTGCAACCAGAGACCCTCAATTTTCTTACACTTCCAAAATATATGCATAATCCCACCAAGCTCTATACTGCATCTCCAGCAGATGTTGGAGCAATTTGGGGATATTTTTGAGAGTTTATATGGAGTATAGAACCAGCTGTACAACTGTCTCCTGGTTTCCAGGTGAAGAGAACACTTTGATAAAGATAGTGTCAGTTTAAAGAAAGAACTCCAGTTATCTTCGTCAATGGTAGTCCCTGTATCTTTTTTCCACTGTTCCAAACACAATAGTGTCAGAGATAACAGACTCTCCACGATGGCTCTAAATATCAGAGACATACCTTTGGTGTTTGGTGTTTAATAGGTTTTATGAAGTTATTTTCGATAAGAGACTATGCTTTTCTCGTATATTCCAGAAGTCCTTATATGAAGTCTTAACTTCAAATATTTGTAAAAATCATTTTTGTAAGTGGCAAATTTACTGTGTATATCCGAGAATGCTTGTAAATGATTTTTCTTCCAATTATCTGCTATACTATGTACTCCCGCCCTTTCCCAGTTACTTAGATCTAAATTTCCTATTAGCTGTGCTTACCCTTTACATGAGAGGTCTTTAACCCTCAGGCGGAATAGATGCAAATTCTGGAGATATTGGCCCCGTTCGGGACGGGCTGTTTACATAGTGTTCAGCGAATTATGGACAGGTGTTTTGTTAACCTGTTAACCTGTTAGCTCAGTAACGTAACGCTCAGTGTCCGATATATCAACATGGGGCGCCGGCTGTGACATATAGCCGACACCCCAGTGTAACACCCACGATCAGAGTGGGCTCCTATTGTGGGTGCTTAACCTGTTAAATGCCGCAGTCAGCGCGACCGCGGCATCTATCATTCTTCTGGGGGGGTCTTTCCCACGCGATCGCCCCCCCCCCCCCGATCGCCAATCGTTGCTATGGCATCACTGGGGTCCGATTTGGACCCTAGTGTTGCCTGCAAGAACTGCCGGTAAGATGAGGTCTGTGACATCATCTTACTGGCAGAGTGCCAGCCTATGCAAGTGCATAGGCTGACACTGCTAATACCCTGCCATACATGAGTATTGCAGAGTATTATCATGAACAAGCAATCAGATGATTGCTTGTTCATGTCCCATGCTGATAAAAAGTGAAAAAGTAAGAAAATAAAGGTCTTCAATAAAAAGTAAAGTAATAAATCAATAAAAATGCCCAAAAGCCCCAAAACATATAGAGACATATAACTCAAAAAAAAATCTAAATCATAACACAAACCCCACATATATAGTATCACCACGTCCGTAACAACCCATAGAATAAAAGTAAATCATTATTGAACCCGTACGATGAACGCTGTAAAAAAAACTGTTATAAAACCTCCAAAAATTATGATTTTTACCTATTCAATCCCACAAAAAAGTGCTATAAAAAGTTATCAAAAAAACATATGTACTCCAGAATGATACTGGTGCAAAGCACAACATGTCTCGCAAAAAACAAGCCATCAACCAGCTCCCTAGCCAAAAAAGTAACAATGGAGGTAAAAGGACGTGAATGTAACAACTTGGAAGACGGCAATACAAAAATGATAGATTTTTCCCCACATTAGGGTTTTATTTGACGAAAAATATTCATGTATGGTATCTTCGTAATCATATAGACCCGTAAAATAAAGATAACATGATTGTTTGGCTATACGGTGAACACCACACTTAAATAATCCTTTATGATCCTTAAATGATCCTGGGTTCACTGTGTTCTTCACTGTGTTCTTCACTTAAATGATCCTTAAGTGTGCAACAAGCCGTTTTGAGTACGCTAATGCTCGTCCAAGCATCAAGCTCGGACGAGTATGCACGCTCAGCTCTATTATCCAGACATTTCAAAAATTATGAAAATGTAAAGCAGATATATGGGAAATGTTATTCAGAAACTTATTTAGGTGGTGAATCTATCTGCCTGAAAACGCAATGATTTAGAATTTTGAAAATGGCAAATTTTTCAAAAAAATCATCATTTTTTCTTTTTTTTGTAAATAAACGCAAAACGTAGCTGCCAAAATTATCACTAAAATGAAGTACAACATGTGGGGAAAAAACAATCTCAGAATCGTTTAGAAAAGTAACAGTGTTCAAAAGTTATAACCATATAAAGTGACGCAAGTCAGAATCCAAAATATCGGGCTGAGCCTTAAGGTACAAAATGGCTGCGTCCTTAAGGGGTTAATAACTCTTTCCCAAATTACTACTGAGACGTTCTGCTTATCTGACATTGCGCTTTCAATTTGAATCCAGCGTTTTTCTGCTAAGGGGAAGTACCGCTGCGTTGCCCGGTCTAAAATGGTTGCATCATAGTAGCTGCTGATGGAAGGTAGGTCCCCTTTCGCCTGAGGTCTATATAATGTTTTAGCTGCTACTCTAGGCCTGCTGTTTTTCCATACATATTTATTTAGTAACTTTTATAAAGTTGATAAATAAGCTTTGGAGAGAAGAACTGGGGCATTCGGAAACGGACCCTCAGAGGAAGCCATTGTAGGCAAAACACATATCGGTGTCCATTCTTTTAGCCCGTGGTCAGTATATGTTTTATTATGGAGTGATCCTTGCCTTTTCTATTCTATAGTTTGCTTCACCTACTATTTTCCTATGTATGTTACATGGGTATAACTGCTATAGCATTTTATTCGCACTTCTGCCTATATATTGTAGTCAAATTGTTTTTGATGCTACTTAGCACTCAATACTGTTAGGGCTCTCCCTTGTTCATGTGTTTACACACATGTTTACCATATTTTAGTATATGTAGAACCTTTGATTGAGTAATAAAATTATACCTTTTTAATACTTTATGCTTCATGCATTATTTTTGATGGGTGTACATCCAAAGAGAGTAGCAGAGAAGGCGTTCAAGTACTCCTCATGCAATCCAACAAATCCATGAAGCAGCGAGTGGCAACTGAGGAAACCCTGGTCTGATCTGGTGTTTTACCTGGTTTTGGTAAGTTTGAGATGGCTGCGAGCAACATCTCCTTAGGAATAACTCCTGAAGACCGTATAGATGTGTGCAGGGCCGTCAGGTGTGGAACTTAAAATTTGGCATGCACCTTACAATATTCGTTAGTGAGGCTGTTAGGTCCTGGGGTCTTATTATTTTTTAATGTTTTTATCTGTCTAGGGTACCCTGTAATACATTTTTTTATTTATGTACCGGAGTGACTGCTGCTTGGTAAATCACTAGTGGCCCTAAATCACTGTGGATATTGCCTCAGATGGGAGGAGGGAGTACAGCAATACCTGGGTATGTGGAGCCGGGAAGAACCACTGCGGAGCGCGAGGACAGAGCTGGAGAGTTCTCCTGATGTTGCTACCGCACATGTGTTGCGGCCTCCATCTTGGGACCATGCGGCAGGGAAGAATTCCGTTAATTTTGCAGGTCTTGTTATTTTCTTTGTCTTCCCCATGGTGCCGGAGTGCTAGGTAGCTCATGGGTGATCGCTTGGCTGTATTGCTTCTCGTGAGATGTTGCTGTCAGCTGCTTATGGGTCCTGATGCAAGAAGCTCGGCAGTGTGTGTGCTACTCCATGTACTGCCGGTCGCGTCCCCTGGCTTGCTTTTGTTTATGCTTTTGGGGTGTTTAATTATTTTGTTATATGTTAAGTTATTGTTTTTGCTAGGTGTGAATGGGGCTGGACCAGCAGGTAAGATATTGTAAATATGTTATATAAATTGTATATCATGTTTAGTTTATGTTTTGTATTATATTTTATACAGGTATTGGACAGCAACCAATATGACCATATTGAGGTCAGCTTACGTTTTTGCTGGTCCACGCCCACAGATGATGATCTTAGTTGGAAAGGATCCAGGTATATGCAGGGTAAAAGAAAAAGCAACAACATTCCTTAGGTTTTTAGTGATTCAGAGATTTCATTTATTCGCCAATATGTGTGGTGTTTCAACATAAGCCTTTAACAAGAATGCTATTTTTTTTCTTCTACTTCACATTGACGTCAAGAAGGTCAAGATACCTAAGGGGGGTACTGAGATGCCTCCAAAGGGGGAAGTTTCCTGCATAGATGTTTTTGTGGAGACTGTCTCACGAGAATTAGAAAGGATCACACCTAGAGATGAGCGAACATACTCGTCCGAGCTTGATGCTCGTTTGAGCATTAGCGTACTCGAAATTGCTCGTTGCTCGGACGAATACTTCGCCCGCTCGAGAAAATAGCAGCTCCCGCCGTTTTGCTTTTTGGCGGCCAGAAACAGAGCCAATCACAAGCCAGGAGACTCTGCACTCCACCCAGCATGACGTGGTACCCTTACACGTCGATAGCAGTGGTTGGCTGGCCAGATCAGGTGACCCTGGGATAGACTAGCCGCTGCCCGCGCTGCTCGGATCATTCTGTGTCTGGATGCCGCTAGGGAGAGAGCTGCTGCTGGTCAGGGTTAGCGTTAGTGTGCAGGTAGATTACTGTTAGGCAGGAGTGATTCTCCAAGAACCCAACAGCCCTTCTTAGGGCTACAATAACGTTATACTTTTTTTTTTTTGGTTTGCTTGTGGCTGGGCTTGCTGGCACTAGTAGTGCAGCTAGTACCATATTGTGAGGAATTTGCAGGGGGACTTGCTACCGTTGTGTTTAGCTCTTAGTGACACACATATCCACCTCAAACACCAAAGTGGGAAAATTTATTAGGGGTTTGATTTCAATTAGGCACAGTCTGCCAGTTTCTTTTTATTTTACGTTTATTTTTTCATAACTCAGCGTCATCTCATCAGTGTGCTTTCATACTTGGCTAGAAAATAGCCAAAGGAGAATCCAAGGTTACTTACGCCTACAATAGCATTATATATTTTATTTGGTTGATCTGCTGGTGGCTGTCCTGCTGCAGTGCTATAATACTAGCCCAATGTGAGAGGAATTTGGAGTCGAGACTGCTGCGACCGCGTGTGTTTAGCGCTTAGTGACGCACATATACCATCGCAAAGACCGAAGTGGGGAAAATCTATAGGGGTTGGATTTCAATTAGGCACAGTCTGCCATTTCCTTTTATTTTACGTTTATTTTTTCAATAACTCAGCGTCATCTATCAGTTGTGCTTTCATACTGGCTATAGAAAATAGCCAAAGGAGAATCTCAAACGCTTACTACTTTGCCTACAATAGCGTTATATATATTTATTTCTGGTTGATCTGCTGGTGGCTGTCCTTGCTGCAGTGCATATACTAGCCAATTGTGAGGAATTTGGAGTGAGACTTGCGACCGCTGTGTTTAGCGCTGCTAGTGGACGACATATCCATCGCAAGACGAATGAAGTGGGAAAATTTATTAGGGGTTGGATTTCAATTAGGCACAGTCTGCCATTTCCTTTTTATTTTACGTTTATTTTTTCATAACTCAGCGTCATCTCATCAGTGTGCTTTCATACTTGGCTAGAAAATAGCCAAAGGAGATCCAAACGGCTTACTTACGCCTACAATAGCGTTATATATATTATTCTGGTGTATCTGCTGGGGTGTGTCCTTCTGCGTGCATGATGCATATACTAGCCAATTGTGAGGAATTTGGAGTGAGACTTGCGACCGCTGTGTTTAGCGCTTAGTGACGCACATATCCATCGCAAAGACCGAAGTGGGATAATTTATTAGGGGTTGGATTTCAATTAGGCACAGTCTGCCATTTACTTTTTATTTTACGTTTATTTTTTCATAACTCAGCGTCATCTCATCTGGCATAGCAGTGTGCTTTCATAGTTGGCTAGAAAATAGCCATAGCAATAGGTTAGCATCGTTTGGTTTTAAAAACTAAAAAACACAAAAAAAACGAGGGCGGGGACGTGGGCGTCCAACTACTGCAGGGGTCAGAGGCCGTGGTCCTGGGCGGGGTGAGACACCACCTGCTGATGAGGGAGCAGGGGAACGCCGCAGAGCTACACTCCCTAGGTTCATGTCTGAAGTTATTCGTGGTAGAGCACTGTTGAGGCCAGAACAGTGCGAACAGGTGATGTCGTGGATTGCCGACAATGCTTCGAGCAATTTGTCCACCAGTCAGTCTTCCACGCAGTCCACCCATGTCACCGAAATCGGCACTCCTCCAGCTCCTGCACCTCAGCCTCCTCCCCCCCAGTCTGCCCCCTCCCAGGAAAATTTGGCATTTGAACCGGCATACTCTGAGGAACTATTTTCTGGACCCTTCCCACAGTCACAAACCACTTGTCCGGTTGCTGCTGAGCAATTTTCCGATGCCCAGGTTTTCCACTAGTCGCAGTCTGTGGGTGATGATGACCATCTTGACGTAGTGGCAGAAGTGTGTAAAGAGGTGTCCGACGATGAGGAGAAACGGTTGTCAGACAGTGGTGAAGTTGTTGTCAGGGCAGGAAGTCCGAGGGGGGAGCAGACTGAGGGATCGGAGGATGATGAGGTGACAGACCCAAGCTGGGTTGAGAGGCCGGGTGAACACAAAGACGGAGGAGAGTCCTATAGCAGAACAGGTTGGAAGAGGCAGTGGTGGGGCCAGACGGAGAGGCAGGGCCAGAGCAGGTGCATCAGCGCCAAATGTGTCACGTAGTGAAGCTCCCGTGGCGAGGGCTCCCGCGGCGAGGGCTAGATTTTCAGAAGTCTGGAGGTTCTTTAAGGAAACACCGGATGACCGACGGACTGTGGTGTGCAACCTTTGCTTTAGAACTCCTCCCCTGACTATAGTATAATCCTTGGTCAGGTGGTTCCCTTCTCCAATACACTCCGTTACAATAGTGGAACATCATTGGATGATAACATTAACATGCTTAATCCTTGCCTATCCAGGCAGAATCTACCGCTCTCAATTACCTCTATATGTATGGGTAGTAAAAGGGCTTTTCGCAACCACTCCTCTGCCAGCGCATTGGCAGGGACATTGCATATAATGCAATGTTTTTATATATCTTATAATATATATATTATATATATATATTATATAAATAAATGAAGAAAAGGCAGCACAAAAAAATAATTAGTGAAAAAAAACGGTGGTTTAATCATAAAAGGTTGTGTTTTCACACAGTAGACAGGCGGTCCCCTACTTAAGAACACCCGACTTACAGATGACCCCCTAGTTACAAACAGACCTCTGGTAATGGTAATTTACTTGTCCTTTAGTCCCAGGCTACAATAAACAGCTATTATAACAGCAATTATCAAAGGTTGTCTGAATTAAGCTTTGTTTTTAATCCTGGTTCTATGACAATCACAAAAGTTAAAATCCAATTGTCACAGAGACCCAAAAATTGTCTGGAGTTTGAATTACAAATATATACAGTTCTGACTTACATACAATTCAACTTAAGAAACAAACCACAGAACCTACTTCACATAACTCAGGGGATATATTACAACTTTCTTTTCTATTCTCAAAACTCAGTAGCTTTTGTGATGCAAGTTATTATAGTTTAATGTCTGTATCAAATACACTAATATATTCACATAGTTATTTGTATTTCTGAAAGCATTAGAGGTCTGACATGAAGCTAATTTAGAAAGGATAACTAGCATAAACAACTTTCATCTTTACTGTTTCTACTCTCATGATATAGTACAAAAACTGACTCAAAAACTAGCCGAAATCATTGAAAGTGCTGCATTGATTTATTAAAAAGGAAGGAAAACACAAGATGCCATAGCTTCTGTTATTAAAATGGAGCATAAATGTTTATGAGTTGGGGACAAATAGTCTGTTGTAATTTAATGCTGAATCCTCTTACCCAGACAGACAGTCAACATCAATATTTCTCTCTCTATATAAAATGTATAGATTACACATAAACATACAGTAGACATATAAAATTATACTGAAGAATTACAGCTCATACCCGTGTTCAAAGCTCCATCATAAATAGTGGTCTATTACCACATCTGGTACATACATTCACATTCAATTATTTACTAGCAGCAGTGTAATGTTTAGCAACCTGATCATCACATCATCTATATTATGATGGATACTACACTATTCACATCTGTGAGCACTACTATGAGTTGGATTTATATTAACCATTATATAGTATACTAGAGAATCTGTTTCATTTCATAATTGCAAGGATGATAAAACTTAACACTTAATGAAGAATATCATATATTTAATACATAATAAGAGCACGTACACTCCATTTAGTAAGTTTACTCCCCTGCTGTCAGTTTTGTTAATTCCTGCAGAATGAATTGGATTGTTCCTTTATTACAATGTCTACATCACAGAGAAGGAGCCTAGTGAGGTTTTCTTGAATCAACTGGTTCCAAAGCTGCTACTAGAGTTACAGGCAGTCCCGGGTTACGTACAAGATAGGTGGAGGTTTTCTAGGAGTTTGTCTAAGTGAATTGTATGTAAGTCGAAACTGTATATTTATAATTGTAGATCAGACAAAAAAAAATTTGGCCCCAGTGACACATTGGAGGTTTAAACATTTTTTTTGCTGTAATGGGACCAAGGATTATCAGTAAAGCTTCATTACAGACACCTACAGCTGATTATTGCCAGCTGGGACTATAGTTAAAACATTCAGAAAGCTTCATCAGAGTCAGAGGGGTCTGTTCTAATACTTAGGGTTGCTGTATGTAAGTCGGGTTGTCCTTAAGTAGGGGACCGACTCTGTACTTGTATCTGAAGCGAATGACCGCTTCGAGGCATTGAAGACCTAGATGTTATTCCTTGCAGGCTAGTGCCACATGCGACTACATGGGACTGTATAGCTAAATAGGGCCATGCGTGAAAATAAACTTCACATGGCTTATCTTACCTGGAATGACTGGAGGCTTCTATTCAGCAAAAGTTGACATTTTTATTTATAAACCATGTACCAAATTACATTGCTATCATGTGAAGGAAACCCCGAAGAATATCAACCCTTGCCTTTTTCTATTTTTATGGTTTCTTTATTCAACCTTCAAAAATGTAAACAACTTTTAATTTTTCAGTGTACAAAGACATGTGAGGGCTGTTTCTGCATTAAAATTGTATATCCAATAGGTTCTACACGTTATTTCCTTTCCTACTACACAATATGTGATCACAATGTATTGCAATACTCTTTGTACTGCAGTATATGTTATAGATCCTATGATGACAGCCACTGGAACCCAAGGTAAGGGTCCCAGTCTGTCATACCAAACTATTTGACACCCTCCAACCCATGTTGTAGGGGGCGATGACAGTTCTTAGATTGTGTTTGATGATGGCACTTAAATAATTAGCATAATGCAGCTAACAACATGATGTATGAAGAGTGCTCAATCCATGAGCCCACTCCATACATCCTAACTGACATGTCATGTACAGTTATGTCACATGTAGTTAAGTGCTGAAAGGCACCATACTCAATAAGGAACATACCGTGTATACTTGAGTATAGATCCCACGGAGTATAGCCGAGGTTCCTAATTTAACAAAAAAACTGTGAAAACCTATTGACTCGAGTATAAGCGGGGGTGGGAAATGCATGGTAACAGTCTCCCAGTGTATAGCTAGCCCAGCCCCCTGTAGTAGTAGCCTGCCAGCACCTGTAGTATATACCGTCACACACACGTAGTATATATCCTGTCCGACCCTGTAGTATACAGCATGCCAGCCCCTCTAGGATACAGCCTGACAGCCTCTTAGTAGTATATTAACCTGCAAGCCTCTGGTAGTATTAGCCTGCCAGTCCCGTAGTTTACAGCCCGCCAGCCTCTGTAGTATACAGCCTGCCAGCCCCCCTGTAGTATATAGCCTGCCAGGCCCCTGTAGAATATTGACTGCCAGCCTCTGTTAGTATATAGCCGCCAGCCCCCTGTAATATATAGCCTGCCAGCCCAAGCAGAGTATACAGACTGCCAGCCCCTTGAGTATATAGCATGCTGGCCCCTGTAGTAAATAGCATGTCAGCCCACCTGTAGTTATAGCCTGCCAGCACTAGTATATAGGCCAGCCAGCCCTGTAAGTATACAGCCTGCCAGCCCCCTGTAATATATAGCCCCCCAGCCTCGTAGTATATAGTCAGCCCCTGTAGATATTACAGCCTGCCAGCGCTTTGTAGGAAAAAAAAATTAACACTATACTCATCTTTCAGACGTCCCCCGTAGGTCCTCTTGCTTGCGATGCTGCCTCGGGTCCTTTGGTCCTCTTCAGGTTCTTCCGCTCCTCTTCAGCTACTCTTCTGGATGTTATGCTCCTTTCGGGTCTTCGTGCTCGGCTGGCACACAAAATACGTCAGCCGCTTGCTTGTGACGTCATTTGTGTGAGCCGCCGGGCCACAGTGGGGACCCCAAGAGGAGGGAACTTCCGAAGAGGAGCCGAAAAGGACGGAAGAACTCGAGAGAGGATCCAAAGGACCCAAGGCCACATCGGAAGCAGAAGAGGACCTACAGGGTACGTCTGAAAGGTGAGTACAGTGTCCTTTTTTTTTCCTACAGGGGCTGATGACAGGACGCAGAAGGAGAAGACAGCCTATCGGGGACGTCAAAAAGTTGGTGTACAGTGTTAATTTTTTTATAGACTCCAGTATAAACCTCAGTTATGGTTTTTTAGCACAAAGTTGTGCTATAAAAACTCAGCTTATACTCAGTGTAGTTTATACGGTATTCCCAGTTTAGATCAGGATGGTCATTTTGAAATCTAAATTTACTCAAGAAAAAAAATACAGAATATGTAACAGATGTAATGGATTACATTATATCTTTTTCGGTAGCGGCGGCTTAGGTGATTAGATTTTAAGAGTTAATAAAACTTTAAAAACATTTTCTAAGCATCTTCAGATATATAAAGTAGAGGAGGCAGTTTAATGGACCTAAATTATCTCAAATACATGTAACATAAATAATATTGGCAGCAGCCAAGTGTTTCTCTACAAAAGATAGATAGTGCATAAATGCTGAATATAAGTTAATCTTTTAGTCTCATCTATATTCTTTACTACAAAATGATTTACATTGCAATGATAAACACTGGTTGTCACAATTTTAGCATCAGTAGTTGCTCATCATAATATTCATTATTACTTTATAATGACTTTGATCAATCATGTTTGACTCTAGTATGATTTAGTAAAGTTCTGAAACACAAGATGGGCACAAGTAATAAAAAGTGAAGCTAGAATCTTTTTTGTTATACATATTTCTTATGCTATAAAATTAAGCACAGAGAAAATTTATTTAAGAGATATCACAAATTTGTATAATTTTTACTCTTTTACATGATGGGACTAATTAAAGACAATAGACAATGAGAGGAGATGTATGAGAATATCAAAGAGCAAACTGTTCTAATTGTTCTGATTGGTTGCCATGAGCAACTATGAACAATCTTGTTTTGAGACACTTCAAATAAATCCCCCCATTATGTTGTGTCTTATGCATAAAAGTCATAAAGTATATACTGGTACTAAAAACTTATATGTATGTCATGTATAAATACAGGAAAGTGATATCATAATGCTGTCATTTACAACTAGGGATTGATTGCACAATGCAAGTTTTTCAAGTGTCAAAACTGTGATAAATATATCAAAAATCTTTTCAAGCATATATATCTGAGACCTGGCTATGTCAAAAGAAAAAACCACTGCAAAAAAAAACCTAAACCTTAGCATTGCAAACTCAGTTCTAGGATACCCAGTAAGTCAATCAATCACCACAATATTGGTGGTATATCCAGGTTACTGTTAAGAGTGAATTAGACACATGACAAAAACATTCCAAAAGCAGCAGGACACACATGCTATTAGATCAAAACTGAGTAGGCAGGAGGAGGGAGATAAAGGTGTACAAAACTTCTTGGCACTAATAACAACTACCAACCCTAAAAATGATTAGAACAGGATATTCACTCTGTTAATGGCAATACTGTAAGCCCCTTGTAATAACTGGATAGATAAATAAGGTTTCTCAAACAGTACTGAATGTAGACAATGCATACAAGCATTTGGACAAATGATTTTACGCTGTGAAATATATCATGTGATGTAACAATAACATTGTAATAATACACTTCACAAGAAGCTGTTTCCTCCCACATCCAAAAACATACTATTAGGTTGTGTAGACTGTGAGCCCCATGGGGACAGGGACCCATTGATATGCTTTGTGTGAGCAGCGCGTAATCTGTGTGCGCTATATAAATAAAGAATATTATTATATTATTATTATTACCATACAAGAAAAACTACAATAACCATCATGGTTTAGGACACTGCTTTACTGTTTTACATGTATGGTTTACATGTATGCCATGCTGTGATTGCAAAATTAAGCTGTCCAGAAGTCATGTTTCTAAAGGGAGCATGACCTATGGGGATACTTGTAAATCTTCCCAATTCCCCTTCTGCTGATGCCAATAAAGAAAAAGAAAACTCATGTGGACACAAGAAAATGAGTGGCATAATATAGTTTGGCTGCATAGTGTTAATGAATGAAGCATTCTGTTGAATAGATAAAAAATTAACAATTATTGGAAATAGAAATCAGCCGTTGCCAAAAAACAATGACGGCGCAGAGGAGAAAGAGAAGGAATGGGGGGGGTCCCATGTTCCTTATGGTCAGAAAAGTCTATAGATTTTTCCTCTGCATCACATCATTTATAGGTGAAATACATGACGAAGCATAGACATATCCAGTATGAACAGTACCTTCGATCATGTGAAGATGAAATAAGTGGTTGCAATTCTCGTGTGTTCCTTCTGTGCGGCGTTCACGTGAGTCCCGTTGCTCCACTTGCGGTGTACGCGGGCAGCTGTGCAGATCTCCTGTCTCCGCTCGGGAATGAGCCACAGTTCTTTTAGTTCCGCCTTAGTTCACTGTGGTCCGTGTGCTAGTTCCGGAAGAACGAAGCCGCAAATTGGCGAAACTCGAGTCGGGTAAGAAAAGACGAACGTGCATAAGAGAGATTTTTTCCAAGGCCTGTTTTCAACAAAAGTTTGTAAGTATAATATTAAAGAAAAATTTCTTAAAAAAGAAACTGTGTTGCACTATTCTCTCGCATTTCTCTCCACATGGACCACGGTAAACTAAGGCTCTTATCTGGGCCATTGTTGAAAACATAGCAAGGCTATCATATTGATATTGCAGACATGATGGTGTGCACTGCAACTGACCTTGTGGGGGAATATAGGTGTGTTTATGTTAATTTATAGGTTTGGTTTGTCTTTGATTATTTTTTAAATGGTGTTAGCGACCCCCCGCCGTGTATTCACGGCAGCGGTCGGGTCCAGCTGCATGGAGATGCTCACGGGCTGAGCCTTCTCCATAGCGGTACGTCTTTGCTGCATATTGCAGCAAAGACTTACCGGTAAACACCCGCGATCGGTGCTAGCACCGATGCGAGTGTATAACAGCGATCGGTGCCGGCAAAGCTGCCGGCACAGCTCAAAAGACAGCGGCGCGAGGGCGGCGCCATCTTGCCTAGGATTGTCGCTCCCGTGACGTATCGGGGAGCGTCGATCCGTCTCCATGGTAGCCTCGGGGTTTCCGAAGACCGAGGCTATTTTGTTTAACCCTTCATTACAATGGCTGATAGCACATTGTAATAAATGGGAGGAAATCCCCATAAAATCCTAAATGCCATAATGTAGTATGGCAGTATATGATAGGATCGATCAGAAACCTAGAGTTAAAGTACCCTAGGGGGTACCCTAGTAAAAATAAAAAACCTAAAAATTCAAATCACCCCCCTTTCCCTAGAACTGACATAAAATATAAATAAACAGTAAAAATCATAAACACATTAGGTATACAACGTGTCCGAAATGCCTGATGATCTTCAAAATATATTAACGGTTTTCAATGCGTTTAACCCCGTAACGGAAAATAGCGCCCAAAGTCGAATATGGCACTTTTTGCCATTTTGAAAAAATATAAAAAAATCTATAAAAAGTGATCAAAAGGTCGCCAGTCCTAAAATTATATAAGTGAAAAATATTATCAAATGTCGCAAAAAATGAACCACCCCCAGCTCTATGTACAACAAAGTATAAAAAAGTTATTAGTGCCAGAGAAGAATAAAAAAAAAAATTTGTACAGGAGGTTTTATTTTTGTAAATGTATGAAAACCTATACAAATTGGTATCCATGTAATCATACCAACCCAAAGAATAAAGTAGACATGTCATTGGGGTGCTCAGTGAAAGCCGTAATATCCAAGCCCACAAGAAAATGGCGCAATGCATTTTTTCACCATTTTCACTACATTTGGAATTTTTTCCCTGCTTCCCAGTACACGGCAATGAAATATTCAATACCATCCACTATGAAGTGAAATTGTGTTATGCAGAAAACAAGCCATCACACAGCTCTTTACGTGTATGTAAAAATAAAAAAAGTATTAGATTTTGAAGGTGGGGAGTGAAAAATGGAAAGAATGAATAAACAGGAAAGGGCCCGGTCCTTAACCAACTTTTACAAATGACAGCATTTAAGGCTCATACACATGCACCTGCCGTTTACACTCTCCATTTAAAAGTATTTTTTGAAATAGATAATTTCGGGACATTACAAGTTTTGAATTGTCTCGGTAAAATAATGTAACGGGGGAAAAACAGAAAGAAACTTTTCAGACATACAATATCTTATTTCGGTGCGTCAAATACGTGCTTTTATGTTTATGCGTATAATTTACATTATTCATAATGTTATTATTTACCCATAGTTTTCTACCATTAGTCCTATCATTAGAGATATGCTCTAATAGTTGCTATAAAGTAGGTGTGGCCTTATAATAAAACTGATTGTATCCAAGATTCCATCGTAGGTTAGAATTTTTCTGGTATTGTTAGCAAATGCCATAGACTCTCAAGGATACATATATTATTTATTTTCCTGTTAGTTTTAGGAAAGATGGTATTTTCCAGGATTTCCATAACTACAAAATATAGTGATAACGTTGTGGAAATATGGAAGATTATACAGTAGTTTGCTCACTTGTTGAGTAATCTGATCCCAATCCCAATAGAGCTAGAGCTGGAGTTAGGGAGATAGTAAATGTAGAATATCCTAGTACTTGTTGCCACTGCAACCAGAGACCCTCAATTTTTACACTTCCAAAATAATGCATAATCCCACCAAGCTCTATACTGCATCTCCAGCAGATGTTGGAGCAATTTGGGGATTTTTGAGAGTTTATATGGGAGTATAGAAACAGCTGTACAATGTCTCCTGGTTCCAGGTGAAGAGAAACACTTGATAAGATAGTGTCAGATTTAAGAAAAGAACTCCAGTTATCTTCGTCAATGGTAGTCCTGTATCTTTTTTCCACTGTTCCAAACACAATAGTGTCAGAGATAACAGACTCTCCACGATGGCTCTAAATATCAGAGACATACCTTTGGTGTGTGGTGTTTAATAGTGTTTATGAAGTTATTTTCGATAAGAAGACTATGCTTTTCTCGTATATTCCAGAAGTCCTATATGAAGTCTTAACTCAAAATTTGTAAAAATCTTTTTGTAAGTGGCAAATTTAATTACGTGGTATATCCGAGAAATGCTTGTAAATGATTTTTTCTTCCAATTATTGCTATACTATGTACTCCGCCCTTTCCCAGTTACTTAGACTAAATTTCCTATTAGCTGTGCTTACCCTTTACATAGAGAGTCGTTTAACCTCCGGCGGAATAGATGCAAATTCTGGAGATTTGGCCCCGTTCGGGACGGGCGTGTTTACATAGTGTTCAGCGAATATGGACAGGTGTTTTGTTAACCTGTTAACTGTTAGTCAGTAACGTAACGCAGTGTTCCGATATATCAACATGGGGCGCCGGCTGTGACATATAGCCGACCACCCCAGTGTAAACACCCACGATCAGAGTGGGCTCCTTTGTGGGTGCTTAACCTGTTAAATGCGCCAGTCAGGCGCGACCGCACGGCATCTATCATTCTTCTGGGGGGTCTTTCCACGCGATCGCCCCCCCCCCCCCGATCGCCAATCGTTGCTATGGCATCACTGGGGTCGATTTGGACCCTAGTGTGCCTGCAAGAACTGCCGGTAAGATGAGGTCTGTGACAATATCTTACTGGCAGAGTGCCAGCCTATGCAAGTGCATAGGCTGACACTGCTAATACCTGCCCATACATGAGTATTGCAGGATTATCATGAACAAGCAATCAGATGATGCTTGTTTCATGTCCATGCTGATAAAAAGTGAAAAAGTAAGAAGAAAATAAAGGTCTTCAATAAAAAGTAAAGTAAATAAATCAATAAAAATGCCCAAAGCCCCAAAACATATAGAGACATATAACTCAAAAAAAAATCTAAATCATAACACAAACCCACAATATATCTACACCGTCCGAACAACCCATAGAATAAAAGTAAATCATTATTGAAACCCGTACGATGAACGCTTGTAAAAAAAACTGTTATAAAACCTCCAAAAATTATGATTTTTACCTATCAATCCCACAAAAAAGTGCTATAAAAAGTTATCAAAAAAACATATGTACTCCAGAATGATACTGGTGCAAAGCACAACATGTCTCGCAAAAAACAAGCCATAACCAGCTCCCTAGCCCTACAAAAAGTAACAATGGAGGTAAAAGGACGTGTGAATGTAACAACTTCGAAGACGGCAATACAAAATGATAGATTTTTCCCCACATTAGGGTTTTATTGACGAAAAAATATTCATGTATGGTATCTTCGTAAATCATAGACCGTAAAATAAAGATAACATGATTGTTTGGCTATACGGGAACACCACACTTAAATAATCCTTTATGATCTAAATGATCCTGGGTTCACTGTGTTCTTCACTGTGTTCTTCACTTAAATGATCCTTAAGTGTGCAACAAGCCTTTTGAGTTGAGTACGCTAATGCTGTCCAAGCATCAAGCTCGGAACGAGTATGCACGCTCAGCTCTATTATCCAGACATTTCAAAAATTATGAAAATGTATAAAGCAGATATATGGGAAATGTATTCAGAAACTTATTTTAGGTGGTGAATATATCTGCCTGAAAACGCAATGATTTAGAATTTTGAAAATGGCAAATTTTCAAAAAAAATCATCATTTTTTCTTTTTTTGTAAATAAACGCAAAACGTAGCTGCCAAAATTATCACTAAATGAAAGTACAACATGTGGGGGGAAAAAACAATCTCAGAATCGTTAGTTAGAAAAGTAAACAGTGTTTCAAAAGTTATAACCAATAAAGTGACGCAAGTAAATCCAAAATATCGTGGCTGAGCCTTAAGGTACAAAATGGCTGCGTCTCTTAAGGGGTTAATAACTCTTTCCCAAATTACTACTGAGACGTTCTGCTTATCTGACATGCGCTTTCAATTTGAATCCAGAGTTTCTGCTAAGGGAAGTAAGTACCGCTGCGTTGCCCGGTCTAAAATGGTTGCATCATAGTAGCTGTGATGGAAGGTAGGTCCCCTTTCGCTGAGGTCTATATAATGTTAGTGCACCTAGGCCTGCTGTTTTTCCATACATATTTATTTAGTAACTTTTATAAAGGTTGATAAATAAGCTTTGGAGAGAAGAACTGGGGCATTCGGAACGGACCCTCAGAGGAAGCCATTGTAGGCAAAACACATATCGGTGTCCATCTTTTAGCCCGTGGTCGTATATGTTTTATATGGGTGATCCTTGCCTTTTCTATTCTATAGTTGCTTCACCTACTATTTTTCCTATGTATGTTACATGGGTATACTGCTATAGCATTTTATTCGCACTTCTGCCTATATATTGTAGTCAAATTGTTTTGATGATTACTTAGCACTCAATACTGTAGGGGCTCTCCCTTGGTTCATGTTGTTTACACACATGTTTACCATATTTTAGTATATGTAGAACCTTGATTGAGTAATAAAATATAGTACCTTTTTAATACTTTATGCTTCATGCATTATTTGATGGGTTGTACATCCAAAAGAGAGTAGCAGAGAAGGCGTTCAAGTACTCCTCATGCAATCCAACAAACCATATGAAGCAGCGAGTGGAAGTCAATGAGGAAACCCTGGTCTGATCTGGTGTGTTACCTGGTTTTGGTAAGTTGAGATGGCTGCGAGCAACATCTCTTAGGAATAACTCCTGAAGACCGTATAGATGTGGTGCAGGGCCGTAAGGTGGAACTTTAAATTTGGCATGCACCTTACAATATTCGTTAGTTATGGTGTTAGGTCTGGGGTCCTTATTATTATTTTTAATGTTTTATCTGTTCTAGGGTACCTGTAATACAATTTTTATTATGTACCGGGGGAGTGACTGCTGCTTGGTAAATCATGTGGCCCTAAATCACTGTGGATATGCCTCATAGATGGAGGGGGAGGAGGAGCAGTACAGCAAACCTGGGTATGTGGAGCCGGGAAGAGAACCACTGCGGAGCGCGAGGACACGGTGGAGAGTTCTCCGATGTTGTGCTACCGACACAGTGTTGCGGCCTCCCATCTTGGGACCATGCGCAGGACAGGGAAGAATCCGTTAATTTTGCAGGTTTGTTATTTTCTTTGTCTTCCCCATGGTGCCCGGTGTCGCGAGTGCTAGAGTAGCTCATGGGTGATCGCTTGGCTGTATTGCTTCTCGTGAGATGTTGCTGGTCAGCTGCTTATGGGTCCTGATGCAAGAAGCCGGCAGTGTGTGTGCTACTCCATGTACTGCGGTCGCGTCCCCTGGCTTGCTTTTGTTTATGCTTGGGGTGTTTAATTATTTTGTTATATGTTAAGTTATTGTTTGTTGCTAGGTGTGAATGGGGCTGGACAGCAGGTAAGATATGTGAAATATGTTATATAAATTGTATATCATGTTTAGTTTATGTTTGTATATAATTTTATACAGGTATTGGACAGCAACCAATGATGACATATTGAGGTCAGCTTACGTTTTGCTGGTCCACGCCCACAAGAGTGATGATTTAGTTGAAAGGATCCAGGTATATGCAGGGTAAAAGAAAAAGCAACAACATTCCTTAGGTTTTAGTGATCAGAGATTTCATTTATCGCCAATATGTGTGGTGTTTCAACATAAGCCTTTAACAAGAATGCTTTTTTTTTTTCTACTTCACATTGACGTCAAGAAGGTCAAGATACCTAAGGGGGGGTACTGAGATGCCTCCAAAGGGGAAGTTTCCTGCATAGATGTTTGTGTGGAGACTGTCTCACGAGAATTAGAAAGGATCACACCTAGAGATGAGGCGAACATACTCGTCCGAGCTTGATGCTCGTTTGAGCATTAGCGTACTCGAAATTGCTCGTTGCTCGGACGAATACTTCGCCAGCTCGAGAAAGGAAATAGCAGCTCCCGCCGTTTTGCTTTTTGGCGGCCAGAAAACAGAGCAATCACAAGCCAGGAGATCTGCACTCAACCAACATGACGTGGTACCTTACACGTCGATAGCAGTGGTTGGGCTGGCCAGATCAGGTGACCCTGGATAGACTAGCCGCTGCCCGCGCTGCTCGGATCATTCTGTGTCTGGATGCCGCTAGGGAGAGAGCTGCTGCTGGTCAGGGTTAGCGTAGGTAGGTGATTGTGTTAGTTAGTACGTAGGCAGAGTGATCTCCAAGAACCCAACAGCCCTTCTTGGGCTACAATAACGTTATACTTTTTTTTTTTGGTTTGCTTGTGGCTGGGCTTGCTGGCACTAGAGTGCAGCTAGTACCATATTGTGAGGAATTTGCAGGGGGACTTGCTACCGTTTTGTGTTAGCTCTTAGTGACACACATATCCACCTCAAAACACCAAAGTGGGAAAATTTATTAGGGGTTGATTTCAATTAGGCACGTCTGCCAGTTTTTTCAGTTTCTTTTTATATACGTTTATTTTTTCATAACAGCGTCATCTCATCAGTGTGCTTTCATACTTGGCTAGGAAAATAGCCAAAGGAGAATCCAAACGGCTTACTTACGCCTACAAGCATTATATTATTTTATTTGGTTGATCTGCTGGTGGCTGTCTTGCTGCAGTGCTAATACTAGCCCAATTGTGAGGAAGGAATTTGGAGTCGAGACTGCTGCGACCCGCTGTGTGTTTAGCGCTTAGTGACGCACATATCCATCGCAAAGACCGAAGTGGGAAAATCTATAGGGGTTGGATTTCAATTAGGCACAGTCTGCCATTTCCTTTTATTTTACGTTTATTTTTTCAATAACTCAGCGTCATCTATCAGTGTGCTTTCATACTGGCTATAGAAAATAGCCAAAGGAGAATCCAAACGTCATCTACTTATGCCTACAATAGCGTTATATATATTTATTTCTGGTTGATCTGCTGGTGGCTGTCCTTGCTGCAGTGCATATACTAGCCAATTGTGAGGAATTTGGAAGTGAGACTTGCGACCGCTGTGTTTAGCGCTGCGTAGTGGACGACATATCATCGCAAGACCGAAGTGGGAAAATTTATTAGGGGTTGGATTTCGAATTAGGCACAGTCTGCCATTTCCTTTTTATTTTACGTTTATTTTTTCATAACTCAGCGTCATCTCATCAGTGTGCTTTCATACTTGGCTAGAAAATAGCCAAAGGAGAATCCAAACGGCCTTACTTACGCCTACAATAGCGTTATATATATTATTCTGGTGTATCTGCTGGGGTGTGTCCTGCTGCATGCATGTGCATATACTAGCCAATTGTGAGGAATTTGGAGTGAGACTTGCGACGCTGTGTTTAGCGCTTAGTGACGCACATATCCATCGCAAAGACCGAAGTGGGATAATTTATTAGGGGTTGGATTCAATTAGGCACAGTCTGCCATTTACTTTTTATTTTACGTTTATTTTTTCAAAACTCAGCGTCATTCTCCATCTGGCATAGCAGTGTGCTTTCATAGTTGGCTAGAAAATAGCCATAGCAATAGGTTAGCATCGTTTGGTTTTTTTTAAAAACTAAAAAAACACAAAAAAAACGGGGCGGGACGTGGCGTCCAACTACTGCAGGGGTCAGAGGCCGTGGTCTGGGGCGGGGTGAGACACCACCTGCTGATGAGGGAGCAGGGGAACGCCGCAGAGCTACACTCCCTAGGTCATGTCTGAAGTTATTCGGGGTAGAGCACTGTTGAGGCCAGAACAGTGCGAACAGGTGATGTGTGTGGATTGCCGCGACAATGCTTCGAGCAATTGTCACCAGTCAGTCTTCCACGCGAGTCCACCCATGTCACCGAAATCGGCACTCTCCAGCTCCTGCACCTCAGCCTCCTCCCCCCCAGTCTGCCCCCTCCCAGGAAAATTGGCATTTGAACCGGCATACTCTGAGGAACTATTTCTGGACCCTTCCCACAGTCACAAACCACTTGTCCGGTTGCTCTGAGCAATTTTCCGATGCCCAGGTTTTCCACTAGTCGCAGTCTGTGGGTGATGATGACCATCTTGACTAGTGGCAGAAGTGTGTAAAGAGGTGTCCGACGATGAGGAGAGAAACGGTTGTCAGACAGTGGTGAAGTTGTTGTCAGGGCAGGAAGTTCGAGGGGGGAGCAGACTGAGGGACGGAGAGGATGATGAGGTGCAGACCCAAGCTGGGGTTGAGAGGCCGGGTGAACACAAAGACGGAGGAGGTCCTATAGCAGAACAGGTTGGAGAAGAGGCAGTGGTGGGGCCAGACGGAGAGGCAGGGCCAGAGCAGGGCATCGCGCCAAAGTGTCACGTAGTGAAGCTCCGTGGCGAGGGCTCCGCGGCTGAGGCTGGATTTCAGAAGTTGGAGGTTCTTACTGCGAAAGGCCTCGGTCTCTACTAGCCTAAGGGCAGCATCTCCAGGCTAAGCAATCTGGAGATGTGGACATTAAGGGCTTGGGCGTGCGGGTGGGTTGCACTATATTTTCTTTTCCGCTCCAGCGTTGGGTATGGAGAGCTGAACGCTGGTGGATGCTGTGGAGGATCGTGGAGGCAACGATGGGGTTTTTGTGCCAGGGTCCTGGGCAGGGGCTGACTATCAGCTGAACAGGGGAAGGAGCAGTGGTGTGCACGGCCGGAGGTGAAGGGCTTGGTGCCACTTGATTCGGGTGTTTAGCATTCATAGCCTGCGCATACTGGTGGTATTAAGCTAGTAGTGGTGGAACCCCTGCTGATCCTGGTTAGCAAAGGTTGCACACCACAGTCCGTCGGTCATCCGGTGTTCCTTAAAGAACCTCCAGACTTCTGAAATCTAGCCCTCGCCGGGAGCCCTCGCCAGGGAGCTTCACTACGTGCACACTTTGGCGTGATGCACCTGCTCTGGCCCTGCCTCTCCGTCTGGCCCCACCACTGCCTTTCCAACCTGTTCTGCTATAGGACTCTCCTCCGTCTGTGTTCACCGGCCTCTAACCCCAGCTTGGGTCTGTACCTATCATCCTCCGTCCCTCAGTCTGCTCCCCCCTGGACTTCTGCCCTGACAACAACTTCACCACTGTCTGACAACCGTTTCTCCTCATCGCGACACCTCTTTACACACTTCTGCACTAGTCAAGATGGTCATCATCACCCACAGACTGCGACTAGTGGAAAACCTGGGATCGGAAAATTGCTCAGCAGCAACCGGACAAGTGGTTTGTGACTGTGGGAAGGGTCCGAAAATAGTTCCTCAGAGTATGCCGGTTCAAATGCCAAATTTTCCTGGGAGGGGCAGACTGGGGGGGAGGAGGCTGAGGTGCAGGAGCTGGAGAGTGCCGATTTCGGTGACATGGGTGGACGCGTGGAAGACTGACTGGTGGACAAATTGCTCGAAGCATTGTCGGCAATCCACACATCACCTGTTCGCACTGTTCTGGCCTCAACAGTGCTCTACCCGAATAACTTCAGACATGAACCTAGGGAGTGTAGCTCTGGGCGTTCCCCTGCTCCCTCATCAGCAGGTGGTGTCTCACCCGCCCAGACCACGGCCTCTGACCCCTGCAGTAGTTGGACGCCACGTCCCGCCCCGTTTTTTTTGTGTTTTTTAGTTTTTAAAACCAAACGATGCTAACCTATTGCTATGGCTATTTTCTAGCCAACTATGAAAGCACACTGCTATGCCAGATGGATGAGACGCTGAGTTATGAAAAAATAAACGTAAAATAAAAAGTAAATGGCAGACTGTGCCTAATTGAATCCAACCCCTAATAAATTATCCCACTTCGGTCTTTGCGATGGATATGTGCGTCACTAAGCGCTAAACACAGCGGTCGCAAGTCTCACTCCAAATTCCTCACAATTGGCTAGTATATGCACTGCAGCAAGGACAGCCACCAGCAGATCAACCAAATAAAATATATATAACGCTATTGTAGGCGTAAGAAAGCCGTTTGGATTCTCCTTTGGCTATTTTCTAGCCAAGTTGAAAAGCACACTGATGAGATGACGCTGAGTTATGAAAAAATAAACGTAAAATAAAAGGAAATGGCAGACTGTGCTCAATTGAAATCCAACCCCTAAAAATTTTCCCACTTCGGTCTTGCGATGATAGTGCGTCCACTACAGCGCTAAACACAGCGGTCGCAAGTCTCACCTCCAAATTCCTCACAATTGGCTAGTATATGCACTGCAGCAAGGACAGCCACCAGCAGATCAACCAGAAATAAATATATATAAACGCTATTGTAGGCTAGTAAAGGCGTTTGGATTCTCCTTTGGCTATTTTCTAGCCAGTATGAAAGCACACTGATGAGGACGCTGAGTTATGAAAAAATAAACGTAAAATAAAAAGGAAATGGCAGACTGTGCCTAATTGAAATCCAACCCCTAATAGATTTTCCCACTTCGGTCTTTGCGATGGATATGTGCGTCACTAAGCGCTAAACACAGCGGTCGCAAGCTCACTCGCCAAATTCCTCACAATTGGCGGTAGTATGCACGCGCAGGACAGCCACCAGCAGATCAACAGAAATAAAATATATATAATGTATTGTAGGCGTAAGTAAGCCGTTTGGATTCTCCTTTGGCTATTTTCCTAGCCAAGTATGAAAGCACACTGATGAGATGAGCTGGGTTATGAAAAAATAAACGTAATATAAAAAGAAACTGGCAGACGTGCCTAATTGAAATCAAACCCCTAATAAATTTTCCCACTTTGGTGTTTGAGGTGGATATGTGTGTCACTAAGAGCTAACACAACGGTAGCAAGTCCCCCTGCAAATTCCTCACAATAGGTACTAGCTGCACTCTAGTGCCAGCAAGCCAGCACAAGCAAAAAAAAAAAAAAAAAGAAACGTTATTGTAGCCGAACGGAAGAGGCGGGGCGTTGGAGAGACAGGAGAAAGGGAAGTAGCGATAACCCCGCCCCCCCACCCACAGCAGCAGCTCTCTCCTAGCGGCATCCAGACACAGAATGACCAGCAGCGCGGGCAGCGCTAGTCTATCCAGGGTCACCTGATCTGGCCAGCCAACCACTGCTACGAGTGTAGGTACCACGTCAGCTGGGTGGAGTGCAGAGTCTCCTGGCTTGTGATGGCTCTGTTTCTGGCCGCCAAAAAGCAAACGGGGGAGCTGCTATTTTCGTCGAGGGGCGAAGTATTCGTCCGAGCAACGAGCAATTTCGAGTACGCTAATGCTCAAACGAGCATCAAGCTGGACGAGTATGTTCGCTCATCTCTAGGTGTGATCCTTTCTAATTCTCGTGAGACAGTCTCCACAAAACATCTATGCAGGAAACTTCCCCTTTGGAGGCATCTCAGTCCCCCCCTTAGGTATCTTGACCTTCTTGACGTCAATGTGAAGTGAAGAAAAAAATGCATTCTTGTTAAAGGCTATGTTGAAACACCACACATATTGGCGAATAAATGAAATCTCTGATCACTAAAACCTAAGGAATGTTGTTGCTTTTTCTTTTACCCTGCATATACCTGGATCCTTTCCAACTAAGATCATCATCTGTGGGCGTGGACCAGCAAAAACGTAAGCTGACCTCAATATGTCATATTGGTTGCTGTCCAATACCTGTATAAAATATAATACAAAACATAAACAAACATGATATACAATTTATATAACATATTTACATATCTTACTGCTGGTCCAGCCCCATTCACACCTAGCAAAACAATAACTTAACATATAACAAAATAATTAAACACCCCAAAAGCATAAACAAAAGCAAGCCAGGGGACGCGACCGCAGTACATGGAGTAGCACACACACTGCCGAGCTTCTTGCATCAGGACCCATAAGCAGCTGACACGCAATCCACGTCGAAGCAATACAGCCAAGCGATCACCCATGAGCTACCTAGCACTCCGGCACCATGGGGAAGACAAAGAAATAACAAGACCTGCAAAATTAACGGAATTCCTTCCCTGCCGCATGGTCCCAAGATGGAGGCCGCAACACATGTGCGGTAGCAACATCAGGAGAACTCTCACGTCGTCCTCGCGCTCCGCAGGGTTCTTCCCGGCCCACATACCCAGGTATGCTGTACCTCCCTCCTCCCATCTGAGGCAATATCCACGTGATTTAGGGCCACTAGTGATTTACCAAGCAGCAGTCACTCCGGTACATAATAAAAAAATGTATTACAGGGTACCCTAGACAGATAAAACATTAAAAAATAATAAGACCCCAGGACCTAACAGCCTCACTAACGAATATTGTAAGGTGCATGCCAAATTTTAAGTTCCACACGACGGCCCTGCACACATCTATACGGTCTTCAGGAGTTATTCCTAAGGAGATGTTGCTCGCAGCCATCTCAACTTACCAAACCAGGTAAACACACAGATCAGACCAGGTTTCCTCAGTTGCCACTCGCTGCTTATGATTTGTTGGATTGCATGAGGAGTACTTGAACGCCTTCTCTGCTACTCTCTTTTGATGTACACCCATCAAAATAATGCATGAAGCATAAAGTATTAAAAAGGTACTATTTTTATTACTCAATCAAAGGTTCTACATATACTAAAATATGGTAAACATGTGTGTAAACACATGAACAAGGGAGAGCCCTAACAGTATTGAGTGCTAAGTAGCATCAAAAACAATTTGACTACATATATAGGCAGAAGTGCGAATAAAATGCTATAGCAGTTATACCCATGTAACATACATAGGAAAAATAGTAGGTGAAGCAAACTATAGATAGAAAAGGCAAGGAATCATCCATATAAAACATATACTGACCACGGGCTAAAAGATGGACACCGATATGTGTTTTGCCTACAATGGCTTCCTCTGAGGGTCCGTTCCGAATGCCCCAGTTTTCTCTCCAAAGCTTATTTATCAACCTTTATAAAAGTTACTAAATAAATATGTATGGAAAAACAGCAGGCCTAGAGTAGACAGCTAAAACATTATATAGACCTCAGGCGAAAGGGGACCTACCTTCCATCAGCAGCTACTATGATGCAACCATTTTAGACCGGGCAACGCAGCGGTACTTCCCCTTAGCAGAAACCTCTGGATTCAAATTAGCGCACGCATGTCAGATAAGCAGAATCGTCTCGTAGTAATTTGGGAAAGTATAACCCCTTAGGACGAGCGCATTTGTACCTTATAGGCTCAGACATGATATTTTGATTCCTACTTGCGTCACTTTATGGTTATAACTTTTGAAACCTGTTACTTTTTCTAACGATTCTGAGATTGTTTTTTCCCCACATGTTGTACTTTCATTTAGTGATAATTTTGGCAGCTACGTTTGCGTTTATTTACAAAAAAAAAGAAAAAAATGATGTTTTTGAAAATTTGCCATTTTCAAAATTCTAAATCATTGCGTTTTCAGGCAGATAGATTCACCACCTAAATAAGTTTCTGAAGAACATTTCTCCATAATCTGCTTTACATTTTCATAATTTTTGAAATGTCTGGATAATAGAGCTGAGCGTGCATACTCGTCCGAGCTTGATGCTTGGACGAGCATTAGCGTACCTCAAAACGGCTTGTTGCACACTTAAGGATCATTTAGTGAAGAACACAGTGAAGAACACAGTGAACCCAGGATCATTTAGGTCATAAAGGATTATTTAAGTGTGGTGTTCACCGTATAGCCAAACAATCATGTTATCTTTATTTTACGGTCTATATGATTACGAAGATACCATACATGAATATTTTTCGTCAAATAAACCCTAATGTGGGGAAAAATCTATCATTTTGTATTGCCGTCTTCGAAGTTGTTTACATTCACGTCCTTTTACCTCCATTGTTACTTTTTTGGCTAGAGGGAGCTGGTATGGCTTGTTTTTTGCGAGACATGTTGTGCTTTGCACCAGTATCATTCTGGAGTACATATGTTTTTTTGATAACTTTTTATAGCACTTTTTTGTGGGATTGATAGGTAAAAATCATAATTTTTGGAGGTTTTATAACAGTTTTTTTTAACAAGCGTTCATCGTACGGGTTTCAATAATGATTTACTTTTATTCTATGGGTGTTTACGGACGTGGTGATAATATATGTGGGTTTGTGTTATGATTTAGATTTTTTTTGAGTTTATGTCTCTATATGTTTGGGGCTTTGGGCATTTTTATTGATTTATTACTTTACTTTTTATTGAAGACCTTTATTTTCTTACTTTTCACTTTTTATCAGCATGGACATGAAACGCAATCATCTGATTGCTTGTTCATGATAATATCTGCAATACTCATGTATGGCGGGTATTAGCAGTGTCAGCCTATGCACTTGCATAGGCTGGCACTCTGCCAGTAAGATGATGTCACAGACCTCATCTTACCGGCAGTTCTTGCAGGCAACACTAGGGTCCAAATCGACCCCAGTGATGCCATAGCAACGATTGGCGATCGGGGGGGGGGGGCGATCGCGTGGGAAAACCCCCCAGAAGAATGATAGATGCCGCGGTCGCGCTGACTGCGGCATTTAACAGGTTAAGCACCCACAATAGGAGCCCACTCTGATCGTGGGTGTTTACACTGGGTGTCGGCTATATGTCACAGCCGGCGCCCCATGTTGATATATCGGACACTGAGCGTACGTTACTGACTAACAGGTTAACAGGTTAACAAAACACCTGTCCATATTCGCTGAACACTATGTAAACGCCCGTCCCGAACGGGGCCAATATCTCCAGAATTTGCATCTATTCCGCCTGAGGTTAAAGCCTCTCATGTTAAAGGGAAGCACAGCTAATAGGAAATTTAGATCTAAGTAACTGGAAAGGGGGAGTACATAGTTAGCTAAGATAATTGGAAGAAAAAATCATTTACAAGCATTCTCGGATATCCACAGTAAATTTGCCACTTACAAAATGATTTTTACAAATTTGAGTTAAGACTATATAAGGACTTCTGGATATACGAGAAAAGACATAGTCTCTTATCGAAAATAACTTCATAAACCTATTAAACACCAACACCAAAGGTATGTCTCTGATATTTAGAGCCATCGTGGAGAGTCTGTATCTCTGACACTATTGTGTTTGGAACAGTGGAAAAAAGATAAAGGGACTACCATTGACGAAGATAACTGGAGTTCTTTCTTTAAACTGACACTATTTTATCAAGTGTTTCTCTTCACCTGGAACCAGGAGACAGTTGTACAGCTGGTTCTATACTCCATATAAACTCTCAAAATATCCCCAAATTGCTCCAACATCTGCTGGAGATGCAGTATAGAGCTTGGTGGGATTATGCATTATTTTGGAAGTGTAAGAAAATTGAGGGTCTCTGGTTGCAAGTGCAACAAGTACTAAGGGATATTCTACATTTACTATCTCCCTAACTCCAGCGCTAGCTCTCATTGGGATTGGGATCAGATTACTCAACAAGTGAGCAAACTACTGTATAATCTTCCATTTCCACAAGTTATCACTATATTTTGTAGTTAGGAAATCCTGGAAATACCATCTTTCCTAAAACTAACAGAAAATAAATAATATATGATCCTTGAGGGTCTATGGCATTTGCTAACAATACACAGAAAAATTCTACCTACGATGGGATCTTGGATACAATCAGTTTATTATAAGGCCACACCTACTTTATAGCAACTATTAGAGCATATCTCTAATGATAGGACTAATGGTAGAAAACTATGGGTAAATAATAACATTATGTAATATGTAAATTATACGCTAAAACATAAAAGCAACGTATTTGACGGCACCGAAAATAAGATATTGTAATGTCTGAAAAGTTTCTTTCTGTTTTTCCCCATGTTACATTTTTTACCGAGACAATTCAAAACTTGTAATGTCCCGAAATTATCTATGTCAGAAAAATACTTTAAAATGGAGAGTGTAAACGGGCAGGTGCATGTGTATGAGCCTTAAATGCTGTCATTTGTAAAAGTGGTTAAGGACCGGGCCCTTTCCTGTTTATTCATTTCCATTTTTCACTCCCCACCTTCAAAATCTATAAACTTTTTTTATTTTTACACGTAAAGAGCTGTGTGATGGCTTGTTTTCTGCATAACAAATTTCACTTCATAGTGATGGTATTGAATATTTCATTGCCGTGTAGGGAAGCAGGGAAAAAATTCCAAATGTAGTGAAAATGGTGAAAAAATGCATTGCGCCATTTTCTTGTGGGCTTGGATATTACGGCTTTCACTGAGCACCCCAATGACATGTCTACTTTATTCTTGGGTTGGTATGATTACATGGATACAAATTTGTATAGGTTTTCATACATTTACAAAATTAAAACCCCTGTACAAATTTTTTTTTTTCTTCTGGCACAATAACTTTTTTATACTTTGTTGTACAAGATGTGGGTGGTGTCATTTTTTGCGACATTTGATAATATTTTTCACTTATATTTTTTAGGACTGGGCGACCTTTTGATCACTTTTTATAGTTTTTTTATATTTTTCAAAATGGCAAAAGTGCCATATTCGACTTTGGGCGCTATTTTCCGTTACGGGTTAAACGCATTGAAAACCGTAATATATTTTGAAAGATCAGGCTTTTCGGACCGTTGATACCTAATGTGTTTATGATTTTTACTGTGTTATTTATATTTATGTCAGTCTAGGGAAAGGGGGTGATTTGAATTTTTAGGTTTTTTATTTTTACTAGGGTACTCCCTAGGGTACTTTAACTCTAGGTTGTCTGATCGATCCTATCATATACGCCACTACAGTATGGCAGTTTTATGGGGATTTCCTCCTCATTTATTACAATGTGCTATCAGCACATTGTAATGAAGGGTTAAAACAAAATAGCCTCGGTCTTCGGAAAACCGCAGGCTACCATGGAGACGGATCGACGCTCCCCGATACGTAGGAGCGACAATCCTAGGCAGAATGGCGCCGCCCTCGCGCCGCGGTCTTTTGAGGCTGCCGGCAGCTTTGCCGGCAGCGATCGCTGTTATACACTCGCATGGTGCTAGCACCGATCGCGTGTTGTACGGTAAGTCTTTGCTGCAATATGCAGCAAAGACGTACGGCTATGGAGAAGGCTCAGCCCGTGAGCCATCTCCATGCAGCTGGACCCCGCGCTGCCGTGAATACACGGCGGGGGGTCGCTAACCAGTTTAAAAACAATAACAAAGACAAACCAAACCTATAAATTAACATAAACACACCTATATTCCCCCACAATGTCAGTTGCAGTGCACACCATCATGTCTGCAATATCAATATGATAGCCTTGCTATGTTTTCAACAATGGCCCAGATAAGAGCCTTAGTTTACCGTGGTCCATGTGGAGAGAAATGCGAGAGAATAGTGCAACAGTTTCTTTTTTAAGAAAATTTTCTTAATATTATACTTACAAACTTTTGTTGAAAACAGGCCTTATGGAAAAATCTCTCTTATGCACGTTCGTCGTTATCTACCCGACTCGAGTTTCGCAATTTGCGGCTTCTTCCGGACTAGCACACGGACCACAGTGAACTAAGGCGGAACTAAAGAACTGTGCTCAGTTCCGAGCCGGAGGGAGGAGATTGCACAGCTGCCCGCGTACACCGCAAGTGGAGCAACGGGACACGTGAACGCCGCACAGAAGGAACACACAGAGATTGCAACACTTATTTCATCTTACTATGATCGAAGGTACTGTTCATACTGGATATGTCTATGCTTCTGCATGTATTTCACCTATAAATGATGTAGATCAGAGGAAAAATCTCTAGACTTTCTGACATAAGGAACATGGGACCCCCCCTCATGGCGGCGGCCGCCCCTCGGTATTCGGTCCCCAGCCGCCACTACTTTTCCCGATGTGCCGTCCAAGCCCTGCACCAGCACGTGTCAGACAACATCATCCGTGCCCTGACCAACGCCGTTTCTGACAAGGTCCACCTGACCACGGACACGTGGACGAGTGCTGCCGGGCAGGGCCACTATATATCGCTGACGGCACATTGGGTTAACTTGGTGGAGGCTGGGACCGAGTCTGACCCTGGGGCTGGTCATATACTGCCGACGCCGAGGATTGCGGGGCCTACCTCGGTCCAGGTCTCAAAGGCCTACTATGCCTCCTCCTCCTCCCACCCCTCCTCCACCTCCTCCTCTGAATTACCATCCGTGGGCATGGCGCCATCAGTCGGTAGCTCTAGGCACAGCAGCAGTGCCATCGCTAAGCGACAGCAGGCGGTGCTCAAACTGCTGAGCCTAGGCGATCGTTATTCGAGACGAGCACTCGAGCATCGGGAAAAGTTCGTCTCGAAAATCGAGTACCCGAGCATTTTAGTGCTCGCTCATCTCTAATCACACCCATACGTACAGCATACAATATGACCAAGAATCAGATGATGGCCTTAAAAAGCCTCGAAGGGGATTCCGGGATCATAATAAAATCCTCCGATAAGGGGGGAAATGTTGTGATCATGGATGCACACAAATATAGTCAGATGTGCTATACAATACTTGGTGATGTGTTGTGCTATGAAATACTACAGAAAAATCCCACTAAACAATATCACTAAGAATTTGAAATAATCCTTGATGATGCACTTGCAGATGGTCTCATTAATAAGGACAAATATAAATTTATGTTACCAAAATTCCCTATGACAAGTACTTTTTATGCACTCCCCAAGGTCCATAAGGGCTTGAGTCCCTTAAAAGGGAGACCAATAGTCTTGGGGATTCAGTCCTTATGCCAGAGCATATGAATATATGTTGATAGAATCCTGGAAGTTTTACCACCAGCTCACACACTGAGACCAGAACGTGGCTGCCATACAGCTGAGGTCCAGAGCGGCGGGCACCGCTCCTCTCCTCCTACCTAACAAGCACTGTTTACAAGTACAATCCGCATCTGAAGAAGGTAATTTTGACCGAAACGTCATGCTATTCAGTGGATTTGTACAAAAATAAAAAGCAATTATTATTCAAATTTGATTGAGTGCCATCTTCCATTATCTATGCAAGAACGGGGCTGGGACCCTAGTTTGGCACCATCTTCTATACAAGGAGTGCTGTGAAATTCCTGTTATTTATTTACCACCAGCTCAGGTGCATGGCGATGGGTAGCCCTAGTGCACCTACTACGCCAATTTGCTCCTGGGATAGTGGGAGGCGACTGTACTATTTTGTATTACCCCTCTCCCTGGGATTGAGAGAGCGGAAATATTTCTCTGTTTCATAGATGATATATGTGTACTATGGAGAGGAGATAGAACGTCCTTCCCTACTTTTGTGGACAGTTTAAATGTGAATTCAATTGGCCTAAGATTCCCACATGAGGCTGACGAAAAAAGATTACCGTTTCTGGACGTGCTTATAACAAAAACCACAGATGGATCCCTTGGTACAACAGTTTACCATAAAGCAACAGCAACCAACGCATTATTGAGATCGGAGAGTCATCACCCCCTACCACTCAAAAGAGGGATCCCAAAGGGGCAATTTCTAAGGATTAGGAGGAACTGCAGTACCCAAGAGGAGTTTATGGCACAGTCCAATGACTTAAGAAAGAGGTTCAGACAGAGGGGGTATCCTGACAGTATTCTGAGATCAGCCTCAACATGCGGCAGGCTTTGAACAAGCGCATCTCTTTACAAGCATGGTAATAAGAACACATGGCTAGATCGTAAGCCTAAAGGATGTTTTAGATGTGGAGGGGGTTGCGTGGAGGAGGTCTTTACACTCAGGGACTTCATAAACTGTCTCTTGGTAGAAGGGATCTACAAGATCTGTTGTCTCGAGTATGTTGGTATGACGAGAAGAGAACTATGACTGAGGTTAGGAGACCATGTTGGAGACATCCGCAATAATAGAGACAAGCCAGTAGCTAGACATGTACATACGTACCATGCAGGCAATGTGGAGGTCATTAGATTCATGGGGATTGAGACAGTACCCATCACAGAAAGGGGAGGGGACTGGAATTGCCGGATTCTGCAAACCGAGGCCCGCTGGATCTACAGGTTAGGAACAGTGGCACCGAAGGGCCTAAATGAGCAACTGCAGTTTACATGTTTCTAATGAAACCACATGACCTCTGCCACCTTGAGTATAGGCGACACCTGATGTACCTTTATAAACTTAACCAGCTTTATGTTCACCCACCTTATCCTATTTAAAAGCCTTATATACTGTATATTCCATATGGGGTTAAGTATGAATTGATGGCTAGTACAATAGGTTAATATTATTCATTCATGTAAGGATATCTACATGGAATTATTATATGAATACAGTGTCTCCGACTGCCTATATGTACACCCCCTCTTGTCTCTCGAGAATGCCAGTATCATCCTATATGCATACACACCTGTGTTTTTGTCTGGAATTCCGGGGCAGGATATGCACTATATGGCATTCTATATAACATGCGTTCTTGTAATAGAACGATAATGTGTACAGTGGTTAGCTTAGTTGGAGCCACTGTTTTGTGACAAAACTTGTACTGTGTACAATATTAAGTTTGTAGACATATTCAATTTCTAATGCTGTATGTTTTGGAACGTGTCTTAAACCGGACTATACAAACACTTTAGAATCAAATGCGATCTGCGCATGTCAGGGTTGCTGTAGAATTGCCATGGCAACCGTGACACCAACCACCCTTTCTGAAACATCTGCCTCCCAGTCACACGACTGAATGCGCCCCCGCTCGCATCATCAGTATGTGACTGCACACACAGTGTCCTGTGAGGGGGCGTGGGAACTGCTTTATAATGCAGCACCCTAGTGTTCAATAGAGATAACCACTTACATCCTTTTGTTTGGCAACCCTCTGAAGAATCTGACTACAGGAGATCACGCGTCACAGTAGGGGGGATGCGGGGAATATCTAGGTGCTAGTACTTGGTACTGCCCTTGTAAGGGTGGGAGTCTATTGGGGATGTCAGGGACAGGTAACCACATGTTGCTATGTACTGTGTTGCTGCAACTGACCCTATGCTGATATTCCGTGAGTAATACCCACCCTTTGCACCTCTGAGATCGCCAGGGGTGGTAAGACAAAATTGTCTATTTCATCATATTCTATTTCACACCTGGACTGGTCAGCTTGTTGTGTTGTTTACATTTTGTTTACATTTGGTTCCTGCACATGTACAGTTTCTTAAACTGTTTGGATCAGTTTGGAGAATCAGAAAGTCTTTGGGGCAGATTTATCAAGCTGTCTAAATAGAGTCAGAATATTTCTAGTTGCCCATGGCAACCAATCACAGCTCCCCTTTAAAATATTAATGAGCACTGGTAAAATGAAAGCTGAGTTGTGATTTAATAATTATGTCCCTGTATCTGTTCAGCTATTTGTTTGGAACCCCAAGGAGAATAGCACCCTATCACAGAAAAGGGTTTTCACTCTTGGATCCTTGGACTGACAGGATAGGGACTTATAATCAAATTTGTTAGAACCTTTTAAAAACAATGGGGGTCATTTACTAAGGGCCCGAATCGCGTTTTCCTGACGTGTTACCCGAATATTTCTGATTTGCGCCAATTTTTCCTGAATTGCCCCGGGATTTTGGCGCATCGGCGCCATAATGCACGCGACGTTAATTGGGGGGCGTGGCCGTAAAAAAAGCTGACAGATTCGGAAAAACCGCCGCATTTAAAAAAGTGTCGCTCGGCACACGCTTACCTTCACCCACGATAGGACAGTGAACTTCAGTGCATTCCGATGGTCTTCAGTGCAGCAGCACCTCGGAGGAACTACCTTAGTGAATCCCGGCTGGACCTGAATCCACCACAGAGATTGCGCCGCTGGATCGCGAATGGACTGGGTAAGTAAATCTGCCCCAGTGTTGCACCATGCTCTGGTTTGCTACATCAATGCACACATTTCCTGTGGGTACAATACGAAAAAGCACTTAACTATTTAAAAAATTATCAATTTAAAAATTATTTAGAAAGTTGGCACTCACTGCGGTACTTCTTATTAAAAGTCTTTTTTTAAACTTTGTCAGATGGATCCGAGTACAAAAGAAGAGATGGGAATAGGAGATTCCAGGTCGAGAAGCAGATGTGATACCATATAGGGGCTCGCATGGCCCTGCTCTCGAGAGAGGTTTGGGGTCATGGACCGGTTATGAACTGTTTATATAATAAGTCTTGAAATATGTTTAAGATTCGTCATATCATGAAAACTTGTTATGTATCTTAACTATGGTATGTAATCTTTTTCTATTGTTAAGATTTGCAATAAACCATTTTAAAAATATTTTTAACATCATCTTCTTAAGCAAGCTTCTTAAAATTTTCCTTAAAAATCCACCGCCTTGATGGAAGAATCTGCAAAAAGAAAATGGTGGAACAAAAAAAAATGTTCATGAACAGTATCTGGCAACAGCCTGCATACAAATAGAGAATGCTCTGAGCCTCTCCAACCACACATAGAGGGAAATAAAAAAAGGCTTACATTGCTGTCCCTTCACTTTGGGTCTATAGATGAAATCATGCCATCAAGCTGCAGAGATGGAGCTTTTAGTCACAATGCAGCAAAGGCCTTGATATACAAAAAAGGTTTATGGTGTATGCGCACGTTCACTATAGAAACATAAAATGTATATTTACAAAAATATAAAAGACAAGAAAAAAAACTAACAGGATTAATTCACATTATTTCTAGTAGCAACACATAGAACCTGCAACCTTCCATGAAATCATGGGGATTTTTTATAACCCCTCTTTAAATAAATGTGTCCTTCACAAAATATGTACGATTTTAGTCTGAATAACTCTATTTTTATAAAATAAAAGGAAAATCCTTTCGTTTTCTGCTAAACAATCCACACTATAGTTAGAAAAAGGTCACAGTATACACAAGGTCACTAGATAAACATGTTTTTGTTCTATGTGTCAAAATATGTTGTCTGTTATCTGTAAAATCAGTCATTATGTTACTATACACTTGTGATTTATTTCAGTGTGAGGTTAATAAAATTATAATTAGAAATAGAAATGAAGTAGTTATATCTAGATGGACTGCACATTCCTCCTTCCCTCCCTTTTTGGAATCGTCTAATGTGCCTGGGATAATTACTCATTGCACTGTTTTCATAGTCATATAGTAATAGTCATATAGTAATAATCACTTTAAATGCAGCATGATAATCTTGAATAAAAAAAATGTAAGAATTCATTTTGAATGTACTTTATGTATCCTTATTGTTAGTTGTATGTAGGCTATTGAAATTATTCAACATGTTATAAGGAGTTGCTATTAGAGCAGGTCAAATATAGAGTTTTAGTTCTTGTTAAAGCATTTTTTATGGAATCACAATGCTGGTATTTTTCCTTTGTTTATTTCTATTTTATGATTTCAAAAATGTAGGCAACAGGATATTATGTTAGTGAATAGAACATATAATGTACACAACTTATATTAGTAGTCTTTTACTTTTTTTACTTATATATTATAATAATATTATAATATTTTTCACATATTTTCTTATTTTTACATTCTACATTCTTAAAAAGAGATTCCAGGCAAACATGATGCTTAAAGATGTGAATTATTTTTTATTTTGCAGGCATTGATATCTTGTGTAATAAGTAAACCTGCCCCAGATTGATGGAGCATGCATTTCATAATGGCACCATTACAAACATTGGTTAACTGTTAAGCGCACCTCTGATATATGTTTTATGGTTAAAACCGATAAGATTTCTTAATTAGAAGACAAGACCCCTTTCACAGAAACAGTTCAGTCCAGACCTGTAACTGCGGATAACTAAGGTCTCTATTTTCTTTAATGAATGTATTCTCAATTACATTTTTCCTAGTGCTGTATTTGTGTGGCTGTAATATCAGGTCCTGTCCTAGTATTCATCTAGCACCTTCTCATTGAAGTCTATAGGGGTCATTTATCTTTATTTTTTTCCTGTTATCTCTGTCTTTTTGAGACATTTTTTGGCGCATTGCAATTTTTGCACCTTTTTGGGAACATTTTGAAATGTCCATCGGACATTTGTTTTTTATCAGTAAGATACATTTATCTTGTATTCCAAATGGTTTAAAACATTTTTTGCCACAAAAAAAAAACTCCAGACTAAGCCATACTTAAGGAAAACGGAAAGAAGTGACTTGAGTCATTTGTGAGACATTTTTGTAACAAATATCTCAAAAGAGATCTTAAAAAATTTCCTCATTTAACACAAGGAAAAAGTGAGATTGATAAATTACCAAAGAAGCAGACAGAAAAATGACAGGCAAAAACAGCCAAATCGAACGGAGATAAAATAAATGACCTCCTTTTGGTTTCATGTTTTTGGAGATTGCATTCAGGTTTGTCTGTTTGTGCAGGCCCTTTTTTCGTTCTGTTGCTTAGATACAACACAGGTGTTCAGAAAATAATCACATGACCAAGTTTAAATAGGCCAGAAGCCAATGACATAGTTTAAAGGGGTATTCCAGGAATCAGAATAATTCATATACAAATGGGTACTCAAAATATAAGCTAATGTGTAATTAGTTGTTATTTAAAATTTTGCTCCCGTTAGCAGAAAATGTTGATGACATAGACTGTAATGAAGAATTAAAATGCTACTGGCCTTTTAATCAGTCCGCTAATTTCCTCCGCGCGGTCCGTTGCAGAGCATACACAGGAAGAAGATGGCCGCTGGTCACATGTCCACATCACATGTTCTCCACCTGCCTGGGCAGGTCATGTGATCACCACTACCCTTGGCTGTAGTCGGTTGGTTGCAGTACATCCAGTATGACCAGTGTTGTGGTGATGGCAGTTACACATCATTACTATGGTAACAGAGCAAGAAAGTCTGTTATATCATCACTGGCAGCAGAGCATAAGAGGTGGGAGGAGTTACTGAGAACTAAAGGATCATGGAACTTGTAGTTTCTGGTGGCGGCCATATTAGCGATAACTCCACCTACTTTAGAGAGGCCATACATTTTGTAAATCATAAAATCAGACTATTTAAGCTCCGTTTTGTGACTAATGACATTGAGTATTGTTGTATTCATTTATTTGTATCATCATGGGTTTTTGTGTCAGACGTTCATATTCCCGGAATACCCCTTTAAGCTAGCCTCCCACAGAAATGGATGACAAATAGATGACTCAAAAACCATTTTTGCAGAGGTGGAACGAATAAAATGAAAACACAGTCCAAATTTTTGGACCTAAGAAACTAAATTATTAGGGTCTATGGCAAGCAAACATGCCTCATCATTTTTAACTTAGAGCTAATTCAGATGGGAGTTTTTGAGGTCCATATGCTATCCATTTTTTTTTATCAGATGGCATACTAAACCATGTTTGCCCATAAGTTTTTTTCATGGATGTACAGACAGTGAGAAAAAAAATTGCAGCATGCACAATTTTCTTCTCCAATGCAGAACACAGACCTCCATAGAAGTCAATGGATTGCACACAACTGGACAGGGACAAATGTATCTCATCAATCTTTTTGCAGATGTGAAAAAATTGGATGTGGATACAATAAAGACTGCACACAGATATCACATGTTCGCAATATTTGTGGATGCGCAGTGGACACACCCATCAGTATGACCACTAAATGATACTATACGAAGATTCTAATAGTGGCACACATTACATATAGCTTTACAACCACAATAACATGCTCAGTGCTGGCCCCAGTATCATAGGGTGAGAAATGTACTAAATAGAAACAATAAGCATGACACAGTAGCAGCGAACAACAAAAAATAATTGAACTACAATGAAGATGTATGCCTAAACACAGGGGTCCCCAAACTATTTACATAGGGGGTTGTTCACTGTCCCTCTCAGACCATTGGAGGGCCGGACTAAAGTTTAAAAAAAAAAAAAAAATTCCTTGAAAACACAGTGCTAGCGGTACATGTGACCACATCTGTAATACACTGGGCCCCCCTCAATTAATTATTTAATATACCTCACCCCCTTGTGAACTATTTTGGCCCAATGGATTAATTAATTGGGTCAATTAATTATTAAATATAATAGGACCCCTCTCCATTAATTATTGAATATGCTGCCCTCCCCCCATTAATTACTAGACTGCCTGTCATGGTAGGCTGTGACATATACTCGATGTGCTGTGACGTATGCTTGAGATGTGTCACTATATGGGGTTTGTATTGTGTTACATGTGTATTTGTATATCATCATGTGTGTAACATGGACCTCTGGAAGTTTGTAGTCCTGAAATGTTCTACTCTCCTCCAGAGGTCTCAGTGACCCCACAGCTCCAGTGGGGGCTGCTGTACTAGGGTAATAAATTCCCACCACCCCCTACTAGGTGATAAGCAGATAGCAGAGGAGGTGGGGGTGGATTTGGGTGTGGGGATATTGTTTTGAAACTGTTTTTGAGAGGGAGTCGTTGATGAACCTTTGTCTGGAGAGCAAGCTGCGGCGCTCTACCTGAGGACATGGCTGATATGTAACTTGTGATTATACTGGAATAAAACCTGAAGAATCTGTATTCGTCTTCAGGTTTTATTCCAGTATACTCACAAGTTACATATCACCCATGTCCTCAGGTAGAGCGCCGCCGCTTGCTCTCCAACAAGGTTCATCAACGACTCCCTCTCAAAAACAGTTTCAAACAATATCCCCACACCCAAATCCACCCCCACCTCCCTCTGCGTACTGCTTATCACCTAGTAGGGGGTGGTGGGATTTATTACCTAGTACAGCACCCCCCTGGAGCTGTGGGGTCACTGAGACCTCTGAGGAGGAAGAACATTCAGACTACAAACTTCCAGAGTCCATGTTACACACACATTATGTATACAAATACCATGTAACAAATACAACCCATATAGTGACACATCTCAAGCATACGTCACAGCACATCGAGTATAATGTCAACGCCTACCATGACAGGCAGTCTAGTAATTAATGGGGGGGGGCACATATTCCATTAATTAATGGAGAGGGGGTCCTATTATATTTAATAATTAATTGACCCAATTAATTATCCATTGGGCAAAATAGTTCACAGGGGGTGAGGTATATTAATAATTAATTGAGGGGTCCCAGTGTATTACAGATTGGTCACATGTACCGCTAGCACTGTGTTTTCAAGGAATTTTTTTTTTTTTTTAAACTTTAGTCCGGCCGGCCCTCCAATGGTCTGAGAGGGACAGTGAACAACCCCCTATGTAATAGTTTGGGGCCCCTGTGTTTAGGCAACATCTCTCATTGTAGTTCAATTTTTTTTGTTCGCTGCTAACTGTGTCATGCTTATTGTTTCTATTTAGTACATTTCTCCCCTATGATACTGGGGCCAGCACTGAGCTGTTATTGTGGTTGTAAAGCTTATATGTAATGTGTGCCACTATTAGAATCTTCGTATAGTATCATTTAGTGGTCATACTGATGGGTGTGTCCACTGCGCATCCACAAATATTGCGAACATGTGATATCTGTGTGCAGTCTTTATTGTATCCACATCCAATTTTTTCACATCTGCAAAAATTGATAGATACATTTGTCCCTGTCCAGTTGTGTGCAATCCATTGACTTTCTATGGAGGTCTGTGTTCTGCATTGGAGAAGAAAATTGTGCATGCTGCAATTTTTTTTCTCACTGTCTGTACATCCATGAAAAAACTTATGGGCAAACGGTTTAGTATGCCATCTGAAAAAAAAAATGGATGCATATGGACCCTCAAAACTCCCATCTGAATTAGCTCTAATTTAAAATGATGAGGCATGTTTGCTTTGCCATAGACCCTAATAATTTAGTTTCTTAGGTCAAAATTTGGACTGTGTTTTCATTTTATTCGTTCCATCTCCTGCAAAAAATGGTTTTTGAGTCATCTTTTGTCATCCATTTCTGTGGAGGCTAGCTTAAGGGTATTCCGGGATATGAACGTCTGACACAAAACCCATGATGATATCAAATAAATGAATACAACAATACTCAATTCATTAGTCACAAACGGAGCTAATAGTCGATTTTATGATTTACAAAATGTATGGCCTCTCTAAAGTAGGTGGAGTTATCGCTAAGATGGCCGCCACCAGAAACTACAAGTTCCATGATCCTTTATTCTCAGTAACTCCTCCCACCTCTTATGCTCTGCTGCCAGTGATGATATAACAGACTTTCTTGCTCTGTTACATAGTAATGATGTGTAACTGCCCATCACCACAACACTGGTCATACTGGGATGTACTGCAAACAACCGAACTACAGCCAAGGGTAGTTGGTGATCACAGACCTGCCCAGGCAGGTGGAGAACATGTGATGTGGACTGTGACCAGCGGCCCATCTTCTTCCTGTGTATGCTCTGCAACGGACCGCGCGGAGGAAATTAGCGGACTGATTAAAAGGCCAGTAGCATTTTAATTCTTCATTACAGCTATAGTCATCACATTTTCTGCTAACGGAGCAAAATTTTAAATAACAACTAATTCACATTAGCTTATATTTTGAGTACCATTTGTATATGAATTATTCTGATCCTGGAATACCCCTTTAAACTATGTCATTGGCTTCGGCCTATTAAACACTTGGTCATGTGATTTTTCTTTTCTGAACACCTGTGTTTGTATCTAAGCACAACGAAAAAAGGGCCTGCACAACAACAAACCTGAATGCAATCTCCAAAACAATGAAACCAAAAGGAGGTCATTTATTTTATCTCCGTCGATTTGCTGTTTTTTGCCTGTCATTTTCTGTTGCTTCTTGGTAATTTATCATCTCACTTTTTCCTTGTGTGTAATGAGGAAATTTTTTAAGATCTCTTTTGATATATTTGTTACAAAATTGTCTCACAATGACTCAATCACTTTCTTTCTTTCCGTTTTCCTTAAGTTGGCTTAGTCTGGAGTTTTTTTTTGTGGCAAAAAATGTTTTAAACCATTTGGAATACAAGATAAATGTACTTACTGATAAAAACAAAATGTCCGATGGACATTTCAAAATGTTCCCAAAAAGTGCAAAAATTGCAATGCGCCAAAAATGTCTCAAAAGACAGAGATAACAGGAAAAAAATAAAGATAAATGGACCCTATACTTCATAATGAGAAGGTCTAGATGAATACTAGGACAGGACCTGATATTACAGCCACCAAAATACAGGCACTAGGAAAATGTAATTGAGAATACATTCATTAAAGAAAATAGAGGACCTTAGTTATCCGCAGTTACAGGTCTGGCTCTGAACTGTTTCTGTGAGTCTGTCACGAACGGCCCTCGTGATCAGAGAAGACAAGCACTGAGCTGTATTTCTTCAGGTTTTATTCCAGTATAATCACAAGTTACATATCAGTGGGGATATGTAAACTTGTGATTATACTGGAATAAAACCTGAGAGAAATACAGTCAGTGCTTGTCTTCTCTGATCACGAGGGCCGTTCGTTGACAGACTTGGTGGCAGCGGTGGGATGGAAGCACTGAGCAGAATGCGGAGGACAAGAGCTGGAGGAGTACATGGCCACGCTGAGGAAGTGGTGCAGGAATCGTGGGATTGTGCCCGAGGGTAAGAAGGAAAACGGAGCTCATTGCCCTCTATGATACCACATCTCAGCCAGGAAGAGATGCTGCATCAGACTCCTCTCCTGTAACGGTCAGTACCGGCGTCCAGAACCATCAGTCTCCATGGAGAGGTCTGATACTGACCACGTGGAAGAACTATTTCAAAGAAGATTAAAAATGTTCAGTGGAGAATTGAGCAACAGCGAGAGGCTGGAGCCGTAAAGATGGTCCATGAGGAAAGTCCTGAGGAGTTATCAAATGGAGATAGCCCCAACGCCGGGGAAGTCACCAGTGATGGTCATGCCTGGGATCTTTCAAGCTTCAGCTGCATTCCTACTTTCAGGAGGACAGAAAGGACATGATGACTTCTTGAGAACATATTGAGATCATGTGTAAGTCCTACTAGTATTGCGGAGGAGACTGGACCTGTGTTATTGGCGGGGAAACTTACAGAGTAGAGCAAGTTACATTTTGTTCTCTATCAGAAGAAGAGCGATTGGACTATGATGAAGTTAAGCACTGCTAGCACGATATGCCATCAAGCCGGAGTATTACAGGCAGCGGTTTCGTTCCCTTCTAAAAGGGGCCAAAGACACTTACCTGGGATTCAGCAACAAAACTCTCTCATACCCTAATCAGTGAGTCGTGGGTGTGAGACGGAGACTTATGAGGAACTTCGACAGTTATTCCTGAAAAGAACAGTTTCTGGAGAGATGTCCCGTGGAAATTAAGGAGTGGGTAATGGATCGTGAACCAAGACTGCAGAGGAGCCGCGACTGGCAGACAGGTATGCAGAAAGCCGTCTGCCACTCGGAAAAGTTCTGTGCAAACCCCCAGCCCAGTCACAGAGGGGTATGAACGCATCATACAAGAAAGGTCATTCTATCCTCACAAGCCTCCAGGGTGCTGCCAGGTGGGGAGCCTCGGCTTTACGAAAATGTTTAAATTGGTTCTCCAGAACATATAAAGCCTCTGTCCAGGCCTTAGGAGATCTCCATGGTCACCCCTGTCCTGCATCAGAACACCCTGTGGCTGCAGTAGTCAGGGGAGGTGGACAGATATCTGGGAGGAAAGCAAAAAACCAAGCAAAAGGTGATGACTTCAGGGAGACCCCGATGTGTACGGAGCTGGCATGAGGTGATACAGCCATCAGATACAGCCGGCTATGAGGTGATACGCGTCGATACAGAGGCTAGAGGTGATACAGCATCAGATATAGCCGTATGGGTGTACAGCACAGATACAGCTGGCTAGTGAGGTGATACAGCCATCAGATTACAGCCGGCTACAGAGGTGATACAGCCATCAGATACAGCCGGCTACGAGGTGATGACAGCCATCAGATACAGCGGCTATGAGGTGATACAGCCATCAGATACAGCCGACTATGAGGGAACAGCCATCAGATACAGCGGTTATGAGGGATACAGCCATCAGATACAGCCGGCTGACGGGTGATACAGCCATCAGATACAAGCCGGCTACGAGGGTGATACAGCCATCAGATACAGCCAGCATGAGGTGATACAGCATCAGATACACGCTCGGCTATGAAGGTATACAGCCATCAGATACGCCGCTATGAGGTGAACAGCATACAGATACAACCCTTGGATTACTGTTGAAGGAAAACATGATGGGGAGAGAACAGAAAGGGACATAGAACAGAGGGCAGTGCTGGGAGCCAAAACAAACCCGGAAATGGGAGAATATCCACCATGTGTGTATTCTGTCACCCCAAACAGGGAAAAGGAGATGACAGATTATTTCAGACTCATCCTAGTGAACAAAAACCGGAGTACCAGATTATCCTACTGGCTGGACGTCAAGCGAACCCATCCCAGGTGTAGATGGACGATTATTATTACTAAGGACACCCCCTGTCCGACTTAAAGGCGCCTCAGGACTCCCCCTTTAGGAGGTCGTCTGGAGGACTGCCTGTCATGGGGGGAGGGGGAGTGCACGGTAGGCGCTGTGACATATACTTGATGTGCTGTGACGTATGTTGAGATGTGTCCATATATGGGTTTGTATTGTGTACATGTGTATTTGTATATCATCATGTGTTGTAACATGGAAGTTGTAGTCATGGAATTGTTCTCCTCTCCTCCAGAGGTCTCAGTGAACCCACAAGCTCCAGTGGGGGCTGCTGATACTAGGGTAATAAATTCCCACCACCCCCTACTAGGTGATAAGCAGATAGCAGAGGAGGTGGGGGGGGATTTGGGTGTGGGGATATTGTTTTGAAAACTGTTTTTGAGGAGGGAGTCGTTGATGAAACTTTGTCTGGAGGAGCAACGCGCGGCGCTACCTGAGGACATGGAGTGATATGAACTTGTGATTATACTGGAATAAAACCTGGAAGAAATACGCTCAGTGCCTTGTATTCTCTGATCACGCGGGCCGATGAGCATGGCCATATGTAACTTGTGTTATACTGGAATAAAAACCTGAAGAAATACCGCTCAGTGCTTGTCTCTCGTGATCACGAGGGCCGTTCGTGAACACGCCCCTCATAATTAATTATTGAATATGCTGCCCCTCCACATTTAATTATTCCTATATGCTGCCACTCCACCATAAAGTTATTTCCTATGCTGCCCCTCCACCGTTAATTATTTCATATGCTTGCCCCCTCACCATTATTATTTCATATGCTGCCCCCACCATTAATTATTTCATGATGCTGCCCCACCATTAATTATTTCCTCGCTGCCCCCATGATTAATATTTCCTATGCTGCCCCTCCACCATTAATTATTTCTATGCTGCCCCTCCACCATTAATTATTTCCTATGCTGCCCTCGCCATTAATTATTTCATAATGCTGCCCCCAACATTAATATTTCATATGCTGCCCCCCAACATTAATTATTTCATAATGCTGCCCCTCATTATCAATTATTTCCTATGGTGCCCTCCACCATTAATTATTTTCATAATGCCCCATAATTAATAATTCATATATTATATATATATATAAAAAATCCCATACTCGCCTCTGGCTCCCGTGTCTTCTTTCTTCTGGCTGCTGCCAGACAGGAAAGGGTGCGCGGCGCATGATGAACAGCATCACCTGGCCTGCATTCAGATTCAAAGAACAATGTGCGCGGGATTGTCTTCCGGCCACATTTTTCCATTTCCGGGCAAATTGAGGATATACAGTGAAGGACAGGAGCTGCCTGGCCGTCTGGACGGATGCCAATGGCCAACTGCTGAGGCCGCATCCTAATCATAGACACGGCCCAATATTGAAGCTATTGGAGTGGAAGTGTGGCGGTGTGAAGTCTCGTTAAAATTCAAGCCCTCTTCTACCCTGCAGAGGTGTAGCTTTCAGCAAAGGGGGTGATCTGTTGTCTATGAGGCCCAGGGATTTTTAGGGGCCCACTGAGTAGCTTCAGCCTTATATCTGTGTACCTAGGACACAGAGCTGTATGCAGGGACTAGAGCTGCCCTGCTCTACTCTCTATTGCAATAACATGTGCCAGCTCCGAGCACATGTATTACTATTTACCTTTCAGTAACCTGTGAGATAAGTTCATCCACAGGTCCTTTTCATGCAGAACTGTGAGAGGAGACAGGAACATGTGTGAGGTAAGTGGTATGTGTTTTCTGTGGATGAGTGTTGTGTCTGCCTGTCTGTGTGTCTGATGTTTGTCTGTTTTGTAACTCATTACGTCTTTGGGCAGTCTGTGGGCAGATATAGTACAACTGCCCCTACTGTATAGGCACAGCTTAGTACTGCTATTCCAATACTGTATATATGAGTACAGATCAGTACTTACTACCCTTAACCTGTATGGCATGAGCACGTTCAGTAGACGGGTACTAGCACTATCCTGTTATATATAGGCACAGCTTGCATTAATATCCCTATCCTGTATATATGCGAACAGATAGTTTATTACCCCTACCCTGTTTATATATAGGTGGTGAAATATACTGGGTGACCTGGGTTGGACGCACCCCCTATGCTGAACCCCTCTGCCTCTGCCCTCCTGACATGTTTCAGCACTGCTTAGGGTTCAGCAATATTCAAGGGTAAGTGGTCTGTATACTCAATATAGTGTAAATAGTGCTGACCTGGAATATTTAGAGAATGCTAATGATCACTAACCTTTTGGAAAATAAGGTTAATAATAATAAGTACACTAATAAATATAGTCCAGAACCATTCTTGCTCATGGTAGTAAAGGTGATTTAGTGGAAGGACATATTTAGGGTCTAGGGGTAGGAGGGTCTTATACTATACATGTTAACTAGGCTTTTTACTGAATATAGTGCTGCCTATTTATCATTCTGTGAGAAATAGAAATGGGTCTGTCATATGTGACAGTTATAATATAGCCACCAATACTTTGTCCCTGCTGTATTTCAAGTGGTGATCATATTTTGTCAGCAATATTTACTTTTCATTCAACTGTGTGCTCATTTTTCATCTACGTGCCCTTGGTGATGATAGAAATTGTTGTATTATAACTCTTTCTTAAAAGCACTGTCAAGCTTAGAAGAAGCCACCGAGATGACACTTGGAAAGATGGGTAGCCTTATATGGAATATCGGCAACAAATTGAAATGTCAGTAAAGAAACAACCATGAATTCCTTTTAAACAACAGTGACTATAATTGTATTATGCCCTTATAAATTACCTTTCCATGCTGTGTGTCAGCAAAGATATGGGACCACAATCAAAACTAATGTAAGAAGTGAGATGATGAGATAAAAAATCCTGCCACAGAAGGTATGGTTTGAGATCAAATCAGTAGCTATTGACATGGTGAGAGTGAAGCGTTTTATCATTTAAGAATTTTGGACATTTCCTCATTTTCAACTGAAACGAAAATAGATGAAATATGGTAAATGTACTGCGATTTAGTAAACATAGCCATATAGACTTAAAGTGATGAAGTGGGTTAATGTATCGTATTTTCGCAAACCAGAAATTTAAATGACAAGTAAAGAGTCTAACGTGCCTGCATTACACCTATTAAACTTCCACTTGTAGTGTATTAACTCCTTACGCAATTTGGACGTTCTATGAAACTTCCTGATGCATTAGGGGGTGTATGAAAAGGCTAATGGGTGAGGCCACTCTTATATCCAATCGGGTGTTTTGAATAATGCAGCAAATACAATGACTATAAAACCTGTGGTGTGTAAACTAATTCAATTTCGCAGCAAAGGATGTTGGGGGCATTTAAATTTTAGGTAACGATACAGGCGGCTGCCATTCTTTATTCCAATGTTCGATGGTCAGCGCTCGGTTGCCGAAGACAGCCAGGGAGTTTATGTTGGAACTACCAGGGCATGTCTTTGTGCAGCATCTCTAATGCGTCTGTGAGTGACCAATAAAGATACACGGCAAAAATCCTATAACTGCAATAAGAGTAATATTTGCATAACTATGGTGGAGTTGGGGAAAATGTGCCATAGGGGGTCTAAAAAACATTGAAAAAATTAAAAAGGTTTAAAAAAAATAAAAAAAATTACAAACAACAACACACCGCAGGATGTTACTAAAGAACCAAAGATAGGGGTTCTGAAGTGCTATCTGCCACACAAGACCAAAACTGTGGCTTTTCTGGTCATTGTCATATGATTTTAAAAGAAAGAAGAAAAAATAAACAGTTAAACAAAATACAAAAATAAAAAGATAATAAGAAAATTATGATCAAACCCACTCTCTTTTGAACTGATGATAAAAACATAAACAAATAAAAAATCCATTAACAATGTAAGTATATCATCATTAAAAAGTGTTTCAAAAGGTTGTACAGTCTCCAAAACGGTAGTATTGTAAAGGTCATCAATTGCCACGCAAAATATTACACCATTTAAAGTTTCCCAAGGGTAAGTAAAGAAAAAGTTAAATTAGGCGTTCAAAAAATATTTCCCCCCAAAATGAAGACCTTTTTTACAAAATGATATTTAAGTAAAAAAGAAAATCTAAGTTAAAGCATAATAAAAGCCTATTATAAATGTTTTCTTTAACACAATACAAACTGACAAAGAATAAAGTAGAGGTGTCATTTGTCAGTTACCGCTTCCCAGTGCTGCATGGAATATGAAAGTGCTTGTACACTAGAAATAACAATTGGTACACAGAAAACCAAGCATCCTACATCTCTGTAAACAAAAAAATAAAAAGTTATGGACTTTTTAAAGATGGAGTAGAAGTAAGAAAATGGAAATGACAAAAAACACAAAATCATAGACCTAGTCCCTTACAGCTTACTGCGGTGTGATAGCTTTAGTATGGCCAACATGCTGGGAGATTGCGACGGGTCGCGCAGTCTGTCAACAGGATGGGTAGGGTGTAAGGCGTGAGACAACGAAAACAGCAGAGGGGTGCCATTTTTGGATGTGTGATCACTATGAAGCTCCAGTTTTGTTCTTGCAGCTGCCATATACTGTATATGGGGTGCTAGATTGTTACTACACTTAAGAATGGTGGCACAGAATGAGATAGACACATGTTTTCTCTTTGCAATTTGAAAAAAATGCCAGTCCGTGGTGCAGGTGCACATCTAGCTATGAGGCTGCACGATGAGCTGAAAGGACAAGCCTCCATCATGGGGGGGGGTCTAGGGGGATGATCAAGCCCCTCCTTCCAATCAAAAGGGGGCCCGAGGTCTCACAAACCCCCAAACCCCCACCAACAATGTCTGAATTGTTGTCATCAGTCTAAAAAAGAAGAAAAATCTATACTAACATTTCAGCTTATCTCTTCTGGCCTGGGCGCATACACGGATGGAGGCGGTGTCGCAGCTGCGTGATGTTCATAGGACCGGGTGACACTACGACGTCAAGTGGCCACGACACCACAGCATCACGTGGATGCCACTCGGGCGGAAGAGGAAGAAGACAGAGACTGGGCATGAGGAGAAGAAGACAAGTTGTTGTATATAGATTTGCTGTGCCAAACATTCATTAATGATGGAGGGGAATATGTAAAGGGGGCATAGGGGGTGACATTTATTAAGGTGGAATCTGAGTTGGACTGTTCATTAAAAGCGGAATTCTGGAGTAGACATTAATTAAAGGGGGGCATATAGAGTGGACATTTTTGTTAAAAGGGGGATGATGGGGACTGTGGGGAGTGGTGACTATGAACGGGGGGGAGTGACTATGGACTGCCAACAGGTTAGCACTATGAACTGGAGGAGATAATTGTGTACTGGAGGGATGTACTGTGACTCAGGGGATGTAGACTGGGGGGACTCTGGACTGGGGGAAGCAGAATATGGACAGAGGGGGCTGACTAGGACTGGGGGGGTCTGTTGTGAAAATGGGGTGGCGGACTGTGGACGGGGGCATTTAGGACTGTGGAATGGGAGGCATATGAGACTGGGGGTCTGTCTATGGACGGAGTAGTGCTGTCTAGGGAATGGGTGGCGTCTATGGATAGCGAGACAAACTGTGGACTGAGCGGGAATGCCAATGAGGGGCTATCTATTTAGTAGGGACATGTTTGCTGGGGCATATATCCAGACGTGGGCAAATGCTGGGGCTTTTTCTATATAAGGAGTGGGCATGTGCTGTGGTGAACTACCTATATTTAGAGTGGGGACATGCTGGGGCTATTATATAATGAGTGGGCACATTGCAGTAGAGTAGGCATGACAAAAAAAGGTTTACTCGTCATGGCTTAAAATGTTTTGAGTTTTAAAAAAATTGTAAACAATGTTATGTATGAATGTGGGAATGATGCCAAGTTTTTGATTCTTAAAAGGGCATCTAAGACTGTATGAAAAATGGGTCTGAGGGGCTCCAGGCTCCATTAACACCTATGGAGCTTGGAGCCCCTCCGACTATGTGCATACAGTCCTTCATTCTGGGGGGTTAGTGCCCTTTAATTTACGCTTTAATTGAGGAAAAGATATTAGGAAATTTTGTTTCAAATAATGGTAATTTGAGAATTGTAAGTCGCTTTGCCAAGACAGAAATGGCATAGAGAATACATTGTTTGGTGTCTTTTTCAGTTTTAGTCTCCACTTCATCACTTGCCTGTACAATGTCATCCACTGCTACATGACTTTTTGCTGTGTGTCTGTTCTTGTTTTACAGCTTAGAAAACTCTTCTCTGATCAATGTTGAGCTTCTCGATTTTTTCTGCAATTGATTTGTATTGTACAAAAAGAATTATGGCTTGTCTTCATTTTAAACAAAAAATAGTGAGTTTCAGGTACGAAAAAGTTTTCAGACCGGGATTTTTAGCTTTGTTGGAAAGATTATTGATCTTAAATAGAAACTTGAGACAGAAAGTTCTGATAAAATGAGTAAAGTTGTTATTGTTTTCTTGGACAAATTCTTTGGCAGATAAGGTGATAGCAAGTAGAATAGTAATAAAGGTATATGAGTCTACTTTTTATGACCTTTGGCCCAAAGTCTCTGCTATGAGATAAAGACATTAAAATATGTCATTATCTGAGAAATGATTCAATAACCAGGGACGATCTCTAGGAAAGTCAACTGAATGTAAACTCCCAGTTTAATTTTATAGTGGCAATCGTGGTTGGAGCTTCGATTCCAGGGTTCTGATATATTATCCATGGAGGGTGGTAACAGCGAGAACTAAGAAGACAATAAAGAAATGAACTATTGTTTAGAAAGTCAGTTGTTTCCTTTTTTTTTAAGTCTTTTTTTTTGTTTTCTAAGCAGACTTCTAACAGAAAAAGGACCCCTCTATCTAGGGAGCACACATGATTTAAACTGTCTCAGATCCCTTTTCTGGAATTAATTTATGCCATAGCATTGATCCAGACTTAACGCCGCCTGGGGCCACCAAAAATGCCAAATCGGGGGAACTAATGTAAATTACTACATTGCTAAAATTGCTTGATTACTCCAATTTCTGATCAGTGTATTACTTCTAATAAAGAGTATAAAAAAAGTGGAGGTAGTGACTTTGTTTATTCCACCTTTGAAGAAGCATGAGTAATATTCATCAAAACGGCAGAAGAGAGGGGTGGACAGGGAGGAAGACCAGTTGGAAATTAAAATGAGAAGAAAGCATAGAGAGTTTTCTAATATTGTTATCATATTAGCAGCCCTGCTGCTTAACTTTGGCTGTGTGCAGACCCTGGTGCTTTATTCTTGACCATCTCTGAGCTCTTTGAATAGGTGGAGTTACAGCCGGATAATATAAGTCATATTGCTTCTCCCTCCTTCCATATTCCCAGGCTATCAGTGAGGCTTAATCTGCGAGCAGAGATCGATAGGGTAGCTGTTTATGTATGCAGAGGAAGCAAGATGAGAACAGCTAAAATGCTGCCAGGCTTTCAGGAGGGGCAAAGAAATAGGGTTACATATTCATGTCTAATAAGAGATTTATTGAAAAGTGTTCCAACCCATTAAGTGCTCAACACAGTTGTGACAGCTGCATGATAGCCAGCCTCTGCACTCCTCTGCTGAGAGGTTGGAGAAAAAACTATACTCCAGCCTGCTCACCAGAATTCGCCACAGTGGGACAACACATTGGATTTTAGATTGTAGTAGAAAAAACACCCAAAATGGGCAAAAATTACATCGATTTCACACAGAGCTCAAAAAAAAGCAGAGAACAATTTAGAATAAAACCAGAAAATAGGCTTTAAAAAAGTTCAGAACATCCTAGAAAAATGCGAACTTATAGATTTATAGCATGGCATATCAAGAGATGTAAGAGCATCTAATTTCAAGGCTATGTTATGAAAGCCAACGAGATAGATGCATTAAAACAAACCAATTGTCAGTGAAAAAAATTGTTGTAATTGTTTCTTTACATTAAGTAAACGTAGTAGGGACACGCATGTAGGGTAAATGAAACATATTGCAGGATAGACCTTTTGCTGCTGTTATTCATTCTTATATATTTTGAGATTCATTTAATATTAATCACATATATCAAACATCTGCTCTTGCATGTGGGCTAAGGATGTGCACAAACATGAACATTGAATATTATCGTGTGCTCAGATCCTTCTCTGTGGTGCCTGAAGCTTCACTCAGCGTCCTACTGGAGATCATGCTGCTAGGAAGTGCTCCGTTCAGCGTTGCTCTACAGTGACTCTTCTTGGGTTCTTAGACTGCATAAAAGCTGAGAAGGTGGGGGGCCAGGAGAATTAATTGTGGCCTAATGTCTCTTCTTTAACAAAATTTTGGTGTGATCTCAGGAATGTGGCAGCAACAGGGGCAATAAGTTAGCTATCAGATGCTGCTTAAATTTTCATGATGGCACATTGCACTAAATAATGGGATTGTGTTGCAGAGTGAGGACATTCAGTCTCTAAAAGGTTCACCATCAAGGCTATTAGTTCATTGAGGATCCATGAAAATCAGATGCCAGGACGAGCCAAAAATACACCTCGGAGAAAGAAATAGTGTTTATAAAAACAGACATTAATTGAAGTTTAGTTTTGTTAGCTTCTTGGAATGCTGGCATATCACATTCACATTTGCCAACTGCAGGTCAACTACTGTCCTCAGAAGGGATATGCCGAAACCTTACTAATGGTGTATATGGGGGGGTATTACAAAAGTAGCAGTAAGGACTTATAATCTTATCACTTACTTGTATATTCCAATGCTTACAAAAGCAACCTGTACAGGTTGCTATGTATGTTCCTGTGACAAAGGGGAAATGATACTAAGGGATCTGAGGGCAGGACTCCGACGCTAAGAACATATTTGATTGATACCAGTATTGTGGTTTAAAAGATTTTGTATAACGTATAAGGTCTTTTGCTCTTCCATATGTAATCTGTGATCCTTTATCTACGTAAATGCATGTATGACCCCATCTTAGATGGAGAACGTCAATATTACTGTCCCCCTTCATAACCAGATGATAGATTATGAGCATTGGACAAGAGCATAAGTTTCCAAATCTGAATCTTATTGATGATAACTGTTCCGATGCAGAATACTTCACATTTCGGTGACAGGTTCCCTTTAAGATGCAATAGGCCTCCAGTACGTGTTGTTTACACAAAAAAAATTTAAAAACATTATATTGTCCCACTAGAAGTTAATGAAGGTCGGCATATAATGCTTTCATTTCCTTGTTCTCTTCATTTAAAATATCAAGCAAAAAACAATAGTTAGCAGATGGAAGATGGCAGATTCTTCAAGCTAAGAACTTTTAAGAATGAAAATTTTGCATAAGTTTCTACAGTGCAAAACATTAATGTACAAAGGGTTCACGTTTATTGTACATTAATACATTTTATTTCAGCGAAGTATTAGTTGTTTGTCATGTACAGCACCAGCACTCAAAAGTCAAGAACATTGTGCTCAAGAGGCCTTCACAGCACATCGTGCTAATTGCTAATAAGAATCATTACTAAACTTGAACTGCCTCGGAAAGTAAGTGTTGTGAAGATTTGCTTTTGTTAAAATATACTTCTTTTGTTCTAAAGTTTAGATTTATCTCATGAATACATTCACTCAATGTATGGGGTCAGTGTTCTTTACAGGAAAACAAATGGCTGTCTTTAGGAAATATATAATAGTCAAATTTTTGAAATTTTTAAAACTTAAATAAGCAGTTTATAAATTTAGCTAATGTAAATCAGTTACATGAAACACATATTATCTGCAGGCAACAGGTTATAGAGAAGCTAAGCTGTTTGGTCAGTAGTATTTGCTTCGTGTTGCATGACAGAATTATATATTTGCTAAATGAATATGTATTGCGTTTCATTCCTAATTATCTTGGAAGTGTTGCGAACATTTTTAACAGCTTGTCTGCTAACAGGCTCCGGCTTTCAATCACTGTGGCAACCCCGGTGATAGGGCTGTGTTCACACCAATGCATTTTGATTGCAGTTGTTTTGATATGCAATCCAAGTCTCCCAACTTTCACATATGCTGAGGTAGTATTGCCTTTTTATTATCACATATTGACTTAAACCCACGTTGGAAATGCAAAATCTTACGTCAACATGGATTAGGGAAGAATATCATAGTTGTTTGTGTCAAATCAACATCCTGCCTAATGCTCTATAGCTGGTATCTAACGAGGCAGCCTGTACAGCTGCTCTGTATTTTCCCATGTTCCCCCTAAATCCCTCTCTTCCCTAGTTTTGTTGTTTTTATTTGCGCACTCAGGACATATGAACCAGCTTAAGATCTCCACCAGTGGGATCATGGTGTTAGGTGGGGATCTAGACACGGAGAGACCATCAAGGTGTTTGAAGATCAAGTATGTAGTCTCCATTCTCTGGTGGTGCCCTCCTTCCAGCTTTCAAACATATTGGGATCCATGTAACAGCAGCACTTGCTAGGGAAGGAAAGCCTCTGCATTGTTTCCCTCGATCCATAAGCACAGTTGGACATTCCAGAAGCCACATTACAATGGCGATGCACTGGACCACACCAGAATCAGCTGAAGACCTTACTCACGGAGAGACTAAGACCACACGGCACACATTCCATATGGAGCCAACAAACGGTGTTTAAGGAAAACAACATTGGTCAACAAGTGGTGGTAGCTAGGCTAGGCTTTAAAGTACATAAAGGTGCACAACATGAGGGCCGTTAGCGGTGGCCTTAGGCACATTTTGCCAAGCCTCACCATGGACACCAGCACATATGAGGGCAGAAAGTAAAAATCACTGGGGGCCGCATACAGCCTGGTGCAGCAGGAGAGGCTCCAAGGACAAAGAACCACCCACACCCTCCAGTGCCTGCATGAGGCTGCACCGTAGCAAACAATACAGGGCACTATGTCCTTAAATCCCACTTCAAACTTGTACCAACAGCAGTGGTACCAACACCTGACCGGGAGCACCAATGACCATGTGTTTGCCTGAAAACAGCAATAATGAACCATAGCATCAGCAAAAGACCTAGACTGATGGCCTATACACCATATGCCTTTGAGTTTTAAGGCTGCCTACAGTCTGAACCTGACTGCCATAAAAATTGTATCAAAAACAGAGCCAAAGTCCTGGTACTGAAACAAAGCTGTCTTATACCCCCACTCCCCCCAATGGTATTGCAAATGATAATTAATGTTACCAGTCAAGTATTTATGTCCATTCTTTGCTGTATCAGCACGGACATGAGGGGATATGCTGTATCCAGCAAGCATTAGGGCTTGCAGCCAGGAAGCTTAATGCACTGGCACATGTCACCTCCCAACCAGCAAAACGCAATATAGTCTTGCTTTCCTTATGTAAGGTATATGTTAACCCCCATATGTAACGGTGCTTTGTAATCCCTTTCTGGTTGTAACAAGTATGCCTGAGCACTGTGACCAAAAATAATTTTACCATACAATAAAGTGTGTGTAGTTGTATCATATCATATTGGAATTACCTCCAACTTGGCTTTTACAATCTGATGAGATCACCTTGTCAGTCTTACGAATTTTTGCTTATGTTATACAGACTATATTTACAGTTAGAACATCCTTAAAGGGTATTCCCAAAAAGATTCTTAAATATAATAGGATAACAAATAACATATTCTTAATTCTTGTTCAATATCACAAAAAAATACAGCATTTCACAGATATAATTCCACCCTGTCTCCTATCAGTCCTGGTGTGATAATTGTGGTTTTCCCTGATTCGACCCAAAATCTTCTGACTATGGTCGGATTCTTCTCATGAATAGCTTCTCTTGTCTTCACACTGCAGTGCTCTCTGCTCCTGCCCCTCCCACCTGGCATCACAAGACCAGTAGGCACAGGCACTTCCTGCCTGCAAGAGCATGCAGATTACTTATTGTACTAGCTCCAGACAAGATAAGTATTATAGCAGAGCACTGTGTGTTTATTGATTAGGTGAGGGAGCAGGGCTGGTGGAGTTTTACGATTACGTTTGAGTTAAAAAAGTGTCATTTTGTTTATATCCTCACATGGATCTCATCATTTCTCACCCTGATCTGTCTCACCACTTGGATTCATACACAGACCTGTCGTAGGAACCAAAATATCATAGGGGATTAAAAATGTAACTACTTTATTTCATGGGAGGGAAACACCTTTATGTCTTAAACTTACCAACATTATATGGTGATATGGTGACTACTTGGACAGGTATAGTCTAGGGTCAAGATGTGGAATTTGCAACCTTTGTTAATGCAGTCAATATATGATGGTTGATATGATGTGCTGAAACATCTGTGTATCTAAAAGTAAGTTTATCCTTATCATATTAAACATAGTCCTTCTGGAAGACTTCAATTAGAGATAGTTAAACTTAAACAATATTGTTATGTAGTACAAAAAACATCAATTGTAGTCCTACAGCCTCTTTTCCATGAGTCCTGTACGCTGTACTTTGTTGAACTGAATTATTAGCTGTTTTCTTTATGTATACAATGATCAAAAATGTTCTGATACTGGGGATTTCTGTGTGTTCATTGGTAGCATAGTCATATTCAAATTCTATTCATAAGCTTTTAAAATACCAACAAAAAGAATATAAACACAATACTTTTCATGAACTCCAACAGGTTACTGGGTTTAGCACATTTTGTACTCTGAATCATTTTCCAGGCAATTACAGAGATAATTTTTATATCTTCTAGTTAAAGGAAACATAATCTATGCTTTCATGGTTTTTTTTAGATCCAAATGCTTCCTACAATTTTTTCAAGCTGTACCTCTATCACAAAATATAATACTGATATTTAATAAAATAATAATAAATTCCTTTCAGTTTCGTGGTTATCCATAGTAGAACGGAATAGTAGAAATGTAAAATATCGTACTATATAAACCCATGCAAATGAATTCACATAATAGAGTCCTACCGAAAAAAAATAGATTTTATTTCCAAATTATACGTATGAAATAACAGTTGATGCTGGTTGGAAATGCTTCCACCACGTTCAAGCAACGTTAGACAATCAAGCAAAAAGTATTGATGCATCATACGGACCTTAAGAAATCGTGGGCATTATTTATTTATGGGAACACCCAATTTTTATTTCTAGTATTTATTTATAACAATGCCAGTTTACAGGTATTGAAAAAAAAACAAAAAACAATGGTCTCCGGCTTGCGACTAATATTACATTAGGACCACCAGGGCCTAAGTATTATAAAAAATTTATTAGATATTTGAATAGGAAATTTTGTAAATTGAGCCACATAAGGGCTAGCATACATTAGACAGCTGCCTCAGAGAGAGTAAAACGGAGAGGTTTTCAACCCCCTAAAAGGACAAGAGTTGGGAGGGGGATCTATGAGCATCTCTTGACTATCTATAGATGCTCATTCCTTTATATGTGGTTTTTGTTAAAAAGAGGCAACTGAATCAATCCCGTCTAGCCATAAGTTCTTCTAAGCAATGTATGTCTGGAGCATCCTAAGCCAGCTGTACTCGTCATTTTCCGTCTTTTGCATACTGTGCATTTAATTACACTTCAGTCTAGTGGTTGTTCGTAAATAAATCTAAAATAGAACACGTTAATTTTATAAATTACTTGTGCCCTGGTGGTCTTCTAAGGGTATAATATTGGTTGCAAGCCAGGACAACCATTGTTTTTTTTTTTCAATAATTTAATTGATTCCTATCCCCACAGGCTATAATCGGTTTGGGTCATTGTGTTGCCTTCCCTTGTTTTGAATGGATGCTGATTTTTTAGTTTTACAGGTTGTAGCCACTCGGTAAAGTAGATAAACTTCTTTTGTTTAACTCATCCCAAAGCAGAGATTCTCCGTATTAGATAACTCTACATAATGTGCTAATAAAGTTTCCGGATAGGACAGGAAAACTGTGTCTGTTTTTCCACCGTGTTATGGCAGGCCTCAAGCAAGATGGATATCAAGGCATAACTTTCAGAAAGTCTAATGACTTGAGATTTAAGCCAAACCAGTAAATCTATTCCAGCGATTCCCAAACTGTAGAGCACGTTTGACGTGGTTGTTGTTCTTCAGGACAGTGTAAGGGAAACTGGTTGTTGTAGTGATGAGAGGATTTTGATGATCAGGGGAAGTAAGAAGGGGGGGGTTTGGAGAGACTTTGCCATTACGGCCACCGTGGTTGGCTTTTATCAACATCCTTGAAGTCCTCTTGATTGTAAGGTTTTTTTAGCCTCCAAGGTAGCAAAAGAGGTGTGGTTTGACCTTGATTTTTTTTTTTTTTATTTTTTTTCCCCATCATGGAAAAACATTGTGCATATTTTCCACACTCCCACACACCTGTCCAGTAGGCCTCATTGGCAAAAGTCTCTTCGATATACACCACACTACATATAAGTTATCACCTTTGATTAACAAGTTAAGACCAAACAAGTTAACCAGTGTATATCTGTAGAGTCAATACTTGCTGAGACACCTGGATGTCGTTTTAATCAATTTTACGAAAGTAAGATGAAAACTTTATACATCTATTTACTTATTGACATTTAAGAACCCACATATATTATAGCAATATGAAGTGAGCTTGATTTCTATAATTACATCCGGCCATACTTTTCTGTGCTCCGTATTTAGGCAATGTGGGAAATGGAAATAGTGGAGGGGGATGCATGCAATATTTGCCTGGGGCTTGAAGCTGCTAACATAGACATTTTCAAACAGGCAGAGCTGTCTTGACATTGCGTTCTATTATGGTGTATGTCTTTATGGGACCTGATGGCAAATCTGCTGAATGGTGGTCTGGGGAGATATCTATGACACAAGATACATTTTTCTAGTATTGGCCTTTCTTGATAACACTTGGGAAGGTTATTTGTACTTGAAGCTCAGTTTAATATTAATCATTTGGCTTGTATAAACATGAAATTCTTTAATTCAGTATCAATGCTAAGGTCGTGTTATGAGAAGGGGTTTCAAATTATTGGTGTGGATATTCACAGGATTAGGACGGAATCAGGGCATTGACGTGTTTCTACACTTTTGTCGCCTAACTTATTGCATACTGTTGGTATATCATGAAAAAAAATGTATACAAATAATGATATTTTAAGATGTCACTTCAACAAATAAAAAAAATGACTAAATACAAATGAAAATATAATATTATTAAAACTAATCTTCCAATTCTTAACCTGGCTAAGATCGGAAAACTATGAAATTAGATATACTGAAAAATACAATGTTTCGGTCATACTACGCCTTTCTAATGGGAAATGATTATCAATTTATTAAATAATAATTAATTATTTATTTACTAAACTAGTCATAATTTAAATGTGTACTTCAGTATTCTGATTGGTCAAAGCAATAAAGTTCAATTTCTAGATAATTAGTGCACGTTTACTAACATGATTATAATAAACCCAAACCATCTTGTATTCAGTATATATTCAAGGAACACAGAAACTTAGACAATTAGAAATAGACAATAGATAGATAGATATGATGAGATAGATGTGATAGATGAGATAGATAGATAGATATATGATATACAGGAAATATATACTAAATAGATAACACCTGGCAGCTTGTTTTTAAAGTAACAATAAAATGTACCTCTATTGGCTGGGAATAACCCTTTCCATTTATAAAGATTCTGTAGGTTGACTTGCCGACTCTTAGCATTTGTTGTATGATAACTTGATGGAAGCACAAGGAATTATGTGCAGGGGAAAAAATTCATGTTCATAATATAAATGGGACCATAATGAATTTTTACGTGGTTTGGTTTGACAACACTGAGACCTCATAAGCCCCTACAGGAGAGATTCCCTGAAAATTGTGATGTCCTTGGGTCTGACCTACGGAGACAACCTTGAAACTTTGACAGCTCTGCACTTATTGAGATGTTCTTAAGTGTACTGATGCCCAGAACTATTGTTATATAATCTATATTCATATCTGTAAGGACTTCCGTTATCTTCCATTTTTATTAAACGTATTTTGTTTGATTATTGCATATTTTTTAACTTGATCTTTATTATTAGATTAAAAGTGAAGTACATTGATTAGTGATTTACAAGAGTGTGTCACTTTTAGCCGAAGTGAAAAAAATGAGTGTGATTTTGTTGCAGTCATTTTGCAACTATTACTAGGTCTTTGACAAAGCAGAGGACTGCATTGGGTGATATCTGCATTAGTGGAGGGTTTCTTTTTCTTTGGTGTGTTGGTATAGATTTGTTTATGACATATACAACCAACTGTGCTCAGGTGGTGGTATGAGGAAAGTATTTGCCCATTTGTATATGCTGGGATTCTTTTATTATGCACAAGACAATAGTATTGTCTAAATAAACCCTAGCATCTTGTATTGCTATGTAGGCAGTCATCATCGGGTTATGATACTTAAATGGGAATAACCCTTTTAATTTACTGTTCTATTGTGAAAAGTGAACATCATCTTCATTCCAAAGATGAAGCTAATTTCACCATTTTGACAAGTGTGAGGTGCTTTAGGTTGTATGCTCGCAATTTGTAGGGTCATTTTCAGGTTCTCATTACTACAATATAACTCCATGTTTGAATCCAAAGCCATTAGTGTTCCTTAATTCTTATAGCATTTCAATAGAGTGCTGGAAAACTGATGAAAATGCTAGGGGATTATACTACAGGGGTCCAACCGGCCGCAAAATTTCGTCAAGGTTTTCCAACTTGGTTTGGGGCACATGATGGCGTCCGGGGATTGTGTCACACGATCAGATTTGGCGGAGAATTCATGCCTTTCAGTGCAGAAAGAAAATCAGGGACGATGGGATGTGGAGACCGAGTCCCAACATGAGAGAACTTGTTTAAAATTTAAATGTGATGTCGCATTGCACACTTACATACACGGGAGGAAGTGGAGGATTGGAAGATGCGTGAACTCCGGACAAGACCGTCGGTAGAAGAACACCAAGGCAGGAAATCGGGGTTGTATGAAATGCCCTTCTTCGAATCACGGCAGAAATGGGCATTCCGGGGGACGCTCCGGACGGGGAACGCGCATGGACAGGTTAAGATAAATGTGCCCCATCGTGTTGTCAAGATCATGGAAAGATGGATTGTGGCCGAGCCACAAAATATGATTACAAATTAGAGTCATGATGATCCAAATTAAGCAATTTGCCAAAAATTACAAAAAGTATTGCCTTAGCGACTGTCAACATGATTGGTACCAAAGGGGCAGAATCTAAGAATGTGCATCATCACAAATACCAATACATATAGCAGGTTTGTACTATGGTCTTCCTCTCAGTAGGTAGGAAGCCTAAATAAGAGGGGAAAACAGCAGAGACACTAAGAGCAGGGGTGGTATTAGCCGTGCAAGTCAGAGATAGATACAGGACCTGCAGACTGAGAATTGGGACCTAATAAATGTGCATTGCCCTGGTACTAAGAACATTGTTAACTTAATGGCTATAAGCCATCAAGAAATGATTAATAGCTTGTAAGTTTTTTTATTTTTGTGGCTTAAAGCTGAAGATTTAAATTATGACATTGGAAAAATAATCAGCAATGCTGTCTATACTGCTGGTTGGACTTGTTCTTGTGATATACCACCCTCCAGTTGACAACAATGTTATATGAAGACATGTGATCCTGTAGGTCTCCGCAAGGAAAGGAAAACTAATAATCTTGATTATCTGGCTTTTAAGAAAGTTCCGCTTTATACAGACGAAATGTTTAACATGGATAGTTTGATGTTTACTTTAGCTTCTACCCAATTCAATAATTAGTAACAAGGTTGCCAAAGGATTGCAAAAAATATCGACTGGTAAATATAAAAAGAAAATTGTCCTTTTACATGCTCTCTTTCCTACACCACAGCATGATATAAAAGCGGAGTAGTTAGGAAGTAGTTTAAAGAAAACAGGAATGATGATCTGATTTGTGCAAATTATAGTCAGAAACCTTGAATTTATTTATACATTTTAATCTGCTGAATCTCAATACTAAACCTGGTCGCTACTTTTCGCAACAGATTACAGCTACCTAGCAGTTGCCAGGCAACTCGGTGGGTAATCCAGTGTGTTCGAGTGGACATTATGCAAATTTTTTTTCTGGGTAGTACTTCAGTGATGTGAAGATCTAGCTGCTGTGACTTTTCCCTCTGCATGAAAAAATTTTATGTAATTGACACTTTGGTGCACTTCTAACTTTCTTTGATATTTCAATATCCTTTTCAATTCTTTACGAGAGAAATACAATTTCTGTGATATATGCACCCTCAGGCCATTAAGCACTGATAGCTTTGCTGTACCCAAAAAAAACAAGCTTTTTTAAAGTTATATAAAATTTCATCTATTAAGCTCCCACGTCACTTTGTATAGGTATAGGAAAGCAGATCCAATTAAAGGCTGCCCTATGCAAAGAGTGCAAAGGCAAAGTTTTCTCTTCATTAGCGAACATTGGTATGTGGTGGTTAAAAAGAACAAATTCTTTTTCAGCATAAAAACATATCTAACATGCAATAAAAAAGGTAGCAATTGTTATATAGATGATAGTCTATAATAGGGCAGGGCATAGACTGTAATTAGACCTAGTTCGTTTACACTCCTAAATTCATTTTCCTGACCTAGTTATATTAGATAAAGTACGAAACTAATTTGTTCAGAAAAGCCCAATTATGGACAACACTGTGCTCTCATGAGCAACATCGAGCCACCACAACATAAAACACAGAACCTAACAAAAGGAGAATTTATTAGAGCAACGAAGATTTGCTCCACAAGATTAACATATGTACACTTAACATACAAAATACAGTGTAATGTTCTGTTAGAAAGAGGTTTATTAGGAAAACAGACTGATATGTCGGATAACGCTTAAGATGTTAACAGTAAACCCCCAGGTCGAAGTACTGATTCCAAAACCAGGTAAAAAACAAGTACAACATAAACGTACAATAAAGGAGAACAATCCGGTTACTTTAGACAGTTCTATAATAGACAGTTGCATCATAGCTTTGGAATTATCAAGAGACATTGCCAAATGTTATTTTTTTTTTTTTTTTCACAAAAAATTTGAACCAACCCCAACTAAAATATGATATTCTTGCATATGTTTTTCGTTTTGTCTCAAAAAATGCTAGGACCATGGGTTCCTATTAGCACCAACCACCACCACATATTTATACAACTAATACTAGCAGAACCTGGTTATATCGGAAGGAAGTTAGCAAGTGTCAGGGGATAGATGCAATTATGTAAAGTAAATTGAGGAACAGAAATTTTTTTCATTTAATAAACAAATTGTACTAAGATCAAAAAAATATTTTTAAACGGCAAATCAGATCATATAGTATACTATAATTTAGGACACCACAGTGATGTCCATTACAGAGGTTGACACTATACGAAAAAAAGGTCAGACTAAGTAGAACATATTTGTCGATGTCACCCACCTTTGTGTCCTCTACTTACTGTATCTGGTTGCCTCTAAGCATTTTAAAGAAGTACAAAAAACCACAGTGGTCGGGGCGCCGTTTGCCCCTTAAAGGGAGCTACTCACACGGGTATAAGGGCCGGTCCACACGGGTCAACACAGTCTCCGTTATGTGAATTGTGATATGTGCATTTTTATATGGATTTTTGTTGAGTATGATGAATTGGAACTAAATTGTAACCTTATTGGAGAACGTACACCACCATCTGCCTGGTCTATTTCTCCAGTGACATACAAGATTAAAAAGAGGAGAATGAGAGTGCGATGGGCATTAGTCTGAATGGGGACAGTGACTGTCAGCAGGATGAAACTGCAATTGGTGCTGTTCATCGATAAGTGTTAAGACAAAATAAGAGGGAAGAAGAAGAATCGCTTGGCGCTCCGGTGTCATAGTGAAATTTTTTCTCTATTTTTGTGGATTTAATCCTGGCCCCCTCAGGTCTAAAAATTACCGCATCAGACCTGCTGAATATCTTTTAATATTTCTGTTTCTTTTCCAAGTCACATAGGGTTAACACAACTATGAACATATTACTCAGGTGTTCTGTATGAGTAGGTGGGGAATATAGTTCCTAGGTGGAACTCACTATAAGTGGCGTAACTACCGCCGTAAAAAGCAGCATGAGCAGAATGCACGAGGGACCTTGAGGTTTAGGGGCTCCCGGGGGAGGAAGATGAACGGACCCTGTGTGCAGTGCGTTTGAAAGATGGTCCGTGAGATACACCCTGCTGGGTTTGGCCTGGCCAGATTGGTCCCCGGGGCTCCCTCCTTCGGTCACCGGCTCCGCCCACCGTCTTCGGCCACCCACCCTCAATGGCAATCACTGACCTTGAAACTCTCATTGGCCACCTCTCCATGACCCCCGGCCTGGTCCCACCAGCAGACCCAACTCCCGTACCTGTCCGCCGGCCACAGTGACCGCGGCCCCCGCATACCCCCTGCATAGCTTGACGTGTGGAGAGTAAACACGGCACCAGTTGACAACAACACCGACCACGCACCCCCCACCTCTCCGCCGAGTGTGAACATGCACCCCTCTTCCCCTTCCCGCACGGGAAAACGAACCCCTTCGACCGCCCCCCCCCACCCCCGGCCAGAAGCACCCCCCCCCTTACTGCTTCCGAACTACCCGCCCGCACAACCACCGGAACACCCACCTGAAAGACAACAGCGGGGGTGATCACCCAAACCTTCCTAAAAGGTAAGTTACACTTATGTATTTATCTGTGTATATGTATATATTGTGTATATATGTAATACTGTGGATATTGTTGTATATATTGTGTATATATGTATATACGTGTATATTGTGTATTATGTATATACTGTGTATTGACTGCTGTATAGTATGTATTCTACTGTGTATATATGTATAATGTGTATATATTGTATATATGTATATACTGTGTATATTGTGTATATATGTATATACTGTTGTATATTGTGTCGTTTAATATGTATATATTGTTGTATCTATGTAATACTCATGTAGTATATTTGTTATATATGTATAAATATGTATATTGTGTATTATATGTGTTATATAGTATATTGCTGTGTATATATTGTGGTATATATGTTAGTGTGTATATATGTATATACTGGTATATATGTCTATCTGTGTAATATGTATATACTGTGCTATATATGTATATGATCTGAATGTATATTGTTTGTATATATGTATTATACTGTGATAGTTTGTTATATTATGGGTATTACTGTGTAGATATGTATTATGTATATTATGCTGTGAAAATGTATATGCTGTGGATATATGTATATACTGTGTATATTGTGTATATAGGTATATACTGTGTAATATTGTGTATCTCCTGGTATATTTGTATATATGTATATTGTGTAACTGTGTATATATGGTGTAATGTGGTTTTTTGGAACACTGTGCGATAGTCCTGTAGGTTATGCTCTTATTATACTGAAATATCGTATACAAGTGTAGAACTTTATGTGTATTATAAGTATATTAGGTGTGAATGTATCAAGGATACATTTGGTAATTGTATAATTTTTTTTTTAAAATGTAGGTATAGGTGGGGAAAAGGAACGGTTAGAAAATATGAGGGTAGTATATGGACTGCCAAATGGGCTGCGGATATACGTCCACCATAGGCGGTCTAAGCTGGGTCGGTATACAGTGAGCACAACGATGTAATCACTGTGTGCTGTGGCCGCAACAGAGAGTAGTGGTGCTCTATCTATGGCCATTAAGAACGACTACAATTGCGGCTCTATTATCTATGGAGAGGGGAGGGTGAGCGCTATCGCCTCTCATCCTCTCCAGGCGCCGCCAGACTTGTGCCTTGTACGGATATGCGGGGCGGGCACAGTTATGTGAATGCAGCTAAATTATAATATTTTTTCAGGGGAAGGGGGGGGGCCCCATGCAGAAAATCTGCTATGGGGCCAGGCCTCTCCTAAGTTACGCCAATGTCATACTATAGCCATTTAATTCTTTGCAGCAAGTAGAAGTACTAGTAAGACTACGACTAAGAAGCAAAAGATTTGAAACACGTAGCTCAAATTTGTCTTTTGTCTCCTTCTTCAGATTACGTTAGGCTGCATGTCTCAACATGCTTCTTTTTTCGCTGCAGTCCCCTCAGAACTCATCTTGGTCTACAACCTACCTTACCCTCAAGCTGGTAACTCCTTTTTTCTACAGCCTTTGCACCAACCTGTCGGCTTAATCTCCAACAGTGTGAAACTTTGTTAGAAATGTGGCTCGTGGCCTTGCTTTCATGACTGTTGCCTGATGCCTTTATATTGTCACTACACACTGTCCTATAAGCACGGTACACATTAGCCATGTCACCACTCCTTCATTCACATTTCTATCTACTGGACGCTCCTGGGCTAGCAGCGAAAGACCGCGATTGATGTTTATGCGACAGGCCAGCAGGCATCTTCCTTCACCATTTAGAGTCTGAGATAGGCTAGTGACAATCTATCAGTAGATTGAACAGAAGCAGGGAGAAGGAACATTTAGCAGAATGAGGAATTTCAAAAAATAAACTACTCATTGTATAGTGTTTTAATAGCATATGTATTAGTTGAAAAGTGGATTGGTTTGCATTTATCAATTATGTTTTCGCTTTTGAAGAAGAATTAAAGTGAGTGAATAATAAAACATAGTCGTTGGGGCTTGACAAAAAACAGAAACACTATGGTAGGACTATTCACAAAGACGCTGCTGATAAAATAAAATATTATTTAATCTTTTTTTTAATCTAGTTCTGTGCCAGCCGATTTCCACATCTTATGAGTAATTTATTTGAGATGCTGTTGGCACAGCAGCAGAAAGATATCTATTTAATTTATATTTGATTTCTTGAAGCTTCAATTTCATTGGTGGAGTTTTTAGGGGTAACCTGTGACATAAACAGCATTGTCAGGGAGCCATTATATTAATCACAGTTGAGTTAAGTAACCTCAAATCTATTCTACACTGATTGACAACAGGATCGGCCATTTGAGCAAAGTATTAACAGGAGCAAAGCCAGGATCGGGAGGACTGCATGCCTGAGGCAGAAGAAATTGATACTCTGGAAAGGCATAGATACGATGATGCGGGAGGTGCCAGAGTGACTAGGTGCAGAGTGAAAATATGAATACTTATGGGTGTGATAGAAAAATGATCTATATAAATATCTTATATATATGTAGGTGTATATATACATATAACCTATATTTTTTTGTGTATAATATATGGATATTAGTAACTGAATACGCTGTATATTTGCTACTTAGTAGCGAATGCTTGGACTTTCTACAATAAAGATAATGATAGTTTTCCACATGTTACTATGCCTTCAGGTCACATATGATGTATCATTTACCTGACATGATTGGTATTCCAAGGCTAACTGAAAAACACATCCAAAACAGAAGAAAAGTGCCAAGCAAATGATGATTCATTAGTATACCTTTTTATAGAATGAATCCCATATGAAAGATTTTTACTCATTAAAACTGAGAAGTTCAAGGGAAACATGTGTGATCCTTACACCTTATGACGTTTAGTGATTGGATTATACGTCAGGGAGGGGTTAAGGAGCCCCCTACGGTACTATACCGTCATGGAGTGGTAAGGATGAAAAGAGGTTCAAAGCTATGTCCTCTTCATACATTGCAGGGGTTTGCTGCTTATGCAATAATTACATAGTAGAATGGAAACACTTTGGTGGAAGAGTTGACCTCTGTTTAGAGCAAACTCCCAAAGAGGAAGGAATGATCTCCAGAGAGCATAACATTTAGAAAATTGTCTTATGTTTGACTTAATCCTAGGTCTGTCACATTTGTCGCCAGTTGAAAAGCAGAGCAGAAGGAATAAAAAAAAGGAAATAGATGCCCAGGCAACCACACACTCCCTTCAGAATAGACACAAAATGGACACTATGGTCAAAAACTATATATCTGGGAATCCAAATGCAGACTTAGACGTGGCCTAAATAAACAAAGGATAAAACCCTTGCGGCACCTGGGGAGTATTTCGACGGTGGTAGCAGTGGCACTATTTTAGAAAACCATGCACATACCACTGAAATGATGTTTTAGTCTGGGGGAGACAAGGTAGCGTCCAATACTAAAGTCATCAAATTATCCAAGGTTTATAAGGGAGAGGAGTGAATGAAGGAGCTGCTCAGGTGAGCCTTTAGGGGTTCTTTGACCTTGCTCACATTTCACTGCAGCTACAAAGCCTTGAACATCACGTGATGACCCAGAGAGAAGAAAAGACCTAGAGAATAGGTACTTGGTTTCTGCAGCTCTAGTTAGGGCAGCTGCTGGCGTTGAGATTCTCTCATCCCTCCCTAACTGGACATTGAGCAGTTCAGCATAGGATGCAGTGTTGGGAAGGAGAATGTTACTACAATATGTGTTGCGTGTGATCTGCAGCGCCGAGGAGCTGAACCAGACGTTATCTGAGCAAAATGTAAGTTGTTTTGTGTTGGATAAGTGTGTCGAGTGAGGTGTATGTTTTTTGCGAAACATGCATTTCAAGTTAGATGCAGTGAATTCTTCGTCCAAGGAGATGATCTGATACTACGTACTAAACTTTTTGAAAGCTGATGCCTCGTCAATGCACATGTTGTATGTATGGTGGGTTCATGTATCTTACAAACTTTACCTTGGGCTCTGACCACATATAGAGCGTACACACTGCTCTTTCAGGTCAGTCTGCAGTTATGACACAGATGAACAGAAGGAGACAGGTTGAGTGCTCTACGCTTGAACCCACGCAGCATGGTTGCCCCAATAAATGAACACAGGCCCTGCCTGCTTTCCTCTGCATATCCTAGGGAAATATGGAAAAACCCCCAAGAATTCCCTCCTCATTCAAACGTAGTGAACATGTAACAAGACAGAAACACATAAAAACAAGTGGATTGACTATCCAGGTAAAAGGTAGCGGGATAGCGAAATGTAAAGTAAAAAATTGTAAAACAGAAGAATGTGAGGAACAGTCATGCCGCGTTAACGGGAAAGGCCAATGGCTGTCACAATTTAAAAACAGTTTGCACGCTGTGCGGCGCCGAGTTATCAGCGCAGGGCAGGTGCGGGCCCTGATTAGGCAAGGGCCTAGGGTCTTCAGTCGAGACCCCTGCAGGACAGCAGATCGGTATGCCACGGGTCACGGCATAAAGTAATTTCAACCCCCGAAGGGAGAGCGTCCATTTGTATGGGAATATTGCACTAGTCCTAGATGTGTGTCATGAACATGTAAAATACAGAAGGTGATGATTTGACTAGGTAATTTTAAATTATATCAAGATTGGAAAAACCCTCATAAAGCGTGGTCAGAGCGGTGGGAATGTTCAGATGACTTTGGATTTGGGTATTTTGTTAGTAATACATAAAAAAAACACATTATTGTGGGTGGCAAAATCGCCGCCTATATAAAGATGTGTTGTTGATCCTTCCAAGAACGTATTCCTTTTTAGATCTGAACATCCTTATCCCAGATCCTTGTTCCAGTATAAGCGAACAAAGCAAATGACCGAAGCCGAAAACGAATTGTTGGGAAGCGAAATCCCAGAGTGGCTCGGGGAAACCTGACAAAAAGCAGGGCATCAGGTGGCGTTGGATCCCAGAAATGAAAAATTACTACTATCAGCAATCTATAGACAGATGAGTCAACGGGGGAGGGACTCCACAGAGAAAAAGAACAATGGGCTACCCAAAAATGACATATTGAATAGCAGATCCCATTAAAAATGAGGCTACTCAGCGGCTTTGGGGGGAGAAAAAAAAAAAAAACCCGCCCATTTGAAGCAATGACAATAAGAGCAAACAGACAAAAGGATTGGGCTATGCTCTTCAAAAAATGAAAGAAAGAAGCAAACCCCGCTCCCTCTAAGCACTATTCCATATCTTTCTCAAATATTGCACTCGAAAACTTGGACATATCTCCTAACGAACAAGGGTTATCAAAACAAAATACAAGAATATTGGGACCACAACAGCATTTTACATTTCCAGTCTATCGCATCTAAATTCAAAGAAACTAACCAAGTAGCACCGTCTTATATTACGCAAGAATCAGAAACATTCTTAAGACAAAACCTCACAACAAAGGACCCTCCCTCGATTCAGACCACATATTAAATTACCTAGAAAAAAAACTTCCTCCAAAACCAGAGGGGATTACTCTTTTATACTACAATCTCCTTCAGGAATCTCCTCGAGGATAGAAAAAGAATTCCACATTGCGGACAAAGGGGGAAAGAGACTTACAAATTTCACATTCCTCTCGAAAAACAATGGCGGAGAGAAGGCACTTGAATTACATTCAAATGCGATACATCAGGAAGCACATAATCAAGACAAATGGCACAAGATGGGTACTTAATCCCCACCAAGCTAAATACATTTACCCCCACATTCAGCACACTCTGCTGGAGAGGGCTCATACAATTTAGAGGAACCTGTGTTACACACAGATATGGGACCTGTCCTAATCATCGCATCCTCTATGGGGAATTCCCAATAACCACCGGATATCATCTCTAAACAAACCAGCAAATTAACTTCAGCCCACACCAAGCGTTAGTACTTATGTAAACCTAGAGACAGAGCCTTACGACAGAAAAACCACACGGTAATAGCCACTTAGTCATGTCAACCAAGTTAATAGTGACCCGCCATCTGTAAAGATCCTCATATGGTCCCAATATTAAATTCAACGAGGTATCCACCAATAAACACCCCACCTTATGCTTATGAAAAAGCGGAATATTGCGACACAGACACAATAATTATGCGAACACTTGAAAACAAATGGCGAAAGAGGACCAAAAGCCCCCATTGAAAAGATAGAACCACACAAGATAAGGAGCCATCATCCACTGGACTACGGCGAACAAAGCAAAACATTATTACAAACACCTAGTTAGGTCGTTTCATTTTTACATATCATTTTTTTATTAATTGGTTTGAGGCACCACAATAGGCAAGTTATACCAATAACGGACACCGGCAAGAGTACTGTATGCTATTTGACAATAACCAACTGTAACAAAACTAAAAGACCTAACCAACAACATAACCCACAATTATACTAATATAAAATGAATGATGAACAGCAATGAGTTTACTAAACACAAGCTCAGCAGAGCAGATTAGGTTAGTGTGGCAATTCTGTGTAACTCTCTTCTTTGATCTGTATGTACTGCATAAATTATATGTGAATAAAAGTTTTTAAAAATTAAAAAAAAAAAAACACACACCAATTATGAAGTTTTTTTTTTTTTTTTGAAGAAAGGCCAATGCACAACGCAATATCAGCACAGATTCTCATAGCCTGAACCCGATGAGTAAGTGTCCCTCAATTATTATGTTTGAATTTTGAGTTTTATTACAATCTTTACTTTGGGCCCCTCTCTTCTTCCCCCCGCCCAGTAAAAACATGACATGAACCTGTGTTGTAAGCACGGGGGGGGGGGGGGGCGGGAGAGCGAGAGGAGAGAGAGGAGAGGAGAAATTATGAGTATGCAGATAATGATGATGTCTCAAGCAGATGGGAATTATTATATTAAACAGGATTTAGGAACTGGTTTAGGATTGTAAAACATGAAATCATGATAAACAGGTTTATTTAAAGGAAATTACCATCAAAATCAATCATCAATGATGTTTCAATTCTATTCTATATTTGTATTCCATGGCCTCCTTTCTTTAATATAAAAATTTTACAATTTGATAATGAATCGAGGGGTACCCCTAGCACCTCTGTGATATGGCTTCACAGACTGGTACCACTGTTTCATCCACTCCCCATGCTCTCTCAGCCCTTGTTGCAATGAGATGCCAGCTGATTTTAATGGCAGTTGTTCCTGTAAGAAAGATAAGCCCCCATATAGCTTTCTTTTTAAACTCTCCCTGATAAAAAACACATGCATGTTTAGCCAAGTGGAAGTAGATGGATGATGCATTAATCAAACTCTCTTAATGTGTGTTCCTTTCTTAGAGATTGGGAAGCGGTTTTTAACAACTGGATTCTTATTTGGTTTGTTAATGTTATGCAATACAGGTAATTTGCAAAACAGAAAAAATGAAATTCTATTTACTCGATTCTTTTCTGAGCGTTTCACAGTGTTTTTAACATTGATTCTAAAATGGTATCCTGTAACTCTAGTCAATGAAAAACTCATTTAAAATACAATAGCAGTAACTTTTACTTTAATAATTGATGTCAAAATCATACTGCAGAAATGTAAGACTGCACCCAGATGAATTTACTAGTTACCTTGGTTCTTAACATACCTGACTTTGTATAAACTGACCATTTTATTTTTTTTTTTATATTGTATTTATTGTTTTATTTTGCTTTTTGTGCAAATGAAAAATTCAAAAACTTCAAATCAAATGGGGGGAAAAATCTGTGCCAGTCACAGTAGGGATGATTCTAACGGTGAAAGTATGTAAGCCAGATACAGAACAACTCGGAGTATAATTAATATTATAGAACATCAAATGGGGGGCAGCTTAAAAACATGTGGATAAAAACACAACTGCTCAAGAAACATGTAAGAAAGAGGATGATAATATTCCGGCAAAAAAAAAAAAGATAGTATTAGAGGGGGTCGTTTAAGTAGAGTAGTCTGTATTTACGTGCCTAGTGTAGACTATGGGAAGCAGAGCATATGTGTGGAGGATAGGAGGATAGTTTGGGTGGTGAGGGGTCAGCTCTCCAAGTATCTGGATATGGTTAAGGAAGGGCAACGATCACATAGTCCATTACAAAAAATATCTTTTACATAGGTATTTGTTTGAAATTGAAAAAGGCAAACCAACGTGACCAAATGTGTCTGAAATGGGGTCATTTATCTTCTCATGAAGTATTTTAATCTTGATATTGGGCTACATTTGGTACACAAGTCTATCGAAGGAGGTCGGTTTGTCACCAATACAGGAGGAATTAAAGCTTAACCATCAATATTAGATAGGTCCAGAGTTTCGAGGGAAAACCAATTTAGAAGTTTAAGAGGGGTGAGATTGAGGGAGTAGGAATTTATGGGGTTATGAGAAGAGGAGCCTTGGACAGATTTGAAAGGTTTAGAAAATGATCCAGAAGTGTTAAGTTAAAGAGATTTTGAAGTACAGACTCGAATGATTGGTCCCTTGACGTACCTTATCGCATCTCCAGAACTATTTATATGCAGAACTTATGAGTTTTGTACCATGGAGGTTAAGGTTACTTTCATTTTTTTTTTTTGTTCTCTATTTAATCTTTTTTTTCCGCCTGACGTTCCGTAGTGAAGCCACATTGGATCGCACCAAGCAAGATCTTAAAATGCACATCTAAGGTGCGTTATTATTGTGGTCTCCTAACTATGTGAAGTTCTTTCCCAGGGCTTTGAAATGAATGGGTAGAGGTGTAGGGATGCCACGGTTTCCTTGTAGATTTAGATATCATTTGGGGTATAGAGGCATGCAGCTAGATGGCAGATCATAGAAAATGATATAGGTTATTGTTTTGTGCAGGGGCATTGGGCCCAAGGCCGTTCTATGACAAATTTCAGTATACCAATCCTGTACATAGCCCCGTTGTTAACATTTGGCTGTTGCAATAACAACTTTATGATACCGCTACAAGAAACCAGAGGAGAAATCCCTTTGTTACATCTAGTTACGCAGGTGATGTGTCCACGGAGGGTAACACTGCATTAGAGATAGCAGGAAATGCAAATGTAACTTTAGATGTGATCAAGCTGAAGAACTGTAAGGGCTGTGATTCACATGTTTCATTTAACAATAAAGACACAACACTCGCCTTGCATCCACATAACAATACACCAACACAGCCCAACTCCCTTAGTCATGTCCTCAGCACACAGACACCCCGTGTAAGTCCTCAGTTAATTTCCCCACACACAGCCCCCCACTAGATAAATGTCCCGAGTATAATGTCCCCAAAAGACTAGAAAGCCGCAGGTTGTCCCATGTAAGGTCACCCGCAAGTCAGTCCCACAAAAACAAGGCCCCTCGTCGGTAATGGTTTTTTTGGTTTTCCCAGGCCAGGTTAAGGGGGCCCAAGCACGACAGCCCCCTGGTAATGGCACGTAGCTCAATGGGCCCGTAATAGTCGACCACACACAGCCCCCGGAAGGTCCCTTGGTAAGTTCCCCACACAACTCCCACTCGAGTTCTCACCTCCTAGCAGCTCACATGAGCTCGGCGCTGCTTCCCCCTGCAGTATTGGCGATTGGACATATCTAAGAGAGGGTCCTGCAATCCCGGGGAAACCGTGATAGCCATGATGAAGTTTCATCATGATATATGTTCATGTAGTGGGACACATGATATGATGAGGAGAGAGGAAGGCTACCGGGCATGGGTTAGCATGCTGGAGACCGGGGGAGATCGGGGTGGCCAAAGATGGTCGCGGAGGGGGCCCGGATCTTTTGACCCACTTGATGAAATTATTTAGTTGAAAGGGTTATTTACAAGACTAGATATTAAGATAAACTCATTGCTAAGATGTTACTATATGGACATGTGGCTGAAAAGAGCAATGTTCTACTCTCCTCCAGAGGTCTCAGTGACCCCACAGCTCCAGTGGGGGCTGCTGTACTAGGGTAATAAATTCCCACCACCCCCTACTAGGTGATAAGCAGATAGCAGAGGAGGTGGGGGTGGATTTGGGTGTGGGGATATTGTTTTGAAACTGTTTTTGAGAGGGAGTCGTTGATGAACCTTTGTCTGGAGAGCAAGCTGCGGCGCTCTACCTGAGGACATGGCTGATATGTAACTTGTGATTATACTGGAATAAAACCTGAAGAACAGCCATCAGATACAGCCGGCTATGAGGTGATACAGCCATCAGATACAACCCTTGGATCTACTGTTGAAGGAAAAATGATGGGAGAGAACAGAAGGGACATAGAACAGAGGGCAGTGCTGGGAGCCCACAACAAACCCGGAAATGGAGAATATCCACCATGTGTATTCTGTCACATCCCAAATCAGGGAAAAGGAGATGACAGATTATCTTCAGACTCATCCTAGTGAACAAAACCTGGAGTACCTAGATTATCCCTACTGGCTGGACGTCAAGCAGAACCCATCCAGGTGTAGCTGGACTGATTATTATTACCTAAGGACACCCCCTGTCCGACTTAAGGCGCCTCAGGACTCCCCCTGTTAGGAGGTCGTCTGGAGGACTGCCTGTCATGGGGGGGAGGGGTGTCACGGTAGGCTGTGACATATACTTGATGTGCTGTGACGTATGCTTGAGATGTGTCACTATATGGGGTTTGTATTGTGTTACATGTGTATTTGTATATCATCATGTGTGTAACATGGAAGTTTGTAGTCCTGGAATGTTCTACTCTCCTCCAGAGGTCTCAGTGACCCCACAGCTCCAGTGGGGGCTGCTGTACTAGGGTAATAAATTCCCACCACCCCCTACTAGGTGATAAGCAGATAGCAGAGGAGGTGGGGGTGGATTTGGGTGTGGGGATATTGTTTTGAAACTGTTTTTGAGAGGGAGTCGTTGATGAACCTTTGTCTGGAGAGCAAGCTGCGGCGCTCTACCTGAGGACATGGCTGATATGTAACTTGTGATTATACTGGAATAAAACCTGAAGAAATACCGCTCAGTGCTTGTCTTCTCTGATCACGAGGGCCGTTCGTGACACTGCCCCTCATAATTAATTATTGAATATGCTGCCCCTCCACCATTAATTATTTCCTATGCTGCCACTCCACCATAAATTATTTCCTATGCTGCCCCTCCACCGTTAATTATTTCATATGCTGCCCCTCACCATTAATTATTTCATATGCTGCCCCCACCATTAATTATTTCATATGCTGCCCCCACCATTAATTATTTCCTACGCTGCCCCCATGATTAATTATTTCCTATGCTGCCCCTCCACCATTAATTATTTCCTATGCTGCCACTCCACCATTAATTATTTCCCATGCTGCCCCTCCGCCATTAATTATTTCATATGCTGCCCCCCAACATTAATTATTTCATATGCTGCCCCCCAACATTAATTATTTCATATGCTGCCCCTCATTATCAATTATTTCCTATGGTGCCCCTCCACCATTAATTATTTTCTATAATGCCCCATAATTAATTAATTCATATATTATATATATATATAAAAAATCCCATACTCGCCTCTGGCTCCCGTGTCTTCTTTCTTCTGGCTGCTGCCAGACAGGAAAGGGTGCGCGGGCGCATGATGACAGCATCACCTGGCCGTGCATTCAGATTCAAAGAACAATGTGCGCCGGGATTGTCTTCCGGCCACATTTTTCCATTTCCGGGCAAATTGAGGACTATACAGTGAAGGACAGGAGCTTCCTGGCCGTCTGGACGGATGCCAATGGCCAACTGCTGAGGCCGCATCCTAATCATAGACCACGGCCCAATATTGAAGCTATTGGAGTGGAAGTGTGGCGTGTGAAGTCTCGCTAAAATTCAAGCCCTCTTCTCCCCTGCAGAGGTGTAGCTATTCAGCAAAGGGGCTGATCTGTGTCTATGAGGCCCAGGGATTTTTAGGGGCCCACTGAGTAGCTTTCAGCTTTATCTGTGTACCTAGGACACAGAGCTGTATGCAGGGACTAGAGCTGCCCTGCTCTACTCTCTATTGCAATACATGTGCCAGCTCCCGACGCACATGTATTACTATTTACCTTTCAGAACCTGTGAGATAAGTCATCCACAGGTCCTTTTCATGCAGAACTGCTGAGAGGAGACAGAGAACATGTGTGAGGTAAGTGGTATGTGTTTTCTGTGTATGTGTGTGTCTGCCTGTCTGTGTGTCTGATGTTTCTGTCTGTTTTTGTAACTCATTCAGTCTTTGGGCAGTCTGTGGGCAGATATTAGTACAACTGCCCCTACTGTATAGGCACAGCTTAGTACTGCTATTCCAATACTGTATATATGAGTACAGATCAGTACTACTACCCTTAACCTGTATGCATGAGCACAGCTCAGTAGTACGGTACTAGCACTATCCTGTATATATAGGCACAGCTTAGCATTAATATCCCTATCCTGTATATATGCGAACAGATTAGTATTATTACCCCTACCCTGTTTATATATAGGTGGTGAAATACTGGTAGACCTGGGTTGGACGCACCCCCTATGCTGAACCCCTCTGCCTCTGCCCTCCTGACATGTTTCAGCACTGCTTAGGGTTCAGCAATATTCAGGGTTAAGTGGTCTGTACTACAATATATAGTTAAATAGTGCTGACCCTGGAATATTTAGAGAATGCTAATGTATCACTAACCTTTTGGAAAATAAGGTTAATAATAATAATGTTACCTAATAAATAGTAAGTCCAGAACCATTCTTGCTCATGGTAGTAAAGGTGATTTAGTGGAAGGACATATTTAGGTCTAGGGGTAGGAGGTCTTTATACTATACATGTTAACTAGGCTTTTTACTGAATATAGTGCTGCCTATTTATCATTCTGTGAGAAATAGAAATGGTTCTGTCATATGTGACAGTATAACTACTAGCCAGCACAATACTTTGTCCCTGCTGTATTTCAAGTGGTGATATATTTTGTCATGCAATATTTATTTTCATTTCAACCTGTGTGCTCATTTTTCATCTACAGTGCCCTTGGTGATGATAGAAATTAGTTGTATTATAACTTTCTTTAAAAGACTGTCAAGCTTAGAAGAAGCCACCGCAGATGACACTTGGAAGAGGTAGCCTTATATGGAATTATCTGCAACAAATTGAAATGTCAGTAAAGAACAACCATGAATTTCCTTTTAAACAACAGTGATCTATAATTGTATTATGCCCTTATAAATTACCTTTTCCACTGCTGTGTCAGTCAAAGATATGGGACCACATATCAAAACTAATGTAAGAAGTGTGAGATAAAAAAAATCCTGCCACTAAGGTCATGGTGAAGATTCAAATCAGTAGCTATTGCATGGTGAGATGAAAGGTTTTATCGTTTAAGAATTTTGTACATTTCCTCATTTTTTCAACTTGAAACGAAAATAGATGAAATATGGTAAATGTACTGCGATTTAGTAAACATAGCATATAGACTATTAAAGTGGTAATGTATCGTATTTTCTGCAACAGAAATTTAAATGACAAGTAAAGAGTTAAAGGGTGCCTGTTACCCTATTAAACTTCCACTCTCGTAGTGTATTAACTCCTTACCGCATTTGGACGTTCCTGAACGTCCTGATGCATTAGGGGGTGTATGAAAAGGGCTAATGGGCTGAGGCCTCTTCATTCTCACTGGGTGTTTTTTGAATAATGCAGCAAATACCAATGCTAAAACTTGTGTGTGTTAACTAATTCAATTTCGCCAGCAAAGGTGTTGGGGGCATTTAAATTTTGGTAACGTACAGGCGCTGCCATCTTTATTCCAATCTGGGTTCAGCGATCGGTTGCCAAGACAGCCAGGAGTTTATGTTGAACTCCCAGGCATGTCTTTGTGCAGCATCTCTAATGGTCTGTGAGTGACCAATACAGATACACTGCAAAATCCTCATATACTGCAATAAAGTAATATTGCAGTATATGGTGGGAGTGAATAGTACCATAGGGGGTCTAAAAATACATTGAAAAAATTAAAAAGTTTAAAAAAATTACAAACAAACTAAACACACAGCAGGATGTTACTAAAGAACCAAAGATAGGGGTTCTGAAGTGACTCTCTGCACACAGACTTCAAACTTTACTAATCAAAGGCACAATGCTTTTCTGGTCATTGTCATATGACTTTTCTAAATAGAAGAAGAAAAAATAAACAGTAAAACAAAATTACAAAATTAAAAGATAATAAAAATTATAATCAACCCACTCTCTTTTGAACTGATATAAAAATAAACAAATAAAATCATTAACATGTAAGTTATCTCTTAAAAAGTGTTCAAAAGGTTGTACAGTCTCCAAAATGGTAGTATTGTAAAGGTCATCATGCCACGCTAAATATTACACCTTATAAAGTTCCCTAAGGTCAAGTAAGAAAAAGTAATTAGCGTCAAAATATTTCAAAATGAAGACTTTTTTACAAAATGTTTTAATTAAAAAAAAATCTATTAAAACATAATAAAACCTATATAAATGTTTTCTACCCACAATCAAACTGACATAAGGAATAAAGTAGAGGTGTCATTTGCAGTGCATAGTTAAAACTGTGTTCACAAGTAAATGTTTCAATTGTGTTTTTTCTATAATTCTATCGCATTTGGGATTTGTTTACAGCTTCCCAGTGACTGGCATGGAATATGAAGTGCTGTCACTAGAAATAACAATTTGGTACAAAGAAAACAAGACCTCCTACATCTCTGTAAACAAAAAAAAAAAAGTTATGGATTTTTAAAGATGGGGAGTAAAAAATGGAAATGCAAAAAACAAAAATGACCTAGTCCTTACAGCTTACTGGGTGATAGCTTTATCATGGCCAACATGCTGGGAGAGAGGTGGCATTGTCACTTGGGAGGTGGGGGTAGAGGTTGAGACAATGAAAACAGCAGAGGGTGCCATTTTTTTTTGTGTATCACTCACTGCAGCTCATGTTTTGTTTGCAGCTGCCTATATACTGTATATGGGGTGCTTAGATTGTTACTCGCTTCAAGAACTGGTGGCACAGCATGCAGATGACACATGTTTTCTCTTCTGCACATTGCTTGAAAAAATGCAATGTCAGGGCACAGTGGGTGGTTGCAGGTCACATCGTAGCTATGGGCTGCCCGATGAGCTGAGAGGACAAAGCCTCCATCAAGGGGGGGGGTCTAGTGGGACTGTATTCAAGGCCCCCCTACTTCCAATCAAAAGGGGGGCCCGAGGGTCTCACATAACCCCCAAACCCCCACCAACACTGTCTGAATTGTTGTCATCAGTCTTAAAAAAAGAAGAAAAATCTATACTAACCTTTCAGCTTCTTCTCTTCTGGCCTGGGCGCATACACTGTGATGCGGCGGTGTCGCAGCTGCGTGATGTCATAGGACCGTGTGACACTACGACGTCAAGTGGCCACGACACCACAGCATCACAGTGTATGCACTCGGGCCGGAAGAGAAGAAGACAGAGCCTTGGGCCTGAGGAGAAGAAGCCAAAGGTGTATATAGATTTGCTGCAAACATTTCATTAATGATGAAGGGGAATTTATGTAAAGGGGGGCATATGGGGTAGACATTTCATTAAAGGTGGACATCTGGTCTGGACTTTTCATTAAAAGGCGGCATCTGGAGTAGACATTTAATTAAAGGGGGGCATCTAGGGTGGACATTTTGTTAAAAGGGGGCTGACTGTGGACTGTGGGGGTGACTATGAACTGGGGGGGTGACTATCGACTCGGGTAGCAACTATGAACTGGAGGAGATAATTGTGTACTGGAGGGATGACTGTGGACTCGGGGACTGTAGACTGGGGGGACTCTGGACTGGGGGAAGCAGACTAGGGACAGAGGGGGCTGACTATGGACTGGGGGGGTCTGTCTGTGAACTGGGGTGGCTGACTGTGGACTGGGGGCCAAACTAACTAAGGAGACAAACTGTGGACTGAGGGGGAATGCACTGGAGGGGCTATCTATTTATTAAGGGGACATGTGCTGGGGCTATTTATATCCAGAGTGGGCACATGCTGGAGCTTTCTATATAAGGAGTGGGCATGTGCTGGGACTACCTATATTTAGAGTGGGTACATGCTGGGGCTATCTATATACTGAGTGGTCATGTGCAGGGGCTGTCTATATAGTGAGTGGCCAGGTACAGGGGCTATCTATATATTGAGTGGGCAGATGCAGGGGCTAACTATATACTAAGTGGGCACGTGCAGGAGCTATCTATATACTGAGTGGGCACATGCAGTAGAGTAGAGCCTTGCAAAAGAAGGTTTAACTCGTCATGGCTTAAAAATGTTTTGGTTAAAAAAATTGTAAACAATGTTATGTATGAATGTTGGAATGGATGCCAAGTTTTTGATTCCTTAAAAGGGCATCTAAGACTGTATGAAAATAAGTCTGAGGGGCTCCAGGCTCCATTAACACCTATGGAGCTTGGAGCCCCTCAGGCTCATTTGCATACAGTCCTTCATTCTGGTGGTAGATGCCCTTTAATTTACAGCTTTAATTTGAGGAAGAAGATATTTAGGAAATTTTGTTTCAATAACATGGTAATTTGAGAAATTGTTAAGTCGCTTTGCCAAGACATAACTGGCATAGAGAATACAATTTGTTTGGTGTCTTTTCCAGTTTTAGTCTCCTATTCATCACTTGCTGTACAATGTCATCCACTGCTACATGACTTTTTGCTGTTGTGTCTGTTTCTTGTTTTCACAGCTTAGAAAACTCTTCTCTGATCTAATGTTTAGCTTCTCGATTTTTTCTGCACTTGATTTGTCACTTTTACAAAAGAATTATGGCTGTCTTCATTTAAACAAAAAATATGTGAGGTTTCAGTGTACGAAAAGTTTTCAGACAGGGATTTTTAGCTTTTTGGAAAGATTATTGATCTTAAATAGAAACTTGAAACAGAAAGTTTCTGCTAAAATGAGTAAAGTTGTTATTGTTTTCTTGGACAAATTCTTTGGCAGATAAGGTGATAGCAAGTAGAATAGTAATAAAGGTATGATTCTCTTTTTATGCCTTTGGCAAATTCTCTGCTATGAGATAAAGACTTAAATATGTCACTTATCCAGAGAAATGATTCAATAACCAGGGACCGATCTCTAAGAAAAGTCCAACTGAATGTAAACTCCCAGTTTTAATTTTATAGTGGCAATCGTTGGAGCTTTGCTTTCCAGGGTTCTTGATATATATCCATGGAGGGTGGTAACATGGGAGAACTAAGAAGACAAATAAAGAAATGAAACTATTGTTTAGAAAGTCAGTTGTTTCCTTTTTTAAGTCTTTTTTTGTTTGTTTTTTAAGCAGACTTCTTACAGAAGACCTCTCTATCTATGGAGCACACATGATTTAAACTGTATCAGCATCCTCTGGAATTGATTTATGCAATAGCATTGATCCAAGACTTAACTCAACCTGGGGCCACCAAAATGCCAAATCGGGAACTGAATGTAAATTACTACATTGCTAAAATTGCTGATCAGTGGTATTACTTCAATAAAGAGTAAAAAAATTGGAGGTAGTACTTTGTTTATTCTCACCTTTAGAAGAAGCTAATATCTCATCAAAACGGCAGAAGAGATGGTGGACAGGGAGGAAGAACAGTTGGAATAAACTGAGAAAGAAAGCATTAGGAGAGTTTTCTAATATTGTTACTCATATTAGCAGCCCTGCTGCTTACTTTTGTGCTGTGTGCAGACCCTTGGTGCTTTATTCTTGACATCTCTGAGCTCTTTTGAATAGGTGGAGTCTACAGCAGGATATTATAAGTCATATTGCTTCCTCCCTCTTCATCTCCCAGTCTCTATCAGTGCAGACTGACTGTGATGAGAGAGAGATAACGTGATGCCACATGGATAATCTGGAGCAGAGATCGATATGGCAGCTGTGTATGTATGCAGAGGATAGCAAGCTGAGAACAGCTAAATGCTGCAGCTTTCAAAGGAGGCAAAGAAATAGGTACATATTCATGTCTAATAAGAGATTTATTGAAAAGTGTCCAACCCCTTAATTGCTCAACACAGTGTGACAGCTGATGCTAGCCAGCCTCTGCACTCACTTGCTGAGAGGTTGGAGATAAAACACTATACTCCAGCCTCTCACCAGAATTCGCCACAGTGGGACAACACATTGGATTTTAGATTGTAGTAGAAACACCAAAATGCAAAATTACATCGATTTCACACAGAGCTCAAAAAAGCAGAGAACAATCAGACAAACCAGAAAAATAGCTTTAAAAAAGTTCAGAACATCCTAGAAACATGGAACTTATAGATTTATACATCGGCCTATTCAAGATTGTAAAGTAGCATCTAATTTACAGGGCTATGTTACTGATAAGCACAACGAGATGCATAAAACAAAACCAATTATCAGTGAAAAAATTGTGAAATTTGTTTCTTTTTACATTCAAGTAAACAGTAGAGACACGCTATGTATGGTAAATTAAACATGATCTGCAGGATAAGACCCTTTTGCTGCTGTTATTCATTCTTATATATTTTGAGATCATTTAATATTAATCACATATACTAAACATCTGCTCTTTCAATGTGGGCTAAGGGGAGGTGCACACAACATTGAATATTATCCGTGTGCTCAGAACCTTCTCTGTGGACCCTGAGGACTTTGTGCCAGCACAGAGAATGACAGCCTTGACTCAAGGCGTCCTACTGGAGATCCATGCAGCCTAGGAAGTGCTACGCTCAGCATTGCTCTACAGTGACTCTTCTTGGGCTTCCTTAGACTGCATAAAAACTGAGAAGGTGGGGGGCCAGAAATAATTATTTGTGGCCTAATGTCCCTCTTTCTTTCAACAATTTTAGTGTGCTCAGGAGATTGCGGCAGAACAGGGAGCAATAAGTTAGCTATCAGCTGCTGCTTAAATTTCCATGATGGCACATTGCACTAAATAATGGGATTTGTGTTGCAGCTTGGACATTCAGTCTCTAAAAGGTTCACCATCACTGCTATAGTTCATGAGGATCCATGAAAATCAGATGCCAGACTGAGCCAAAAATACACCTCCGGAAAGAATAGACGTTAAAAACAGACATTAATCTGAAGTTTTGTTAGCTTCATTGATGAATGATGGCATATTCACATTCACATTTGCCAACTGCAGTCAACTACTGTCCTCAGAAGTGATATGCTAACCTTACTACATGTGTATATATGGGGAGGGTCTTACAAAAGTAGCAGTAAGGACCTTATAAATCCTCTATCACTTACTGTATATTCCATTGCTACACAAGCAACATGCTAGTTGCTATGTCATGGTTACTCTTGACAAATGGGAAATGACTACTAAGGAGAATCTGAGGGACAGACCTCCTGACGCTAAGAACATATTTGATTGATACACAGTATTGTTGTTAAAAGATTTTGTTTAACGTATAATTTCTTTGCTCTTCATATGCAATCTGTGATCCTTTATCTACGTAAATGCCTGTATGTACCATCATAGATGGAGCAACGTCAATCATTACTGGGTCCCCCTTCATAACCAGATGATAGATTATGAGCATAACAAGAGCATAGATTTCAATCTGAATCTTTATTGATGTATCACTTTGTTCCGCTGCAGAATACTTCACATTTCGATGACAGGTTCCCTTTAAGATCCAGTACAGTGTCTGTTTTACACAAAAAAATTAAAACATTCTTATTGTCACTATAAGTTAATGAATGTAGGCATATAATGCTTTCATTTCCCTTGTTCTCTTCATTTAAAATATCAAGCAAAATAACATATTTAGCAGATGGAAGATGGCAGATTCTTCAAGCTAAGAACTTTAAGAAATGAAATTTTGCATAATTGTTCTCCAGTGACAAAACATTAATGTACAAAGGGTTCACGTTATTTAGTACATTACTACATTTTTATTTCAGCAGAAGTATTAGTGTTTGTTCATGTACAGCACCATGCACTAAAAAGTCAGAACATTGTGCTCAAGAGGCCTTCACAGCACATCTTGCTAATTGCTAATAAGATATCATTACTAAACTTTAACTGCCTCGGAAATTAAGTGTTGTGAAGATTTTGCTTTTGCTTAAAATAATACTTTCTTTTTGTTTCTAAAGTTTAAGATTTATCTCATGAATACATTTCACATTAATTTATTGGGTTCATTGTTCTCTTACAGAAAACAAATTGCTGTATTTTAGGACATTATATAATAGTCAAATTTTTAGAAATTTTAAAACTTAATCAAGCGTTTATAAATTTAGACTAATGTAAATCAGTTACCATGAAACACATCTTATCTGCAGGCAACAGGTTATAGAGAAGCTAAGCTGTTGGTCAGTATTTTGCTTCAGTGTTTGCATGACAGAATTATATATTTGTAAATTAATATGTATTGGTTTTAATTCCTAATTTATCTTTGAAGTGTTGCAGAACATTTTTAACAGCTTGTCTGCTAACAGGTTCCAGCTTCACATCACTGTGGCAATCACCCGGTGATAAGGCTGTGTTCACACAATGCATTTTGATTGCGTTTTGATATGCAATCCAAGTCTCCAACTTTCACCAAATGCTGAGGTAGTATTGCCTTTTTATCACATTTGCTTAACACGTTGGAAATGCAATCTTACTTCAACATGTGATTAGGGAAGAAGCTCATAGTGTTTCAACATCAACATCCTGCCTACTGCTCTATAGCTGGTATCTAAGAGGCAGCCTGTATAGCTGCTCTGGCATTTTCCCCCTTTTCCCCCTAAATTCCCTCTCTTTCCCTAGTTTTGTTGGTTTTATTTTTGCGCACTCATGACTATATGAACCAGCTTGAAGATCTCCACCAGTGGGATCATGGTGATGTAGTGGGGATCTAGAACCACGGAGACCCATCAAGGTGTTGAAGATCCAAGTATTTAGTCTCCATGCTGGAAGGTGGTGCCCTCCTTCCAGTGTTAAAACATATTGAGGATCCATGTAACAGCAGCACTCTGCTCGGTGAAAGCCTGCTGATTGGCTCCCTCCGATCCATAAGCACAGCTGGCATTCCAGAAGCACATACACAGGCTTGCACTGGACCACACCCCCAGAATCAGCTGAAGACCTTACTCCCGGATGACAAGACCACACGGCACACCTTCCATATGGAGGCCAACACACGGGGCTTTAAGGAAGCACACATATGTCAACAAGTGGTGGTAGCATAGGCCTATGGTGCACAACATGCAGGGCCGTAGCGGGGCCTTAGGCACATGCCGCAGCCCTCACCATGGACACCAGCACATATGAGGGCAGAAAGTAAAAATCACTGGGGGCCGCATAGAGTGGTACCTTGTACCAACAGCAGTGGTACCAACACCTGACCGGGAGCACCAATGACCATGTGTTTGCCTGAAAACAGCAATAATGAACCATAGCATCAGCAAAGACTAGACTGATGGCCTATACACCAATCTGCCTTTGAGTTTTCAGGTGCACTACAGTGCCGAAACCTGACTGCACTAAAATGTATCAAAACAGATGCCAAAAGTCCTGGTACTGAAAAAGCTGTCTTACTACCCCCCTCCCCCCAATGGTACTTGCAAATGATAATTAATGTTACAGTCAAGTATTATGTCCATTCTTTGTGTATCAGCACTGGACATGAGGGGATATGCTGTATCCAGCAGCATAGGGTTGTCAGCCAGGCAGCTTAATGCACTGGCACCATGTCCCCCCAACCAGCAAACGCAATATAGTCTTTGCTTTCCTTATGTAAGGTATATGTAACCATATGTAACTGTATTTGTATCCCTTTCTGGTTGTAACAAGTATGCCTGAGCACTGTGCACAAAATAATTTTTACCATACGATAAAGTGTGTGATATTGTATCATATCATATTGGAATTTACCTCCAACTTGCTTTACAATCTGATTAGATCACCTTGTCATGTCTTTACGAATTTTTGCTTATGTTATACAGACTGTATTTCAGTAGAAAATCCTTAAATGGGTATTCCCAAAAAGATTCTTAAATATACTCAGGATAACAAAATAACATATTCTCTAATTCTCTGTTCTAATATCACAAAAATACAGCATTTCACAGATATAATTCCACCCTGTCTCTATCAGTCCTGGTGTTTATAATTGTGGTTTCCCTGGATTGGACCAAAAATGTTCTGACTATGGTCAGATTCTTCTCATGAATAGCTTCTCTTGTCTTCACACTGCAGTGCTCTCTGCCTCCTGCCCCTCCCCCCTGCATCACAAGACCAGCTCAGGCACAGGCACTTCCTGCCTGCAAGCAGCATGCAGATACTTATTGTACTAGCTACAGACAGATACGGTCTTTATAGCAGAGCTGACTGTGTGTTTTGTTGATTAGGTGAGGGAGCAGGGCTGGCTGTGTTTTATCGATTACATGAGTTAACAAAGTGTCATTTTGTTTTATATCCATCACGTGGATCTCATCATTTCTCACCTCTGATCTGTCTCACACTCTGGATTCATACACAGACCTGTCGATAGGACCAACATATCAATAGGGGATTAAAATGTAACTACTTTATTTCATGGGAAACACCCTTTATGTCTTAAACTACCAACATTATAAGGTGATATGGTGCTACTTGGACAGGTTATTAGTCTAGTGGTCAAGATGGAATTTGCACCTTTAATGCAGTCAATATATGATGGTTGATTGATGTCTGAACAATCTGTTGTATCTAAAAGTATTACCCTTATCATATTATAACATAGTCCTACTGGAAGAACTTCAATTATAGATAGTTAAACTGTAAACAATATTTGTTATGTAGCTACAAAAACATGAATTGTACGTCCTACAGCTTCCTCTTTTCTATGAGTCCTTGTACACTGTACTTTGTTGAAACTGAATTAGCTGTTTTCTTTATGTCTACAATGATCAAAATGTTCTGATACTGGTATTTCATGTGTTTTCATTGTTATTATAGTCATTATTCAAATTCTATTCTAAGCTTTTAAAATACCAACAAAAAGAATAAACACAATACTTTTCATTGAACTCCAACCTGGTTACTGGGTTTTAGCACATTTTGTACTCTGGAATTAATTTTCCAGCAATTACAGATATAATTTTTATTATATTCTAGTTAAAGAAACATAATATATGCTTTCATGGTTTTTTTTTAGATCCAAATGTTCCTACAATTTTTTTCAGCTGTACCTTATATCACAATAATAATAATAATAATGATATAATAAAAATAATAATAAATTCCTTTCAGTTTCTGTGGTTATCCATAGTAGAACTGAATAGTAGAAAATGTAACATATCAGTACTATATAAACACCATGCAAATGAATTCACATAATTAAGAGTCCTACAGAAAAAATTGATTTTATTTCCACAATTATCACAGTTATGAAATAAAGTTGATGCTGGTTTGGAAATGCTTCCACAAGTTCAGCAACAGTAGACAATTCAAAGCAAAAATTTATTGATGTATCATAAGTGACCTTTAATATAAATCGTGGGCGTTATTTAATTTATGGTGAACACCCAATTTTTATTTTCTAGTATTTATAACAATGCCAGTTTTACAGGTATTGAAAAAAAAACAAAAAACAATGGTCATCCGGCTTGCGACTAATATTACCATTAGACCACCAGGGCCCAAGTATTATAAAAAATTTATTAGATTTATTTGAATAGGATAATTTTGTAAATTGATGCCACATAAGGTTAGGCTACATTAGACAGCTGCTCAGAGAGTAAAACGGAGAGGTCTTTCATATAACAGAAAGAGTTGGGAGGGATCTATGAGCACTCTCTTACCTATCTATAGATGCTCATCTTAGTATCTGTTGTTTTAACAGAGGCAACTGATCAATCCCTCTAGCATAAGTTCTCTATTAATGTATGTTCATGGAGCCTCCTAATCCTGCTGTACTCCCATTTTCCAGTCATTTGCATACTGTGCATTTTAATACACTTCAATCTAGTTGTTCTTAAATAAATCTAATAAAAGTTAATTTTTATAATACTTGTGCCCTGGTGGTCTAAGAGTAATATTGGCTGCAAGCCGGGCGACCATTGTTTTTTTTTTTCAATAATTTAATTGATTCCCTATCCCCCACAGGCTATAATAGTGTTTGGGTCCAATTGTGTTGCCTTCCCTTTGTTTTGAATGGGAGGTTGATTTTTTAGTTTTACAGGTGTAGCACTCGTAAAGTAGATAAACAAACTTCTTTTGTTAACTCATCAAAGCAGAGTTCTCCGAATTAGATAACTCTACATAATGTGCAAATAAGGTTTCCAGATTAGGACAAGGAAAACTGTGCCTGTTTTTCCACCTTGTATGACAGCCTCATTACTATCAAGCATAACTTTCAGGAAGTCTAATGATATGAGATTTAAGCCAAACCAGTAAATCTATTCCAGCAGATTCCCAACTGTAGACAGCACTGTTTTGACGTGGTAGTGTAAGGGAACTGGTGTAGCTGAGTGAGAGGCTTTTGAGGATCAGGAAGTAAGAGTTTGGAGACTTTGCCAATTAAGGCCACCGTGGTTTGGCTTTTATCCCACATCCTTGAAGTCCTTCTTGATTGTAAGGTTTTAGCCTTCCACGGTAGCAAAAGAGGTGTGGTTTACCTTGTTCCATCATGGAAAACATATTTGCATATTTCCTATAATCCCCTATTGGTGCATAAGTCTCCACACACCTGCAAGTAGGCCTTAATTGGCAAAGTCTCTATAACCCTACATACTAAGTTATCACCTTTGATTAACAAGTTAAGCCAACCAAGTTAACCAGTGCTATATCTGTACAGTCACTTGCTGAGAAACCTGGGGATCTTTTTAATCAATTTACGAAGTTAAACTATAAACAGCCCAAATAATAGAACCATGACCAATTACAATGATTCATAATACTGTACATATATTGTATAGTATAATATATGAAAGTAATATGAAACTTTATAACATCTATTTTCTATTGACATTTAAATGACCCACATTATAGCAATATGAAGTGTTTGTTTCATAATTGACATCCGGCACTACTATTTCTGTGCTCTGTTTTAGTGCAATAGTGGGAAATGGAAATTATTGGAGGGGTGCGATGAATATTGCCTGGGCTGCAGCTGCTTAAATAGACATTTTTCAAACCAGATGCTGCTTGACATTGAGTTCTATTATTGTATGTCTTATGGGACCTGAGGCAAATCTGCTGATGGTGGTCTGGGGAGATATCTATGACACCAAGATACATTTTTCTATGATATTGGCTTCTCTGATAACACTTGAAGGTTATTTGTACCTTGAAGCTCAGTTTCATATAAATCATTTGGTGTATAACATGAAATTTCTTTCATTCAGTATAAATGCTAAATGGCTTTTTATGAAGGGGTTTTCAAATCATATTTTGGTTATATTTTTGTTAGGGAGGAATCATTGCATTTACTTGTTTCTATTTTTGTGCTAACTATTGCAACTTTGTATATCATGAAAAAAATGTATAAAAAATAATGATATTTTAAGATTGTCACTTCACAAAAAATTATGATAAAACAAAATGAAATATAATATTATTAAAATACTTCCAAACTTAACCTGGCTAGATAGAAAAATATGAAATAGATATACTGAAAAATACAATGTTTCGGTCATACTACCTTTCTTATCTAAACTAGTCATCATTTAAATGTGTACAATCATTCTGATTGGTCAAGCAATAAAGTTCATATTCTAGATCATTAAGTGCAGTTTTACTAACATGATTTATAATAAAAACAAACCATATTGTATCAGTATTATATAAAAGAAACCAGAAACAATTAGACAATAGATAGAAAGATAGATAGATAGATAGATAGATAGATAGATAGATAGATAGATAGATAGATAGATAGATAGATAGATAGATACTATATATGATATACAGAGAAATAATAAATAGATAGACACCTGGCAGCATTTTTTTTAAAGTAACATAAAATACCTTATCACTTGGGATAACCCTTTTTTGTATAAAGATTTCTGTAGGTTGACTTGCCACTCTTTTTGTTTATATGATAACTTGATGTGAAGCAAAGGAAATTATGTGCCAGGGGAAACATTCATCATCATAAAATGGGACCATACTGAATTTTACAGGGTGGTTTGACAACCTGAGACTCATAGCCCCTAAGGAGATATCCCCTGAAAATTGTGTTGTCATTTTTTTGCCTAAGGAGACAACCTTGAACTTTGACAGCTCTGCACTTATGGAGATGTTTCTATAAGTGTACTGATGCCAGAGCTATTGTTCTATATACATCTATATTCATATCTAAAAGACTTTTTTTATTAAAGTATTTGTTTGATTATTTAATTATTTTTTAACTTGATTTTTATTTATTAGATAAAAGTGAAGTACATTGCATTAGTGATACAAAGTGTCAACTTTTAGCCACATTGAAAAAATGAGTTGTCTATTTTGTTGCAGTCATTTTGAAATATTTGCTATAGTCTTTGACAAACAGAGCTGCATTGGTGATATCTGCATTAGTGAAGGGGTTTCTTTCTTTATTTGGTGTGTATAGATTTTTTCATTACATAATACAAACACCATGTGATCAGGTCATGAGGATATTTGCCATTTGTATATGCTGGGATTCTTTTATTATGGCACAATACACTAGTATTGTCTAATAAACCCTAGCATCTTTGCTACTGCTATTGTAGGCAGTCATCATCAGGTTATGATACTTAAGGTAACCCTTTAATTTACTGTTATAATTGTGTGAACATCATCTTCATTCCATAAGTGAAGCTAATTTCACCATTTTGACAAGTGTGAGGTGCTTAGGTTGTCTGCTCGCAATTTGTCGGGTCATTTTCTAGGTTCTCATTACTACAATAATAACTTCATGTTTGTTCCAAAGCCATTTAGTTGTGCCTAATTGCATTTCAATAACAGTGTGGAAAATGCTGGGGCTTATTTACTAAGGGTCCCACGGCCGCAATTTTCGGCAGGTTTCCCAACTTTTTGGGGATGGCGTCGGGGATTGTGTCACACGCAATCAGATTTTGGCGCATCATGCCTTTCATGTGACAGAAATCAGGGGTGGGCTGTCGGATGATCCAATGGATTTAACATTTAAATTTGTGTCGCATGCACTTACATACATCGGGAGGAAGATGGTGAACTCCGGCAGACCTGTTCGGCTAAGCAACACAAGCAGGAAATCGGGTGCATGACCTTCTTGAATCGTGGCAGATGGGCATTCCGGAGGACGTTCCGGATCGTGGAACGCGCATGGACAAGGTAAGTAAATGTGCCCCATTGTGTTGTCAAGATCAGGGAAGATGGGATGTGGCCAGCCACAATCATGATGCAATTAGAGTCATGATGAATCCAATTAAGCAATTTTGCCAAAATTACAAAAATTATTGCTTAGTGACTGTCAACATGATTTGTACCAAAAGGGGCACATATAAGAATGTGCATAACTCAAATACAATAACATATTAGCAGGGTTGTACTATGGTCTTCCTCTCTGTAGGTAGGAAGCCTGAATAAGAGGAAAACAGCAGAGACACTAAGAGCAGGGTGGTATTGTAAGCCGTGCAAGTCAGAGATACAGACTGCAGACTAGAGAATTGGGACACTTCATCAATGTGCATTTGCCCTGGTACAAGAACATTGTAACTTAATGGCTATAAGCATCAAAAAAATGATAATAGCTTGTAAGGTTTTTTATTTTTGTGTGTAATTTGAAGATTTAAATATGACATTGAAAAATAATCGTAATGCTGTCTATACTGCTGGTTGGACTTGTTATACCACCCTCCAGTTGACAACAATGTTATATGAAGACATGTGATCCTTGTAGTTCTCCAGCAAGAAAAACTAATATCTTGATTTATCTGGCTTTAAGAAAGTTCTGCTTTATACAGACAAATGTTTAACATGGATAGTTTTATGTTTTACTTTAACTTCTAACAATTTCAATAATTAGTAACAAGGTGCAAGTGCATTGCTAAAAATATGCCTAGGTCAATATAAAAAGAAAACTGTCACTTTTAACATGCTCTCTTTCCTACACACAGCATGATATAAAGCAGGAGTAGTTAAAGAAAGCAGAATGATGATATGATTTGTGCAAATATAGTCAAGATAACCTCGAATTTATACATTTTAATCTCTGAATCCTCAATACTAAAACTGGTCGTTACTTTTCAGCAACCGATTACAGCTACCTAGGCAGTGCCAGGCAACTCGGTAATCCAGTGTGTTCGATTGGACATTATGCAAATTTTTATTTTCTGGTAGTACTTCAGTGATGTGAAGATCTAGCTGCTGTGACTTTTCCCTCTGCATGAAAATTTTATGTAATCTGACACCTTGGTGAACTTCTAACTTTCTTGATATTTCACATATCTTCTTTTCAATTCCTTCCAAGAGAAATAACAATTTATGTGATATATGCACCCTCAGGCCATTAAGCACTCACATTTGTCCCACAAAAAACAAGCGTTTTTAAAGTAATATAAATTAATATTAAGCTCCACACATGTATAGGTATAGGAAAAGCAATCCAATTACAGGCTGCCCTATGCAAAGTTGCAAAGTGCAAAGTTTTCTCCTTCATTAGCGAACATTTGTATGTTGTGGTTAAAAAGAACAAATTCTTTTTCAGCATAAAACATATCTACATGCAATAAAAAGTTGCAATTGTTATATAGATGATAGTCTATTAATATGGCAGGGCAAGACTGTAATTATACCTCAGTTCGTACACTTCCTAAATTCCTTTTCCTTGACCTATTATTATTAATAAAGTAGAAACTAATTTGTTCAGAAAGCCAATTATGGACAACACGTTGCTTCATGCAACATCGTGCCACCCACCACATAAAACACAGAACCTAACAAAAGGAGAATTTATTAGAGAAAGAAGAATTTGCTCCACAGATAATATGTACACTAACACTACAAAATACATGTCTAATCGTCTGTTAGAAAGAGGCTATAACAGACATGATATGTCCAGAACGCTTACAGATGTTAACATTAAACCCAGGTCAGAAGTACTGTATTCCAAAACAGTAAAACAACTAAATCTGATATTCTGCATCATGTTTTTCGTTTTGTCTCAAAAAATGCTAGGTGCATATTAGCACCAAACCAATTTATAGAAATAATACTAGCAGAACATGGTTATATACGGAAGGAAGTTACAAATGCAAGGGGATAAGATGCAATTTATGCAAGTACATTGAGAAACAGAAACTTTTTTTCATCTAATAAACAAATGTACTAGATCAAAAAATATTTAAACGGCAAATCAGACCATATAGTATACATAATTAGGTACACCACATGTGATGTCCATTACATAGGTTGCACTATACGAAAATTAAAGGTCAGACTAGTAGAACATATTTTATCTATGTCACCCACCTTTGTGTCCTCTACTACTGTATCTGGTGCCTCTAAGCATTTTAAAGAAGTGCTTTACTACAAGTTATTCCTATTGAACAAGTGAGAAAACCTGAGAAAACAAGTGAGAAATCTTAACACTTAATTCCTGTGCCCCTCAGGTCTAAATTACCGCAATGACCTGCTATATATCTTTTAATATTTTCTGTTTCTTTTCCAAGTCACATATGGGTTAACAAACTATGAACATACTCATCAGGTGTTGTCTGAGTAGGGTGTGACTATAGTTCCTAGGTGGAACTCACTACTCATAGCCATTTAACTTTGTTTGCAGCAAGTACTAGTCAGACTACGACTAAGAATCAAAAGATTTGAAACACGTCAGTCAAATTTGTCTTTTGTCTCCTTCTTCAGATTAAACTTTAGGCTGCATGTCTCAAACATGCTTCTTTTTTTCCGCTGCAGTCCCCTCAGAAATCTTCTCGGTCTACAACCTTACCTACCCTCAAGCTGGTACCTCCTTTTTTCTACATGCCTTTGCACCATTACCTGTCGGCCTTAATCTCCAACAAGGTGAAACTTGTCTAGCATGTGGCTCGTGCCTTGCTTATGCTGTGCCTGATGCCTTTATATTGTCACTCACACTGTCCTATAAGAACAGGTACACATTAGCCATGTCACCACTCTTCATTCTACCTTCTACTCTACTGTGACCCTCCTGGTCTAGCAGAAGACCGATTGATGTTATGCCGCAGGCATCTTCCTTCTACCACTTACAGTCTGAGATAGGATAGTGACAACTATCAGTAGAATGACAGAAGCAGGGAGAAAGGAACATTTGGCAAAATGAGGAATTTCACAAATAACTAATCATTATAATGTTACATAGCATATTGTATTAGTGTAAAAGTGGATTGGTGCATTTACTCACTTATGTTCTTGAAAAGAATTAAAGTGATAAAACATAGTCTTTGGGGCTTTGTACAAAACAGAACACATATGGTAGAACTATTCACAAAGCCCTGTGATAAAATAAAATATATTTTTAATCTTCTTTTTCTAATCTAGTTCTGTGCCAGCAGTATTTCCACATCTTATGAGTAATTTATTTGAGCTGCTGTGCACAGAAAGATATCTATTTTAATTTATTATTGCTTTTCTTGAGAGCTTCATATTTCATTTGTGGTATTTTAGGGAACCTGTGACATAACAGCATCTTTCAGGTGAGCCATATATTACACAGTGAGTTATAAGTACACCTACAAATTCTATTCTACACTTGATTGACAACAGATCGGCATTTTGAGCAAATTAACAGGAGCAAAGCAGGAATCGGAGGACTGCATGCCTGAGGCAGAAAGAAATTGATACTCTGGAAAGTGCAATATATAACATGATGGTAGGTGCAGAGTGAAAATATGCAATACTTTATGTGTGTAGAAAAATATCTATATAAATATCTCTATATATATGTATGTGTATATATATATATATATATATATTTGTGTGTATATATATGGATATTAAGTAACTGAATTAGCTGAATTTTGTCTACTTAGTAGCTGAATTCTTGACTTTCTACAATAATGTAATGATATTTTCACATGTTACTATGCCTTCAGGTCACATATGCATGTTATCTATTTACCTGACCTGATTGGTATTCCAAGGCTACCTGAAAACCATCCAAAAGAAATGCAAGTAACTGATGAATTCATTTAGTATACCTTTTTATAGAATGAATCCATATAATATATTTTTACTCAATTAAAACTAGAATGTTCAAGGTAAACCATTTTGTGATCCTTTAACACCTTAATGACGTTTAGTGATGGATCTATACGTCATGGAGTGGTTAAGGATGTATAAAGAGTGTTCAAAGCTATGTCCTCTTCATACATTGCAGGTGTTTGCTGCATTATGCAATAATTACAATAGAATGGAAACACTTTGGTGGAAGAGTTTACACTATTGTTTAGAGCAAACTCCAAAAGAGGAAGGAATGATCTCCACTTTTCTTGAGAATAAGATACATAACATCTTAAAAATTGTTCTATTTTGACTTAATCTATGTCTGTCCATTTGTCGCCAGTTGAAAAGCAGAGCAGAAGGATAAAGAGATGCCCAGGCAACCACAAACTCCCTTCAGAACCTAGACACCTGTACACTGTGGTCAAAAACTATAATATCTGAAATTCCATGCAGACTTAGACTGTGCTAAATAAACAAAAGCTAAAACCTTTAGCCCTGGGGAGTATCTTCAGGGGTAGCATGTGGCACATTTTAGAAAACATGTCACATACCACTGAAATGATTGTTTTACTCTGGGACAAGGGTAGGTCCATAATAAAGTCCATCAAATTATCCAAGGTTTATAAGGGAGAGGAAGTGGATGAAGGAGCTACTCAGGTGAGCCTTTAGGATTCTTTGACCTTGCTCACATTTCACAGGCAGCTACAAAGCCTTGAACATCACATGATGACCCAGAAAGACCTAGAGAACAGGTACTTGGTTTCTGCAGCTCTAGTTTAGGGCAGCTGCTGGAGTTGAGATTCTTCTTCATCCCTCCCCTCACTGGACACCTGAGCAGTTCAGCATCAGAATGAGTGTTGGGAAGGATGTACTACAATATCTCTGTGTGATCTGCAGCTCGAGGACCTGACCAGACTGTTATCTGAGCAAAATGTAAGTGTTTTTGTGTGCATAATGTGTGTGAGTGATGTGTAATGTTTTTTTGGAAACATGTATTATCATCATTATGATGCAGTTATTTTAGTTTATGTAGTGAATCAGGGCCGCATCTGCCATGAGGCGAGATGAATATCTCGCTTCAGGCGGCAGATGCCCGAGCCTTGATTAGAGCGGCACCCTGGGCGTCTGTAATGTGGGTGATTCGGGCGCCCAGTAACACCCGAATCACCCACCATGAAATTAATCGCGTCTGTTTCTTTAAGAACACAGACGCGATTACTATACAGAGCGGTGATGGGACGGGGGGCGTGGTGTGTATGCAGGATGTGACCTGACAGTGTGCACTGCAAGGGTCTCCAGCCTGCTGACAGATTCTCCTGTCCTTCCGGCCTCCATGTGCAGCTAACAGCAGTGAGGAGCAGTGATTGAAGCTCCCGCTCTCAGGACCTTGTGCAGGGAGACCGGAGGACAGGAGGAGCAGCAGGAGACTGCAGGTGGAGGGGCCAAGGAATGGCAGAGTCTCAGGAAGAAGAGTCACTGGATCACAGCTACACACGTGCAGGCCGGGTGTCGGGTGTCACAGGTTTGCAGGCAGGAGCCTCTGACAATGCTGACTGTAACCCCTGCTGTGCCAGAGAGCAGTAAAGAACAGAGCTCAGGTACTGACCAGAAGCAGAGGGGCTGGATGTGCTCCAATATCAGGTTGTTAACCCTTGGTGTGTGCAGGGAGGCAAACCTACAGACCCTATCTTGTACGTAACCCAGGGACTGCCTGTATATACTTCACTTGCATCACCTAGTCCTCCATTCGCTACTGCTTATGTCACCTGCACAGACTGAACTAATTCAGCTACAAAAGGCATTCTTCATATACTGAACTAATCTGGTATCCGCTATTGTATATTCCAGCTGTATAGCAACTATATTATACCCCCTGTGCATAAAGTGAACTAATTCTCTACCAACTACTGTAGATTCCGCCTGCATAGACTAAGCTAAGCCTTTATCAGCTACGAATAGTATTTTTCATTTGTAGCGACTGAACTAATCTGGTGTCTACTGTATATTCTATCAGTATAGCAGTACACTTCATCTGCATAAGATCTTCTTATCAACTACAGCCGGTCCCCTACTTAACACCCGACTTACAGACGACCCCTAGTTACAAACAGACCACTGGATGTTGGTAAGTTACTGTACTTTAGCCTTAGGCTACAATAATCAGCTGTAACAGTTATCACAGGTGTCTGTAATGAAGCTTTATTGTTACTCCTGGTTCTTATGACAATCCAACATTTTTAAAATGGTGGTCGGGGGGCAGCAGTTTCAATTTTCGCCTCAGGCAGCAAAATGGCTAGAATCGGCCCTGTAGTGAATCTTAGTCCAGGAGATGCATCTGATACCTAGTACTTACTTTTCAAAGCTGATGCCTCGTCAAGCACCTGTTGTATATAGGTGGTATAATGCTATATACAACTTTACCTTGGGCTCTGACACAATAGAGCAGTACACGCTGCCTCTTTCAGGTCAGTCTGCAGTATGACACAGACTGAACAGAAGGAGACAGGTTGAGCTGCTCCTAAACTTGAACCCACGCTGCATGGTTCTGCAATAAATGAACAAGGCCCTGCAACTGACACCAAACAGCCCTGCCTGCTTTTTCTCTGCATATCCTAGGAAATATGGGACAACCACAAAGATATTCCCTCCCCTTTCCAAAGTGTGAACATGTAACAAGACAGAAAACAAATAAAACAAAGTGGAGGTTGACTATCCAGGTAAAACTAGGATAGCGAATAAAGTACAAAATTGTATAAACAGAAGAATAGTGAGGAACAGTCCATGCGCCGTAACGGGAAGGCCCATGGCTGTCACAATTTAAAACATTTGCCTGCTGTGCTGCGCCGAGTTATCAGCCCAGGGGCAGGTGCGGGCCTCTGATTGGCAATGGGCCCGGTCTCAGTCGCGACCCCTGCGACCGCGATCGGTACGCCCCTGGTCACTGGCATAAGTATTTCAAAGGGGGAGAGCTCCATTTGTATGGGATATTGCTTAGTACTAGCTGTGTTGTCATGAAACTCATGTAATACAGAGGGTTATGAATTTGACTAGGTTAATTTTAATATTATATGCCAGATGAATACCCTCATAAAGCTTGGTCAGAGCTGGGAATGTTCAGATGACTTTGGATTTGGTATTTTGATTTGTAATCATAAAAAAACAAAATTATCGTGGTGTGGCAAAATAGCCGCCTATAAGATGATGATCCTTCCAAGATACTTATTCCTTTTTAGAACTCTGAACATCCCTATCCCAGATTCCTTGTTCCAGAAAGCGAACAAACAAATGACCAAATTCTTTTGGGAAAGCAAAAAACCCAGAGTGGCTCGGGGAACCTTGACAAAAAGCAGGGCATCAGGTGGCCTTGGACTCCCAGAAATGAAAAAATTACTACTATTCAGCAATCTTAGACCAGATGAGTCACTGGTGGAGGGACTCCACAGAGAAACAATGGGCTACCCAAGAATGCATATCTAATAACAGATCTCCATTAAAAATGAGGGTACTCTGTGGCTTGTGGGGGAAAAAACCACTCCATTCTGAAGCAATGACAATAAGAGCAACAGACAAAGCTTGGACTATGCTCCTTCAAAAACGAAAGAAAGAAGCAACTCCGCTCCCTCTAAGCACTATTCCAATATCCTTTCTCAAATATTGCACTGAAAACTTGGACATATCTCCTTAGACGAACAAGGGTATCAAAACAATACAAGATATATGGGGCCACAACAGCATTTTACCTTTCCAGTCTATCGCATCTAAATTCAAACTACCAAGTAGCGACGTCTTCATTTACGCAAGAATCAGAAACATTCTTCAAGACAAAGACCTCACAAGACCCTCCATAGATTCGACCATATTAAATTACTTAGAAAAAACTTCCTCCAAAAGGGTCTCTTTTTACTACAATCTCCTTCAGGAATTTCCAGTGGAAGAAAAGCTTCCATACATGCACAAGTGGGAAAGAGACTTACAAATTTCCTTACTCCCGAAACAATGGAGAGAGGCACTTTGTCTGATAGAATCTACATTCAAATGCATATCACATCAAGAAGGCATAATCAAGACCATGCACAGATGATACTTCACCCCATCCAAGCTTAATACTATTTACCCCACCTCATCACCACTCTGCTGGAGAACAAGTGGGAAAGAGACTTACAAATTTCCTTACTCCCGAAACAATGGAGAGAGGCACTTTGAATCTACATTCAAATGCGTATCACATCAAGAAGCCATAATCAAGACCATGCACAGATGGTACTTCACCCCAACCAAGCTTAATACTATTTACCCCACCTCATCACCACTCTGCTGGAGAGTCATAGTCTGTGCGCCGCCACTGTCACTGCCAGTGGAAATGGATCATAGGCTGGCTGGCTATACATAGGCTGGCTGGCGATATACAGGAGACTGGCTGGCTATATACAGAGCCTGGAAGACAATATACAGGGGACTGGCTGTCTGTCTAGTTACTGGGGTACAAAGCTGTTATATATGGGAGCTGACTGGCTACCAAGCTTAATACTATTTACCCCACCTCATCACCACTCTGCTGGAGAGGCTGCAACAATAAAGGAACCTTGTTACACACGCTATGGGACTGTCCTAAAATCGCATCCCTATGGGAATCAATAAACCACCTGATATCATCTATAACCAACCAGCAAATTAAACTTCAGCCACACCAAGCTTTATTACTTCTAAACCTGAAAGAGCTTACCAAACAGAAAAACCACACAGTAATAGCACACTTAGTCATGTCAACCAAGTTAATAGTGACCCGCCACTGGAAAGATCCCATATGTCCCAATATTAACGAGGTAATCCAACAAATAAACACCACCTATGCTTATGAAAAAGCTATTGCGACACAGAACAATAAATTATCACACTTTGAAACTCAATGGGAAAGCTGGACCAAAAGCCCACACTTGAAAGAATAACCAACAACATAACAGCTCCATCCTCAACTGGACCTACGGGAACAAAGCAACATTATTACAAACCTAGTTAGTCGTTTCATTTTTACATTCTTTTTTTTAATAATTGGTTTACTCACCATCCCCTAGTAGTTTCGAGACTCGGCAAACGATTGGGGGAATGGTTTCGAGTCACAACAATAGGCAAGTATACAATAACGGACACCGGCAAGAGATACTGTTATTGCTATTTGACAATAACCAACTGTAACAAACTAAAAGATTAACCAACAACTAACCCACAATATAGTAATAAAATGAAAGTAATGAGTTTACAAACACCAGCTCTAGCAGAAGCAGATTGGTTATGTGGCAATTCTGTAAACTCTCTTCTCTTGACTGTATGTACTGCATAATTATTTGTGAATAAAAGTTTAAAATTTAAAAAAAAAACACACAATTATGAAAGGTGTTTTTTTTTTTTTTTTTAGGAAAGAGGCCATGCACAACAAATATGCAAAGATTACCATAGCCTGAACCCATGAGTAAATGTCCCTCAATTATTATGTTTGAATTTGAGTTTATATTACAACTTTACTTTGAGCCCTTTTTCCCCCCGCCCAAGTAAACAGGAACTGACCCTGTGTTGTAAGCACAGGGGGAGGAGAGAGAGGAGAAATTATAGTTTCTGCAGATAATGATGATGTCTCCAAACAGATTGGGAATTAATATCAAACAGGATTTAGGAACCTGTTATTAGGTAAAACATGAAATCCTGATAACAGGTTTACTTTAAAGGAAATCTACAATCAATCAATGACTGTTTCAATTCTCTTATATTTGTAATCCATGGCCTCCTTTCTTCTAATAACAACTTTTAAAATTATGCTAATGAATCTGAGGGGCTACCCTAGCACCTCTGTGGTCTGGCTTCACAGACTGGTACACTGTCTCATCCACTCCCCTGCTCTCTCAGCACTTCAGCAATGAGCGGCCAGCTTGATTTTAATGGCAGTTGTTCCTTAAGAAAAGATAAGCCCCCATATAAGCTTCTTATTAAACTCTCCCTGATAAAAACACATGCATGTTTAGCCAAGTTGGAAGTAGATGGATATGCATTTAATCAAACTCTCTATAATGTCTGTTCCTTTCTTAGAAGATGGGAAGCTGTTTTTAACAATTGGATTTATTTTGGTTTAGTTAATGTTATGCGATAAAGATAATTTGAAAACAGAAAAAAAATTGACATTCATATTTACTCGATCTTTTGAAGCGTTTCAAGTGTTTTTTAACATTGATTCTAAAATGGTATCCTTTAACCTCTAGTCCAATGAACAACTCATTTAAAATTTAAATTGTATTTATTGTTTTATTTTGCTTTTTTTGCATATGAACATTCAAATAAACTTCAAATACAAATGGGGGAAAATCTGCTGTCAGTCACAGTAGGGATGATTCTAACTGGTGAAGTCATGTAAGCCAGATACAGAAACTCGGAGTATAATATAATATAACATAAATGGGAAGCTTAAAAACATGTGGCTAAAACCCAACTGCTCAAAAACATGTAAGAAAGAGGATGATAATATTCCGCAAAAAAAAGGAGTTAGAGGGGGTCTTTAAGTAGAGTAGTCATTTAATTCTGTGCCTAGTGTAGACCTATGGGAAGCAGAGCATATGTGTGGAGGATAGTTTGGGGGTGGGGGTCAGCTCTCCAAGTATTCTGGATATGGTTTAAGGAAGGGCGCAATCCCTAGTCTCATTAAAAAAAATATGGGGATCATTTATCTTCTCATATGCACTGAGTTCTTTTAATCTTGATAATTGGGCTACATTTGGTATCACATGTCTATCGAAGGCGGTTCGGGTTGTCACCAATACAGCAGAATTAAAGCTTTAACCATCAATATTAGATAGAACATATGGAGTTTTGTACCATCTGGAGGTGCTTTCCTGTAGTATAATGCATTGAGATGGCCCACAGCAAGATCTAATTGGCTGGGTGTTCTCTTTTGGGTCTAAACTAATGTGAAGTTCTTTTTCCCAGGCTGAAATGAATTGCAGAGGATCAGTTTCTTGTAGATTTTAGATATCATCTTGGGGTGAGGGCATGCAGTAGATAGCGTATCATAGAAAATGATAGATTATTGTTATGCAGGGGCATTGGGCCCCAATGCATTTGTATTACACTTTCAGTAATACCCATTCCTGTGCATAGCCCCTTTACATTTGGTTGTGCCAATAACAACTTTACTGATACAGTTACAGAAACCACAGGAGAAATCCCTTCTTGTTACATCCAGTTACTGCAGGTGATGTGTCCACTGAGGTAACATTGCATTTTAGCAGATGCAGTGGAAATGCAATGCAATGTGCTGTGTTCACATGTTTGCATTTAAACAAATAAAAGACACCACACACTCGTTATCCATCACATAACAATCACTGGAAACTCATGTGAGGTTAAACCAAGACCCGTCCTGAACGCACCCCAAGAAATGTCCCCACAGCCCCCCAGTAATGTCCTCACACAGGCCGCCAGTAATGTCCCCCACAAATATCCCCAGTAATATCCCTGACACAGTCCCCCACACAACCCCCAAATAAAGCCCCCCACAAAGTTCCCCAGTAATGTCCCCCTCACATCCCCCTGTAAAGTCCTCCAGTAATTTCCTCCACACACAGCCCCCCTGTAATGTCCCCCACACACAGCAGCCCTGTAATGTTCCACACACGCCCCCCTGTAATATCCCTCAGTAATGTCCTCACACACAGCCCCCCTGCAATGTCCCCACACACAGCCCACCCTGTAATGTCCCTCAGTAATTTCCCCACACACAGCCTCCCTGTAATGTCCCTCAGTAATTTCCCCACACACAGCCTCCCTGTAATGTCCTCACACAGAGCCCCCCTGTAATGTCCCTCAGTAATTTCCCCACACACAGCCCACCCTGTAATGTCCCTCAGTAATTTCCCCACACACAGCCTCCCTGTAATGTCCTCACACAGAGCCCACTTGTAATGTCCCTCAGTAATTTCCCCACACACAGCCCCCCTGTAATGTCCCTCAGTAATTTCCCCACACACAGCCCCCCTGTAATATCCCTCAGTAATGTCCCCACACACAGCCCCCTTGTAATGTCCACAGTAATGTCCCCAGTAATATCCCCACACACAGCCCCCCTGTAAGGTCCCCCTGTAATGTGCCCCACACAAATCCCTCTATGTTCTCCCTCTCACCTCACCATGCAGCTCTGTGCACTGCTTCCCCCTGCAGGTCATGCAATTGGGGCATCATCACAGGTCCTGCAGGAGAAAACAGTGTGCACTGTGCAGTTTCTCATCATGATCTATGTCCTGAGGACACAGATCATGATGAGAGAGGGGAGGATGCCCGGGCAGTGGGACAGCTGTCCTGCTGACCTGGGGAGATCCGGGGCTCTGGCCAAAAGATCTAGCGCACGGGCTCCGGATCTTTTCACCCCTGAAATTATTTCCTTTTAAAAGGCTTTATTATTAGAAACACTTAGATACTTACCTTACAGAGAACTCCTTTGTAAGAATTATAATATACTGGAAACTTTGGCTGAAAGCTGCATAAACAATTATTAGATTGTATATTTATTTAGATTAACGCACAAAGCTGCAAAGCTGCAATGGAAACTGATAGGATTTGAAAGTTACAGTAAAGCAATCTGGAACCTCAGAAAGATTAGATTACACTTTGATCTTTTATTTAGAACAAATGGCAAAAATCTGGAGAGGACCAACATACGTATGTGCTAAAGTCTCTTGCCAACCACCTTTAGACATAGTCAATGTGTTAAAATTTAACATGATTATCATTGCAGAAATAGACTGTTGACTGCTTGGTATTTGAGGTGCTATGTATGTGTGAAAATAGCCAAAAATCCTTACATTTAATTAATTTTTCATTTAATTAATTTTCAGCAGATTGCGAGAAAAACAGCAAATTCCTGTCAATGTTTACATGATTAAAGGGGTTGTTTACTTTGAGCATATCCAGCAAATAATTAATATTGTTTGTGTAATGAAAAGTTATACAAATTTCCAATATACTTTCTCTATCAATTCTTAACACTTTTCTCTAGATCTCTGCTTGCTATCATGTAACATTCTTTACTCCCTGTAGATAAACAAATGGCCCATGGTCATGTGATGTCACACAGGTGCACTGCTCATTATATCAATGATGTTGTGTGGCTGCAGTAATTTAAATGCCGCTGGCAACTTTGACCACAGCATTTAATTAGTTAATGCCCCCAATCAGTGTGGATGCTGATTGCAGAAGTTATATCTGGGTACCAAACACATTTAAAAAATTTGGGGGTTTTTGGTCCCCTATGCACTTTTCATACTGATGACCTTTTTTACTGCCTCCTAGAACCATAAGATGATATGATATATATAGAATATAAGATATATACATTTTTTCCACTGATCACTGGTGATTGGAAAGAAAATGTCTTTCTGTGTTTACTGACCACATTGGATCAGTGGAAAAAACTGAAGTATGAAAAAGCCCATTGAAAAGAATGGTTCAGCAAGGGATCAGTGACAAAATACTGAAGCCAGAAAGAGAAATTGCTTCAGTAAAAATTAACTAATGTGAACAAAAAACCCAACGTGAATCTGCCCTAGATATACAATTACCTTTGTTCACGCAAATTGCCAATTAACACCCTGTTTTTGGAGACTGCCATACTTTTAGCAGGAGGGCCTCACACCTTGATGGGATATCTCAGTAATATCTACCTGTTTTAAGAAAAGCTTGTGTTTAACGTACAAGCTTTCTAGACAGAATGTGGTTTAGTTTATGCTCTTCTGACATTTGCATATTTCCTCAGTAGAATCTCAATTTATTCAATTTATTTGATTGGTTTCTTGTAGAAGTAATGCCTGACAATTAAGACCGATAAATGTCTCGTAACATCTGGAAAATTTCTGGAAAATTGTTTTAAACCTGTAAAACAAAAGCTTGTAATTACAGCATTGATAGAATGGTAGGGCTATTAATTTATCATTGGCAGTCTTCCTGGTTAAACGGTTTCATACCAATAATCCTTATTGAGTGATGAGAAGTTCACAATATAACTAACTACAGCAGCAGTTTCTAAACAAATTGTAAGACACAGCTGCGGAGATTATTGTGCATGTCTTTTATGTTGATGTCTAAATTCTAATCTAACCACAGCAAAGACTATTGAGAACAAGTAAAAAGAATAAACACAAGTCTAATTATAACATTCAGGAAACTCTGATAATTTGGAACATTAATAGCATTTTCATATTCAACGGTTTTTGCACCCGCCAGTTTCTTCATTGCACAAGCGTCTGTGCCTGGAAATATCTAAAACACTTTCTTGTCTTAAACCAATAAAAAGATAAGTAAAAAAGCTTCTGCTAAGCATATTTGTCATAAATTAAGATTATTACTCACTAAAGTAGTAAACCCAGATATTACTTCACATGGGTAGGTCTCAATTCTAAATTTGGTGCATAGTGACCACCCCACTGCTACAAAGCAACTTCATGGGGGAACTCCACTAGTTTGCAAGTAACCCTGCTGACCGACTATGCCCCCTTGGATCTGAGCCATGAGGTACTATTGTGTATTGTTAACACTTAGGCCCCTTCTGCACTCGCAAGTGTGATGCAATGAACTTGCATCACACTCGCAATGCATGCTGCCGGGATATCCCGGCCCAAATGCTGCAAACCGGGACTGAACTGACCTGCTGAGTTCAGTCCACATGTAAATGTGGAGGTGGCGGCAGCAGCATCATGAGGTCAGAGAGTGGCACAATGACAAAGTGTGTAGGTGGCGGCAGCAGGAGGTCAGGGAGTGGCACAATCACAGTGTGTGTAGGTGGGCAGAAGCAGTAGCAGCAGCATGAGGCCAAAGAGTGGCACAATGACAAATTCTGTTGGTGGCAGCAACATGGTAGGCCACAGTATGGCACAAAGACAGAGTGTGGAGGTGGCAGCAGCAGCAGGAGGAGGTCAAAGAGTGGCACAATGACACATTCTGGAGCTGGCAGCAACTTGGTAGGCCACTGAGTGGCATAATGACAGAATCTGGAGGTGGCAGCAGCAGTAGCAGCAGCATGAGGCCAGAGAGTGGCACAATGACAAATTCTGTTGGTGGCAGTAACATGGTAGGCCACAGTGTGGCACAATGACGGAGTTTGGAGGTCTGGGCAGCAGCAGAAGCAACAGGAGGTCAGAAGTGTGTAGAGGTGGATGACAATTCCAATCTCTGGTAAAGATGGTGGGAGGCAAATGGAGCAACTGGCAGGAGATGTGTGGCATCAGGCGGGTGGCAGCATCAGAATTGAGGCTGAGGTAGGTAGTTCGAATCCAGACTCATTTCTCAATGTTTGGGGGAGGCGTCATGGCTGATCTAATCTGATTCATAAGGCATTGGTGTGTTCTTGGCCGATCTTAATTAAGGTCAGTCTCTCCACATTATGGGTGGACAAGCGGGTTTATCTTGGGGTAACGATGGCCCCTGCCACACTGAACACCTGCTCTGATGCCACACTACTGGCCATTAGCTTGTACTTCATCAGTTACTGAGTACAAGCAGCTAGACACTAGAGACAGCACATGCAGTGTGAAATGACGGAATTGCATATGGCCATCTGTTTTTATAGGGCTATGACATCACATAAGCCTGCAGGTCACTGATTGGCTTACATGCCTGCACATGTGATCGAGGGTATTCTTTTCTTCTTCCCAGACTTCTCTGCCACATGTAACACGTTGCTTGTGGCCATTTTGCTAATAAAGGGGGGAAAAAATTGTTCCCATGAATCACTGTAAACTTCGGATTCGTGCAGAACCGAAGTTTTCCTGAAATGCTAAACAAATTCCACTTCGTTAAAATCAATTTACCCTTCTCTATTCATTATCATAGAGAGTCATCAGAGACATGTGATAATAATGGCTTGTGTACCTGCCTGTCCATCACATGCCTATGGACATATAAGGGCTTAAGATTTGAGGACTTTCTTTCATGGGAAACCCCTTCATCTTTTCAAGACCAAGGCTTTTAATTTTTTTGCATGTCTGTTTTTTACTCTGCTTCTTCCAGGAAACCATAACTTTTTAATGAGGGCTTTTTATCTTCAAAACAAATTGTATTTTTAGTGGTATCATCTAGTATTCTTTGAAAATTACTGGGACGGTGGGAAAAAAGGTGAAATTGGCAAAACACCTTTGCAGCATATTCTGATGGGCTTTATTTGTATGGCTATTAATGTGCAGTCAAGATACCCCCTCTCTCTTATTATTTGGATCAGTACTTTCGTAGCTATACCAAATTTATATAGTTTATTTATGTCTTAATACCTTGAAAAAAATGATTAAACTACAGTATACACAGCTGTGTAAGGCGTTACTGCTTCAAGGATGGAATGACGTTTCATTAATACCATTTTGAAAACTGTACAACCTTTTGACCTTTTAATTCAAATTTTTATTGGATGCAAAATGGTGCAAAAGTGGTTATTCAGATATTTAGGTGCTATTTTCAGTTACGGGGTTCACCGTTTGAATTTTCAGGGAAGAAAAGAGGTGTGCCAATAGACAAGATTGTATAAAAAAAACCAATAAATCTTTATTTCAACAATAATAGAAAAACTCCATCAAGGCATGAAGGAAAAGTTAAAAGCAATTAAAAAACATACATGAATCAAATGTTTGGCACAACCGGGTGAGGTTCACCAAACAAACACCTCCTCCATACAGTAGAACCTGGCCCCTCGTGTTATACAAGTATAATAGAAGGATGAACAAGGCCCATGCAGTCTAATGACCCTGAAAAGATGAAGATAAATCTGCCAAAACAATCATGGTGCGGCTATCGAATAAATGGGTAAGTATATATTACGAGTCAGTGGTCAGCAGGGCGGGTCAGCAGTAATGGAGGATGTGGAGGACTCCCCACGCGTTTCGTCTCCCAAGTGGAGACTTCCTCATGGGTGAAAGTGTCCTCAATTATACCATGCTCCCTTAAGTACCCCCCGTTGTACCTTACAGCAGGTGTATCCCCAATTAGTGGTGCCGTGTGTTTGGCGCGAAAACCGGATGTGTCGTCAGCTTTCCTATCCGCCCGACCCAGGGTTTCGCCGGCAAGGCTTCTTCCGGGGCGTTGCTGCAAGCTACAAATATAATTAATGGAGGAGAATGAGAGTGCGATGGTGCTAGTCTGAATGGTGACATTCTTTCAGCAGGAGAAACTGAAGATTGGTGCTGTTCATCGATGTTTTAAGATGGAAACGAGGGAGAAGAAGAATATTTGGAGCTCGGGTCATAGTGAAATTATTTTCTCTATTTCTGTGGACTTTGTCACAGAGTTCACCTTTTTAATATAATGTTAAATACTTAATAAATCTGCAGTATAAAATCCATATTTCAGTACTTATGCACTCTCAGTTCCATGCAAAGCAGATAACATATTTGTGTTTGAGAAATGTTTCATGTATATTTTTATTTGCTTCTTTTATATTTTCATTTATTCTTATGCAGATCCCCAAAGAAATCTTAGGATGTTAATGCTGTTCTTGTATTCTTTCCAGTTATGGGATATTCTGCTGTGAACCCATCTGTTCCTGTTAAATTTTGCTTTCAAATCTGCATTTTTAGACTTTGCATCCTCCTGTTTGCTGTCTTTAGTGATTTATTCTCTTTTCTGACTGATAATGATAGTGTTTTCTTTTTTTCTTCTTTTTTCAGTATTAAGAAAATTTGCTTTGCATGTTATGTATGTAGTAATGAATACTAGGTTTTTTTGAAAATATTCAACAGAATTGTAAATTTTCCAGGTTTTTCTTGTCATTACAGGGTTTCTAGTTAATTAATTTTTTTCAAGTTAGTCCAGGTTTTTCTAGTTATTTGGTACCTAAGAAAATGAGAGGAATGTATTATATTGGCAGTTAATACAACAGTCTGCTGTGGTAAATGTAATAAATTGCACCTATTACTGTATATACTTGAGTATATACTGAATTTTTCAGCACAAATTTTGTACTGAAAACGTACCACTCTGCTTATACTTGAGTGTGTAAAAAAATATCCTCTATACTGACCTTTCCGACGCCCCCCCACAGATACACTACTTGAGCCGTGATGTCATAGTCTGTGCGCCGCCACTGTCACTGCCAGTGGAAAGGATTATATAGGCTGGCTGGCTATAATAGGTGGCTGGCGATATACAGGAGACTGGCGGCTATAACAGAGCCATGGAAGACAATATACAGGGGACTGGCTGTCTGTCTAGTTACTGGGGTACAAAGCTGTTATATATGGGAGCTGACTGGCTATATACAGGGGACTATCTAGCTGGTTATATACTGGGGGCAGGGAGTTGGCTATATACAGGGGACTGGCCGGCTATATACAGGGGACTGGCTATATACTGGGGTCAGGGGGCTGGCTATATACAGGGGACTGGCTAGCTGGCTATACACTAGGGATGATCGTGATCCGTAATGTCATAGTCTGTGCGCCGCCAGTGTCACTGCCGGTGGAAATGGATCAAGTAGTGGACTTGCAGGGGGCGTCGGAATGGTGAGTACAGAGTTTATTATTTTTTTGTGCTGGGCAGGGGCCTGGCTGGTTATGCAGAGGGGATAGTTCCAACTATCAACATCACTTCATTGCCTATTCACATCTTAAATCAGTTTCTATTGAAACATGAATAGGCTGTCAGCACCTGTCCAGCAAACGCGCAACCACAACCAGGCTTCAAACAACCAGATCAAACGGGTTCAGCAGCACACTGGGAAACTGTCCATCAGGGCTAGTAACCCTTGCTGGGCAGGACAGAAATGCAAGGAGCAGGGTGTGGCTCAGTTAATCCAAACACAGGCAGTAAGCCACAGTTCACACACAAATAAATGCCTCTATTCCGCCAACTACGGATAGTGCGACATAGGCACGGACGTTACATAGGCAGTGCAGGATTCACCACAGGTTCACAATCCTGACATGAGTCACTTTAGGAGTTTTTAGGTTCTTCATTGTCTTAAATGGTGAAAATGTGAAATATTGATTTTACAGGAATTTTTATTTCATTTAGAATTTTTTTTTATTTAGAACTTTTTTTTGCTTCAATAATGAAGTGCCATCACTGTGAACCCATGCCTTATTTTAAAAGTGCTCTCATAGGTTCTGATAATGACATATACAGTTCATTTCTTTTATTCAAATGATGACCACTATTTGAAGGGAAAAGCTTAGAGCATCTCACATATTCATAAAACAGATGGAGCCCCTATTGACATTCATTCCCATAAAAATGTTCTCAAAAGTGGACTTGTAGAATTTTAATTAGTATTAATTGTACATATCCATTAAGTACTTCTATCAAGATAAGTATGTGAATTAAAACAGGTCTAGCAAGAAAGAATTTTTATTTTATTAGCTGTTAAATTCTGGTAATGGAACATACTTAATTCTTTAACACAATTTACAGGACTCAATAACAGTTACTTTGAGGAAATAATTAGCAAGAGGCTTTTTTTGCATTTTAATTTGAGATCTTTCCTTAAGGTTTTGTAACAAAAGGCAATAGATATTGTTCATACGTCAAGTAGAGTGAGTGGAATTTACTCTCACACTGAAAATACTGAATATAAGAGATAATCAAAATGTATTCAATTCATTATGTATTCAAAATGGTGCTTTGAGATTTACATATTCCAAAAGTTGTTTCTATTTATGCTAAATTGTTTCTGGGTTTATGTGACGTAAGCCCCGCTCTCAAGTGATGTCACAAGGTGTTTCTACAACAGAGAGCTTCAGCCTTAGCATATAAAGTCCCACCCATCTAATCAAGATGGCGAATTTTTGCTAAACTTTACTCTCCAAGCCATGGCACTCACTTAGTTTTATCACTCAGTTTTATCCACACTGCCACCACCCATTTTAAATGTATGATTAATATAAATAAGGCAAGTTTCCGTCTGTCTACAGAAGTCCCTAAACAATTTAGAAACCCATATTACAGATTAAGAATTATGAAATTATCTATACAGTTACTAAAAATGCATCCTAGAAGTGCTATCTCTTCATAAACCTAGAATTACTAAAGCTACAAACAGAGACACAACAATTACAGAATATAAAGGGAATTAAACAATTACTATGGAATAGCTATAATTATTCGGCAGGGGAAACTTTGAAAATAACGATTCTGGCAGATGGATATTCAAAGACTGGAAATGTCCATTGCTGTAGGCCCATAATTTATAGATGGTGGGTCTCCTTCTCCAACTTCCTAGCTTGTGGCATCACTGAAAATAGGCTAAGACACATTTTTAGGTGAGTTGTTAAGAAAAATATTTTTTTTCCAGAAAAAGATTATAATGATATAATCATTGTCAATTGGCTGAGTAACTCATCCTCTATCGCTCCATACCAAACTTGGGGTGGGTATGCCTAAAATTAGGGTTGTGTTATGTTATTTGACCCTCTTCCCAAGCCGCAAGAGTTCTGAAAGCTAGGAAAGTAAATGAAACTACTGTACATGTCACACCATTACTGGTATACCCCACAAATTATATGAAAAATTTCTGGAAAGAATTATCCTGTTTTACTTACAGAGAACCTGATATGCAAATTAGCTTTTGTGACTCATGTCTGGTGTTAGTGACTCTTCTCTCTCAGGCTGGCAGTGCTCTGACTCTATGTACTTAGGGACCATCTGCTGATACTCAACTACAGATATATAAAGATTTATGTACATATGGGAAATGTTGGGGGTCATTTACTTACCCGGTCCTGTCACGATCCAGCGGCGCGTTCTCCTACGAGGATTCGGGTCTTCCCACGATTCACTAAGGTAGTGCGTCCGATGTCCACCAGGTGTCGCTGCTGCGCTGAAGTCCGCCGAGGTCCGTTGGATTTCACCAACCTATTCCTGGTGCATGTAAGTGATTGACTTTGCCACACAATTTGTTTTTTAAATTCCGGCGAAAAATTCGGGAAACCGGTGGAAAAAAAGCGATTTGGACCCTTAATAAAAGTGCCCCATTGTGTGAACTTTTTTACACAGTGCCTTGTGTTACATTCATGACATGTGACCTGTGACATAATTGCAGGTCCTTTAGCCTTTTAAGAATAGTAATCTGTACACCATGTATCTGACTTCATGAAATCATAGCAGCCTCCATGGACTTCTACTCCTCTCCATCTTCCATGGAGGCTGCAGTGATTTTATGTGATCACATACATGTTGTACAGACTGCTGTTAGAAGGCTAAAGGACCTGCTGTGACTTCATGTGGTCAGATACATGCATGTGGTTCAGTTTGCTATTATTAAGAGGCTCCCCCTCTTATGCTACATTATATAAGATCAAAGGTGATTTAACGGGATATAAGCAAAACATATTTTAGTTAAAAGAAGGGTGTCAGTTAGTTAATAGGAACCTGTCACTGGCTGTATATGTGCAAATGTGGTGACAGGTTCCCTTTAATACTGAACTGGTCGAATACATTTACAAGTAAAATATTCAAAATTACATCCAGTAACTCATACTCCCATGTTTCTGCTACAGCTAATAGTTTCTGCCTTATGTTGCTTTACGTACTCAAACTGACGACCAGATCTGTTGTAACCATAGCAGAACAAAATATTTCATGATAGTGGAAGAGGCTTATAATGTCTGTCTACATGCCTGCACAACAGCTAATTGTAATTTAAAGAAAAGAAGAAATATTAGTCCGCTGTTGTGTTGTTTTGGTGTGTAGTAGTTGCTATAGGAGTAACTATAATATGCTGACCTTCAAGACAGTAAGATGTCGTATTTAGGGGATACTTCCTCGTAAATTCATGCCTATCCCGTAACCAATGATCGAGTGGTATTGTTGCAAATTCTGTAATTTATCCATCTTAAGGAGCTTTTGTCCTAAGTAAAAACCACAGTCATTGGTTTTTGTACTGGATTACTTTTTCACCTTGAAAACCTGAATATGTTTCTGAACGATCAACTGACTAAGGTCAAGGTGTCATACAGAAAATCAATTAGGTCACACCGTGCAGCACGTGACTTGCTTTCTCACCACTGTTTCTTTATAGCTAGTACCGTTGTTAGATGATTCTTTTCATTACATCATACAACTACTGAGTGATGCACATATTTTAGTGTAACAAATAACTTTTAGTTCATGGTGTATTACTATTTAGCATGTTTGTTAACTTCATAGTTACGAGACTCAGCTGTTTGATCTACAAGAGGACGGAAAATAAAAACTTTACCTAAACTCATGCAGCAGGCATATTATTTTTCCCGTACAAATTGGTCACCAATATTATTTACATCGTTATGAACTATCCATGTACAACATTTAAAGTGTGACTTAACTATATTGAACACTTTCTTACATGCTTTGTATATTAATGTTTGAATCTGCATTTTCTATATTTAAATGGTCTCTAAATTTTCAAAATAACGCACTAAAATATATATTATCAGAGAAAGACAATTCTTTTTCCGTCTACTTTAGATCAAAATTACTTCCCTCTTAATCTGCCTAATGTTTCCTAAATTTTATCCTGTTAGCAACAGGGACACAGAAGTTCACTCAGATTACATAGTAACTCCAAGGAGAAGGGAGGGGGTGGTGAGTTACAAGAATAACATCTCTGCTCAATTACTGAGAATGCACTGCAAACTCAAAGTAAAGGAAGCAGAAAAGAGAACAGTGGGAAAATAAAGACTGTAAGTCACTCAGGACCAGAAACTGTTATTTTTCTTAGACATAATGTTGTTGAAATGTTAAAATGTCCCCAAATATTTTTGCAGTTTATAAAATTGATCAGGCAGTCCATGTACCATAGAATTTTAATATCTAAGAAGCTTCAGACTATAGTTCATTTGTCCTACTAACAGAAATGCTGACTCTAACTAGTTCTGGCCATACCATATTTAAGGGGGCATCTGCCATAAATCAAGATAATAATCTTGCCTCAGGCAGAAGATGGCAGATTTTTGAGGAGAGTGGCAGAATGCCCACCACTAGGGATAAGCATAATGGATTAAAACTGGAGGGGTCTTATTTACAGACTCCCTAAAATGAAAGAGGTTTTGTATACAAATACATTAGAAGGCTATATGCCATACGGCATTTGCCATAAGGTAAGATATGAACCCTGCCCCAGGAGGAAGATGACAGATTCTTAAGGAGGGTGGCACCACTAGGGATGACCGTACCCTATTAAAACTGGAAGGGTCTTATTTACAGACTCCCTAAAATGAAAGGGGGTATGTAGATAATAAAATTAGTGGGCTATATAAATATTCATTAATCAGGGTGGCTTGGTATATAAAATCATTAGGGTGTTAGATAGAACTTATTAACAACAAGGGGATATATTATTTAGGCTGCATTCACTTGATGCACTTGCTTTGTTTAAAACACAATGCAAATGAAAGGAAATCTGTCACTTTGAAAAAATGCCAATTTAAACCAAGCATACCTCCTAATAGCTCAGTGCATGCAGGCTCTCTTCTTGATAATCCATAAAACCTTGTGTTCTCTGAATAAAATAGCTTTTTAAATTATGCAAATTAGTGCCATGCGCTCTTGTGCATGTTACACAGGGATCTTTGGCGCTCTGGCTGCTTCTAATCATGCATGCCTACTTCATGCCATAAAATCTGTCCACTCCCTCTCTTCCACAGTTCCCAAGAGCTGGTGACATCACCTAGCTCTCGGGAACTTTCACGCATGCACTCTCATCACCTCAGAAGCAGCCAGCTGCTTGATACAACCCAGCCAATGGTTGTGACAAGTGTGCATGCACAAGAGCTCCCGAGAGCCAGGTGTAGCTACTTCATGATAATTTATTCAGGGGGAATATAGTATGTATTATTATAGGATGTTTTATATATAGGGGACAGTGGGGTCAGTTGTGTTGTGAATGGTTAATAAATTTTAGAAGCATGTTATCCAGGTCACTTTATACTGTAAATGACTGCGGTGATTTAGGGGTGCAAAGTGAAGCTGTACTGCACAGAGTACAGGAAGAGAATTCAACAGTGATAAATATAATACAATACAATAAAACTTTTTTGATGCCTGAGGAAATTGACTTATGCATAGCTCCGACTCGGTATAGTACAATAATGACTGAACAAAGACGAAGAATACAAAAAAATAAAACAAAAATACAATAAAAATTAACACCAGTTAGTTACAGGTGGTGGGGACGGGGGACGGGGGGGGGGGTGGATGCAAGGAGCTGCTAGTCAGCTGCTATTTGTAATTTCAATTACCTTCAGTAAAGAGGGGTTCTGGTACCTCACAGGCCCGACAGGTAGTCACTTACTAGTCAGTTGTAGTACTCCGTTGTTGGAGTAGCATTTGATGCAACAGGTGCGGTTAGTTTCCTGCGATTTATGTAAATTTGCTACTGTACCTTACCAACAAATTATATCAATATGACTTAGCCTTTCTCTGACAAAGAGTCTTTCTCTAACTATTTTGTGATTTCATGCATTTTATTGATTCACCCCACCAGACAATGGCGAAACATATAATGCTTTTGGTGGTTGATTCATTAAACATGTTAAAGATTTTCCTCTTCTTGGTGGAGCAGATTGTCACCTATAAGATACTAGAAGCCATTAATATCTGCATCACTGACTGACCTATCAGTGTGTGAGACAGTTTGCAACAGGTACTTTGAAAATTTTGTTTGAAATTAATAATAAATTCTAATTCTAAATATAGAATAATAAAATCAGAATCCCATATTTTTCCCAAAAAAGATGTCTCAAAAATCTTGTTACCAGTCCAAAAAATAAAAAGACCTAATAAAAGAACCTTCACAAAAAAAAACAGAAAATTGTGTCTGGTCCTGAAGTGTCAAATTACCCATGAAAGGTTAAGCTATACATTTTACAATGCAATATATCTATATCTAATTTTAATCATAGCTCAATTTTTTTTTATTCAACACTTATCACATCAAAATATATCAATTATTAGCCTCAAATAAATAAATAACAGTGTCTAGATATTGGCATCAAAGTCAGGTCGAAATGTTGCTGTTTCCTGCTCAACCTTTTTTTGGTCCAAATGATTGTGGATGATTATTGACACAAAGTAGGTCCTTTGATACTTGGATATGCCATTCGGATTGTGCTTCTAAGACATATTTTATCATGTATGAGCCCAGTTTCTTCATGCTCCAATGATAAACATATTCACACTACAGTAGATACCCAAGCCGGTTGCTTACTTTGAACCTTCTCCAGCATTCCTATATCTTCCAAAATCCTTGATATTAACAATATTAGTTCATATTCTGCTCACTACGGTTTAAAGATGGAAAATACTTAAGATATATTATATTTGCATAAGATATTAATGGGCAGTAAATATTCTCTTGTATAAATAGGAAACAATGAATTCTACCAGCATGCTTTCATTTAGTTAAAAGCAAAAATATATGATTTTATGCATATCTGACACTAACAATATGATATGAAATGCCTTTGTTTGCAATATTTCTTTGTGCTTCAAACACTGCACATAAATTCTTGTTCTTTTAATCATTTCTATGTGTTTATGTTTTCTTAAGTAGCCTTATTATGTTGATAACCCAGGAACCAAATCCTTAAAGCTTGTGATCAATTTGCAGGGTAAGGCAAAAAGTCTGACTTATAAATATTTATAAAGGAAGATTTCAGATTATGTGCTTAGCACAGAATGGTGCATATTATTTGTATTAATGTTTCATAAACATTTGTGCAAAAACAATATGCCTTACTTTGCTTCTAAGTATTAAGTAGAATTATTGCAGCATCTGCTTGAAATGGCTGAGTGCTCAAGCTATCCATGCTATGTCGTAAATTCTATGATGCATTAAGATGTCATTAAATGTACCTTCTGTGGTTGTATCTTGATTTACATTCTCTGTAAATCATCAAGTTAAAATGAAATGAACCACAATGTAATATGATCCTCTTTTACCTAGTGTCTGGAAATCCACTATTCTTGAACATACTGTAAGATGTCTAGGCTGAGCTTTCAAGCTCTTTAGATAAAAAGTCAATTAATGTACAGAATGGGACAGAGTTAATGAACAATGTAAAACATCTTTTATTATTCTTACATTTTAATAAGCATCAGGGAAAATATATTTGAACTTTTATGAAGCTATTAGCCAAAAATGTAATAACGCCCAGAGAAATCCTTGACTATTTTTAAAAGACATTTCTAGGCTTTATAAAAAATTCCTGGAGAGGTCTCCATGGGGGATTTCCGATATTATCTTGCCAATTAAGCATAGGTTCTTAAATTGAAACATTTAAAATGCAATCTCCAAAAATAAATGGAATTCATGTGCTCTTCCTACATTTGAATTGTATACCACATTGCATCCTTTGGACAACTAGCATGCCAGAAAGAAAAGGTATGTACAACCAAGAATATGTGGCATATGAGAATATAAGAATAATACATGGAGCAAAGTGCTAGGTACCAGATAGCAAGACTCCTATCTGTAACAAAAAAAATTAAACCCTGATATCAGAAATACAAAAATTTATTGCACAAACAATTAAAAACTCACCATAAGGGATTAAAAAAACATAGGTTGATATGCTGACTGAAGGTGCTGGGCAGCAGAATATGTGGGATACATGAACAATGTACAATATCTATTGTGCTCCAAGACAAATTGTATCATAGTGCATCGATATCTACTGAGAATAAATTGTTGCAGGAGTAAAAACCAAGACAGACAGCCATAAACAGCCATAGAAAATTAGGTATACCTGGAATGGACACACTTAGAGTAATGATGCCCAGAACCTGCCCCGACATGTGTTTCGGTCAACTGCCATGTGTGAAAAGTATGTTGGCATGCTAGACATTTTTACCTGGGACTCCCCTTTTCAACATGGCCAGTAGTGAGTATGATTGATTTCTTATTAGAGTGTAGCATTGCTTTGTATTGCGAGCAAGATATATGCATCTAGGTAGCTGTCTCTAGTTCTGGACTTAGACAATGATATTGTTCATTTATACTGCTGATTATTTTGATATCTATTTTTTCATCATTGTCTGATTTTTTTATGCCACCCTGTCCAAGTTCATGTTTTTAAACAATGTATTTTAATAGGGTATTTTTAATGTGGGGATTGTTTGTGTAGTCTACACTCTTAATATAAATAGGTATCATGTTTTGTTATATATTTAGCATTTTGGTTTTGAGTCTCGGACTGATTATTTGGGTTAATAAATTTCAGGCTATTGTGACAGTTTTTTAGGTTTACTTACATGTGTAAGGGTTAGTCTAACAAATGTGAGATTTGTTGCAAAAACAAAGTGAAAAACAAGCTTGAAAATAAACAGAAATCAAGTACAGGCAGTCCCCGGGTTACATATAAGATAGGGTCTGTAGGTTTGTTCTTAAGTTGAGTTTGTATGTAAGTCGGAACTGTATTATTTATCATTGTAATCCCAGCCAGAACTTTTTTGGTCTCTGTGACAATTGGATTTTAAAAATGTTGGGTTGTCATAAGAATCAATATTAACACTAAAGCTTCATTACAGACACATTTGATATTTGTTACAGCTGATGATTGTAGCCTAGGACTAAAGTACAATAAATTACCAATATCCAGAGGTCCGTTTGTAACTAGGGGTCGTATGTAAGTCGAGTGTTCTTAAGTAGGGGACCGCCTGTATATACTTACTTACATTGATAGTAAAAAGACTGCTAACAATCATCTGCCAATCTCTCAGGCTTTATCTCTTTCCCCAAACCCCTCACAAGTCAACCATGTGGCCATGTATATGTCTCTAATGGAAACGCAGAGATACTATGATAGCTGAAAAATGATATGGAAATACTGAGGAAATCTAATTTTGAAGCAAATTATCATCAAAGTGCACTGTAGCTCGGCTGAATCAGCAAGTACATCAACTTTCCACAAAAATTACAGTCCACCAAAACCTTTTGAGAATTATAAATATATCTATTATATGTCATTATATAGGCTAAAGCCCAGCTTTGGTCTTCATGGGCTCTTTAATATCTCCTGATATGGAATAATGAATGACTCTGATTTCTTGTATTATGATTGTTCACATATAGTCAATCTTTAAAGAGGTTTTCTGAAAAAGGAAAACTATAGTTAAAAATGGGTCTACTGATGCCATAATAAAACTGTACAGAAGGTAGATACTTTTCTCAACTACAATCTACTTCCTTTGTCCACAGGAACTACTAGGTGAGGCTGATATTCCAATCATTGGTAATAGTGGTTAGCAGCCCCTCCCCCCAACCCTTTCCTGTGGTGTCAGGAGACATATAGGAAGTGGGTTTTTTTAGGCAATAATTGTTGCTACTGGAACAGTTTTTTTATGTTACTGGCCCCCAGCAGACACATTTGCAGTATTAATTTTCTTTATTGGAAGATCCCTTTAAAATATTTTTACACTGCTGTTTTTCCTCCTTGATATAGAAATAAATAGGGTTCATATGAGGTTTCCAAGCTTTGCTTTGGATAACATAAAAAATACTGTTATGTGAATCTGCACTCTTGTAAAAAAAAAATTTTTAGATGCAGCTCTCAATAGTGTGTGCAACTTGTCAAGCAGAAACTGAAAGAATAGCAGTGTTTTAATCAGTGTGATTCAGTAGACTGTTTTATAGAGAAAATCATTTTTAAGCTAGATTTAATCCTTACACATATATTAGAGTTGATGTAAGAGGTCCCCTGCGTCTGCTAGTTAAGATGAAAGGATAAGTAACCTCTCCTACCACTTGTCTGACATCTTTGGATATCATTTGATATATTTGACTACATACACACTTCAGATCCAAATGGGTATTGTAATACATTACACCTTCCTGACTACTTACTATGATAAAGTGGGATGAGACTCATTAGACAGGTTTTCAAGCACTGAAATTATATTTTTATCTCTCCTACATATAATAATCAAACATCCAATATATTTATAGTATCATTTTTAATCCTGAGATGGCATTTTGTATGTAATTGTATTTTACAGAAAATAGATGTTTCAGATAGTGTATAAAGAGAGATCAATGTTAGGGTAACGTTACAAATCTAATTAAGATGTATTTTTTTATTTGTCCTGGTAACACAAACTAAGAATTTTCAATTTGCTGTTGAATTCCGATAAGTTTCAGGTCTGCTCAGATCACTGTCACACTGAGAACTTCTGTAGCTTTTTTTCTAATGATATCTTCCAACTGTTTACATTGTCTAGAGTGTCATGTGGGGAAAAAAGAAATTGTGTTCTAGCAACAAAACAAACAAATATGTACAGCAAGATACAGTGATAACAAGCTGTGCAGGGTTAGCCATGAACATTCCGATATTCTAGTTAATATCTGGAAATGGCCCCAGTTTTGCCATATGTGCAGCATGGACTCAAATGATTCCTTGCCCAATTACAATTCTCTTGAAATCTAGAGGATAATTATAGAATACATTAGAAAGTATGGATAGATAGTAATCATGTATAACCTTAGCTCTACTGGGCTATGTATGTGGTCATTATGTGACTGCAAAATGAGACTGCAATAAGGTTTGCACTAGCTGATTGGAGAAGAGGGATGTATCAAGCATTAAGTACATTAATACGCTCCAAAACTCTAAACATTCAGTAGCCTTAATAATGACTGCAATGCTGATAAATAGGTATTGCAGTTTTCTTTCATTTAACTAACTTTTTTTGTAGAAATCAATGGCAAATCACATCTACTTTTCAGTAAAATGTTTGTACTTTTATTTTGGTCCTGATCTACTTTAACTGACTGTGATCCTATGATCCCAATTTTTTTTTCTTTTGGCAGCTTAGAAATATATGGCTCCCATTGAATATAGAATTTTTCCTGGTCATTGCCGCCTCTTAATGTATGTCATCACAGCTGGTGTTATGTACATAGAGCATGTCTACATACAGACTGCGCATACACAGTCATAAATCTGCCATTCAGATGGCCATCAACGAATAATTGGAGCATAAACTGTATCAATGAAGTACATATGTGCGATAATGGAAAAATGTAGGTTTTTTTCTTACAATTGCAATGCAGAGGGCAATGACTGATGCAGTGATGGCATCCAAGAATCTGCACAGAGAATCTGCGCAGATATAAGTGGTTGACTATGGCTAGGTACAGTATATGCTTCATTCATTTGATGATGGCCATTTAAATGGCAGATTTATGGCTGTGTGTGCAAACTTGGCATTCATACATAAAATACATGGTCAATGCCATAATGGGTTTAGGAGCTGCCATTAATGATCCGTTCACTGCATACAGCAGGTCTAGACAAACTTTGAATGATTAATTTTGAGCCATGAAAACCTGGTCCTGTATCCTGTTACCTCTGAAACTTTCACCTGGGACCTGCCATTGTACTCTGTACCCATGACTGCATATGAGCCTGTAAAGACACCACAGAAGAACACTTATGGCTTGGTCCTCTCTGCTGGTTGTTTCTATACCATGTCTTTTTCATGCATCTTGGACATCTTGATGAGCCTCTCCATGTAATGTAAACTGGAACCCCATTACCCTTATATATAAACCTGGGATCTTTATATGTACTTAAATCCAAATGAACACGCGGCTTGCCTTCTCCCAAATCCTCTCCTTCTCTGCAGTATCATGATAAATATCCATATCAGTATCATCCAGTATCATGAACAAAAGATGGCCATCATCTTAAATTATGAATTCTGTAATATTTACCTAGATACTAAATGTATAATTGCACATATCTTGTCAGTCCCTAAATACCTGAAATCTGTTTATTGCAATAATTAACTTTATTGTGCTTAAATAATGTGCTTAAGATTGATAAATCTATCCCCTGAACCGATGAGTGAAGTTGGAATTGTTTATTCAAAATTGAATGTCATGTTTTGCACTTTGCATCGTGTATGTTTTATTAATCCTTGCAACATAAACTATTACTATATAACCATCTTAAAGTTCAGTTTCAGTTCCTTAGTGTCACGGTTACACCCACAATCCTCGGTACGGATCGCGGGTGCACCCATGCCTGCTGCCGCAGTCCCCGCTCCCGCTGCCCTCACTTACCTCTCCCGACTCCGGTGAAGGGCAGTGGCATACCTCCAGTGGAGGATGACCACACAAATGCTGTAGTGCCTGTGCAGCCGCCGTCAGGCCCCATAGGTACTGTCAATTCCAAATGCAGACGTGTCAAAAGCTATGGAACTGTAAAAGATAAAAAATTAAAATTAAAGAACAATATAGAAAGCATTAAAGAAAACCTACCATTTCAAATGGTAGGTGTAAGCTGTAAATACCGAGCACCAACTCAGGGTGAGCTGGTGCTTACTTTTGTTAGTGTTATTAACCAGTGTATCGCGGTTTTAACACCTTTTAAAGTTTATAGCGGTAGCTGATTCGGCGCTTACATAGGAAATGCCGGTGACGTTGCGCGTGCATGGTCGTGCGCAGCGCCGAAGCAGCTTCTGCTATAAACTTTAAAAAGTGTCAAAACCGCAATACAGTGGTTAATAACACTAACGAAAGTAAGCACCCTGGTGCTCGGTATTTACAGCTTACCCCTGCCATTTGAAATGGTAGGTTTCCTTTAAGTCCTACATTTTGCATGGGACATCTCATCTTACCAAGACAGATTTTCTTTTATCCGGGTTTATGATTCTTTTCCAGAGTACCTCAACGCAGGCTTTGTGCACACAGTTATGCCATGTGCATGCGTTTCATTAATAAAATTGTCATTTAAAGCATTTATTCAATTTTACTTTTCTCCAGCCTTGGAGTAACTATTGCATAAACTTCATTTCATTTACCCATGCTTTCTCCGTTTATTTGAAATTGCCTCCTAATGTTACCTTATGTTTTCTTATGGTCCTGCAACTGTTATCAACAATGGAAACTGTATATTGTATGAGTAGAAGTGATACAGTTCATTCAGGAATGTTAGATGAGCATTTAAAGAGTAACCATCATTTTAGATGATATCTTATATTGTATGGGGGACTGTTGTGAACATTTTTCTAATATACTTTATTAAGAAATTCTCCTTTGGGCGCATTCACATGTGGCGTTCAATGCATGTGCTTCAAAATGCAATGCAACACCTGAAGAGAGTTTTGCCCAATTAAATTGATGTAAACATTTGTGTTTACCAAACACAACCATTAACACATGTGTTAATAATTGCATGTATCAACAAAATGTTAACACATGTTTTGAACTGTAAGTAGAAACGGGGTTTCAGTACTATACACAACTTGGCAACTTGTTTAATGAAGAAAATAAGTATATATTTTAAAAGGAAGAAATATAAAACATTGTGGGCCACATTTATTAAAAACTGTTCAAACTGCACTAGGTGTAAATGTGTCGCAAACACTTAAGTGGTACTTAAAAGATTGTGCAAAGTCTGACACAAACTGGCTCAGGGACTTTAGTAAACGTGGACCTGTATACGTAAGCAGACTTTAGTAAACGTGGACCTGTATACGTAAGCAGATTTCTGGAGAACTGAGGCTTTGTTTTATTTGTCTTCATGTGTCAATAATATAGTTGAATATGGTTTCATGTGCTAATATACAAAAAAAATCATTCTAGCTGTTGGTCTCCCATAATTCTACATTTTTACAGAAAATGTATGTTTTGAACATTGTATCCAAATAGGTTTAAAACAGGAGTGGAACCTTCATTCAAGGTTGTGTTTTAATATTTTCTGTGAATCATTGCTGAGGAGCTTACATCTGAACCCTAAGGCTATTGACATTTCATGCTTGCAGTGTTTTCTGAAAAGACAATTTTCTTCCATATCTGTAAAGTGTTCATCCAAATAAACATCTGTGTACTTTCATATTTTTGAACTGAACAAACTACAATACATTAACATTTTTTCATATCCAGTTCGCATATTACCCTTGTCATAGTTTTGAACTAGATTTATTCTTTGCTGATAAATATAAACACAATATCTATCTATCTATCTATCTACAGTATCTATCTATTTACAATATCTATCTATCTATCTATCTATCTATCTATCTATCTATAACTAAGAAGAGGATTGTTCACTATATTCAAGGCTATCTACACCTTTACAGACTTTGTTCTTTTCTTTTCTGCATTTTGGATTTATACCGACTGAAATCATTTTAGGAATTTGTTAAATATGTCCTGCCCTACCAGGCAATTTACAAGTATGGCTAGACACAGCTCTCATTATGTGTCACTCTTATCCTGCATCTTAGTAAAGTCTTCTCCTATCTCACAAAAGACAGCTCAGTCTGATATAGCATGCAATCCTGTTGCTTCTCTCCATCAGCCACGTCCCTTCTTCAGCCATGTCCTGTCCTTCTCCATTTGTAATACTTACTCAATCTTTAATCTCCCGTGTCTAGCAGTGAATAGAGAAAGATAGGGTCCTGTGATACACATCTCTCTCAGCCTCAGTATATTAGTGTAACACATGATTGAGGAGAAAATCTTCTGGCATTCTCTACTAACAGACAGCAAAATGTATGACCAGTCCTAGGGAACACCCTCTGAAGAGAAGGAATTGTAATCTGGAAATCATGATTAATGAAAAGATTTAAATGAAAAGAGAAGTTCAGTTCAAAAGACAGCTAAGTGCTCCTTATTTTACTACAGAAAACTAGCACCATCTGTGTGTATTTGTTTCTCTTGTACAAAGGTGTCTGTAACCTGTTAGGGACATAATTAGACCAATAGTAATGTTTACCAAAGACTCAATTACTCCCATTTTATATGTTTCAATATTTCACCTTTTCTTTTCAGTTTCTCTTGTTTTAGCAGCGTGAATCTGCTTCCATTGACACGATTTCTATACTAATGTCAATGGAGATTCATGCATCACAAGCACCATACCTCTCTGTATGACTGATTGAACTAAAAAGGTTCACCACAGGGGAAAATAAATAGCCCAGTTTCTCAGTTAATTTTTAAAACAGTTATTTTGAGCCAATACACGGACTAATCGCACACACAGACTAATTGCGAACAGGGATGTAACACTTTATGCCTATATTTATATAGCTCTTGCATGTTAACCCTCAGTTTATGTAGCTGTCATGTTATGCCTCCCTTTCTGTAGCTGCCCACTTTATGCCTTCATTTATGTAAACCCCCCACCTTATACCTCTTTTCTGTGCCCTCTCACCTTATGACCCCTTTCTATAGCCCCCTAAGTTTTGACAATCTTTCTGTTTGTCCCACCTTATGCTTTATTTGTGTAGCCCCCATGGCTCCCTTTCTGTATCAATCCCCTCCATTCTTCTGTTAATGCTCCCATTTCAGTAGTCTACATGCCACCCTGGGATAGACTAGCCGCTGGCCGCGCTGCTCGGATCATTCTGTCTCTGGATGCCGCTAGGGAGAGAGCTGCTGCTGCTCAGGGAAAGCGTTAGGGTGTTCTATTAGCTTACTGTTAGGCAGGAGTGATTCTCAAAGAACCCAACAGCCCTTCTTAGGGCTACAATAACGTTCTACTTTTTTTATTTTAATTTGCATCTTTTACCATTTTGTGAGGAATTAGCAGGGGGACTTGCTACCGTTGTGTTTAGCTCTTAGTGGCACACATATCCATAGCAAAGACCGAAGTGGGAAAATTCAGTAGGGGTTGGATTTCTATTAGGCAATAACTCAGTGTCATCTCATCTGGCATAGTAGTGTGCTTCCTTTGATACTTGGCTAGAAAATAGCCATAGGAGAATACAAACAGCTTCTTGAAGCCTACAGTAGCGTTCTATATATTTGATTTCTGGTTGATCTGCTGGTGGCTGTAGTTTCTGCAGTGCATGTACTTGCCAATTCTGAGCAATTTGTAGTGAGACTTGCGACCGCTGTGTTCTGCGCTTAGTGGCGCACATATCCATAGCAAAGGCCGAAGTGGCAAAATTCAGTAGGGGTTGGATTTCTATTAGGCAATAACTCAGTGTCATCTCATCTGGCATAGTAGTGTGCTTCCTTTGATACTTGGCTAGAAAATAGCCATAGCAATAGGATAGGATTGTTTGGTTTTAAAAACTCAAAAAAAAACAAAAAACATTGAGAGGCCGGGTGAACACAGTGCTTCTGAGACGGAGGAGAGTCCTATAGCAGAACAGGTTGGAAGAGGCAGTGGTGGGGCCAGACGGAGAGGCAGGGCCAGAGCTGGTGCATCAGCGCCACTGTCAACTAGTGAAGCTCCCGTGGTGAGGGCTCTTGCGGCGAGGGCTAGATCTTCAGAAGTGTGGAGGTTCTTTAAGGAAACACCGGATGACCGACGGACTGTGGTGTGCAACATTTGCCAAACCAGGCTCAGCAGGGGTTCCACCACTACTAGCTTAACTACCACCAGTATGCGCAGGCATATGAATGCTAAGCACCCCACTCAGTGGCAACAAGCCCGTTCACCTCCGGCCGTGCACACCACTGCTCCTTCCCCTGTGTCAGCTGCTAGTCAGCCCCCTGCCCAGGACCCTGGCACAAAAACCCCATCGTCGCCTCCACGATCCTCCACAGCATCCACCAGCGTTCAGCTCTCCATACCCCAGACGCTGGAGCGGAAACGCAAATATAGTGCAACCCACCCGCACGCCCAAGCCCTTAATGTGCACATCTCCAGATTGCTTAGCCTGGAGATGCTGCCCTATAGGCTAGTAGAGACCGAGGCCTTTCGCAACCTCATGGCGGCGGCCGCCCCTCGGTATTCGGTCCCCAGCCGCCACTACTTTTCCCGATGTGCCGTCCCAGCCCTGCACCAGCACGTGTCAGACAACATCATCCGTGCCCTGACCAACGCCGTTTCTGACAAGGTCCACCTGACCACGGACACGTGGACGAGTGCTGCCGGGCAGGGCCACTATATATCGCTGACGGCACATTGGGTTAACTTGGTGGAGGCTGGGACCGAGTCTGACCCTGGGGCTGCTCATATACTGCCGACGCCGAGGATTGCGGGGCCTACCTCGGTCCAGGTGTTTCAGGCCTACTATGCCTCCCCCTCCTCCACCTCCTCCTCCGAACTACCATCCGTGGGCACGGCGCCATCAGTCGGTAGCTCTAGGCACAGCAGCAGTGCCGTCGCTAAGCGACAGCAGGCGGTGCTCAAACTGCTGAGCCTAGGCGACAAAAGGCACACCGCCCAAGAGCTATTACAGGGCATCACGGCGCAGACTGATCTGTGGCTGGCACCGCTGAACCTCAAGCCGGGAATGGTTGTGTGTGACAACGGCCGTAACCTGGTGGCGGCTCTGCAACTCGGCAGACTGACACATGTGCCATGCCTGGCCCATGTGTTAAATCTGATAGTTCAGCGTTTCCTCAAGACATACCCCAATCTGTCAGATTTGCTCACGAAGGTGCGCCGCATCTGTGCGCATTTCAGGAAGTCCAGCACAGATGCTGCCACTCTCAGGGCAGCGCAGCGCCGCCTCCAACTGCCCGCTCACCGACTGTTGTGCGACGTGCCCACGAGGTGGAATTCAACACTGACCATGTTATCCAGAGTTTACCAGCAGCGCCGAGCGATTGTAGACTGCCAGATGTCAACTTCCACCAGAACTGGTAGTCAGGTCAGTCAGCTTCCTCAAGTCTACAATGAGGAGTGGACGTGGATGTCTGATATCTGTCAGGTGCTGAGTAACTTTGAGGAGTCAACACAGATGGTCAGTGGCGATGCCGCCATCATCAGCCTCACCATCCCGCTGCTTGGCCTGTTGAAAAACTCTCTGATCAGCATGAAGTCGGAAGCTTTGCGCTCGTCACAAGAGACGGGGGAAGAAGATTCCCTTGTTGATAGCCAAAGCACCCTCAGGTCTGTTTCTCAGCGCATATCGGAGGAGGTGGAGGTGGAGGAGGATGAGGAGGAAGAGGAGGAGAATGTTGGCGAGACACAAGAGGGGACCATTGTTGAGTCCTTCACTGTTCAGCGTGTATGGGCAGAAGAAGAGGAGTTGGAGGAGTTGGAGGAGGAGGAAATGGACAGTCAGGCCAGTGAGGGGAGTGAATTCTTACGCGTTGGTACTCTGGCGCATATGGCAGATTTCATGCTAGGCTGCCTATCCCGTGACCCTCGCGTTCAAAGAATTTATTCCAGCACCGATTACTGGGTGTTCACTCTCCTGGACCCACGGTACAAGCAAAATCTTTCCACTCTCATCCCTGCAGAGGAAAGGAGTGTGAGAATGCATGAATACCAGCAGGCCCTGGTGCACAAGCTGAAACAGTATTTCCCTTCTGACAGCGCTAGCGGCAGAGTGCGTAGTTCTGCGGGACAAGTAGCGAGGGAGAGTAGGCGAGCAGGCAGCTTGTCCAGCACTGGCAAGGGTACGCTTTACAAGGCTTTTGCCAGCTTTATGTCACCCCAGCAAGACACTGTCACCTGTCCCCAGTCTCGGCAGAGTAGGGCTGATCTTTACAGAAAGATGGTGAGGGAGTACGTAGCTGACCATACCATCGTCCTAAATGATCACACAGCTCCCTACAACTACTGGGTTTCAAAGCTGGACATGTGGCACGAACTGGCGCTGTACGCCTTGGAGGTTCTTGCCTGCCCTGCCGCTAGCGTCTTGTCCGAGCGGGTTTTCAGTGCAGCTGGTGGCATCATCACCGATAAGCGTACACGCCTGTCGACTGACAGCGCTGACAGGCTGACGCTTATTAACCCCTCCATTCTTCTGTTAATGCTCCCATTTCAGTAGTCTACATGCCACACTCGACCCATTTGCAGCCAAACTAGGGAGAAAAATAGATATTATTTTTTTTTCTTTCAGGCCTGAAGGTTGACAGGCTATAGCTAGTGTTTAGGAGTGGGCCGAAACACCTCATGCTGGCCCATACCTCTCCATGCCCAATTGTCATGGAGGTGCAATTAAGGGGAAAATAATTGCATTTCCTGGCAGTTCACTAGTTAACATGATTATTTCAGGGCCTGATAAATTTCCCCCACACTTGTGCACATACTTTTGGTAGGAGAATAAAAAAGCTGAGGATAGACACTGTGGGGCAGATTTATTAAGCTGTCTGAAAGTCAGAATATTTCTAATTGCCCAAGGCAACCAATCACAGCTCCCCTTTAAAATATTCATGAGTACTGGTAAAATGAATGCTGAGCTGTCATTGGTTGCCAAGAGCAACTAGAAATATTCTGACTTTCAGACAGCTTGATAAATCTGCCCCAATGTACAAAACTAGTGTTTGTCCCCCAGCCAAAGGGGATGTAATAAGGGAATTGGGGGAGGGGTTTTAAAAAAATAGTTGCCTAGTACCTAATTTATAATGAGGTTTAAATTTGGGGTTCTGCCTCTCCAGGACAGGGAATTTCAAGATTGATGTACAAAAATCTGGTCCTCCATTTTGTCACAATAGATTCATTAGGCCTTATCATAATGAATGCTCATTGTGGAATAATAAATGCAGTACTGTAAAATGCAATATATTCATCATATTCACACAGTCAGTATATACATAATATTGATTACATAATTGTTTCTACTCATCATTATTATTTAATTAATAAATCATTACATTCTTCCAGAAGCAAACACAATCTCAAAATGAAAGAACCACAGAGGTAAACTGTACAACCCACAATTTATGATGTTAGCAGCCATCAGGGATAAGTGATAAGCTTATATTATAAAGCCCTTGCAATAAATCCCAAGCACAGAACATTATTTTATCATTTGAGCTTTGTGAAATGATATTTGCATATTTTATATTTTATAAACAACAGAAGAATTACATTTCCAAACAAGATACTTCTGTGGGGATATGACTGTGCATGCATGCAGCATATTTCGATTTGTTTCCATCCATTATGCTTTGTTATTACTTGGTTCTTAGATGACATTGTAATATTCACATTTTCAGAGGCTATGCTCACTACAAAGAAATAAAGATGAACATATTTGTAATAGTTAATACAATAAATTAAAATGTTTAACTAGAAACAGGACTGGTGCTAGGGATAGTTGTATGGCGTATTCCAGACACAGCAATACTTCTCTGACTCTATACCAGGAAACTGGAGTGCTTATCTGTGATGCTTTTAATGTAATTCAGATAAGTGGACATTATTTTAAGAACATGGATGTACCAAATCTGTAATAGACTTACACTAACAGCTGTAGCCTCACTATGATCCAATGCTTTACACTGCTTGTGGTCTGCTATCCACTTTGAGCAGAATTAGTTTGCCCAACTATGTAGTCCTGCCTTGGCTAAGATTGTCACTGTCACAGGTGCCCCTGCAACCCATATCCTGGGTCACAGGCTCACCCGTGTTCCTCCATGTGCCCCAGCCTCTCACTCACGTGTCCCGGCTCCAGCAGTGATCTCCACAATGTCCGCGCTGAGTGCGCTCCCATGTCCTAGAGCATGTGTGCGCTCTGTAAAGTTTAAAGGGCCATCACACTGCTAATTGGTGCTGGCCAGCTGTTTGCCATAATAAATTCCAACCCCTTCCTATGTCCCCTGCCGGATCTCTGTGCCTCACAGCCTAAAAAAAAGCTCCCCAGCGATATTCCTGTGTCTCATGCGTTCCTGCTCCCATGTGTTCCCGAGTTCCCATGTCCTGCATTCTGTGTGCCTGTGTTCCCGTTCCCATCTGCCTGGACCTTCCTTCACCTGGACCTCCGGTTGTTGATCCCGGATTGGACTTGACGTTGCATCTCTGCCGCCTGCCCTGACCCTTTGCCTGGCCCTGACCTCGAGACTGTCTCCTGCTAAGGTACATCGACCTCAGCTGCCAATGCGTGCTAGTCGCACCTGTGGAACGACCTGGTGGTACCCTGCCGCAGCGAGTCCATCCCGCTTTGGGTTCCGGTGAAGACCAGGTGCCACTTACATTCCGGTCCCAGGTGTCAGCTAGTACAACTTCCTGTGGTGGTCCAGGGGATCAACGCATCTCAAATCCTGACAGTCATTCCCTGTGACATCATTGGAACGATGATCCATCGCCATGACAGCCTCAGTCTTGCACACTTCTGACACAGATCTTGTGCAAAAATGCCATATACATTATGCGGCAGGATATAATAGGATTGATCAAACCCCCGCTAGGTGTTGTAAAAAATTGTAAAAAGAAAACTGAAAAACCTTAATAAATTCATAAACCTAAAAGTTAAAATCATCCCCATTTCCCTAGTATGGTATCAAAAAATATACAATAAAAATAAAAATCAGTTAAAAAAATAAAACCAATCTTCCTGGCAGTGAACCCCAAAAACGAAACATAACTCCAAAGAAGGAAAGCAGCACTCCAGAGTAAATTGGAAATATTTATTCCACCAGTGGTGAATACTACACTTCGGCTAGCTCTATGTAGTCATTCTCAAGCACAGTATAAAGTGATACCGGGCGGGTTTATATTCCCCGCAGGACGTGACATCATGAATACATAAACAGATTATAACAATATTCAAAAAATATAAATAACATAGCAATGTGCATTATTCTTACATCACACAATCATGACTTGGTGTCAAGTGTTAGAAACAGTGTAGCCGACCGATAGTCTCCCCGTGCGCCGTCTCGCCACAATTTGTAAATATCATCAGGGCGCATGTCCCCGACCAGTTGCTGAGCAACATGATGCTCCACAGCAGATACATTCACAATAAGAAAAATGCTCAGTGCCAGGGTACAACTTATAACACCAACAGCAAGAGAAAGTGTGTCTTTACCATGGTAGAGAAAAAGATCCTGAGGTGATTAACCGAGGCAGTGTGATCGCATTGCGGGGTTGCAATCAGCTCCGCTGCGAACCACCATGTCACACGGCACCATCGAACTCTCAGAGATCTATCCCGCTCTCGCGAGAACTACCTGGTGGGACGTACAGTGGACTCCCTTCCACTCAGTCAACTTATTAGGGTTTGAAGAATTGTGGATGACCCTAGCCGGGTTAATACTAGACTTAATGAAATGTTGGACAAATTTTGAGCCAGGGGGTACCCCACTTAATTGATCAATAGACATAAACTAAAGGTAAAGGGACTTGACAAACCATCTTTGCTGTCACTGAAAATGAGGGACACTAAGGCACCAGACAGAATACCTTTTGTGTCCACTTTTGGCCCTCATAGCCAGTTTGCGTCAAACTTGATCCACAAACATTATCATCGTTATCATAGTGACATCAAAGAATTCCAGGCAACCGCACTCTTCTCATACAGAAGACAAAAAAAACTTAAGGGATAATCTGGTTAAGGGTGAATTTGGCCCTATTAAGAAAAAGGACAACATGGCGTCCAGTCTTAAGCCAGGTTCCTACCCTTGCATGAACTGCGAGAATTGTAGTTACATGAGTAAGGGAGACTCATTTACTTACCCACTCACTGGCAAGAAGTACCAGATTCGACATCATTTAACATGTAGGTCAGACCATGTGATTTATGCTTTGTTTTGGCCCTGTCCTAAAATTTATGTGGGGGAGACCACGACTGAGTGCAGACTAAGATTACATAATCATAGGTTATCCATTAATACGTTGAAATATGACTTACCTGTACCCTGACACTTCATAGACAATGGTCATAGTGTTCATCAACTCAGATTTTGTATTGTAGACTACATACCACCACTAAGGAGAGGTGGTGATCGTCAGAAATGATTGCTAAAACGAGAAATCAAATGGATACACAAGCTTAACTCTCTACAACCGGCCGACCTTAATGTGGATTTTAATGTAAATATTCTGAATTAGTTCTGCCTGATGGTCCCCTCTAGTGATCACACTATAAATGATGTAAGGAAGTAATTTTTTTTCTTATTGACATATGCTTGTATAGTAAAAATTGTTCTTTTCTTCTCTTTTTGATCTAGATCACTATTCACATGATACCTGTTGATGATCGCCCGAAACGCCGACCGTCAGCCACCACCCTCATTTGTGTTTTTTCTTCTCTCATATCCTTGTTTGGACTCCTGTGTTTGTCTAAGGAGTCCAATTTTTTCTAATATCATCAGTACAAATGCCAGTATTTTGCTCAGCATATGACCTGACAGCTTATCTTCAGGGTTCCGTCTAACTACATTATAGTAGGTCGGGCCATACTCGCCTGGAATTACTTTTCTTTATATGACAAACCCTGGAGATGATTCAAATGTTATTGCTCACCTTTTTATATCATACCCATATTAGTGACTTTTACAGATTTTTCTGTATTTATCCGCTTATGGGCTACATGTGCGCTTGCACACTTCAACGATGATTGCAGTCCCACCATGTAGTTCTCGTGAGAGCGGGGTAGATCTCTGAGAGTTCGACGGTGCCGTGTGACATGATGGTTCGCAGCGGAGCTGGTTGTAGCCCCACAATGCAATCGCCGTCTCGGCTAGTCACCTCAGGATCTTTTTCTCTACCAAGGTAAGGACATGTTTTCTCTTGCTGTTGGTGCTATTAGTCGTACCCTGGCACTGAGCATTTTTCTTATTGTGAATGTATCTGCTATGGCGCGTCATGTTGCTTAGCAACTGGTCGGGGACATGCGTTCTGATGATATTTACAAACTGTGGCGAGACGGTCGGATACACTGTTTCTAACACTTGACACTAAGTCATGATTGTGTGATGTAAGAATAATGCACATTGCTATGTTGTTTATATTTCTGTATATCTGTTTATGTATTCATGATGTCACGACCTGCGGGGGATATACACCCCCCCCTGTACCACTTTACACTGTGCTTGAGAATGGCTACATAGAGCTAGCCGAAGTGTAGTATTCACCACTGGTGGCATAAATATTTCCAATTTACTCTGGAGTTCTGCTTCCCTTCTTTGGAGTTTGCATTTGGAAGATTCAGTTCAGTCAGTTCTTCTGAAGCCTGCACCCACGTTGGATTGAATCCAGTTAGTCACAGTGCTGCTCCAACAACCTGTTTAGAAACGGAACATAAAATATAAGATGATTACCCCAATCACAGTACCTGGATCCAAGTGTTTCTGGTTTATCATAATGGATTTTTTAATGGTATCCATTGGGGCACTAATTTTAAGTGCTGTATATTTAGGGTTTTTGAGACTGGTAACTATAATGAACTTACCTTCTTTAGTAAAGAAAATTATCAGTATTACTTTCATGTGGTAGTTTTCATCACAACTAGAGATGAGCGAACATACTCGTCCGAGCTTGATGCTCGTTCGAGCATTAGCGTACTCGAAACTGCTCGTTGCTCGGACGAATACTTCGCCCGCTCGAGAAAATGGCAGCTCCCGCCGATTTGCTTTTTGGCGGCCAGAAACAGAGCCAATCACAAGCCAGGAGACTCTGCACTCCACCCAGCATGACGTGGTACCCTTACACGTCGATAGCAGTGGTTGGCTGGCCAGATCAGGTGACCCTGGGATAGACTAGCCGCTGCCCGCGCTGCTCGGATCATTCTGTGTCTGGATGCCGCTAGGGAGAGAGCTGCTGCTGGTCAGGGAAAGCGTTAGGGTGTTCTATTAGCTTACTGTTAGGCAGGAGTGATTCTCAAAGAACCCAACAGCCCTTCTTAGGGCTACAATAACGTTCTACTTTTTTTATTTTAATTTGCATCTTTTACCATTTTGTGAGGAATTAGCAGGGGGACTTGCTACCGTTGTGTTTAGCTCTTAGTGGCACACATATCCATAGCAAAGACCGAAGTGGGAAAATTCAGTAGGGGTTGGATTTCTATTAGGCAATAACTCAGTGTCATCTCATCTGGCATAGTAGTGTGCTTCCTTTGATACTTGGCTAGAAAATAGCCATAGGAGAATACAAACAGCTTCTTGAAGCCTACAGTAGCGTTCTATATATTTGATTTCTGGTTGATCTGCTGGTGGCTGTAGTTTCTGCAGTGCATGTACTTGCCAATTCTGAGCAATTTGTAGTGAGACTTGCGACCGCTGTGTTCTGCGCTTAGTGGCGCACATATCCATAGCAAAGGCCGAAGTGGCAAAATTCAGTAGGGGTTGGATTTCTATTAGGCAATAACTCAGTGTCATCTCATCTGGCATAGTAGTGTGCTTCCTTTGATACTTGGCTAGAAAATAGCCATAGGAGAATACAAACAGCTTCTTGAAGCCTACAGTAGCGTTCTATATATTTGATTTCTGGTTGATCTGCTGGTCCCCTCCATTCTTCTGTTAATGCTCCCATTTCAGTAGTCTACATGCCCCACTCAACCCATTTGCAGCCAAACTAGGGAGAAAAATAGATATTATTTTTTTTTTCTTTCAGGCCTGAAGGTTGACAGGCTATAGCTAGTGTGTAGGAGTGGGCCAGCATGAGGTGTTTCGGCCCCAGAAGTGCCCCTTCCATACCGCTCCATGCTCAATTGTCATGGAGGTGCAATTAAGGGGAAAAAAATGCATTTCCTGGCAGTTCACTAGTTAACATGATTATTTCAGGGCCTGATAAATTTCCCCCACACTTGTGCACATACTTTTGGTAGGAGAATAAAAAAGCTGAGGATAGACACTGTGGGGCAGATTTATTAAGCTGTCTGAAAGTCAGAATATTTCTAATTGCCCATGGCAACCAATCAAAGCTCCCCTTTAAACTATTCATGAGCACTGGTAAAATGAACGCTGAACTGTGATTGGTTGCCATGGGCAAATAGAAATATTCTGACTTTCAGTGAGCTTGAAAAATCTGCCCCAATGTACTAAACTAGTGTTTGTCCCCGGCCAAAGGGGATGTAATAAGGGAATTGGGGGAGGGGTTTAAAAAAATAGTTGCACAGACTGCTAAAGTATCCTATTTCCTAATTTATAATGAGGTTTAAATTTGGGGTTCTGCCTCTCAAGGACAGGGAATTTCAAGATTGATGTACAAAAATCTGGTCCTCCATTTTGTCACAATAGATTCATTATGCCTTATCATAATGAATGCAGTACTGTAACATGCAATATATTCATCATATTCACACAGTCAGTATATACATAATATTGATTACATACTTGTTTCTACTCATCGTTATTATTTAATTAATAAATCATTACATTCTTCCAGAAGCAAACACAATCTCAAAATGAAAGAACCACAGAGGTAAACTGGACAACCCACAATTTATGATGTTAGCAGCCATCAGAGATAAGTGATAAGCTTATATTATAAACCCCTTGCAATAAATCCCAAGCATAGAACATTATTTTATCATTTGAGCTTTGTGAAATTATATTTGCATATTTTATATTTTATAAACAACAGAAGAATTACATTTCCAAACAAGACGCTTCTGCAGGGATATGACTATGCATGCATGCAGCATATTTAGATTTGTTTCCATCCATTATGCTTTGTTATTACTTGGTTCTTAGATGACATCGTAATATTCACATTTTCAGAGGCTATGCTCACTACAAAGAAATAAAGATAAACATATTTGTAATAGTTAATACAATAACTTAAAATGTTTAACTAGAAGCAGGACTGGTGCTAGGGATAGTTGTATGGCATATTCCAGACACAGCAATACTTCTCTGGCTCTATACCAGGAAATTGGAGTGCTTATCTGTGATGCTTTTAATGTTATTCAGATAAGTGGACATTATTTTAAGAGCATGGATGTAGTGTGGTCCAGAATGAAATTAAAAAAATGCCAAATCTGTAATAGACTTACACTAACAGCTGTAGCCTCACTATGGTCCAATGCTTTACACTGCTTGTGGTCTGCTATCCACTTTGAGCAGAATTAGTTTGCCCAACTATGTAGTCCTGGCTTGGCTAAGATTGTCACTGTCACGGGTGCCCCTGCAACCCATATCCTGGGTCACAGGCTCACCCGTGTGCCTCCATGTGCCCCGGCCTCTCACTCACGTGTCCCGGCTCCAGCGGTGATCTCCACGATGTCCGCGCTGCGTGCGTTCCCATGTCCTAGGGCATGTGTGCGCTCTGTAAAGTTTAAAGGGCCATCACACTGCTAATTGGTGCTGGCCAGCTGTTTGCCATAATAAATTCCAACCCCTTCCTATGTCACCTGCCAGATCTCTGTGCCTCACAGCCTAAAAAAAAGCTCCCCAGCGATATTCCTATGTCTCCTCCATTCCTGTGTCTCATGCGTTCCTGCTCCCATTTGTTCCTGAGTTCCCATGTCCTGCATTCCTGTGTGCCTGTGTTCCCGTTCTCATCTGCCTGGACCTCCCTTCACCTGGACCTCCCGTTGCTGATCCCGGATTGGACTTGACGTTGCATCTCTGCCGCCTGCCCTGACCCTTTGCCTGGACCTGACCTCGAGACTGTCTTCTGCTAAGGTACATCGACCTCCCGCTTTGGGTTCCGGTGAAGACCAGGTGCCACTTACACTCCGGTCTCAGGTGTCAGCTAGTACCACTTCCCGTGGTGGTCAAGTGGATCCACGCATCCCAAATCCTGACAGTCATTCCCTGTGACATCATTGGAGAATGACGATCCATCGCCATGACAGCCTCAGTCTTGCACATTTCTGACACAGATCTTGTGCAAAAACGCCATATACATTATGCGGCAGGATATGGTAGGATTGATCAAACCCCCACTAGGTGTTGTAAAAAATTGTAAAAAGAAAACTGAAAAACCTTAATAAATTCATAATCCTAAAAGTTAAAATCATCCCCATTTCCCTAGTATGGTATCAAAAAATATACAATAAAAATAAAAATCAGTTAAAAAAAATAAAACCAATCTTCCTGGCAGTGAACCCCAAAAATGAAACATAACTCCAAAGAAGGAAAGCAGCACTCCAGAGTAAATTGGAAATATTTATTTCACCAGTGGTGAATACTACACTTCGGCTAGCTCTATGAAGTCATTCTCAAGCACAATGTAAAGTGGTACAGGGTGGGTTTATATCCCCCGCAGGTCGTGACATCATGAATACATAAACAGATTATAACAATATTCACCACTGGTGGAATAAATATTTCCAATTTACTCTGGAGTGCTGCTTCCCTTCTTTGGAGTTTGCATTTGGAAGATCTTTGAGTCAGTTCTTTTGAAGCCTGCACCCACGTTGGATTGAATCCAGTTAGTCACAGTGCTGCTCCAACAACCTGTTTAGAAACAGAACATAAAATATGAGATGATTATCCCAGTCACAGTACCTGGATCCAAGTGTTTCTGGTTTATCATGATGGATTTTTTAATGGTATCCATTGGGGCTCTAATTTTAAGTGCTGTATATTTAGGGTTTTTGAGACTGGTAACTATAATGAACTTACCTTCTTTAGTAAAGAAAATTCTCAGTATTACTTTTATGTGGTAGTTTTCATCACAACCAATTTCATTAAAAGATTTGATGGCTTTTATGACTGCACTTCAGAATACCGTTCCAGAACGTTTGACCATCATGTTTTCACGGAATGATGAATTGCAGTTTCTCTTTGATTGGTTGAATTTTTTTTCATAATGGGGATGAGATCCGCAGTGACAAACACTGTTTGGAAGTGTGTAGCAATCCATCCTCTTCAGAACACAAATGATCTTAAATACATTATGAATCTAAGAAATTCCACAAATTTACTCTTGGCAAGCTGACTGAAAGGATTTCAAGACTGTGAAAACAACTTGTCATCAAAGCAAAATATGGATACTTTTAAGAATTAAAAAAAAATATTCTGGTTTGTAAAGGTACCTTTAAAGTTACATAAACTGGAGAAAAATATTTTTTCTTCATGTACTCACACTGATAGCTGATGGATAAGAAAAGCCTGATAAAGCTTTCATTTACTTAAAGGAAACCTACCATGAGGAGTCTACTATCAGAAGTAGATCTAATGGTAGAATCCTCCTGCCTACCTCTGCTACGCTAGGTTACAGGATTATTAATTTACATATTAGGGCAGAGGCAGGAAGGATGAAGCTACCACCAGATCATGGTAGGTTTTCTTTTACTCTTTGCAGACAGTCACTATACAGTTATATCTCCTTGCACAGCTGAATCATCCAGTAAAATATTCTCTAGATATAAAGAGTTAGTTAGCTTTCTGTCCTTGTCTATCTGCTGTGTACGTACTTAAGAAAGTTTAAAATAGAAGCAAAATGTGCAGAGAAACTGTTTTTCCTAATGAAGCATTTTGTAACGTTAATATTATCTACCACATTATTCAGTTAAGAAATGTAAATGCTCCTTCTACTATCTTATTGTTGATTGAAGCATCCAACATTTTTCTTTATATAACCTGTGGTACTCACAAAACCTCTAATTAACTGTTCTTTAACTCGTTTTGGACCGGCCGCTGACTTTAGACATCGGCGGGCCAGGTGCCAAGTCTGCAGGGATGTTTTTAGACGTTGCTGCTGTATTCTACTGCTTCCTACTGCTCTCGTCTTTGATACCCAGAGACCCTAGGAAAGTGATGGCGAACCTATGGCACGGGTGCCAGAGGTGACACTCAGAGCTTTTTCTATGGGCACTCAGGTCCTCACCCCAGGACAGAGTTCACCAAACACTTCCAATCTTCCTGCAGTCCCAGGCAAATTAAGTGATGTTGCTTTCTCAATATATTCGACAATTCATTGGCTGTTTGGAACTGTGGGAAAAGTGAGGTTTTGACAGAACCTTTACAGAGAGACCCTGGAGAGAAGCTATAATGATAATCTGAATTTGCCCTCCTTCTTTTAACTGGTGGCCTCTGACCGCCAATACAATTGAAATATGTGAAAGAACAGGTAGCAATAAGTTACTGCTTAAAATTTCACGTGGATTTCGGTTGTAGTTTGGGCACTTGGTCTCTAAAAGGTTAGCCATCACTGCCCTAGGGAGAAGGAAGATGCAGTTTGTTGCTGCTTCTCCCTACTCCGCTCCTCACAGCATCCACAGGCTCCATAGGCTCAGTGATCACTTGACCGCTGGGTCCAAAGGGAATAAACATAGCTGCTGGGTCTAATTAGACCCAGCTTAGCTCTGATCAGAATCCCTAGTCACAGGTGGTCATTTGTAAAACTTGTAAAAGAAAAAGTGTAAAAGACCTCATGGGGGTTATACACACACACAAAAATATTAAATACAGGGACATTTCCCCATGTAATAAAAAAAAAATCACTTCTACACTACTAAAACCACTGCCATAGTCACCCCGTTCACCCGAGACTATACATATTGGGGCAGATTTATCAAGTGTCTGAAAGTCAGAATATATCTAGTTGCCCATGGCAACCAATCACAGCTCCCGTTTAAAATAGTCATGAGCACTGGTAAAATGAAAGCTGAGCTGTGATTGGTTGCCATGGGCAACTAGATATATTCTGACTTTCAGACACTTTATAAATCTGCCCCATTATATATCAAAATATCAAAACAAAACCGGAATTCATTAATAATGTTCATTAATTTTAAAATTTTAAAAAAGTACTACAAATTACAAAAAAGCTCTTTTTCCCCTTTTAACCCGAAATAAAAATAAAAATGAAAAAATGTGTAAACTTTTATTACCTTTTTAACTAGCTCTATGTGTCCCAAAAAAAAGTACCACAAAAAATTTTAATGTGACATGCAAAAAATAAAGTTATGGCCCTTAAACCGGCACATAAGCCACTAGAGCCTTTCCAGGTCGCGTCACTAAGGGGTTAAATACTTCCCTCAAATGGAAACTTATTCACATCCCTAAAATGGTTCACAAAGATTTGTTTTGTCTAATTATGTCTAATCGGGGCACATTTACTAAAGGCTTTGAATAAGTTTTCTGACGGACTTTATATGTTATCTTAAGTGTAAACTGCTTGCACAGGTATTTAAGAAGTGTCTGCACCACAAATGTGTCTCACAACCGTTTTGTGGCGCAGCTGCGCTAGCCACCATGCGACACAAATTAGGGGGTGTTCCAGAGCTACGTCAGACCGTCCGCTAGATTTAACATGTTAAGTCTGTCACATGCCCTATGTTAAAGGTGCACCAGAATAAAGTTGGTGAACTCTGTCGGGCCAGTGCAGGGAAGCGACAGATTCACAATTTCTGGTGCCTGTTTTTAATGAATCTGGCGCACTCAGCATCATACACGGGCAGAGCACTTTTAGTGCAGTTTCCCACATTCTTAGTAAATGTGCTTCTATGTCTTTTCACCTCCAGTGTGTTTCTCATGTCTCCTCTTTAACCTTAGCTCATATCCTATCCTTTATTATTTCTCCACAGCTACCTCATGTGCCTGGTCCGTTATAAAAAAAATTATATAATTTTTTTCCTCCTTTTCTACCTGACTCAATTCTAGATATTCTCATTTTGTTTTCATTCATATTGTCTCTTCAAGCAAACATTCTTTTACAAAGTTCTTTACAGCATTGCAAACATCTAGTTTAGATGCTGTCTTGCCATTTAAAAGAGAGAATTCTATCAGTTGACCCTGCACTATGTCATGGTTATCAATGAAGGGTAACCAATTAACATTGACACACAGAGTTCTGGCCTTTAGCTCCTCTGCTGTTTCCACAATTAACATCCCTTTGGCAGTTTTAATAGAATTTGTTATACCAAATGCCTCCTTATTATCAACCGTAGGTGAAAAATTCTCTTTTAAATCAGTAGTTCATTTTAACAAAAACGAGAAAACAGCTTACACACAGAACTGCAAGTACTGACTTCACCTTAACCTATTTCCCACAAACCTAACGCTTTGTTATTAATATATCCCTTGAACTAAAGGATTATACAGCAAAAAGAAGGAATAAAACTTAACCGGTAGGTCCACCTTTTGCCACAACACCTCACCTCTATTCATAGGTTCGATACAATCACAGAAATACCAAATTTATATACCGTAGTATATAGCCAGCCAGTCCCTTTAGTATATAGCCAGCCAGCACCCTGTAGTATGTAGCCAACCCCCTGTATTATATAGCCTGCCAGCCACCTATAGTATATAGCATGCCAGCCTCTGTAGTATACAGCCTGCCAGCCCCCTGTAGTATGTAGCATGCCAGCCCCCTGTAGTATATAGCCTGCCAGCCCCTGTAGTATATAGCCTGCCAATCCCCCTAGTGTATAGCCAGCCAGCTCCCTGTAGTATATAGCAAGCCAGCCCCCTGTAAAATATAGCCTGCCATCCCTTATAGCAGTGATGGCAAACCTTTTAGAGACCGAGTGGCCAAACAACAACCAAAATCCATTTAAAATAGTGCTGAGAGCAGCATCTCATAAGTTGCCTCGGACTGCAGGAAGATTCAGTGGATTTGGTCCAGTTTTGTGAACTCTGTTATGGGGCGATGGCCTAAGTGCCCACAAAAAGGGCTCTGAGTGCCACCTCTGGCACCCGTGCCATAGGTTTGCCACCACTGCCTTATAGTATATAGCCTGCCAGTCCCATTGTATATAGCCTGCCAGCCCCCTTTAGTATGTAGGCAACCCCCTAGTATATAGCCTACTAGCCCCATGTAGTTTATAGTCTGCCAGCCCCCTAGTATATAGCCAGCCCCCTGTAGTATATAGCCTGCCAGTCCCCTGTAGTATATAGCCAGCCTGTCCCCCTGCATCGAAAAAAAAAATAACACTGTAATCAGCTTTCCGACACCCCTCATAGGTCCTCTTCTGCTTCCAATGCTCCTGTGCCTCTTGGGGCCTTCAGTCCTCTTCAGGTTCTTCCGCTCCTCTTCTGCTTCTCTTCGGGATGTTTTGCTCTTCATCGGGTCTTCACGCTCGTCCAGCACGCAGAATGATGCCAGCCGCTTGCTGATGTCATTGTTTGTGAGCCGCCGGCTTTGCGAGGGGACCAGAGGAGGAGCAGAATGACCTGCAGAGGAGCCAAGGAGGAGTGGAAGAACTCAAAGTGGATCCGAAGGATCTGGGTAGGCACCAGAGCATCGGAAGTAGAAGAGGGCCTATGGTAGATGTCCGAAAGGTGAGTACAGTGTTCATTTTTTATAGACTTGAGTATTTTGTGCTGAAAAACTTGCCTTATACTTGATTATACACGGTAGGTTTTATTATATTTACATTCTGACTCCAACAAAGTTTTAATACTTCAGCGTAGAGATGTGTTAGCTGAAGTTTTCATTGCTACCATTTTTGGGACTGTCTGACCTTTGGATCACTTGTTATTTAAATTTTTGTGTTTTGCTAAATGGCAAAAAAGTGTTGATTCAGACATTTGGAGCACTATATTTCATTACAGGGTTCATTCTGGCAATAATGATTTGTATGTTTTGATAGCAAACATTTTGGGACACGGTGACAGCTAACATTTGTATATTTTTATGCGTTTAAACTTTTTCAATTTTTCACTCATACAACATACTGCAATGTAACTGTTTTGCAGTATATTGTGCAATAATTTGTATAAGAGTCTGTCAGACTGCAATACAGAATTCCTAATGACAACTATTGGAACCTTTTACATGCTCCCAGCTGTGATGGCAACTGATTGGTTTTATCCGATGATGTCAAATGGGCCAAGACGGTGGTGCCCATTTGAAACAATGTTAGGTACTGCAGTCAGGTTTGACCGCAGCACCTAAGAGGTCAACTGCAGCGATCAGTGTCAACACTGACTGTGGTAGTTAACGACAGGTGTCAGTTGTGTACCCACTTGTACATACATATCCACTTTGTATGTGGAGGGCTCAGGCAATGTCAATGTGTATTAGTAATAGAGCTGTGGATGAGAGTAGTGTAGTATTGGAACAAGTTAAAGTAAACACAATCCCCAAGACCTCTTTCCAAAAGGTTTAAAGGTATAATGAGAGGTCTATCAAACTTTTTTTTCCATAGGTTACATTCAACTGACACACCATAAATATCTACGATGTGAGAAACATAAAATATTTAGATATTCATCAGACAATAGTAGAATAACATATATACACAACATTTAGTTCCTCTGTTCTCCTCAAAAATGGCTTCTCTTTTTATAAAATGACTGCACCAATGATCTTTCGCTGTCTGCTTTATAAACAATCCATGTTCATATGAATCTCTCTTTACATATGTATTAAGGTTTCCCTGTTTTAACCCCTTAAGACAAAGGAGGATTGAATGGGTTTGGGTTTCCTTTAACACAAAACTCATTTGTTATACATGTTCACAATTCATTTAAATACATATCTAATTTACATTCAAAAGGACTAGAATGGAAAAGGAGAATGACTAAACAATGACTATGATTGACACGTTCCAGTAAAATATGATCCATTGTTTCACAAACATTTGTCATGATAATTATGTTTTCCATGTTTTTCAAAATCAAAATACACATCAAGTAGTGAATTAATGCAATCTGTCAGTTTAAGTTTTGTCATGTTATATATGTGCAGATTATCCTTCTGGGTAGGTGGCAGATTTTGTTCTTTGTACCTTAGATGTGGAATGATTTGCCGTAAGCATTCTTTAATGTAGAACATGAGAAGGTCCAGGGAGGCTAATCAATAACTTCAAAGTCACAAGACAAAAGGCTAGTGCTATGATTCAATGAAATTTAGCAGTGTTCTTACTTGTACATTACAGATATAAATATGTTTACCTGCCCACCAAAATTCTAAATATAATATATTACGTACTTAAATAGATTTACATAATGTACACTGAATAATAAATATATACCTTCCTTAGCTTATGAGCAAGAAACTGTTCCTGTTGTGATGTATTATCTATTTTAGCTGCTGAGCACTACTGCATTGCAGTACAGACAGTCCCCAGGTTACATACAAAATAGGTTCTGCAGGTTTGTTCGTAAGTCGGATTTGTATGTAAGTCGGAACTGTATATTTTATATTCAAACATTTTTTTTCATTACAAAGATGTAACAAGTAATTTAACAATCAAAAAGGGAAAAAAAAGATTAAAAAGAATGTATAGGCAATATAGAACAGCCTCACGTGTCCAACAGGATGAGCAGTAAGCTCCTCAGAGCAATATGGTATCAAAGTCTGGCTTGTCGGTGCACAACAGTAAAGACAACATTTCAGAAGAACACATAGGGCATTATTTACTAAGGGTCCCACAGATCGCACTTTCATTGTATTTTAGAAATTTTAAGGACAGGTATTTAACTGGGGATTGTGTCGCACACAAATGGATTGTGGCGCAATTGCGCTAGCTTTCATGTGACAGAAATCGGGGGGAGGGCAGTTGAACAATCCAACTGATTCAGACTGAGCACGGGATTTATGATAACAATTGTGTCGCAACCAATGCACTTACATACACTGGGAAGAAGATCATGAACTCCGACAGACCTGAGCGGGGAAGCAACAGATGCACCAAATTGGGCACACAATCATTGTGAATCGCACCGGAGTGCATGATCGTCGGACACTCCGAACTCTGGGTAAGTAAATGTGCCCCATAGGGTCAACGTGCAGAAGAAGAGAGTGCGTGAATAGAAATGCTTTATCCCAGTTTCTGGGGGATAGGGATATTTTCAAGTCTCAGGTCCATTTGTCAAGAAAGGGTGGAGGGGCCCTGTCAGACTCCATCAAAAGAAGACCATATATTTTTTAGATGCAATGTTCCAGAGGGGATGCTAAGTGGAACAGAGCATCAAAGGGGTCCATTAGCCTTATCTCTTGCCAGTGGGTAATAGTGGAGAGCAAGAACTTTCCCCAGGAATACAGCCGACTGCCAGGGGACCTGTAAGACGATTTGACCTCTTATTTGGTAAGAGGTCGGATTCATTAAAACTATGTTTGCACACACAAATTGTAATAAAAATTGAATAAATTTAAAGGGGCTAGGGACAGGATTAGGGGGAACATATTTGTGGGGGTATTTTTCAGGGTTGACAGGTCATCTTAACTGAATGTTCTGGGGATTTGGTTTGGGAAGGAAGGCGCATCCCTGAAGAACTGGCAAGAGTCTCCATGTGGGGCCTCAGACAGCTCTCTTTGGAGGGAAAAACTCTTGTCCTGCATAATGAGGTGCTGCTCGTACAGCCACCCATGGCCTCCATCTGCAAGGCTGTTACAAGGACCGTTTTCCATTTTGTTTGGGGCTCAAAGATGGACAGGGTCAAGCAAACAGTCATGTTCAAGGAGCCAGGCAAGGGGGGAAAAGGTATCCCGGACATCTCCAATTTGCTCTGGATTTCTTTTGTTTGTGACTGTGTGTGCAGGACCCTGAGGAACTCTGCAAGATCTGCAGCAAAGTCCATGTCTTGCTTTTTCCTCCTGTCCCTCTGGAGGAAGCTTGGCTGGGACAAGTGGGACAGCTCCTTCCCTTACAACTGGGACTCGCCCCGGTACTACGGCCAGGCCGTCCCCTTTGTGAGGGATCACCAACTGAAGGGACTCAAGCCCATTCTGTGCAAACCAAAGATCATGCACAAGCTCATCCGAGCCAAAGATTTGTTGGAATTTGTTCCAGAAGTCACCCTGGACATGGCCAGGACTGTTTGGGCCAATGTATCTTGGGGCAGACTGCTTAACAGGCACAAGGACATATCGTGGATGACCGTTCAAGGGGGGCTGCCACTCCGGGACTTCATGTGTGCCGAAGGCTGAGTAACACTCCCTACTGCCCCAGGTAGGAGGAGAACCCTCTGCATCTGTTCTGGGAGTGCCCCTTTGCTCAGAGCCTGTTGGACACCCCATAACATAATTTCCAAGACTCTGTGCCCAGGAGCTCCATGACATACCACACAGCACTTAATGGGCTGTTACAGGGCACTCATGCCATTGAGGACATCTAAGATGCCGAGCCTTATAAATTGCTATAAGGACGCAATCTGGCATGCTAGGAGACTCCTCACTTGGCACAAAACGGCCATGACCACATTAGATTGCAATTTGTTATGTGGAAAACAAGCTGTCACGCAGCTCTTTACGTGTAAAAATAAAAAAGTTATAGATTTTTGAAGGTGGGGAGTGAAAAATGGATATGAAAAAACAGGAAAAGGCCCGGTCCTTAACCGGTTAAACATGACTAAAAACAATTAACAATAATTAGTATGTTTTTTAGCTATAATTAATTCAGAAAAGATGCCTTATTAAGGAGAAGGCAATAAATCTTAGTTGGGCCTACTGGTAGATGTGCCAGAGCTTTCATTGTACACGGCTAACTTTGAAGTCTTCTAGGTCATTTCAAACAAAAGACTACAGAAGCTTTAGCAATGTGTAATTTCTATCATAGCCATTAGCTATAGAAATCTTCTTAATAATTTCCTCTTTAATGGAACACAGTTATATCCTTGTCCTATGAATACATGATATTTCCTCATGGATACAACACAACCTCTAGAGATTTACATTACTTAATAATGAATTGTCTATTATTTGGCTAGAGGTCACGCAAGTCAGCAAAATGTAAAAGTGCTCCTAGGTCCAATTCAAGGTGTCGGGTTTCAGACCCTACTTGAAAATGACTTCAGGCTCTAGAGTAGAAAACAGATGGGACAGATTGCCATCACAGCATGGTTCTACAGAAACACTGCCTGAAGAAATTTCAGCCTGGTATGGGATAGTCTTCATTACAATACCAACTGCTGACTTTGCTTTGGATAAAATAGAACACAACTAAACAAATGCAGAATAGAAAACTTCAAGAAATATACTTTGCATGAGGATTCTAAGACCGTAATATAGAACAATACTATGCAAACTCATTTACAATTTATGTGGATGCGATTACCTGTGATTGTAGAAGGGTGATGTTCTCTAAGGTGCATGTCAGACTTGATTTCACTAACATAGAAATACATTAGTAAATACACTATATTCACTACATAAGAAAATACAATCTAACACATGGTTTATTATATAATTTTTCCAAATTAAAAAAAAACAACTGTTAATTTGCAATTATAATAATAAGCATTAGACAATTATACAGTATTGGTATTGCTTATTGGTATTAACTTAATCTAGAAGACCTATGATATCCTTGATTTATTTAAACAGACTGATGTTTTGTGTGCCATAGGCAGAATAACTATTGCTGTAACTAACAGCATGTTCTCAGATGCTCAAACTCAACAACACAACACAATGATCAGCTACAATCTTCAAAAGAAACTAGTAGCAAGTCTTCCCTTTACTTATCATGGAATGTTTATGCAGGGAAAACACAGCAAAAAATTCATGGTGCCCATAAAAATGAATGATCATGATCAATGAGCAAATTTGATTATTCACAATTCATTGCATGTATGACCATTGGTAATAACAAAGGCATTACTACACACATGATTATTGGTCCAAACAGGGAGGTTGTGGAAGCAATATCCAACCTTCTGTAGCACTTTTCAGCATGGTCTTGAAAAAGCCTCAGAAAAAGCCTCAGACTGTGCCAGAAAGGGCTTGGATAGGAATATTACAAACTTCCTTTCTTTACATGGAGACCCAAAAATTATAAATGAAAGAATATGCTCAAATTTTTCAAATTTCTCTTGCCATGTCTATAATCTCCGGACATTGAGGCTTATTTACTAAGGGTCCGCGGATCGTATTTCTGTCAGACTTCCCAGTGTTTTCGGGGATTGCACAACTGGGACAGGTATTTAGAAGGGGATTGTATTGCACACAATCAGATTTTGGCACAATTGTGCCAGCTTTCATGCAACACAGAAATCGGGTGACGGGCCGTCGGACTATCCAACGGATTCGGATTGAGCACGGGATTTAACTTTAAAATTGCATTGCAAGACAATACAGCGGGAAGAAGAAGGTGACCTGAGCGGGGAAGCGACAGATGCAGGATATGGGGGGCACAATCTTAGTGAATAGCGCCAGAGTGCATTATCGTCGGGAACAGTGCACTTCAGGTGAACTCCTCGGACACGTAAGTAAATGTGCCCCATTAACTTGGAGAGAAAAATGGGGAGATTTTGGTGCTCCACTGAGGCATCACGAGGTCATGAAAGTCCTATCAGAGCTCCCGATTTCTTTTTCATCCTGGCCTGGCTCCTTGCCATAGTTGTTGCAGAAATTCTGCAAAGACTGGGAAGTTCTAAAAAGCAACCACCCTCCTGGAACCCTGACTTGGCCTTGGCGGGGATGCTTCCTGACACTCTGCTCCATGCGAACTGAAGTTCTGATTGACCACTGGGTGGACCTGGTCTGAGACAGGGCTCCAGGAGTGCAGCTACTTTTTGAGTGCCTTTGGTATTCACTTGAATTATACCGTGAATTTCCAGGCCATGCCATTAAGGGATTTTACAACCTATCCATCTCAAGACTTTATTATTACAAACCGTAACGGCATTTTGGCTTTTGATCATCTCTAGCAATGACATTCTGAAAAGGACAGGATAAGGCATTGGACCCTGCCACAAAAGGAAAGTGATTCCAGGGCTCCACGATGGGACAAAGATGATGTGGAAGCCTTAGGCCCCTTCCACACTTGCGTTGCAGATCATGTCAGAGTTTGATCAGGGTGCGATCAGGGTTTTGCATCAGTTTGCATCAGGGAGTGCAATCAGTTTTCAGTCAGAGTTTGCTAAGTGTCTCAGTTTTTCACACGCGTTTTTCACGCGCAGATAATGCATGTGAAATGGACTCAGGGCTGAGCTCTATCTTTTCTATGGCAATCGATGCATGAAAAACGCATTGCACTTGCAAGTGTCTCAGAGTGCAATGCGTTTTTGATGCATCTCCATAGACTTGTATGGTGCATTTTTCACGCGCATGACTTGCAAAAGTAGAGCATGCCGAGATTTAAACGTGCGTTAAAAAAAACGCGTGTGTGTGTGCGTGAAAAAAAATGCAAGTCTGAAAAGACCCATTGATTACAATGGGTCAGAGTGCAATGCAAGTTCTGCATGTCAAAAGCACGCGCAGAAAACGTGAAAAACACGTGTGAAAGGGGCCTTATTAGACCACCTGCAACCCTACCTGGCATGGCCTAGTGCCTCCTCCAAGTCACAACAAATTTTCTCACCAGATTATGAGGCTCTCAAATTCTAGCTGCTTTACTCAAAATACAAAAGTATAGCACACACATTTTGGTACTTTTTCACACCTGCACCAATGAAACTACAATAGTATTTATGCAGTATGACAAAAACTTACAGATGAGAACTACAGGTCTTTACTTAAAAAACAAGTTCTCACAAAGGTTTTCATTATGCAAATGTAGAACATAAAAAAAATCCTACACATTTGGTATGACTATATTTGTATTGACCAAGTGAAAAAGGGTTTTATGTACTTATGTTACATGATACATTACAGCAAAGCTTTATTAGTAAAAACATTAATGCATAATGCAATATTATTGCATAAATCAATAGTGCGGACCTGCAGAAAGAATTTCACTTCATAAACGAATAAATGTTCCACACACTGTCATTGCAATATAACGTTTTTTCTTTATCCAAAATTTGCAAAGCATCACAAGCATTTTTTAATCAAATATAATCACCCATGTACAATAGTCCATCTAGTCCAGCGTAAATGAGATCGCCATGTGTTACTCCACAAGGGAGGATGGCATCAAGCGTGTCATGCCGTCATGCACATACGTGATTATAATTAATGAAAATGCTTGTCATGTTTTGCAAATTTTGGATAAATAAAGTCTGTTATATAGCAATTCCAGCGTGTTGAGCTTTTATTCTTTTATGAAATGTAATTCAGGGTGTAGAGACTCAAAGAAATGCTCAGGGGTTTTCCAATCATCATACTTATTATTGGTGCACCTTTCAGGCTCCAGGGGAAGTGGACCCACTGGACCACTGCGGACGATGATGTACGCTAATACCTGGGACCGGAGTCTAAGAAGCACCCAGTTTTCACTAGAGCCTGCCAGAAAGCGTGTTGGACTTGTTGCGGCATGGTACCACCAGATTGTTCAACTTTGCGACTTTGTCTGCGGTGGCATCCAAGGCGAGGTACAGAAACGGAAGGCAGTTTCATGGTCAGGGACAAGCAGGAGGTCAGGACAGGTGGCATGGGATCAATGTCAGATGCTAAGCAGAAGGTCAGGGCTGGCAGCGGAGGAGCAGGTCCGGGTCACAATGGAGAATCAATACACGAGCACAGGGAAACAAAGACATAGCACAAAGATCCAGCAGGGAATGCTGGGAGAGGCCGGCTTTTAACAAATTCCTGGAAATGGCCTGCACCAATCAGCAGTGCGCTGGCCCTTTAAATCATTGCGAGCTGGCGCACACGCCCTAGGAGTCAGGGTCGCGCACAGCCGTGAGAGCCAGAACAGGAATGGGGACAGATGAGTGGCTCGGCCACTGCGCCGGCGGGCACATGGGGCACAGGTGAGCAATATGGGTCACAAGAGCACCCCAGACCAAGGACCTGCAAAAAGAAAATGTTGATAAATACTGTATCAAAGAAATATGTACCTAGGTCCTTCTTTTTCCTCTGCCTTTCCTCATTTATAAGGAACCTGTCATAAGGCTTTTGCAATGACAGGCTCCTATAGCTATTTAGGTACTGATTCCCTTGCTTATTTGTTAAATTAAACAATAGAGCTTTTCATATAAAAAGCAAGTGGAAAAGCTCCCTGCCTACTTGCCATGGGGGAATAGTTTTTTAATTTCATTCTTTTCTTTCGACTTTTGTCGTTTTTGCAACTTTTCACTGTGACTTGCAAGTACGTCTTTGTCTGCACCTTGTGCAGTGAGCCTTGTGTAACTTTATTTTCACATATGTAACATTTTTTTTTGCTTATTTTTGAGACTTTTTCGGCACAAATCTTTCAAATCTAAATCGCTATTTTAACATGGGTATTAACAGCTTGGTAACAGTTGCAAATCAGGCAAATCTTCTCTTGTCAGCTGTTGTGATGCGTTTGAACACAAACACTACCTGTGACTATACCCTCATGTGCCCTCATCTCCCTAGGGTGAGACTAGAGTGCTTAAAAATGCAGGACACAGTTTCAAGTCCAAAATTTATAGTAGTGTCCACTCCTTTACATAACCCTCTCACACGGCTTGTGACCATGTGGTTTTGAGATATTTGCAACAAAGGGTCTAAAGAAAAAAGTAAAAACTTGCACCTGCCAGGACAGAAAAAAACAAAACATGTATTACAAGAAAAAAGACCGGCTAAACGTCTCAATTATACACCAAAGAAAAAAAAATACATACATGTACCCCATGGTGTCATTTGGCAAAAGGATCCTAAGCGCTCCCTCCTCTCCTCCTCACTTCTTCTACATAATCAAACCTCTGTGACATAATCCTGTAATTGTGCGGTCCTTATATTCCTTACTGACATGCGCAGTGCATGGTGTATTGATCAAAGGAAACAACTGTGCATGACAGTAAGCAAGAAGTGGACCACACAACGACGAGATTGAATGAATGAGGAATGAACCGAGGATCCTTTATCCTGTTAACACCATAGAGCACATTTACTTACCCAGCTGCTGGAGTTCCCCGAAAGTGCATTGTCCGGCAATCATGCACTCTGTCGCGATTCACTAAGATCATGCGCCCGATATCCTGCAGGTGTTTCAGGTCTGTTTGAATCAGCCGGGTCGTCCGACGTCACGCCCCCCGATTTATGTCGCATGAAAGGCAAAGCAGCTCTGGCAAAATCCGATCGCCTATTAAATATCCGTCACAGCCGCGCAATCCCCAAAAACGTTGGAAAATCCGACAAAGGTGTGATCCGCGGACACTTAGTAAATAAGTTCCAATGAGTTTCTATTGACACCCACATGTCAGTAGATTTTAAAATTAACCTTTTAGGTGAAAGGCTTTTTGGCCTTGGCCTTGGTTTAAGAATCAGTACTTAAACAATTTAAAGGGGTTGTATAAACTTTGCACGTTACGCTCCATCCACAGGATAGGTGATAATAAGTTAATTACTGAGCATCTGATTGCTGAGACCCCCATTAATCACAAAAACAGCCACTAGCAATCTTGAAGATTAGCATCCTGTTCTTTAGAATGGTTGGAGCAGAAGGATACATGCTACTCCTGCATTTCCACCCATTAGTGTGAACCAGACCCCTATCCTCATGATTGCTAGTGGTCCTATTCTCAGAATTGTTGGGCTATGGGATCTCATATCATTGCAAGATAGCTACATCTAAGACCCTTGTGGTGGGTATGACAAATAGTGGTTGTGCATCCTGATTGCCGGGTATTATATGTGTTTGATGTGTACTGTATTTCTTTCTGAGCTATCATATATTCACAAAATATATTCTGAAATGTGAGTATTACACTACATTATTATTTTGGAGGCTTGGTTGCAGCACCAGTCTAGGACTCTCGCCATGTGAGCAGCATTATAATAATTTCGAAGGTCAGGGAGTCCCAAACCACCCAACCTCTTAGGTCTGAACAATGTGGAGCGGCCTATTCTTGCTGGTTTATCTGCCCATACAAATCGGTGTTGGAGAGCATTTAAGGAGCGGAAGAAGGCCATAGGTAGATGAATGGGGATAGCCTAAAACAGGTATAGCAATCGTGGGAGGATACTCATCTTGAAAATGGCGCATCTCACGAACCATGAAAAGAGTCCCTTGGACCATCTGGAGCAATCTTGTTGGGTATTCTGGAGGATAGGTGGAAAGTTCCATGCGTATAATTTGGACAATTCCGCCGGTAGGTTAATACCAACATATTTTATACATATTAGGGCCCATTTGAAGCTAAAAGAGGCCCACAATGTTTCCACCAGGGGAGCAGGTATGGACACGTTAAGAGTTTCAGATTTCGACCAGTTAATACGAAAATTAGTCAGTAAGGCGAAGAGATCTAAGCCCTGCATGAGATTAGGTAGGGAAACCTGAGGATTAGAGATAAAATTGCAGCATATGCAGATGATCTGCTCTTCTTTATGTGTGGACCCTCTAGTTGTAATGCCAAAAACGTCCTGACTGTTTTGAATCTTGCGTAGGAAGGGTTCCAGAGTCAATACAAACAGTAAAGGGGAGAGGGGGCAGCCCTGACGTGTGCCATTTTGGATGCGGAAGCTGTTGGAAAGTAGTCCATTCACCCGGACAGAAGCGGACGGGGAGGAGTAAAGTGACAACACGCAAGAGAGCATTCGATTACGCAGGCCGAAATGTCTGAGCGCCTCAGTCATGAAGAACCAATTGAATCTATCGAACGCTTTCTCGGCGTCCATTGAGAGAAGCATGAGATGGAGTTTCTCCAGCCGAGCCTTATATATCAAATTTATAGCCTTTGTAGTGTTGTCCCTGGCCTCTCTACCTAATATAAATTCCGCTTGTTCCGAGTGGATAGTCCGTCTCATAAGGGGGGCCAGTCTCGTCGCCAATACTTTAGAAAATAATTTAAGGTCTTGATTCAACAATGATATCGGTCAGTAGCTGGAGCATAGAGTAACATCTTTGCCTGGTTTGGGTATGACCGTAATTGTGGCATGTAGTTCCCCCCTGGGAAGGGGAGCGCCAGCAGCAACTGCATTAAAAGCTGCCAAGTAATCTATTCTTTATGCCGTATTGAAAACATGGATGTTGTAAGGCCAGTTATAGGGTCACTTGGCCATGAAAAATTTGAGAATTTGAAAACGCTGAGAATGGAGTCATACCATTCCACCACTCCTGCTATAGTGGTATCTAGTTACTTGTCAGTCAACAGCCAAACACTACTCTGCAGATCCTATTTCAGGTAGAGATTAGCTGTATCAAAAAGTAGTATATAGTAGAGACTGGAGGGATCATGAAGAGTCCAAACATAAGCTATCATGGATAAGGGGTAACGTTAATACTATATATTATACTATTATATATTGTTGTCAGCTTTGTGATTTAATACCATAGACTTTCAAGTAATGCATTTAATAGTGTTCATTTGCCTTGTTTTTAAGCATTGTTCTATGCAAACATGTTATGAGGTGCTTTTTGGCACTGTAACAATGCCTTCTTGCTGTCATATTGTCTAACCACTAAGGTGGAAAATTGCATCTGCAGACCAATAATAGTTCTCATATCTCACTGTTATTCCAACTGCTATTATTCCAAGTCAACCTGCCACCCTAAGCTCAACCCAGCTGCCAGCATTTTCTTAGCTTCCTCAGTATTCTTATACCATCAGTTTTGTTGGCATATTGCACTTAAGGACTGCTGAGAAGATATATGCATTTGGCAACTAAGTGTTCAGGAAATGAAGACACCAAGAAACCCTGGGCTGGTGCAACATGTTCAAACTACAAAACCATACCACAGTTCAGAAGATATGTCTTGGAGGTTGTTCTCTTTGATTGATGTACTTAGACAAGACACGATGGGCATTAGAAGTCCCATCTTGTCTGCTTTTAATTGAATGTGTCACTCACAATTGAAAATCACTTGTGCAGTAGCATCTATTCCAAATGAAACAATTGTTTCAAAATAATTGTTCTGACAAGTGAGCTGGCAATCCTTAAGGACAGGCAAATCCAAGCACAAAGAACAGCAGAAAACATGTTTATTATAATTACTTAATAGCTCATACAAATCCAGTAACCCCCCTCCTCAAGACTTTATCATTTCCCTTTAACTAACTTTTCTGTAAAGACTTCATTACTTAATAAAAAAAATGGAAGCTGAGGTGACAAGGTGCTGATAGTGCCTTGTAACTGTTTAATATATACAACTTGTTTGTTCTTTCAGCTAAGACTATTCTGAAGATATGTAAATCCACAAATTACTATAATAATATAAGCGTCAGCATAAATCAGGTTTTATCAGGAGCATTAAAATATGACTAACATTAATGGTGGTTGTGAAGGAAACCGTGAAGGGTACTGAAGAGTACGCAAGTTCACTTAGTTATCCTTTTATAGACACTCCCAGAATGCACAAGTTCTTAGAAGCGCAGGAAGTGATTTAAAGTTTTCCACACAACTTCCAGATATGGCACAACAATAAATCACAACCCTGAGTGGCTATAAGACCCCTTTCACTGGGAAACCGAATCTTATTAAACCAAATAAGCTGCCACCAGTTCTCATTTAATATAAGCCCAGTCTGTAACGGGATTACATAGGGCAGAGATGGCGAACCTTTTAGAGATCGAGTGCCCAAAATGAGAACCAAAATGCACAAGCTTTTCCCAAAGTGCCAACACGGCAATTTAGGCAGTAACAAACTTATTGCTACCAGAATCTTTGCGCTCCAATCCAACCTTGTTCACACCTTCCCACTCTTCGGACAGGACCAAGCAGCACAGGATGGGTCACTTTAAAATATAAGGGCACTACTTGGACTGCCTGAGACTGCAGGAAGGTGCCATGTCTGGCAAACTCTGTGCCTGGGAGACGGCTGTGTGCCCACAGAGATGCCTTCGAGTGCCATCTCTGGCACCAGTGCCATAGGTTCGCCACCACTGACATAGGGTGAGGAATCAATCCAGTAGCATGTATAAAACCAAGAAACATGGATGGGATGGGGGAGGGGTTCGTGGATTGAGATAAAAGAGCAAAACAGGTTAAGTTTTATATTTAATTGCCTTAAGAGCACACTATGCAAAACAATATATACAGTAAAGATATATACAGTGAAACAGTACAAAATACAATGGTAGTACTATAAGTATAAGCAGTTCAGTACATTAGTTAGTCCACACCTTAAGATCTTCCTCTGAACTTGATGCAATAATGGGTTCCCATACAAAAACGATGTGGCCTCAGAGGTCTGATTATATCAGGTGCAAACACACCTCTGTCCACACCCAGGGAGGGGTCATGGGTCTCTCCTATCTGGTATTACATCCAGAACCCTGGAGAAGTCATAGCTTCTCAAGGAGGAGTTGTAGGGTCAGGGTTTAGGTATAATTGGATCCGGTGAATCCCTAGATCACGTTGATACCAAAGCTGACCCATTTGCTATGGTCCCAAGGGTGCTAGAGCTATTATCCCTTGAAGATAAAAAAAATCAAAAAATGAAGTTTGCTCTGGGGCTGAGATGGACCATAACTTCATAACTGTCCCTAATAAACGTATTTGTTTGACCCCTTCACGCTCCGTGGTGGATATATATGGAGCTATGAAGGGTGTATGAGGAGGGCTCACGGGCTGACCCCTCTTCATACAGAGATGGGCTTTGCTACATATTGCAGCAAAGACCCATCGCTAACACCCACGGTCGGTGCTTGCACCTTTCGCAGGTGTTAGCCTGTTGTTTGCCACCGTCAAAACCGGCGTGGGCGCCGCCTTCTTACCTCCGATCGTCGCTCCCCCGAACGTCATCGGGCGGCGGCGATCGGTTGCCATGGTAGCCTCGGGTCTTCGTTTTACCCGAGGCTACATGGTTTCTGCCTATTCATTACAATGAGCCAGTGGGTCATTGTAATGTATAGTGAGCAGAAATGCCATATACTGCGATACAGTTGTATTGCAGTATATGGTAGGAACGATCGAACCATCTAGGGTTAATGTACACTAGAGGGTCTAAGAAATAGTGAAAGAAAAAGAAAAAAAAAGTTTAAAAAATGTGAAAAATTACTAAAATATTAAAAGTTCAAATCACCCCCCTTTCCCGAGAACTGATATAAAACGTAATAAACAATAAAAATCACAGAAACATTAGGTATCGCCGCGTCCCAAAATGCCCGATCTATTAATATATAAAACCGTTTATTGACGGCGGTGACCTCCGGAACGGCAAATTGCGCCCAAATGTCCGAAATGCGTCTTTTACGCCTTTTTACATGACAATTGTGGTCTCTTCAATCCCTACCAAGCAAACTCTCAAACATGATAACGCAGTAGAGTTTGGGATCATATGAATATGACTTGGCTGCACAGAGGTCACATGTTGAATTTATGTGACATTTATGTCTGTGGTACAGAAGCCCACCCCGATTTCTAATTTTTTTAAAAACAAAAAAAATATTAAAAAAATTAAAATTTAAAAATTATTAATTTTTATTTATTAATTATAAAACAAAAATTATTTGAGTTTCCATTATTTTAGATTTCCGACTTATTCATGTTACTCTTTCTCACAGTACACAAATGAATCCCACAAAATATTTATTTTCCTCTATAAGATATTGCCATGGATACAGGAAATGTGTTAGAATTGGAATTCACTAAATTTAATAAGATGTTCGGACTTAAATAATTTGGTTATATGAAGTTCACGGGAGTCTCAGACACTTTTGAAAACACACATGTCTACCAAATGAACCAAATAAAACAGTGGATTTTACCATAGCATCTAACCATAAGAAACCTAAACATGAGTTTTCACCTGCTCTTACACTTCAGTCTCTTCACTGATCTTTAGCGTCCACTGTCTTCGAGCAAGCAGTACCATTAGTTTTGGCAAAAAAATATGCTAATTAGACTCTGCACTGTAGAATCATGAGAGGCTGTTTGCTTCAGGCTAGGATTGCCCACCGGAGAGTAGACAACCCAATTAGCATATTGGGTGCTAAAACTAACAGCTGTGATTGCTTGGAAACGATGGGGCTGAAGAAAATTTCCAATGAAACAGGATTTAGACAAGAATTCAGAGTTAGAATTTGGGGAATGTTTGAATGGTCCTCTTAAAAATTTAGTTTTACCTTTATTAAATTACCATCATAAACAAACATGTTGCCAATCTCTAATCAATTGGTGCATTGTTAGCAGATGTATGCAAACATCTGCAATCTATTCTTCACTGTTCCGCGCGTATATTATCTCCCGACAAGTTAGCAGATGTGAAGAACAGTTAAGAATAGAATAAAAACAGTGAACACAGGATCATTTAAGTGAAAAACCTAACCATAAGAAACCTAAACATGAGTTTTCACCTGCTCTTACACTTTGTCTCTTCACTGATCTTTAGCGTCCACTGTCTTCGAGCAATCAGTGCCATTAGTTTTGGCAAAAAAATATGCTAATTAGACTCTTCACTGTAGAATCATGAGAGGCTTCAGGCTAGGATTGCCCACTGGAGAGTAGACAACCCAATTAGCATATTGGGTGCTAAAACTAACAGCTGTGATTGCTTGGAAACGATGGGGCTGGAGAAAATTTCCAATTAAACAGGATTTAGACAAGAATTCAGAGTTAGAATTTGGGGAATGTTTGAATGGTCCTCTTATAAATTTAAGTCAGAACAAAATTTGCTTTTATTTAGTTTTACCTTTATTAAATCACCATCATAAACAAACATGTTGCCAATCTCTAATCAATTGGTGCATTCTATATACCATGATTTACCATAAAATTTAACATCCACAAAATCACATCCATCAATCTTATCCCCACTATACACTTTCTTGAACTTATGTTGATCAAATGCAAATTATTTGCATTCTTGTTATCTTAATCTTATTTGTTTTTTGGAAATTCTGCCAAATTACTGCAACCAAGACATTCAAATTCATATTCAGATCATTGACTAAAAACCTTTTCCATTGGGCAATTCCATAATCAATGCAGGACAACAATGTTTAGCCATATTTTTGACATTTTCCTATATATCTCTGAACATATTTTTGTAAAAATCTATCAAATATATAAATAAATATTATCTAATGAACTATTTGCCAGGATAACTCAACTCATTAAATATTTTGGTGACTCATAATATTCTTGAAATTAAGATAATATAATGAAAAAAATGTTTCTCCTGTATCTGGAATTAAGAGCTCTCTAAAGACTTAACTCTTCTGGACTCATATCCTAATTTGGATGCTAAAATCTTGACAAAATAAATAGCCAATAAACAGGTATGCCTAAGTTTATTGGGTTCCATGAAGCTGAGTTTATCAAAGTGAGAACTGCAAGTGATGGTATTAGAAAGATTAGACACTGAAAATAAATTTGATAATGTCTCCTAGAGAAATGTCTTGTGAGAAATGTAAGCAGATTCATCCCAACCTCAAACAAGGCAGATGGTGAAGAGGGTTTCTTGACCATTTGGAATTTCATATAAGTCTATAGAGGTGAAAAGTCTTCGGGGAGATGATTCTGCCCAATCATTGTTGTACTTTAATTAATTTTATTTCAACTTTCTTTGGATTTTTTATAGGTGTCTTCATAAACCTATTTACAAAAATATTTTTTTCTCAATAAAACCTAATTGTATTATTTAAAATATATAATTACTTTTAAGGATACAAAGTGAGGGGGTCATATAAAACCTCAGTTTACCTAAGACATTTGAATCTTTATACATATAACAAGCAACAAGTAAGAACATGTTTATTTTTTGCTTTCAAAGCATTACCAATTTTTCAGTATCTGTCCTTCCATATATTAAAGGAAATCAACCACTTGCTTTTTGTAGTTTTATGCTTCCTAGCATCTGGCGCTTCAGGCTCTTTAAATGAAGCCGTTTGGCACTCCTACTTTCCATAAGTATTTACACCTCTTACCACCTCCCCTCCCACTGATTCATGCATAGTGCAGCCGACTGCTCACTGTCTTCATTGAGAGAAGCCACTTTTGCGGGGGAGGTGATAAGTGGAGGAAGAAAGTGTAAATAATTATAGAAAGTAGGAGCACCGAACGGCTTCATTTAGAGAGCCTAGAGCAGCAAATGGTAATTAGCATAAGTTTACATAAACTTGGTTTCCTCAGGAGCTGTAAAGTTTTATGACTAATAAAAAGAAGGTCCTGCGTATGCATTAAAACGCTGATGTGTAATTGATTTCCTTTAAGGGAATCTGTCAGAAGTTCTGACCATACAATGCATCAGACTGTGTTAGGTAGCAGCCTTGAAGATGATTATTAGTAGAAGCAGTACTGTAAAATATGTATTTAATTCTAGGTTTGGATATTCATGTACTTGTACATATTCTTATACATTTTATATATCTTACAAAGTTTAAATGATCACATTTTTTTGTTAAACCACCAGCTTTTTAAACGTAGCCATTAAGGGTACTTCTTGAAAAGCAAGGCCTTTCTATAGAGCTAAATTAGAGCCAGATTGCGGAACTTGGTATCTGCTGCTGTCAGCACCCAGCCCAGCCCTGACTCTAACACCTGAGAAAAGCTCTGATCTCGGATGTCTAACCCCCAGTCAAATATGGACTGCAGTGTCTAAGCAGATGCAGAAAGAGTGAGCTCCCTCTGTCACCCATCGACACCATGCATCAGTGATTGTGGGGTGCCAATGTTGCAACTGGCAGCCAAGACTCCAATGAGGGACCGATGGGCTACCTGAGAAACTTTCTATTTGGCCCTGCCAAATTTATAACATAAGTGAAAAATCAGTAGCTGGTAGTATACTAACACTAGCTAAATAGTGCAGTGTATTATACAAGAGATCAAGTGATTTCATGTCAATGGCCCCTTATAGGTCAAAGTGATAAAAAAAAACAAGTTTAAAAAGAATTAAAAAAATATAACACAAAATAATCTTTTACCCCTTTAAAATAAAAGTAAAAGCATACACATAATTCCAGACCCGTACCAAAGGAGGTTAAAAAACTATAATAGTATTTATCTCCTTTGGACAAAAAAAGCTTTAAAAAAATAAAGGGAAACCATTTCCAAAATGTAATTGTCAATCGCACTAAAATTATACTAAACGCAAACAAAAAGATTTATGAAACAGACGTGCATATAAATAAAACTACAGGTCCTTATGAAAAAACAAACCCTCACACAGTTACATTGAAAATTGTTAAAAGTTATGAATATGGAATAAAAAGGTTTTTTTATGTTATTAAAGTTCTTCAATAAATGTAGAATTTTTTAAAGAAAAAAAATAAGATTTCCTGTCTTTTTAAAATATACTGCACAGAAAAGGTAAATATAAGTTATATTTTTGTTTGTTATCCATGGCCTCCTTCCTTCTTAAATCAACTTTTAATTAATGAACCTCAAGGGCTCCTACAGGTGTTACCAGAGATTCTCCATGCTGTATATTCACAGGCTGTTAAACTGTGAAGGGGCACTTTCCCTTCCACTGTGTGGGGAAACTTCAACTGCTGCAATGAGATGACATCAGGCAGAGGGAGGGGGGAGTGCTGAGCAGAGCAGTGGGGGAGACAGTCTAAAAGCTTGTGAAGCTGTAGCATGGAATGGCTCTGCTAGCATCCCCAGGAGCCCACTATTAGCATACTGTAACAGTTGAAAGGTAGAAGGCCATGAATAACAATAATAATAAGATTATCACAATCAGAGTCCCTGGATCTATGAGTAAGTGTCCCTAGGTTATCATGCTTGATGGTTTATTTCTGTTGGAAATGGAAAACAGGTTCATGATAAGGGGTTAACAATTAAGTATTCCTTATATTTTAATTCACTTTAATTTCTACAGAATTTTAAAAAATTAATTACTACCTATACAGATAAAAGGAACATGCCACCAAAGGGTGTTTACTCATGAAGTTAACCATTTAGCCTTTAATTATGTCTTCTTTGTAAAGAGAAGGAAACAGGAGTTTATACTTGGTGGTTGACTTTCCAGTTTTATGGGGTTATTATTGTCTTTCTGTTTCAGGTTTTCATACCTAATACAGTGGCATGTATAGCAGACAACACTACCCCTGGAAGCTGAACCAATCAGTAAAGATTCAGTGGAATAAACTTATTTTTAGTGCATTTTTTTCATTGGCAATGTTTATAATAAGGATCAAAGACATAGATTGAAATACCTTCCCTTATTCGCATCTGATATACGGGAAAAGGTTAACTGCTTCATTCATGTGTATTCATGTCAGTGACCTCCTAGTTAGTAATTTATCACAATAGTCCATGTGTCCAGGATTTCACTAATGCACCTTTACCTATAGTAAAAAAAACACAGCCCCTTCTGAGCCCAACTGACAAATAATAATGAAATTTTAGAATCTGTATCGCTCACCTAAATTTTAAACGACAGTAGAAAATAAAAATGAGAGTCAGAATAACAAATAACCTCATCAAGTCACTCAGGACCGATTCCAAGACAACACAAAATACATTAAAATGCAGTAAAAACAATAAAAATCCAGTCATCTTGAAAAAGGAGAATCTTATCTGCAATAAAGCCAGTCAATAAAGAAGCTCTCTCATTTAAACATCAAATGCACATTGTTTTGCAACACCTGTTATTCAGCCATAATAGCTTTCTTAACCTGTCAAAGTGTTTAAGCTGAGGAAAAGAAATGGGCCTCCAGCTGTGCAGCTCTGTGGAGGAAGCTTGTGCACAGAGATATTAGTTTAATGAAATGTGTACAGATTGTAATTGTGGTAATAAGAGGGCAATTCCCCGAGGTGTGATAGGAAGGCAGTGTAAGCAGTCAAGCAAAAACACAAGCTTGAGATTTTACATAAAGAGAAAGAAAATGGGGAGCAAAGTGCAGAGACTAATGTAGCAGAAATAGAGGTGCTATGTGATAAATCTACACAACACGAGCAACACAAGTGATATATGGTTACTTAAAGTGAATTTATTGTGCACTAGTAATTCCTATTTTATAGTAATCACAAACCAATGGAAACAGCACCAAGGCAGGTTACAGTCATATGCACAATATTCTGTTGATGAACTTCAATGGTTCCCAGTCATCCTATTTACTTATAGTGTAGTAAAGGTGGAGAATATTCGCAAAAAAAAGACATTGACAGACACGGATGGTAGTCATCAAAAAGAAAGAGAGTGCCATGCACTACTAATACATTGACAGAAATGGATGACACCCTTAAAAACTTAGTGTTTCAAAAATGTTAAATTGTGCAGTTCCAGCAATACAATGGGGCACATTTACTAAAAACAGTGCAAAGTGCACTATGTGCAGTTTGCCTGTATAATGCGCAGAAGGCGCCAGATTCAGAATTTCTGCCGAACGTTCTTCATGAATCTGGCGCTCCCTGCAATGCTTCAGCAGAGTGCTCCACTTTTTTGTTGAGCCTTAATAGGGGCATGCAACACAGTTCTGTCGGACTTTGCATGATAAATGTGTGGCACAGTCTGACTGTGCACAGAAATGCCCCTATAAGGGCAGTATAGTATAGCCGCCACACAAATGTGTCCATTACAACACAAATGTGTTTTGGACACTTCTTAAATACATGCAGTTTGCACTGAAAAGAATGTGCAAAGTCTGAAAACTGTGGCATTAGTAAATCTGGGCCAATAGCTGATGGACTTAAACAACTGCTCAGCAAGTCTATCAAGACAACAGATATACTCTTGTCATGAAATATTGTACTTCATAATAAGGATACATTTCTGCCATATGCTTTGAGGAGCAATTATTATTTTTGGCGCAGGGTGGTACTAGAACCATTTTATATCTTTAAGTGGGATATAAGTTTGTGGCGCGAGGGATTCATGAATTGGTGCACGGACTGAAAGGTTTAGAACTCCCTAGCTGGGCTATTTTTGTGCCACAAAGAGTGCCAAAAAACATTTGCGGAAAAATGGAAGTGCCAGAAAACTGGTGGAGTCACAAATGGAGACAAAATTTTGAAAATAGAAAAAGTCGAGAGTGTCGTAAAACACCAATATTATGGTGCCGACACTTCATAAATTCAGGTGCAAAATTGATGACAGTTTTTGAAAATTAGCTATTTTCAAAAACTCTAACTGTCTAAACTGAAATTTAGCAGACATCTGCTTTATTTTGACATCCTTCTATTAAAGTATTTTAATTTTAATAGACTGCTAGAAGGCTTGCAAAATTAACAAAGAATCTGCAACAACCAGGAATATTCCCTGTGATGCACAGACAACAAACAGACTTGTTGTCCTTGTTGCAACTCAGAGCTGAAGGCAGGGCATCCAATCATTGAGATCCTTTATGAGAAGTTTTGGAGAACTACTGGATCCCTCTTTCTCTGCTATGCCCTGTTTTGGTTGCGTTGCAATTTTCTGAGAGTTCCAAACGTTTTTAAATATCATATTTAATGCAAATGCTAGTTAGTTCTGGGAATAATAATGAATAATGATAAAATCCCAAAGGTAATAAGAAAAAATAAAATGTATATTATTCCCGTTTTGGGAAATATTTAATATTAGAGAATGTTTTCTTTATACCCACTAGATGGATAATCCCCTGTGTGCTCTTTGAATGCAGGGCACCGAATACAGTTGGTAAAGGACCTTTGATGATGCTATGTTTTTGGAGGGATTTATGTCCTAATCATATTTTCCTGAAAGCATACGAATACTTTTTTTTTTTTTAAGTAGGAGCCTGTACATAGTACTGTGCTGATATGGTGGTTGCAGTTCAGTACAGACACCTGTAAAACTGCAGACATAGCAGTGTATGAAACACTGAAAGAGCAGGGCACAGGCTCCTCCCCCATCATGATGTCATCACAGGTATTTTTCACTGATTAAGCATGGGAGATAGGGTCATATCCTGTTCAGATTGTGCTCACTTTGCCTTAATATATTACATAGCTAAAGCTTCCTCTGATTGCAAAGATTGCAACATGTTTAAGGTGACTCAAAATTATTACTGTATTTGCATATACATTATTGGGTATCCTGGCGGATGGCAGGTAAAGAGGCCACTGAGTGTGGTTGTGTTCTGTATGTATGTTGTTGTATTTTATGTATTTTATTTTATTATAAGAGAGACTACACACACAAAAATGGACCAGCACTGCCCTAAAGTAAACACTGATCAAATCATGCCATTATAATGAGAGACAACTTTTTAAGCCATTTTTATTACTTTCTGCAAAGTAAAAAGTTTACATACACTAATATTACTATGCCTTTAAGCATTTTGGGACAGCTCATACGAAGATGTCATGTCTCTGGAAGCGTCTAGCTTGCATATGATTTGGAGACACACTTGTCGATTTATTTGAAGGCACACCTGAAACACACTGCTTCTTTGTGTAAATAAACTGTCTAAAGTATCAGGAAGAGAGTTGTGGACTTGCATAAGTCTGGTTCGTGCCTGGATACAATTTACAGTAACCTGTAGGTGCCTCTTTCCCCTGTTCAAACAATTATAGTCAAAAACAAACAAGAGGGGAATGTCCAGCAATCATACTGTTCAGGAAGGAGACAGGTTATGTGTTCCAGAAATGAATGTTCTTTGGTCTTAAATGTGCATATCAACCCAAGAATAAAAGTAAAAGAGCTTGTGAAAATGCTGGCTAAAGCTGGTAATCATTATCCACAGTGAAACACACTGAATCAACATGAACTAAAAGGCCACTATGTCAGGAAGAAGCTTTTACTCGCAGAAAAAAAACTAACCGATTAATGTTTGTAAATGCACACAGGAACCTTAATTTTTGAAGACATGTCCTGTGGTCTGATAAAATTAAAATTGAACTGCTTGGCCATAATAACCTTTGTTACATTTGGATGAAAAAGCGAAAAGCTTGCAAGTCTGAGAACACCATCATAAGTTTGAAACACTGGGGTTGCAGTGTTTTCCTGTAGGAGGGACTGGTGCACTTCACAAAATTGATGGCATCTCAAGACATATCTAGACACAAACGTGTCTTCCAAATAGACATTGACCCGAAGCATACTGACAAAGTGGCATACGGATAACAAAGTCAATGTTTTGGAGTGGTCATCATAAAACTCTGATCTCATTCCCTTATGATCAAAGCTGGAAAGGCAGGTGTGAGCAGCCTACACACATGGCTCAGTTACACCACTTCTGTCATGAGCAATGGACCCAGATTCCTACCAACCATTGTAAGAAGCTTGTGGAAGGATATCCAAACTGTTTAACACAAGTTATACAATTGAAAAGGACGTGGTAGCAAATACTAATGAAATTTATTTCAACTTTTGACTTTGCAGAAACTAATAAAATACCGTAAAATTTCTGTCTCATAAATCTGACATATGGGAATTATAAATAATTTTGGTAATCCTAATTGACCTAAAGTAGGAAAGGTTTATTCCGATTTCATGTCAGATATTGAGAAAATCTTACTAAAAATCTATCTATCTATATTAGCTGTATATGTTTATATATTTATATGTATCTATAGACTGTCTCAGACTGTTACTGACCGCCTCTGTCTTTGACAGTCTGTCATTGACCGTCTCTTTTTTATAAACTTTTTTCACTGTCTGTCTCTGACCTTCTCTGTCTATGCAGTCTCTTTCAGTGACTGTCTGTCTCTGGCTGTCTCTTTCAGTGACCGTCTGGGACACTCTCATTCCAGTGACTGTCTCGAGCAGCAGTGTGAGGGCTGCTCGAGACAGTCCTGTTCCTAGTAACCTAGAAGGTTACTAGGAACTTTCCATCAGACCTACCATAATAGATAGATATGTGATGGTAGGTTTCCTTTAAGTGGTTAAACAGCACAAAGTAAATCACACTTTTATGAAATCAACTTGTCCAGTTATGAATCAAAACTGATTGTAAATCAAATTCTCCTGCTGTTTTGCAAATACAACAGACAACAGGTAGAAATTAGCATGACAACTGCTATAAAATTGGCAGTGACCACAAACCATTTCTCTGTTGTCATGCATTTTTGGCTGTTGCTATGGTCACCTTAGCATGTTGTCATTGCTGTTACCCCTAGAGGTAGCATGGGTATCTAGAACCTACAGGGGTTGCTCAGATAGTGCAGCTCTAAAACCTAGGAGCAGGACCGCTACCTCCTGCTTTGAGCAAAAGGAACAGGAAGAGCAGTGCCAGAGCACTGCAAAATGACCTCCAGCAGGCCACTTATATCCATGTGACTAAAACATGAGGGTGGTATGAGTGCCCGAAATTGGAACTCTTTGCTCTTAGGTAGGAAAGAAGTTTGACAATGAGCACAAGTGATAGACATGACAGTGACATTCTGCTGCCTGCCACATCCTCCAACATGACCTATTTGGCAGCACAGCACTCCACGTACTAGTCATTAAGTACTCTGACATTACAGATTAGATCTTCAGACCCATTGTGGGACCATTTGCAGGTGCAGTGTTCCTTCAGATGCATGGCAATGCTGCTTGTGGTGTGTTAACAGTTCCTTCATGATGAAGGCATTGATCCTTGATGATGTATTGGTCTTCCCTTTTCCCAAATCTAAATCCAATGAAGTAAACCTGGAACATTGGGGCAGATTTATCAAGCTGTCTGAAAGTCAGAATATTTCTAGTTGCCTATGGCAACCAATCACAGATCCCCTTTAAAATATTCATTAGCACTGGTCAAATAAAAGCTGAGCCTTGATTGGTTGCCATGGGCAACTAGAAATATTCTGACTTTCAGACAGCTTGATAAATCTGCCCCATTGTGTTTCATTCCATCAATGCCATTTGGACCACAGACTGTCCAGGAGTTGACTGATGTTTTAATCCAGGTCTGCTGCCTCATTGGGAACATGTCTAGGCATTGAATGGAGGTGATACAGGCACGAGAAGGTAAAACACACTACTGGGCCTCATTTCCTTATCTTAAGGCATTTTCACTATGATTTTGAGTATCATTCCAAATCCAGCATCCATGTGATATTAATATCCATTTAAATATGTGCTTGTTGATAATTGTTATGTTTTATAACTCTTATTGTATTCAGTTATTTAATGAATAAAGAATTACAACTAGAATATTTCCTTGGTTGAGATCTAGAATGTGGTATTTTATTGTTCCTTTTTTTGGAGCAGTGCTTATATCCTGAATATAAAAATGTTGGTCAAAATGAGAAAAGATAGAAATGAACAAATGGTAACAAAATCTGTAGGGTATAAAAGCAGTGAGCTGAACTAAAAGTAGAGAAATATGTTTGCAAAATATATTTAGAAACTATTTGTTTTTATTGCAATATTCCAAGAATTAAATGATAAAAATGTAAATTTTTCAGGATAAAGCCCACATGCACGACTCTGCATATCTTAGCAGAACTTGTCAAGTGAGTTCTTAAAATAAGAAAGAATGAAATAATAAAAACCTATTAAAAATGAAGTATGCAATTTTACATAGCCTTAAGCCATAGTCTTAACAGATTTTCATGAACCGATCATTAACTGCTGTTATCAACTTTTTTTGCCCGATTCTCAATATGTATTTATTCTTGTTATTATTTTTGTTTTCCCACTAGTATCATAAGAATTGACATTTCTATTAAACAAATAATATTTAATTCAGAATTAACAAATTGTTTACGTTTTAATAACATTTGTTCCTAAGATTTTTGTCAAATTTTGTTTGCAACAATATTTAGGTTTTCTATAAAAATATATATGAAATGTCAATTTTAGAACTTAATGAAATGAGACATTCCATCAAAAAGGTCAACTAATGGCAAATACTTGCCCATGTCAGCTTAGACAAACAGCAATAGCTCAAACTAATAACATCAAAAATTCCCATTATTTTTTTATTACTAACTTATTACTGAGTTTTATTACTAAGTTAATACATTTTATTTTATTTATAGATCCAAAAAGTAAATATCAGTAAATCAAGTAGGCATGTTGAAAGAAAAATAGCAATCCTATATTTTTTTTATTTATTGTTTTAAATCCTATTTCCTTTCTTTTAATTGTATTGATAAGTGAAATGAACCTAGTCCAAGACAGTGCTATCTGATTGTATTGCCCCCATTATAGAAGGACAAAGTCAGGAGAAAAACTGCGCCTTGGGATAACAATGTTAGGACAATTTGTGTAAAAGTTTTCAGACAAAACTCCAGAAAGTATACAAAATGCGAGATTCCTTCTAACCCCTTAAGGTACGAGGGTTTTTTCGCTCATTCTCGCTCTCCAACTTCAAAAAATCCATAATAACTTTTTCATTTTTTCGTGTACACCGTGTGAGGGCTTATTTTGTGCGTAACCAATTTACTTTCCCGTAATGTTATTTATTTTAACATGCCATGTACTGCGAGCTGAAAAAAAATTCCAAATGTGAAAAAAAGCTCGTCCACGTTCTGTGGGCTCATTTTTTACAACTTTCACTCTTCGCTCCAATACACGCCTACTTTTATTTCTTTGGTTCGGTCGATCGTGTGATACCAAATTTATATAGGTTTTTTGTGTTTTAAATACATTTTCAAAAATTAAAGAATGTGTACAAAAAGAAAAAAAATTTTTTTGCCATCTTCTGCGCTAATAACTTTTTCATACTTTGGCGCACGAAATGTGTGAGGGGTAATTTTTTGCGATGAAGTGACTTTTTCATCTCATTTTGAGGTCTTTGCGAACGTTTTGATAATTTTTTATTTCATTTTTATGTATGTAAAAAGGTGAAAGTCGCATTTGGACATTGGCGCCTTTCTTCCCGCCTCGGGTCAACGCCGGCCGTAACAGTTTTTATATTTTGATCGAACGGGCATTTTGGGACCGGGCAATACCTAATATTGTTTGTATTTTTACTGTTTATTATGTTTTATATCCGTTCTAGGGAAAGGGGGTGTGATTTGAACTTTTAATATTTTGATAAATTTTTTATTTTAAACTTTTTTTTTTTTTTTTCACTATCTTTTGACCATCTAGGGTAACATTAACCCTAGATGGTCTAGATCGCGCTACCATATCTGCAGATACTTCTGTTATTGAAATATGTGGCATTTTTGCGCACATTCATTACAATGAGCGCCTGCTCATTGTAAACGAGTCTGCACTGGCCGATAGCCTCGTGTCAAAAGAAGACACGAGGCTACCATGGCAACCGATCGCCGGCCCCCGATGACGTTCGGGGGCGTGGCGATCGAAAAAAAGATGGCGGCGCCCGCGCGCCGCCGTCTTTTAAATGCCGCCGGCGACTTTGCCGGCGGCAACGGGGGGGTTAATAGCCGCAATCGGTGCTAGCACCGACCGCGGTTATTAGCGGTGGGGGTTTTATGCATTTTGCAAAAACCCCCACCTTTGTGAACCCTCTTCATACATCCTTTATACCTCTGCGCCGTAGAGCTACGGCGCAGAGCGTTAAGGGGTTAAAGAATAATATTGCTGGCTTCAATAAGCAAAGTGTAAAAGCACTTAATGAACTTGCTGCTTCAGGTAATAGTCCTATGATAGACAAAGCAAACTTTTTTGGGAGCGGCCACATTCAGGCACGCGTGCACCCTATTCCATTTTTCTGGAGGGCCACCTACCTGCTCCTCTGGTTTGAAACTGTTTTGGCGAACTGCCACATACAGCTACCTGCAATCTAGTCCATGCTTTTTCTGTCAGTGCGGAGGGCCACCATACCTGCTCCGCTGTTTGAAAACTTTTTTGGAGCGTCACATACACAGGCACGCATCTATTCCATTTTTTCTGGAGGGCCACCCTACCTGCTCCTCTGGTTGGAAAACTTTTGTGGACTGCCCACATGCAGCGCCGCAAATCCTAGTCATTTTTCTGATGCCACCTAACTGCTCTCTTTTTGCAAACTTTTTGGAACTGCCCATACGGCACTCAATCTATTTCCATTTTTCTGGAGGGCCTCCGACCTGCTCCTCGGTTTGAAAACGTTTGGACTGCCACATACGGCCTAGCCAAAGTAAATGTCTCCAAGACACCTCCCACGTTGTTCTCCTTGCTCCGTCAAAGTCGTCCATATATCTGCCTCCATACATCCTCCCTTTATCACACGAGTGTGTCAGGCAGAAAATTGGGTTTTTCATGGTTCCACATCAAAGATTGTTACTTTGTCGCCAACCACCAGCTGTGTTATCCACAAAATATAACTGGCCATCTTGCAAACTTTTTGCATTTACCTATATTTTTCAGCGCATTCTGGCTCTTCTGTTTACATTCCCCTCACCCGACCATACCGATTTCCCTAAAACTTTAAGACAACCGCGTACTACACTGATCTTATACAAGTTTCTTTAGAAGTGCGGTTTGGGGTGCGGATAGCCTAGTAGACCACTGGCTTGGATTGTCGAAAGCTCGCCTGCAGCGGAGCGCCAGCTCCAAATGCCATAACTCTCCAACATAACGATAGTTTTCATTAACTGCACGCAACCTTACACTCTACTACCATTTCACGTGCCTCCAACTGGTCCCACTTAGTCAAACGAGTCTTGGTCAGGCGAATTTGGGTTTTTTTTCCATGGCTTCTCAACAAACTTGTTATCTTTGTCGCCACCGTCCTGTCGTTAGCTTCTGGTGTGTCCATCAAGAGCTCTGCAAACTTTGATCATTACCAATATATTTTTCAGCGCCTTCTTGCGCATTCGTTTGTAACATTCCCCCACAGCCCATAAGTCCCAAACTTATAAAACGCTCCATACATTAACTGTGGTGCACCGCTGGGTACCAGAGGTCTTTACCCTGGGCTGGTGATATACTTACTCGCCTAGACGCAGAGAAGGAGTTAGCGGGGGCCTACCTCGGTCCAGGTCTCAAGGCCACTTATCCTTCCCACGCCACCGCCCACCCCTCCTCCCCTCACTCCTCCTTCCGAGGTACCACCTTTGGTGCCCATGGCGCCATCTAGTCTAGATAGTCTATCTAGGCACATCATATCAGCATGCCCGTCGCTAACGACTGCACAGCGGGCTCAAACTGCTGATCCAGCCGATAAAATCACTACCACGCCCCTGGATATTGCGGCAGTCCACATCAACTTGTTAACTTTTCTTTGCCACCACTTGCTGTGTAATCCGCAAAAAGGATAACTGGCAAACTTTTAACGCAGTTAACGTATTAGTTCATGAGATCAGCGCGTTCGTGCATCGTGATTTGACAATTCCCCGCTCGCTGCCAGGAATCCCATACGTAGTGAACGCTACGTACTACACTGTTGATCTTATACAAAAGGTTTTCTTAGAAGTGGCGGTTTGGGAGTAGCCTAACAGGGCTGGATTGGCGAAAGCTCTCCTGGAAGCGGGCGCCCAGCTCATCCCAGATACACTAACATTTTAAAGTGCAGAGCACCTCAAGCATCTCATTGCCGGCCTCCAAATAATAATAAGTAATAATCTTTGTTTATAAATCGTGCCATATATTCCGTGACCGCGGACAAATCATAGGAACATACTAAGGTATTGTACGTCACATAGCACCGCATTTATGAACAACAGGTAGGGTAGTCCCTGTCTCTGCAACAGCTTACGGCATTTTTATGGAAAGATGATGGAGTAACTTCGAGGGTTCAGACAAGAGTTCTAATTCGGTCTCAAAGGCTATCTTTCTTAGAGAATATGAAACAAAAGCAAATATATAAATGGGAAATGGCGGTCAAGCCTGTGAACCCACATCTCACCCAGTCAACCACAGGTCTAGGTGAATGGGACGGCATACAACGTCTGGTGCCTGTTTGTGGTGTGGGCTTGTGTACCCAGATGGGAGGAACGCACAGGACAAGTGCTTACTAGTTGCTTAAGAGCGCTTCATGCATTAATGAGTGTTATAAGGCTATGCCTCAAAAGAAATGGGTTTTTCAAATTGTCGCACGTTTTGAAACTGGGGAGGTTTAGAGCTAATTACGTCTCTATACACTACCGGCGTGCAGAGCAACTTCCTAAATTGTATGCGCTCTAGGAACATCGGCGAAGACGCCTGAGTGTAGGGCCAGCACATCAGAGCTGAGACAGGTGACTAATATCACTACTGGCGGATCTAAGAGGCCCGGGTTTGGGGCGTATTAGGCTGATGACAAGACAAGGATAGGTAGGGGGTTGCAGCAGTCGACAGAGCTTTTATGGATTGATGGTTATTTATTTTAACGTATTCGAAAGGGACTGCAGCTCAGAGCAGCGATTGCATGAACTGTAGGCGACATGGTCCCCATATCCAAACGAGCTGGTTCAGGGCATTTTTGTGTTTTCATGGCCTCCCAACACAGCTTGTTTAACGTTGTCGCACCCTTCTGTGTAATCCACAAAATATCCGGCAACTTATGCATTTCCCAATATTATTTCAGCGCTTCTTCTTGCGCATGCTGTTTCCATTCCCCTCCCCCCAATATCCTCATCTTATAAGAACCTATTACACTTATCTTATTAAAAGGTTCATAGAAGTTGTCTGTTTTGGGTGGGAGTAGCCTCCCCCCCTAGAGAACCACCAAGGGGGGCTTGGATTGGCAAAGCCTCGCCTTGCAGCGGAGCTCGCACCTCATGCCAAGATGCCAACACCATAGTTTTTTAACTGCAGCACCCTTTATCTGCTACTTATTTCACTGCCTCCATACTGGTCCCCTTCTCAACGAGCTGTGTCTGCAGCCTGTTTGGGTTGGTTTTCAGGGCTTCCATGTGCTTTGATAGTCGCCAAACCACACTGCTGTTAATCCACGAATATACTGGCAAACTTTTATCATGTACCGATATTATTGAGCGCTTCTGCTCACCTCCTTTGGTTCCTACTCTGCCACCCATTGGTTTGCGCCTGGTCCATTAGGTGTGTCGCCATGCCCACTCTCTAGCCGCCGCTTCTGCCGGCGCCTCTGCATGAGGTCCCCTATAGTTCATGGTCATTATTGGATTTTTAGTGCTATCTAGCTTCATTCTTCACTCTTTCTGGCCTGCTGTTGCGTCCCATGAATTTTGGCATAATGGTGCGATTAAAGCAGCCTCTAAGGCATCCTGCATGCGCCCCCTAGCCCTGTCTTCCATGTCTGGGCGTCCCGTGTGTGTTTCCATCGCTTTTCTTTAGGTCCCCAGGTGTTTGGCCAAGCTCCCGTTCAGGAGCCTTGTCCCCCTTTGAAAAATGCTCGCGTCTCCCTTGACTTCATGGGGCTCGTTATTCGAAGACAGAGTCACGCGAGCATCGGAAAATTTTCTCCCCTCTGAACTACCAGTACCGCCCGACGCATATGTTACACTGCGGCTCAAGACAAAAGAAAGGCATCTCGATGTAGTATAATTTAAGGCTAAATCAAATAGGAGTTGCATATCAGAGTGCGGCAACCTGCAAAAGACCATTTCACGGCAGAAACGAATAAAGGGTGCCACACACTGTCATTGCAATTACGTTGTGTCCGAAGTGTGGCCACAATGTGGCAAAGCTCACAGCATTATTGAGCAATCAAAGACATTATCACCCATTGGACCATTAGGCCAGCTAAGTCCACGGCAATGGAGTCGACCAGGGTTCCCTACTCCACAAGGAGGATGGCATCAAGCGTGTCATGCCGTCCTGCACATACTGTGATTACTAATATAATAAAATGCTTGTCTGTTTTCAATTTGGATAAATCAAGTCTGTTATATAGAAGTCAGCGTGTTGAGCTTTTTATTCTTTTTTTTATGAAACTTAATCAGGTGTATAGACCTCACTGCAACTGCCCTCCGGGGTTTTCCAATACATCATACTTATTTTGTGCACCTTTCAGGCTCCATGGGAAGTGGACCCACTGACCCTGCGGACGATGATGTAACTAATACCTGGGTACCGGATTCAATAAGCACCCAGTTTTCACACTAGAGCCGCCAGAAGCGTGTTGGACTTGTTGCGGTCATGGTACCACCAATTGTTCAACTTTGCGACTGTGTCCTGTCTGCTGTGGCTCCAAGGCTATGTCATAACGGAAGGCAGTTTCATGGTCAGTGACAAACTGAGGTCGGACGAGGTGGCATGGGATCACTGTCAGAGTCCTAGCCGAAGGCAGGGCTGCAGCGAGGAGCAGGTCTCGGGTCACATGGAGAATCAATACACGAGCAACAGGGAAACAAAACATAGCCCAAAGATCCGGCAGGTAGTGCTGGAGAGTCCGGCTTTTACAAATTCCTGGAAATGGCCTGCACCCAATCAGCAAATGTAGCGACTTGGCCCTTTAAATCATTGCGAGCTTGCGTTGCAGCACTACGCTACATAGTAAGTCAAGGGTTGCGCACAAAAGCCGTAGATAGCCAGAACAGAATGGGGAAACAGATGAGTAGTCTTACGGGCCACTGCGCCGGCGGCCTGGGGCACAGGTGACAATATGGGTCACAAGAGCCCCCCAACCAACAAGAAGCCCTGAAAAATAAACAATTGGGTATTAAATACTGCCTAGCATAAGAAGGATTACTGGTGAGTCGGTCCTTCTTTTTCCCTGCCTTTCCTTCGTTTTATAAGGAACCTGGACATAAGCTTTGCATGACAGGCTCCTATATCTTAGGGTCTAAAAAGGATACCCTTCTTATTTAGCTTAATATATGAAACTATGTGGCAGCTTCCTTCATATAACATGCACAGGGGAAAAGCTCCCTGGCCTACGTGCCATGGGGAATATTTTTTTAAATTTCATCTTGTCTTTCGCGACTTTTGTCGTTTTTGCAACTTTCCTGTAAATGCAAGTACGCCTGGTCTGCACTTGTGCAGTGAGCCTTGTGTAACTTTCATCTTTTCACATATGGAACATGTTTTTATTGCACTATTTTTGAGTACTTTTTCGGCAACAAATTCTTTCAAATCTACAACGCCGCTTTTATTTTATACCTGGTAAGGAACCGCTGGTAACAGTCATGGCTAATCAGGCAATCGCGCTTGTCCTGTTGGGAGCTTCTGAACACAAACACGACTTGTCAACTTGTGTGCCCCTCATCTCCCTAGGTGAGACAGAGGTGAAAAATGCAGGACGCGTTTCAAGTCAAATTTTAAGTAGGTCCACTACCTTTAAATATCCCTCCTCACCGGCTTGTGACCACGGGGTTTATTGAAGATATTTGCAACAAGGGTCTAAGAAAAATGTAAAACTTGCACCTGCTCAGGACGAAGACAAAAAACAAAACTTATTTACGAGAAGAACGACCCGCTAAAACGTCTCATCTTCGACACCAAGAAAAAAAAATACATACCTGTCCCCCATGGGGTCATTTGGCAAAGGATCCTAAGGCGCTCCCAACTCCTGTCCGCCTCACTCGGCGCACCTAATCAAGGCCTCTGGTGACATAATGCCGGTAATCGTGGCGAGATCACTATCTACTACCGGATCTGTGAGACTGACGCAGGTGGCATGGGCTGTAATTGATTCAAGGAAGACATTGTGCAGCATGACAGTAGGAAGTAAAGTGTGACCACACACAACAGAAGTGACTGTAAGAGGAATGAACCGAGAGGTGATGCCGTTAGGCCCTGTGAACACCATAGTACGTACATGTTACTTTCCCCAGACTGCGGAGTGACCCCCGAAAGGGCATGGTCCCGCAAATCATCAACATCTGTCCCGAATTCACGGATCATGGGTAATGCCCCGCTATCGCTGGCAGCTATTCAGGATCTCGTTTGAATCAGCCTTGTCGTCGACGTGGGATCAACCACCCCCCCCAACGCGTACCATCCCCCGATTTATGTCGCCAGGAAAGGCAGAACGGCAGCTCTGGCAAATCCGATCGCCTATTAAGCTAGCCGTCACAAAGCCTCGCAAATCCCCAAAAACTTGGAAAAAAGTCCGACCAAGGTTGATCCGGACACTTAGTAAATACGTTCCAATGAATTTCTACTGACCCCCCAGGTCAGTAGATTTGTTAAAAGTAACCGTTTAGGTCGAAAGCTTTTTTGGCCTTGCCTGGGTTTAAGAATCAGTACTTAATAGCATTTTAAAGGGGTTGTATAAATTTGCAACGTTACGCTCCCTCCACAGGATAAGGGTGATATAAGTTAATTGCTGAGCATCCTGAATTCGCTGAACCCTCCCCCATTAATCACAAAAACAAGCCACTACAATCTTGAAATTAGCATCCTGTTCTTAGAATGGTTTGGAGCAGAAGGAGACATGCTACTCCTGCATTCCACCCATTAGTGTGAAGACCAACCCCTATCCCATGATTGCTAGTGTCCGATTCTCTATTGTTGGCTATGGGTCTCATATCACTGCAAGATAGCTACATCTAAGACCCTTGTGTATGGGTTATTACAAATAAGTGGTTTGCATCCTGATGCCGGTTATAGTGTGTTTGATTGTACTGTATTTCTTTCTGATGCTTCCATATATTCACATCCCAAAATATATTCTGAATTTGATTATTACACTACATTATTATTTTTGGAGGCTTTGTTGCAGCACCAGTCTAGTGACTCCCTCCGCATGTGAGCATCGTTAAGATAATTTCGAAGGTCGGGAGTCTCAAACCACCCACCTCTAGGTCTGAACAATATATGGAGCGGCCTATTCTTGCTGTTATTTGCCCATACAAAATCGGTGTTGTAGAGGCTTTCAGGGCGAAGAAGCCACGTGGTGAATGGGGATAGCCTAAAACAGGTATAGAAACTCGTGGATGATTTTTTTTGTAAACCCCTTCATCTGAAATGGTGCATCTCCCGAAAATGAAGAGTCCCTTGGACCTCTGGAGTCAATCTCGTTGATCATTCTGAGGATAGGTGAAATTCTCCAATGCGTATAATTGGACATTCCGCTGGTAGGTTAATACCGAACCTTATTTTATACTTATGTAGGGACCATTTGAAGCAACAGGGCCCGCAATGTTTTTCCACCAGGGGGGCAGGTTATGGACCCTTTAAGAGTTTCAGATTTCGACCAGTTGATACAAAATTAGTCAGTAAGAGCGAGAGATCTAAGCCTGCATGAGATTAGGTAGGGAAACCTGAGGATAGAGATAAACTTTGCAGCCTATGCAGATAGCGCTCTTCTTTAATTTGGTGGACCCTCTAGTTGTAATGCCAAAAACGTCCTGACCTTGTTGTTGAGTCGTTGCGAGAAGGGTTGTTGCAGAGGCAATACAAACAGTAAGGGGAGAGGGGCAGCCCTGACGTGTGCCATTTTGGAGGCGAAAGCTGTTTGGAAAGTAGTCCATTTCACCCGGACAGAACGGACGGGAGGAGTAAGTGACACACGCAAAAGGAGCATTCGATTACCATGCCGAAATGTCTAGCGCCTCATCATCAGAACCAATTGACTGCTTATCGAACGCTTTCTCTGTCGTCCATTGAAGAAGGCATGAGATGGAGTTTCTCCACCGAGCCTTATATATCAAATATTATAGCCTTTGTAGTGTTTGTCCCCTGGCCTCTCTACCTAATATAAAGTCCGCTTGTTCCGATTGGTAGTCCACTCAATAAGGGGGGCCAGTCTCGTCGCCAATACTTTATAACATAATTTAAGGTCTGATTCAACATGATATCGGTCAGTAGCTGGAGCATAGGTAACGCTTTGCCTGGTTGGGTATGACCGTATTTGTGGGCATTAGTTCCCCCCTGTGAAGGGGAGCCGCCAGCGCAACTGCATTAAACTGCCAAGTAATCATTCTTTTATGCCGTATTGAAAACATGGATGTTGTAAGGCCAGTTATAGGCACTGGCCATGAAATTGAGAATTTGAAAACGCTGATAGATGGAGTAATACCATTCCACCCCTCTCCTGCTATATTGGTATCTAGTATACTTGTCAGGTCACAGCCAAACACACACGCAAACACTACGCTCGATCCTATTTCATGCAGAGGATTAGCTGTCTCAAAAAGTTAAATATAGAGACTGCGGATCATGAAGAGTCCAAACATAAGCTATCATGAACAGGGGTAACGTTAAATACTATATATTAGACTATTTATTATTGTTGTCACTTTGTGATTTATTACCAATATACTTTTCAAGTATTGCCTTTAATATGTTCATTTGCCTTGTTTTTTTAAGCATTGTGCTATGCAACATTTTTATGAGGTGCTTTTTTGGCCGTAACAATGCCGTCATGCTGTCATATTGTCCTAACCACTAGGTGAAAATGCAATCTGCAGACCAATAATAGTTCTCATATCTCCCTGTTTTCCTAACGCTATATTCCACGTCAAACCTGCCCCCCCCTAAGCTCAACCCCGCTGCCCGCATTTTTCTTATCTTCCCTCAGTATTCTTATACCTCATTTATTTGTTGGCATCTTCACTTAATGACTGCTGAGAAGATTCTGCATGTGGCAACTAAGGTGTTCAGGATGACGACACCAAGAAACCCTGGGCTGGTGCAACATGTTCCAAACTAGAAACCATACCACAGTTTCAGAAGATATGTCTTGGAGTTGTCCTCTTTGATTGAGTACTTAGACAAACACGATTGGGCATTAAGTCCCATCTTGTCCTGCTTTTAATTGAATGTGTCAACTCCATTGAAATCACTTGTCAGGAGCCATCTATTCCAAATAACCAAGTGTTCAAATAAGTTCTGACAATGAGCTGGCAATCCTTAAGGACTGCAAATACAAGCACCAGAACTGCCGAAAACCTGTTTATTTAATTACCCTTAATAGCTCATACAAATCCAGTAAACCCCCCTCCTCAAGCTTTACATTTCCCTTTACTAACTTTTTCTGTAATACTTTTCATTTACTTATAAAAAAAAGTGGAAGCGAGGTGACAAGTGCTGATAGTGCCTTGTAACTTTTAATATATACCCTTGTTGGTTCTTTCAGGCTAAGCCTTATTTGAAGATAGTAAATCCACAAATTACTAAATAATATAAGCTCAGCAATAATCCCGGTTTCATCGGGAGCAGTAATAACTAACATTATGGTGGTTTGAAGGAAACCGGAGGGTGCTGAGGGTACGCAGTTCACCTATTTCCTTTTCTAGGCCCCGAATCCAGTTCTTAAAGCGCAGGATGTATTTAAGTTTCCACACAACTTCCAGATATGACCAACAATAAATCACAACCCTGATTGGCTATAGGCCCCTTCCTACCGGAGTGAACCGGATCTTATCAAACCAATAAGCTGCCACCCAGTTCCATTTAAGCCCAGTCTGTAAACTGGATTAGCATAGGGCGGAGATGCGAACCTTTTAGAGATCGAGTGCCCGCTAATGAGAACCAAATGCACAGCTTGTCCCACGTGCCAACTACGCAATTAGGCAGTAACAAACTTAATTGCCTACCAAATCTTTTGCGCTCCAATCCACCTTTGCCACCTTCCCCCTCTCGGACAGACCAAGCAGCACAGGATGGGTCACTACTTTTATTAAGGGCACTACTTGGACTGCCTGAGACTGCGAAGTGCCATGTCTGGCAACTCTGTTGCCTGGGAGCGGCCGTGTGCCCCCCAGAGATGCCTTCGAGTGCGCATCTCTGGCACCAGTGCCAGGTTTTCGCCAAACCACTGACATAGGTTGAGGAATCATCCAGTACATGTATAAAACCAAGAAACATGGATGGGATGGGGGAGTGGTTCGTGGATTGAAAAAGAGCACACAGGTTAATTTTATATTTAATTGCCTTAAGAGCACATCTAATGCAAAACAATATATACGTAAGATAGTACGTGAACAGTACAAATCCCAAAATGGTATACTAAAGTATAAGCCCAGGTTCAGTACATTAGTTAGAGTCCACACTTAAGATCTGCCGCTGAACTTCGGTAGCAAAATGTTTTTCCCCTACACAAACGATGTGCCTCAGAGTTCTGATTATTCAGTTGCAACACACCTCTGTCCACACCCAGGAGGGTCATGGGTCTCATCCTACTGGTATTACGTCCAAACCCTGGAGAAGTCCGGCTTCTCAAGGAGGAGTTGTATTGGTCAAGGTTTCAGGTATATTGGATCCGGTGATCCTAGATCACGTTGATCACCAAGCTACCCATTGCTATGGTCCCCCAGGGTGCAGAGCATTATCCCTTTGAAGATAAAAAAATCAAAAATTAGTTTGCTCTGGGCTGGAGATGGACGCATACGTCATACTGTCCCTAATAAACGTGTTTGTTTGACCCGCTTCACGCTCCCGTGTGGATATATATTGGAGCTATAAGGTGTATGAGGAGGGCCACGGCTGACCCCTCTTCACACAAGATGGTCTTTGCTGCCTATTGCAGCAAAGACCCATCGCTAACCACCCACGTCCCGGTGCTTGCACCTTTTCGCAGTGTTTAGCCGTGTTTGCCACCGTCAAAACCGGCGTGGGGAGCGCGCCTCTTACCTCGATCGGCGCTCCCCCCTAACTCACGGGCGGCGGCGATCGTTGCCATGGTAGCCCGCGTGTCTTTTCGTTTTACCCTAGGCTACATGGTTTTCTGCCATCGTTAAATGATAGCCAGTGGGTCTTTTTATGTAATAGTGAGCATAAATGCCTTTACTGCATACAGTTGTATTGCAGTATATGGGGTTTGGGGTGTAGACCGATCGCCAGCTAGGTTATGTACACTAGAGGGTCTAAGACATAGTGACGAAAAAGAAAAAACAAAGTTTAAAAAATGTGTAAAAATTACTAAATTTAAAGTTCAAATCACCCCCCTTTCCCGAGAACTGATATAAAACGTAATATAAACAATAAAAATCACAGAAACATTGGTCTCCGCCCTTCCCAAAATGCCCGATTTATTAATATATAAAACCGTTTCTGACACAGTGACCTCCGGACGGCAATTGCGCCCAAATGTCCCGAAATGCGTCTTACGCCTTTTTACATGACAGGTGGTCTTTCATCCTACCAGCAAACTCTCAAACTGATAAAACTCAGTAGAGTTTGGGATCATATAATATGACTTGGCTGCAAGAGGTCACATTTTGAATTTTAGTTTGACATTTAATGTCTGTGGTACAGAGCCCCCCCGATTTCTAATTTTTTTTTAAAACAAAAAAAATTATTTAAAAAATACAATTAAAAACTATAAGTTTTTATTTTCTTAATTATAAACACAATTATTTGAGTTTCCATTTTTTAGATTTCGACGTATTCACAACAAATGTTTTTACCTTTCTCACATACACAAATGCAACCCACAATATATTTATTTTCCTCTATCAGATAGTGCCATGGATCAGAAAAATGTGTTAAATTGGAATTCACTAAATTTAATAAGATGTTCGGACTTAATAATTGGTTATAATTAAGTTCCACGGGAGTCTCAGACACTTTTGAAACACACTGTCTACCAAATGAACCAATAAAACAGTGGATTTAACCATAGCATCTCACCATAAGAAAACCTAAACTTAGTTTTTCACCTCCTTACACTTTGTCTCTTCTCTGATCTTTGCGCCACTGTCTCGAGCATCAGTGCCATTATTTTGCAAAAAAATATGCTAATGAGAATCTCACTGCAGAAGTCATGAGAGGCTTCAGCTAGATTGCCCACTGGAGAGTAGACAACCCAATTAATTTGGGTGCTAAAACTAACGCTGTGATTGCTTGGAACGAGGGGGCTGGAGAATTATCCAATTAACAGGATTTAGACAAGAAATTCAGAGTTAGAAATTTGGGGGAAATGTGGATGGTCCTCTATAATAAGTCATAAACAAAAGTGGGCTTTTATTTTGTTGTAGCCTTATTGAATCACAACATAAACAAACATGTTGCCATCTCTAATCCTTGTGCATTCTATATACCATTATTTACCCTAAAATTTTACATCCACAATCACATCCTCAATCTAATCCCCATATACACTTTCTTGAACTGATGTTGATCAAATGCAAATTATTTGGCATTCTTGTTATCTTATCTTATTTTTTGTGAAATTCTTCTGCCAAATTACTGCAACCAGACATCAATTCATATTCAGATCATTGACTAAGAACCCGTTTCCAGTGGGCTTCCTAATCAATGCAGACAACAGTGTTTAGGCCATATTATAACATTCTCCTTATATCTCTGACATATTTTTGTAAAATCTCATCAGTTTAAATAAAATTATCTACTGACTATTTTGCCAGGATAACTCAGTCATATTTAACTCCTAACACAACTCATAACTAATCTTTTGGTGACTATCATAATATTCTTGAACTAGATATATAATGAAAAAGGTTTCTCCTTATCCTGGAATGAGAGCTCTCTAAGACTTAACTCTTCTGGACTCATATCCTAATTTGGATGCTAAAATCTTGCAGAATAGATAGCCAAGTAAACAGGTAGGCCTAGTTTTATTGGGTCCATGAACTGAGTTTATCAAAGTGAGAACTGCAAGTGATGGTATAGAAAGATTAGACACGGAAATTAAATTTGATCATCCTCTATCGTTTGCTTTCATTGGCATTGGAGGGACTCTCTCAGTGAGAAATGTAAGCCAGGTTCATCCCACCTCAAACAAGCAGATGTGAAGAGGTTTCTTGACCATTTGGAATTTCAATATAGTCCTATAGAGGTGAAAAGTCTTCGGGGGATGTTCGCCCAATCATTGTTTGTACTTGAGTTAATGTTATTTCAACTTTCTTTGGATTTTTATAGTGTCCCCTTCATAAACCTATTTACAAAAAAAGTTTTTTCTCAATAAAACCGAATTGTTTATTTAAAGCCGAGTTTTTTTTTAGCACACAAAATGTGCCGAAAAGTCCCCTGGCTTATAACACGATCATAGACGAGTTTAAACAGTTAAAAAAGATAAAAAAACTTATAGACTCACCTCCTTGGCCCAGTGTGCAGCGCTGCCCCCCCGATGTCCTGCGGCTCGCTTCCGGCTTCTCCTTGCCCGTCTCCTTCTTCTGCCGGGCGCCGCAAATGTTTCTTTCCCCCGGGCAGCCCTAGTATGTGACTTCGGGCAGCCGGCGCTTCATACTGGCGCCGAGCCGAGAGAGACCAATGGCGGCGCCCGCAAGGAAAGAAACGGGGGGTGGCGCGGAGTCCCGAAGACGACCCTCGTACATCGGGGGAGCAGCGCTGTATACTGGGGCCAAGTGTATACTACTTGGGGGCAGCTGTATACTACCCCCTGGGGATGGCTGTATACTACCGGTGGGAAGGCATGGGCTGGGCTGTATACTACTGGGGGCATGCTGTATCTACAACAGGGCAGGCTGTTCTGTATACTACTGGGGGCAGGCGTAACTACACAGGGCAGGCTAGGTGCTGTATACTCGGGGGCAGGCTGTAAATACTAAACTTGGCATTCTTTATACACTGGGGGCAGGGCTTATACTCTTGGGCAAGGTGGTATACTACTTGGGGCATCCTGTAGACTACTGGGCAGGCTGTAATACTCTGGGGCACTGTATACTACTGGGGGCAGGCTGGCTGTATACTACTGGTGGCCAAGCCGTATACTGCTGGGCAGGCTTGCTGTATACGACTGGTGGCAAGCGTTATACAACTGATCAAAGCTTTATACTACTGAGGCAACTGTGTTCCGGGCTTATACTACTGGAGGGCAAGCTGCGCTGGCTGTATATAAGGGGCTGGTTGCTATATAACTGGTGGGGGGGGGTCTGTGACCAATGCATTTCCCACCCTCGCTTAACTCGAGTCAATGTGTTTTCCAGGATTTTGGGGTAACATCTAGGGGCTCGGCCTATACTCGGTTCGGCTTATATTCGAGTAATAAATACGTTTAATTACTTTTTAAGGATACAAAGTGAGGGGGTCATATAGACCTCAAGTTATACCTAAGACTTTAATCTTTTACATAAGAACAGCAACAGTACGAACATTTTTATTTTTTGCTTTCAAACATGACCCAAGGTTTCAGATCTGTCCTTCCTATCTTCAAGAATCACCCCTTGCGTTTTGTAGTTTTAGGCTTCCTAGCATCGGCGCTTCAGCTCCTTTTAAATGAAGCCGTTTGGACTCCTTACTTTCCAAAGTATTTACACCTCTTACCACTTCCCTCCCACTGAGTCCATCTAGTGCAGCCGACTGCCTCACTGGCTTCATTGAGATGAAGCACTTTTGCGGGGAGGTGATAATGGAGGAAGAAAGTGTAATAATTATAGGAAAGTAGGAGCACCGAACGGCTTCATTTAGAGAGCCTAGAGCATCATAGGTAATTAGCATAAGTTTACTAACTTGGTTTCCTCGGAGCTGTAAGATTTTTATGACTAAGAAAAGCAGGTCCGCGTAGCATTAAAACCTGATTTTATGTGATTTCCTTTATGGAACTGTCAAATTTCTGACCAACAAGCATCAGACGGTGGTTTGGTACAGCCTTGAGATGATTATTATAGCCAGCGCGTACTGTAAAATATGTATTTATTCAGGTTGGATAGTTCCGGTACTGTACATATTCTCTTATTATACTTGTATATATCTTTACAAAGTTAAATGATCACATTTTTTTGTTAACCACCAGCTTTTTAAAAACGTACAGTAAGGTACTTCTTGAAAAGCAAGGCCTTCTATGGAGCTAAATTAGAGCCAGATTGCGGAACTTGGTATCTGCTGCTGTCAGCACCCAGCCCAGCCCTGACGCTACACCTAGAAAGCTCCTATCTCGGATGTCTAAAACCCCAGTCAAATTGGTCTGGCAGTGGTCTAAGCGATGCAGAAAGAGTGAGCTCCTGTCACCCATCGACACCATGCAAATCATTGTTGTGGGGTTGCCGTGTTGCAACTGCAGACAAGACTCCAATGAGTGACCGTGGGCTACCTTGAGAAACTATTCTATTTGGCGCCAAATTTATAACCTAAGTGAAAATCATAGCTGGTTTATCCTAACACACTAATATGCATGTATTATACAAAGATCAAGTGATTTCATGTCAATGGCCCCTTATAGTCCAAAGTGATTAAAAAAACGAGTTTAAAAAATTAAAAAAATATAACACAAAATAATCTTTTACCCTTTACAATAAAATAGAGCATACACATAATTCAGACCCGTCCCAAAGGGAGGTTAAACTATATATTATTATCTCCTTGAACAAAAAGCTTAAAAAAAATAAAGGGGAACCCATTTCCAAAATGATTGTCAATCGCCTAAATATACGAAACGCAAACAAAAATTTATGAAACAGACGTGCATATAAATAAAACTATTAACTACAGGTCCTTCTGAAAACAACTCAACAGTTACATTGAATTGTTAAGTTATGAATATGGAATAAAAAGTTTTTTATGTTCTTAAAGTCTCAATAAATGTAATTTTTAAAGAAAAAAAAATAAGATGTCCTGTCTTTTTAAAAATAACTGCACTAGAAAAGGTAATAAAGTTATATTTTTTGGTTGTTATCCATGCCTCCTCCTTCTTATCACTTTTAATTAATGAACCTCAGAGGGCTCCTACAGGTGTTACGCAGAGATTCTCCATGCTGTATATTCAACAGGCTGTTACAACTGTGAAGGGGCACTTTCCCATTCACTCTTGTGGGAACACTGCGACTTCTTGCAATAGATGACATCAGCAAGGGAGGGGGGAGTGCTGAGCAGAGCATTGGGAGACAGTCTAAAAGCTGGTGAAGCTGTAGCCTGGTGACTTGCTCTCTTCGAACCCCAGGAGCCCACTATTGCATACTTTAACGTTGAAAGGTAAAGGCCATGACTACCAAGAAAAAAGAATATCACATCATAGTCCCTGATCATATAAGTGTCCTAGTTATCATGCTTGATGTTTTTATTTCTGTGAAATGAACAGTTTCATGATAGGGTTTAACAATTAAGTATTCTTGTATTTATTCACTTTAATGGTCTACCGGATTGTAAAAAATAATTACTACCTATACATAATAAAAGGAACTTCCACCAATAGGTGTTTTTCACTTACTCATGAATTAACCATTTACCTTTAATTATGTCTTTTATGTAAAGAGAGGAACAGGAGTTTATTCTTTGGTGGTTGACTTTTCCAGTTTATGGTGTTTATTATTGTCTATCTGTTCAGTTTTCGTACCTAATACAGTGGCATGTATAGCAGACAACACTACCCGGGAACTGGAACCATCAGTGAAGATTCAGGAAATAAACTTATTTTAGTGCATTTTTCATTGGCAAGTTAATAAGGATCAAAGGCTATATAGATACCTTCCCTTATGCGCATCTGATATACGGAAAAAGTTAACTGCTTCATTCATGTGTATTCATGATCCGTGACCTCCTATTGTAACAATTGGAAAATTGGTTCCCATGTGTGTCCAGGATTTCACTAATGCAACCTTTACCTATAGTAAAACGAGCCCCTTCTGACCCAACTACAAATCAAATTGAAATTTGACCTGTATCGCTCACCTAAATTTTAACGCACCAGTAGAAACCTAAAATGAGAGTCAAATACAATAACCTCACCACGTCACTCAGGACCGATTCCAGACAACACAAAATAATTAAAATGCATCAAAACAATAAAAATCCCGTCATCTTGAAAAGGCGAATCTTCTCTGCATAAGCCAGTCATAAAGAAGCTCTCTCATTTAACATCTATGCACATTGTTGTATGCAACACCTGTTTTATTCAGCCATAATAGCTTTCATAACCTGTCAAGGTTTTAGCTGAGGAAAATACATGAGCCTCCAGCTGTGCAGCTCTGTGCGGAGGAAGCTTGTGCACAGAGATATTAGTTTAATGAAATGTGTCCAGATTGTAGATGTGGGTAATAATAGGGCACTTCCCCGAGGTGTGATAGGAAGCATTGGAGCAGTCAAGCAGAAACACAGCTTGGAGATTTTACATAAGAAGAAAAATTGGGAGCACAGTGCAGAGACTATGTAGCAGAAATGAGTGCGATGTGGATAAATCTACACACACGAGCAACCAAGTGATATATGGTACTTAAGTCATTTATTGTGGCACTATTATGCCTATTTTATAAGTAATCAAACCAATGGACAACCGCACCAGGCGGTTACAGTCATATGCACACTATCTGTTGATGAACTTCAATGGTTCCCATCATCCGATTACTTATAGTGTAGTCAAGTGGAGAATATTCGGCAAAAAAAGACTTGACATACACGGATTGTAGTCCGTCAAAGAGAGGAGTGCCATGCACTACTATACATTACACGAATGGATGACACCCTTAAAAACTGAGTGTTTCAAAAATGTTAAATTGTTGCAGTTCCAGCAATACAAGGGGCCCATTTACTAAACAGTGGCAAAGTGCACTATGTGCCTTTGCCTGTATAATGCGCAGAAGCGCCAGATTCAGAATTTCTGCCAACGTTCTCAGAATCTGGCGCTCCCTGCAATGCTTTCAGCGAGTGCTCACGTTTTGTTGAACCTTAGCGGGCATGCAACCAGTTCTGGTCTGACCTTTTGCATGATAATGTGTGGCACAGTCTGACTGTGCACAAAATGCCCCTAGTAAGGCAGTATACGTATTGAGGCCGCCACACAGTGTGTCTTACAATCACAAATGTGTTGTTGGACACTTCTTAAATACATGCAGGTTTGCACTGGAAAAGAATGTGCAAAGTCTGAAAACTGGGGGCATTGTAATCTGGGCCAAGACTGATGACTTAAACACTGCTCAGCAAGTCAGCAAGACACCCATATCTCTTGTCTGAAATATTGTACTTCATAATCAGGATACATTTCTGGCCATAGCTTTTGAGGACACTTATGATTTGGGGCTCATGGTTGGTACGAGAACCATTTATTCTGTAAGTGGGAATATAGTTTGTGGCGCGATGGTTCATGAATTGGTGCACGACTGAAAGGTTTTAGACTCCTAGGCTGGGCTATTTTTGTGCCCACAAAAGAATGCCACAACATTTGCGAAAAATGGAGTGGGCCAGAAAACTGGTGGAGTCACAAATGGAGCAAAAATTTTGACAAAGAAAAGTCGAGAGTGTCGAAAACACAATATGATGGTGCCGACACTTCATATTCAGGTGCAAATTGATGACAGTTTTTTTGAAATTACTATTTTCAAAAACTCTAACTGTCTCAACTGAATTTAGCAGACATCTGCTTTATTTTGACATCCTTCTATAAAGTTAATTTAATTTTAATAGACTTGCTAGAAGGCTTGCAAATTAACAAAGATCGGCAAACTGCAGTAATAGCCCCTGTGATCAGACAACACACAGACTTGTTGTCCTGTTGCAACTCAGAGCGTAGCGGGGCATCCAATCATTGAGGATCCTTTATGAGAGTTTTTTGGAGAACTACTCTGATCCCTCTTTCTCTGCTATGCCTGTTTTGGTGCGTTGCAATTTTGCTGAATTTCCAACGGTTTTTAAATATCATTTTATGCAAATTCCTGGTTCGTTCTGGGATATAATTAATAATGATAAAATCCCAAAGAATAGAAAAATAAAATGTATATTATTTCCCGTTTGGGAAATATGTATATCGAGAATGTTTTTCTTTATACCACTAGATGATAATACGCTTGTGTGCTCTTGAAATGCATGGCGAACCGAAAACAGTTGGTAAAGGACCTTTGATATGCTATTTTTTTTGGAGGGGGAGGGATTTATGTCCTAATCATATTTTTCCTGAACATACGAATACTTTTTTTTTTTTAGTAGGAGCCCGTACATAGTACGCTAGTAGCTGAAGGGTGTTGCTGTTCATAACAGACACCTGTAAAGCTGCAGACATAGCTGTTTGAAACACTGAAGAGCAGGAGGCGCAGGCTCCTCCCCCTCAGATTGTCCATTGCACAGTATTTTTTCACTGATAGCTGGAGATAGGGTCCTATCCTAGTTCAGCATTGTTGCTCACTTTGCCTTAATATAATTTACATAGCTAAAGCCTCCTCTGATTGCAATGATTGCACAGGTTTAAGCAGGGGACTCCAATTATTACTGTATTTGCATATACATTAGTGGTAGCCTGCGGATGGCAGGTAAAGAGGCCACTAGTTGGTTGTGTTCTGGTATGTATGTTGTTTGTATTTTATGTATTTTATTTTATTATAAGAGAACTACCAACCCAACATGGACCAGCCCTGCTGCCCTAAAGTAAACACTGATCAAATCATGCCGTTATGAGAGAGACAACTTTTTTAAGTGCCATTTTGTAATTACTTCTGGCAAAGTAAAAAGTTACATACACTACTATTACTATGGCCTTTAAGCATTTGGGACAGCTCATACGAAGATGTCTGTGCTGGAAGCGTCGAGCTTCATATGATTTGGAGACACCCTGTCGTTTAACTTTGAGGCACACTGAAACACCACTGCTTGTTTGTCATAAAACTGTCTAAAGTATCAGGAAAGTTGTGGACTTGCCTTAGTCTGGTTCGTGCCTGTACAGTTTACAGTACCTGTAGGGTCCGCTTTCCCCTGTTTCAATACAAATTAAGTCAAACAAGCAGATGGGAATGTTCCAGCAATCATACTGTGCAGGACGGAGCAAGGTTATGTGTTCCAGAAATGTAAGTCTTTGGTCTTAATGTGATATCAACCCAAGATAAAGTACAAGGCTTGTGAAAATGCTGGCTAAAGCTGGTAATCCATATCCAAGTTGAAACCCCACGAATCACATGAACTAAAAGGCCACTTTGTCAGGAAAGCTTTTACTCGCAAAAAAACCAAACCGATTAATGTTTGTACTGCAACTCAGAACCTTCATATTTAAGACTTCCTGTGGTCCTAATGAAATGGAAATTGACTGCTTGGCCATAATAACCATTGTTACTTTGGGATTAAAATGCAAAAGCTTGCAAGTCTGAGAACACATCATAAGTTTGAAACACTGGGGTTGCATTTTTTTCCTGTACGGAGGGACTGTGCACTACGTGGCTCCAATAGACTTGAACCCGAAGCCACTGACCAAAGTGGCATACGGATTAACAAATCAATGTTTGGATGGTCATCATAAAACTCTAGCTCATCCTTATGATCAAAGCTGGAAAGGCAGTTGTGAGCAGCCTACACACATGGCTCGTTACAACACCACTTCTGTCATGAGCAATGGACCCAATTCCTACCACCATTTACGAAGCTTGTGGAAGATATCCAAACGTTTAACACAAGTTATCAATTGAAAATGATGGTAGCAACTACTATTATTTTATTTCACTTTTGACTTTGCAGAAATAATAAAATACCGTAAAATCTGTCTCATAACTCTGACATAGGAATTATGAATAATTTTGTAAATCCGATTGACCTCAAGTAGAAAGGTGTATTCCGATTCGATGTCAGATATTGAGAAATCTTACTAAAAATCTATCTCTCTATCTTAGCTGTATATGTTTAATTATTATATGTATCTATAGACTGTCTTCAGACCTGTTACTGACCGACCCTCTGCTCGTGACAGTCTGTCTTGACCGTCTCTTTTTTACACTTTTTTCACACTGCTCTGTCTCTGACCTCTCTGTCCGATGCAGTCTCTTTCAGTGACTGTCGCTCTGCTGTCCTCTTTCGGTACCGGCTGGGACACTCTCATTCCAGTGACTGTCTCGGGCAGCATGTGGCGTAGAAGTGGTTACAGACTTCCATCAGACTACCATAATAGATCGATGTAAAAATGTGATGTGGTTTTCCTTAAGTGTTAACGCACAAAGTAAAATCACACTTATGAATCACTTGTCCAGTTTATGATTCAAAACTGATTGTAACAATCAAATTCTCCTGCTTTTTTTGGCAAAATACAACATACAACCGGTAAATTAGCATGACAACTCTATAAAAAGAAAATTGCGGTGGATCACAAACCATTTCTCTGCTGTCATGCTTTTTGGCTGTTGCTATGGTCACCTTACATGTTGTCATTGCTTGTTACCCCAAGGTCCATGGGTATCAGAACCTACAGGGGTTGCCAGAGTGTGCAGCTCTAAAACTAGTATCAGGAACCGCTAACCATCCCTGCTTTGACAAAAGGAACAGGAAAAGCATTGGGGGGGCATAGCACTGCAAAATGGCCTCCAGCAGGCCGCTTATATCCATGTGACTAACATGGGTGGTATGAGTGCCCGAAATTGGAACTCGTTGCTCTAGTAGGAAATAATTTTGGACCTTGAGCAGCAAGTGAGAGACCATGACGTGACATTCGGCTGCCTGCCACATCCTCCAACATGACCTATTTGGCGCACAAAAAACAAAAAACCCCCTCTCCACTTACTATCATTAAGTACTCTCTGACATTACAGATTAGATCTCAGACCCTTGTGGACCATTTGCGGTGCAGTGTTCCTTCAGATCATGTCAATGCTGGTTGTGTGTTTTACCATTTCCTTCATGATGAATGCATGATCCTTGATGATGTACTGGTCTGTTCCCTTTCCCAATCTAATCCAATAAGGTAAACCTAGAACATGTGTCTCATTCCATCAAATGCCATTTGGACCACAGACTGTCCAGGAGTTGACTGATGTTTTTTAAATCCAGTCTGCTGCCTCATTGGGAACATGTCTAGACATTGAATGTGAGGTGATACCGGCACATGGAGGTACACACCCTACTGGGTCCTCAGTTCCTTCATCTTAAAGGCATTTTCACTAGTGATTTTGAGTAGCATTCCAAATCCAGCATCCTGGGATATTATAGTCCATTTAGAATACACTGCTTTTGATAATTGTTATGTGTTAATAACTCCTTTAGTGTATTCAATATTTAATTATAAAGATTACACAAATATTTCCTTGGTTTGAGTCTAGATGTGGTATTTTATTTTTTTTTTTTTTTGTTTTTTTTTTTATTTTTTTTTTTTTTTTTTTTTTTTCTGTTTTTTTTTTTTTTTTATTTTTTTTTTTTTTTTTTTTTTTTTTTTTTTTTTTCGACTCATTTTTTTGGTGCATGCTTCTGTCCTACATTAAAAAATTTGGTCAAATGAGAAAGATAGAAATGAACAAATGTTAACACAATCTGTAGGGTATAAGACAGTGATCCTGAAACTAAAGTAGAGAAATTTTTGCACAATATATTTAAAAAAATATTTGTTTTTATTGCAAGTTCAAGATTAAATTATAAAATGTAAATTTTTTCAGGATAAAGCCCCATGCACGACTCTCATATCTAGTGCAGAACTTGTCGTGAGTTCTTACAATAAGAAAGAATGAAATAATAAAAACCTATTAACAATGAGTATGCAGTTTTACATACCTTTAAGCCATAGTCTCACAGATTTTCAGACCCGATCATTCACTAACTGTCTGGTATCCAACTTTTTTTGCCCGATTCTCAATATTATTTATTCTTGTTAGTATTTTTGTTTTTCCACTATATCATAAGATGACATTTTCTATTAAACAAATAATTTTAATTCAGAATTAACAAATTGTTTACGTTTTAATAACATTTGTTCCTAGATTTTTTGTCGTATTTTTTTGGCATCACAACAATATTTAGGTTTCTATAAAATCTAATAGGAAATGTCAATTTTAAACTTAATGATATGAGACATCCAGGAAGGTCACTAATGGGCAATACTTTCCCATTTCCGCTTAGACAAAACACATAGCTCAAACTAATAACATCAAAATCCCATTATTTTTTTTAATTACTAACTTAATACATTTTATTTTATTTATAGCTCCAAAAAGTAGATATCATAATCAGTAGGCATGTTGAAAGGAATAGCAATCCGATAGGTTTTTTTATTTATTGTTTTAAATCCTATTTCCTTTTTTTAATTGATTGATACGTGAACCTAGTCACAAGGTAATCTAGCTGAGTATTTCCCCCATTATAGAAGGACAAGTCAGAGAAAACTGCGCCTTGGGATAACGAGTAGGGACAATTGTGTAAAAGTGTGCCAAACATCCAGAAGAGTATACAAAATTGCGAATCCTTTTTAAAGAATAATGTTGCTGGCTTCAATAAGCAAAGTGTAAAAGCACTTAATGAACTTGCTGCTTCAGGTAATAGTCCTATGATAGACAAAGCATAATTACAAGTTAACCAAATCAGAATCCCAAATTACATACACAACAATGGGACTTATTTACTAAGGGTTGCGCTGCTCACTTTCGTCAGACTGTTTGCTGTTTTGGGGATTTGCGCAGATTTGACAGGTATTTAACAGGGGTCTATGCTATCATGTGTCGCACGTGACTGGTTTGTGGTGCAGCTGTGACGGCTTTCATGCAACAGAAATGGGGGGGCGTGCTGACAGACGATCCGACTGATTCGGACTGAGTATGGAATTTAAGATTCAAATTGTGTCGCAAGACAATTCACTTACATGCACCATGAAGAAGAAGGTAAACTCCAGCAGACCTGAGCGGGGAAGCGACACATTCAGGATATTGGGCGCACAATCTCAGTGAAGTGCAACAGAGTGCATTATAGTTGGACAACACACTTTCTGTGAACTCGAAGGAACAGGTAAGTAAATGTGCCCTAAAAACTGCCAAGAGAAACTCTGCTCACTTATACAGTCACACTGATTACGGCCTATGGGAAGCCTACACCAGGATTGTACACATACATCCAGATACACATTTCTCTTGGTACTGTACAGTTCACCGAGACACACACTCCTTATATCAGAACACAAGGTACTGTTATCACACTTATTCACAGGGTAATAAGGCTTAGCAGTAATTTACTTCTCCAAAGGTATGGAACATATAGAGCAACAAGAAATGAACTTATTAAATGAAAGTTTAATATGGAAAGGCACAATGCTTAATGGTTACAAAAAAATTAAATAGACATACAAAAATTAAAAAAAACTGTATAATAAAATAAAAAGGATAAAATAAAGAAAAACAGACAAGACTGGCTTTAAATGATAGTTTTTACATAATCCTAAGGTGCCACAAAGTCTACATTTATTAATATTTTCCATTCATGGAGAAGAGAAAACAGAGATGGGGCTAGTGACTAGGTGTTTGTGTGTGTGTCGGGGGGGGGGGATCACATTAAAGAATATATATACGTTCTTCTTAACATATGAGAGATCTACTGATGAGGGGACCTTTAAGAATTTGGCTGAAGATCACTAGCAACACCTGTGTTCAGTGCTTGCAGCAATCGCAGTTGTCAACTGTTTCAATTTCACTGGCAAAGTCACCAGCAGCATTTAAATAACTATGGCTTTGTGTGCATGTGCTCTAACCTGCTGACGGAACTGCACACCCCCATTTTGGGGAGTGTCGTCGCTCTAGTCAGACAACAGCATTTAAAAGTTAATGCTCGCGATCAGTGTCAGCACCAAAAATCAGGGGGTTGAGTTGTTACAAACCTGACACTATGATTCTTTGATGAACCAAGTAGAAAACATGTGTCTATCTCATGCTGTGCCACCAGTTCTTTAAGTGAGTAACAATCTAGGCACCCCATTACAGTATATGGCAGCTGCCACAGAACAAATACTGGAGCTTCACAGCGTGATACACTCCAAAACCATGGCCCCCTCTTCTGTTTTCGTTGTCTCAACCCCTTACACCCTACCCAGGTCCTGGTCTGCAGGACCATCTGCGCACCCAGTCGCACATCTCTCCCAGCATGTTGGCCATTATAAAGCTACTCACACCGCGTAACGCTGTAGGGACTATTGGTATTTTTGTTTTTTGTCATTTCCATTTTCTTACTCTTACTCCCATCTTTACAAATCCATAACTTTTTTATTTTTTGTTTACAGAGATGTAGAGATCTTGGTTTTCTGTGTACCAATTGTTATTTTCTAAGTACAAGCACTTTCATATTCCATGCCAGCACTGGGAAGCGTTAGACTGCGAAATGGACACCTCTACTTTATTCCTTTGTCAGTTTGTATTTGTGTTAGAAAAAAAACATTTTATAATAGGCTTTTATATGCTTTAACTTAGATTCTTTTTTTACTTAAATCAATTTTGTAAAAAAGGTCTTCATTTTGGGGGGGAAATATTTTTTGAACGCCTAATTACTTTTTCTTACTACCATTAAGAAACTTTATAAGGTGTAATATTTATCCGTGGCATGATGACCTTTACATACTACCGTTTTGGAGACTGTCAACCTTTTTGGAAAACTTTTAATGAGTATAACTTACATGTTAATGATTTTTATTTTGTTCTATTTTTTATATCAGTTTCAAAAGAGAGTGGGTTTGATCATAATTTTCTTATTATCTTTTTAACTTTTGTATTTTGTTTAACTGTTTATTTTTTCTTCTTCTCTTTAGAACATCATATGACAATGACCAGAAAAGCCACAGTTTGGTCTGTGGTGCAGATGAGTCACATTCAGAACCCCTATCTTTTGGTTCTTTAGTAACATCCTGCTGGTGTGTTAGTTGGTTTGTAATTTTTTTATTTTTTTTAAACTTTTTAATTTTTTCAATGTATTTTTAGACCCCCTAATGGCACTATTTCCCACCTCCCAACCATATGATGCAATATTACTTTATTGCAGTATATGAGGATTTTGCGTGTATCTTATTGGTCACTCACAGACGCATTAGAGATGCTGCACAAGAGACATGCCTGGGTAGTTTCAACATAAACTCCCTGGCTGTCTTGGCACCGATCGCTGAACCATCGAACCCGATTGAATAAAGAATGGCAGCGCCTGTATCGTTACCAAATTTAATGCCCCCAACTACCTTGCTGCGAAATTTGAATTAGTTACACACCCAAGTTTTATGTCATTGGTATTTGCTGGCATTATTCAAAAAACACCATCGTGAGATATAAGAGAGGCCTCACCCATTAGCCCTTTTCATACACCCCCTAATGCATCAGGAAGTTTCATGAACGTCCAAATGCGGTAAGGAAGTTAATACACTACAAGTGGAAGTTTAATAGTGTAATCAGCACCTTTAGACTCTTTGACTTGTCATTTAAATTTCTGGTTGCGAAAATACGATACATTACCACTTCATCACTTAATAGTCCTATATGCTATGTTTCTAAATCGCAGTACATTTACCATATTTCATCTATTTTCGTTCAGTTGAAAAGAGGAAATGGCCAAAATTCTTAAATGATAAAACGCCTTCATCTCACCTCATCGTCTACTACTGATTTGAATCTCACCATGACCTTAGTGGCAGGATTTTTTTTCTCAACACTTCTTACATTAGTTTTGATATGTGGTCCCATATCTTTGACTGACACAGCAGTGGAAAGGTATTTATAAGGGCATAATACAATTATAGTCACTGTTGTTTAAAAGGACATTCATGGTTGTTTCTTTACTGAACATTTCAATTTGTTGCGAATTCATATAAGGCTACCCCTCTTTCCAAGTGTCACTCTGCGGTGGCTTCTTCTACAGCTTGACAGTCTTTTAAAGAGTTATAATACAACAATTTCTATCATCACCAAGGGCACGTAGATGAAAATGAGCACACAGGTTGAAATGAAATAATATTGCCTGACAAAATATAATCACCACTTGAAATACAGCAGGGACAAAGTATTGTCGGCTAGTATTATAATACTGTCACATATGACAGACCATTTCTATTTCTCACAGAATGATAAATAGGCAGCACTATATTCAGTAAAAAAGCCTAGTTTAACATGTATAGTATAAGCCCTCCTACCCCTAGACCCTAAATATGTCCTTCCACTAAATCACCTTTACTACCATGAGCAAGAATGGTTCTGGACTTACTATTAGTAGTACTTCTTATTATTAACCTTATTTTCCAAAAGGTTAGTGATCATTAGCATTCTCTAATATTCCAGGGTCAGCACTATTTACACTATCTATTGAGTACGAGACCACTTACCCTGAATATTGCTGAACCCTAAGCAGTGCTGAAACATGTCGAGGGCAGAGGCAGAGGGGTTCAGCATAGGGGGTTGCGTCCAACCCAGGTCTACCCATATATTTCACCACCTATATATAAACAGGGTAGGGGTAATATACTACTGTTCGCATATATACAGGAAGGGATATTAATGCTAAGCTGTGCCTATATATAACAGGATAGTGCTAGTACCTCGTACTACTGTTCTGTGCTCATGCCATACAGGTTAAGGGTAGTAAGTACTGATCTGTACTCATATATACAGTATTGGAATAGCAGTACTAAGCTGTGCCTATACAGTGGGGCAGTTGTACTATATCTGCCACAGAGTGCCCAACAGACGATGAGTTACAACAGACAGAAACATCAGACACACAGACAGGCCGACACAATCACATACACCAGAAAACACATCCACGTACCTCACACATGTTCTCTGTCTCCTCTCACAGTTCTGCATGAAAAGGACCTGTGGATGACTTAATCTCACAGGTTTCTGAAAGGTAAATATAAATACTGTGCGTCGGAGCTGGCACATGTATTGCAATAGAGAGTAGAGCGGGCAGCTCTAGTCCCTGCATACAGCTCTTGTGTCCTAGGTACACAGATAAGCGCTGAAGCTACTCTCAGTGGCCCTCCCCTAAAAATCCCTGGGCCTCATAGACATCAGATCACCCCCTTTGCTGAAAGCTACACCTCTGCAGGGAGAAGAGGGCTTGAATTTTAGCGAGACTTCACACAGCCAACACTTCCCACTCCAATAGCTTCAATATTGGGCCGTGTCTATGATTAGGTGGCGGCCTCAGCAGTTGGCCATTGGCATCCGTCCAGACGGCCAGGCAGCTCCTGTCCTTCACTGTATAGTCCTCAATTTGCCCGGAAATGGAAAATGTGGCCGGAAGACAATCCCGGCGCACATTGTTCTTTGAATCTGAATGCAGGCCAGGTATGCTGCTCATCATGCGCCCACGCACCCTTTCCTGTCTGGCAGCAGCCAGAAAAGAAGAAGACACGGGAGCCAGAGGCGAGTATGGGATTTTTTATATATATATATAATATATGAATTATTAATTATGGGGCATTATGAAAATAATTAATGGTGGAGGGCACCATAGGAAATAATTGATAATGATGGGGCAGCATATGAAATAATTAATGTTGGGGGGCAGCATATGATAATTAATGTTGGGGGGTGCAGCATATGAAATAATTATGGCGGAGGGCAGCATGGGAAATAATTAATGGTGGAGTGGCAGCATAGAATAATTTGGTGGAGGGGCAGCATAGGAAATATTAATCATGGGGGCAGCGTAGGAAATAATTAATGGTGGGGCAGCATCATGAAATAATTAATGGTGGGGGCAGCATATGAAATAATAATGGTGAGGGGCAAGCATCATGACAATAAGTAACGGTGGAGGGCAGCATAGGAAATAATTATGGTGAGTGGCAGCAATAGGAATAATTAATGGTGGAGGGGCAGCATATTCAATAATTAATTATGAGGGGCATGTTCACGAACGGCCTCTTGATCAAGAAGACAAGCACTGAGCGGTATTTCTTCAGGTTTTTATTCCAGTATAACACAAGTTACATTCAGGCCATGCTCCTCGGCCCCGTGATCAGGAAGAACAAGCTGAGCGTATTTCTTCAGGTTTTATTCCAGTATAATCCACAAGTTACATATCAGCCATGTCCTCAGGTAAGCGCCGCACTTGCCTCCTCCAGACAAAGGTTCATCAACGACTCCCTCCTCAAAACAGTTTTCAAAACAATATCCCCACACCCAATCCCCCCCACCTCCTCTGCTATCTGCTTATCACCTGTAGGGGTGGTGGGAATTTATTACCCTAGTACAGCAGCCCCCACTGGACTGTGGGTCACTGAGACTCTGGGGAGAGTAGAACATTCCAGACTACAACTTCCATGTTACACACATGATGATATACAAATACACATGTAACAATACAAACCCATATAGGACCATCTCAAGCATACGTCACAGCACATCAAGTATATGTCACAGCCCTACCGTGACACCCCTCCCCCCATGACAGGCAGTCCTCCAGACGACCTTCCAACAGGGGGAGTCCTGAGGCGCCTTAAGTCGGACGGGGGTGTCCTTAGTAATATCTATCCGGTCCGCTACACCTGTGATGGGTCTGCTTGACGTCCACCAGTAGGGATAATCTAGGTACTCCGGTTTTTGTTCACTAGGATGAGTCTGAAATAATCTGTCATCTCCTTTTCCCTGTTTGGATGTGACAGAATCACATGGTGGATATTCTCCCATTTCCGGGTTTGTTTGGGCTCCCAGCACTGCCCTCTGTTCTATGTCCCTTCTGTTCTCTCCCACTCATTTGTTCCTTCAACAGTAGATCCAAGGGTTGTATCGATGGCTGTATCACCTCATAGCCGGCGTATCTGATGCTGTATCACCTCAATAGCCGGCTGTATCTGATGGCTGTATCAACACTCATGAATAGCTTGGCTGTATCCTGATGGGCTGTATCCTCGTAGCGCCCCGGCTGTGTATCTTGATGGCTGTATCACCTCGTAGCCGGCTGTATCTGATGGCTGTTCCCTCATACCGGCTGTATCTGATGGCTGTATCCCCTCATAGTCCGGCCTGGTATCTGATGGCTGTATCACCTCATAGCCGCCTGTAACTGATGGCTGTACACCTCAACCTCGTAGCCGGCTGTATCTGATGGGCTGTATCACCTCGTAGCCGGCTGTAGCTGATGGCGTATCACCTCACTAGCCCTGTATCTGATGGCTGTATCACCTCATAGCCGGCTATATCTGTGGCTGTATCACCTCATAAGCCTGCTGTATCTGATGGGCTGTATCAAAGCTTTCAGCTGCATTCCCTACCTTTCAGGAGGACAGAGAGAACATCGATGACTTCTTGAGAACATTTGAGATCATGTGTAAGTCCTACAGTATTGCGGAGGAGGATTGGACCTGTTTATTGGCCGGGAAACTTACAGGTAGAGCAAGTTCTACATTTTGTTCTCTCTCAGAAGAAGAGCGATTGGACTATGATGAAGTTAAGCGGGCACTGCTAGCACGATATGCCATCACGCCCGAATATTACAGGCAGCGGTTTCGTTCCCTTCTAAAAGGGGCCAAAGACACTTACCTGGAGTTCAGCAACAAACTCTCTCATACCCTTAATCAGTGGAGTCGTGGGTGTGAGACGGAGACTTATGAGGAACTGCGACAGTTATTCCTGAAAGAACAGTTTCTGGAGAGATGTCCCGTGGAAATTAAGGAGTGGGTAATGGATCGTGAGCCCAAGACTGCAAAGGAGGCCGCACGACTGGCAGACAGGTATGCACAAAGCCGCTCCGCCACTCGCAAAAGTTCTGTGCAACCCACCATCCCAGTCACAGGAGGTAATGAACGCATCATACAAGAAAGGTCATCTCTATCCTCACAAGCCTCCTGGGTGCTGCCAGGTGGGGAGCCTCCGGCTTTACGAAAATGTTTTAAATGTGGTTCTCCAGAACATATACAAGCCTTCTGTCCAGGCCTTAGGCGATCTCCCTTGCTGACCCATGTCCCTACATCAGTACACCCTGTGGCTGCAGTAGGTTGGGGGGAGGTGGACAGATATCCTGGGAGGAAAGCAAAAACCAAGAAAAAGGTGATGACTTCAGGGAGACCCCAGCATGTGTACGGAGCTGGCTATGAGGTGATACAGCCATCAGATACAGCTGGCTATGAGGTGATACAGCCATCAGATACAACCCTTGGATCTACTGTTGAAGGAAAAATGATGGGAGAGAACAGAAGGGACAGAGAACAGAGGCCAGTGCTGGGAACCCACAACAAACCGGAAATGGAGAATATCCACCATGTGTATTCTGTCACATCCCAAATTGAGAGATCAACTGATGAGGGGACCTTTTAGAATTTGGCTGAAGATCACTAGCAACACCTGTGTTCAGTGCTGGCAGCAATCGCAGTTGTCAACTGTTTAAGTTTCACTGGCAAAGTCACCAGCAGCATTTAAATAACTATGGCTTTGTGTACATATGCTCTAACCTGCTGACGGAACTGCACACCCCCATTTTGGGGAGTGTCGTCGCTCTAGTCAGACAACAGCATTTAAAAGTTAATGCTCACGATCAGTGTCAGCACAAAAAATCGGGGGGTTGAGTTGTTACAAACCTGACACTATGATTCTTTGATGAACCAAGCGTTCCGAAGTTATAACCAATTATCGTGAGACATGTCAGATTTGAAAAATCGAGTCTGGTCATTGAGCTGAAAACTAGTGTCGGTGATAAGGGGTTAAAGATAATATACAATCAAAATCAAACACTGTTAAACCAGGGACACTTACCCATAGATCCAATAATCGTGACTGTGGTAATCATCACCTAGGGACTCTGGAAACACCCCCAGAGCTGCCATGCTCTATAGCATAATTTTATAACTTTATTTTAGAAGCAAAGAGGTCTAACAACAATAAATCTAACAAGATTACCACAATCACAGTACTTGGATCTATGAGCAAGTGGATTCTAATAGGTTAGTAGATTTTCTTTAATGTATTTTAGAATATTTCAGCTGAGCATCGGGGAAGCAGTGAGTATCTCTCATAGTGTTAAGTTTGTTATGAATGCACATTTTGTTATACGTACATTTCTTGTATAAGGACATGTTGAGTAGCATCAACCTGCAATTTTGTTTACTCCACTTGTTGTACCACGATAGGTAATTATCACTTATTTACAAGAGGACACCGAATAGGTAATTATCACTTATTTACAAGAGGACACCGAAGTTGTCTGATATTTTACCCCCAACTGAGTTCTATATAACAGTAGCTATTCATTAATTAATTCTTGTACTTAAAGGGATCACCAATTAAAATTGGTCAATTTAATTTAGATTAAAGTTCTCCATAGTGATAAAATTTCATCCTGTTATTGTATAGTAGAGGGAGTATGACATTATTAAGAACATTTAAAGAAACGAAATGTCCCAGACCCAAAGCTAAAACACACATAAACGTATTTATTGAAGTGATCCTCAATGGAGATAAAGCTCTTGGCACCATGCAATAACATATGAATACTCTCAGCAGTATCGGGCAGGAATTTACTAGGCGTGATGCAGCCTCTTCACAAGAAGGCACAAATGGTGGTGCTCAGCCGGAGCTTAGGGTCCACAACATCATAAACAGAAGAAGAGAAGTAGGCGGCACTCATCAACATGTGCGGGCCTGGCCCTGCTCTGTCATTGTACTTGATCTCAATAAAGGATTTTCGCATACTTCTCTTCTCCTGTTTAACATATTTATTGTAAAGGATTTTCGCATACTTCTCTTCTCCTGTTTAACATATTTATTGTAGCATTAAAACGCTACAGGGTATATGGCTACCCAATGTAGTGGAGATGGTATTTTGATGTATCATCAAAGATCTGAAGTTTAGCCTGGGACATCGGTATTTTGATGTATCATCAAAGATCTGAAGTTTAGCCTGGGACATCTCTCTTCATTCAAGTATTTCCCCACTTCAAGCAGGAACAATCCCGAAGTATGGCACATAGGAATAGTAGCCACACTCAAACAATGCAAACCAGGAACAAATAAGGGGTGAGCAGTGTTGGATATTTTTTTTTTTTGAATTGTGTGCATTGTATTTGAGAACCACTCTGGTTGCTTTTGTTTTGAATTGTGTGCATTGTATTTGAGAACCACTCTGGTTGCTTTTGATAGAGGAGCTAGATCAGACCAAATTTAGAGAACGGATGCTGAAAATGAAAAAGAATAGTCAAGGTCTTTGAATGTAAAGTAGTGGAAGAAACCATGGTGTTTGTGTAAAACTCACATTTTGATTATAATGATCCAAAAATAACTGTATTCACTGAAAAATGACATGTTTTTATACTTTCACAGTTTTGAATTATATTTCTTTATATTTCTTTACAGTTACATCAGATCAAAATACTGTGCATAAACATGAAAAAAAGCCAAATATAGTCTGTAAACTTTGTAAAATTAATTGCATTTCAAAATTATATTCATAAAACTATTAAATGCTAAAATAATTAGAGCCAACCTATCTCATTAGTGTTTTAAGATCAGTTAAACTTAAATGTCAGATATTTACAACAAATTCTTGTAAATTGTAAACAAATATCCATTTTATTTTCTAAATTAATGAAAAAGCTATCAGCCAAATACTGCTACTAGCAAGTCAGCCTAATGTGCTACAGAAAATAAAATTTAAAACTCCAGTCCCAAGCAGATGTAGGTAATACTTTGGTTAGGCCATAGAATGGTTAGCTCAATACTACTCAAGACTACTGCTCAAAAGGCGGTAAAAATAAAAAACGAACAAAAATCACCCTCTAAGACGAATTTAAAAAGTCTAAAAACTAAAAGAAAAAAATAGAAATGTGAAAAGTCCCATTATAATTTTTTTCTTTTGTGTTCTAAATTATCTTAAAAGTGACATAAGTGTGACTTTCATGGATAGGGCTCTGTTAAAATGGCAAAAATTATCTACGTCCATAAGGGGTAAAATAAGAATTTTAACACTGAGGGGAAGATTTATCAAGCTGCCTGAAAGTCAGAATACTTCTAGTTGCCCATGTAGACCAATCACAGATCCCCATAAAAATAATAATGAGCACTGGTAAAATGAAAGCTGAGCTGTGATTACAATTTATTAGGGGTTTGATTAGAATTAGGCAGAGTCTGCTGATTTATTTATTTTTTTTACCTTTATTTCATTTTATAGCTCAAACTCATCTTGCAAAGCAGTGTGCTTTCAGTGTAGGCTACAAAATAGCCATAGGAGAACCCCAACGGCTTACTTAGGCCTACAATAGCGTTATATTTTCCTTTTTTTTGTTTGCTTGTGGCTGGGCTTGCTGGCATTAGTAGTGCAGCTAGTACCATATTGTGAGGAATTTGCTGGGAGACCTGCGACCGTTGTGTTTAGCTCTTAGTGACACGCATATCCACCTCAAATACCGAAGTGGGACAATTTATTAGGGGTTTGATTAGAATTAGGCAGAGTCTGCTCTATTAGAATAGTGTTAGGCAGGAGTGATTCTACAAGAACCCAACAGCCCTTCTTAGGGCTACAATAACGTTATATATATATTTTTATTATTTGCTTGTGACTGGGCTTGCTGGCACTAGTAGTGCAGCTAGTACCATATTGTGAGGACTTTGCTGGGAGACTTGCGACCGTTGTGTTTAGCTCTTAGTGACACACATATCCACCTCAAACACCGAAGTGGGACAATTTATTAGGGGTTTGATTTGAATTAGGCACAGTCTGTTGATTTAATTTTTTTTTACGTTTATTTACTTTTATAACTCAAAGTAATCTGGCAAAGCAGTGTGCTGTCAGTGTAGGTTAGAAACTAGCCATAGCAATAGGATAGCATCGTTTTGTTTAAAAAAAAAACAAAAACACAAAAAACAAAAAAAATTTACAGTTTAAACTTTAATTTTGAAAATGTTTAACCCTCCCCGGCATATTACCCCTGTCACTAGACTAGTGAAAGCCTTTATAGTTGTGCCGCCACAACCCGGTAAGGTGGAAAAGACCCCACAGAAGGTGACACCCAAGCCGCTGATAACTTCCAAAGACTGCAGTGGATACTGCTGTGTGCATTGATCTCTTTCCAGGGTGGCCAGAGCTTCTGCCATGACCAAGCTCTTGCTGGAGCGCAGCCAAGAAGTGGTGAGTGAGATTTTTTGCAGGTTTGGACTTCCAGAGACCATAGAGTCCGGTCGCAGCAGAACCCACTTCACTGGACAGGTAAGACCTGAAACATTGTCCCTCCTGGGTGTAGACAGGCGGTGCTTTCCTGCTGCCCACCATTCGGTTAAGACCAGTCCAACAGAAATATGGGATTGCCCATTTGAAGTAATTTTTGGCTGCGCACCCAGAATAGGCCCCTACTTCCTACAGACCTATAGCTGATGAGGAAACCAGGTGGAAAATGCCACACAGCGAGACCAGGCCTTGGAAAAGGTCCGCAAAAGTGTTTTTATTCCTTTTCAGACCAGACAGAGACCTCAGGATGCATAACCTGGAGCCTGGAGACTCCGTGGGTGGTGGTTAAAGAGACACTAGAGAGAGAGTTGGAGCTTTGTTACGACGGTCCTTTCCAAGTCCTGCGACCAGTGCCACGTCTGTAAGCAGGAGGGAGCCCGATGCGCCACGGTTTTATTGCAAACTTACTTATTTCTTCCTGCTAGCTGGTCTCTTCTGACTGACTGTATGCTCAGGGACACCCAACCATGACTATCACTGATATGTAGGGCTGACCACGATGCCCCAGGGTAGGAGACTTACTACGGTGGGGCAACAAGACAATGGACCTTCTTTAACATTGACAGCACAGAGTCATCAGGTATATAGTCACAACTTCAACTAGGTGATAGGGTATGTGAGAAGCATATCAGGAAGATTGCTTCCAACCCAGATTCGAGGGCCTTACACAGTGGTCCTGGTAACACTACAGCGGTGAAACTTGAAGGGAACCCACCCCTGGATGCACGCGCACACTGCAAGGGGAAGACAAAATGAAGCTCTATATCCTTTCGTTTAAGTTGTTAATAATCACCAGATAATTGCCAAATCACAACCTTTTGGGTACATACCAAGGCCCCGTATGAAGAGTATTTCTTTGATTTTGTGATATCGTAGATTGTCGAGGGACAGAGGACATTAGATGGGATCCATCATACCAGTACAAGGGCGAAGCACAGTTTTATATTTGGTATAACCGTCCTCGGAAAATGAGAACTGCAATTCATGTCAGCTGTAGGGTGGAACACAGGGCAAAGGGGGGTATCAACCCCAAGAAGGGTTAGAAGGAAAGGCAAACATGGTAAATCCCTTCTGATCGGATGACTCTGTATCTAGGGGGGTTCCCAACTAGAACATGTAAATACCCAGGCAACTGTCTTTTGTTCATAGAATTACAATGCCTTCCCCAGGAGATTTAGGGAAATATGTGCTAGGATGCCATAGGGGGACGCTAAATGGGGAAGCTTGGTGATTCGAATTGCGGGGCGCCAAATTGAGACCCACAAGTGCCCAGTAAATCACATAGCAGGAGCAGATCAAGAAACTACAGAAAGTAGTAAGCGAGGTAATTACCAGGTCCCGGGTTAAAATGGGAAGAGGTGTTTCTCTATGGAAACTCAAGTGTCCCAAGAAAGAAACTTATGGTTAGAATGGGTAGGTATACTGTAAAGGCACACACATGTAGTCGATGCATAGCTTGTGCAGGGGCAAATCCTCATCTAACCCACCCCCAACCCTATGTGATCCCACATATAGATAACTGACTGTTAATGAAACTTTAAAGGGCCAGAATACCTCTGATTGTTTGCGAATATCTACCTTTAGTTCATGTAAATCAACGGTAAGACCCCAGTGAAATCTGGGTGAGCGGGGAACTATACCTGTGTATCCTACATCACTGATGCCAAAACTCCCCTGGGGGTGTTTGAAAAAGGTTTTTGCCAGAGATTGTCACATAGACTCTGTCGACATAATTCTTTCCTTTATGATGCGTTTGGCTTTGTGGGAATGGTAAGCTGAGGAATAGCCTCCCCCCATCAGGGAGGGTCAATGCGCCCTAGTTAAATTAGTCCTGCCTTTCTGATGTTACCCTGGATCCGACTCATAAAATGAACAGGTAAGAAAAAAAGGTCACTAAGAACACTGATTACGGACAGACCTGAGTTTACCAGATAGTATTGGTTCCCAAGGGGGGTCCCAGACCGATACAAGGCTCAGGATCAGATGCAGCCGGATTTGCTGCCATAACCCCCAAGTGCAAATCACAAAAATGTGGATTGGAAAATTACGGTACTATAATGAACAGAGGTTTGGAATTATAGGAGGGATGCTTCACTAGTATTGTGGAAGAACTGGCCCCCAATACTAGAATGACTTTACAGAAATAGAATGACCCTAGATAGATACTCGTTAGAAAAAGGTGGAGTGGTGTGCTGATAGGAGAAGACTGTTGCACTTACATCCCTCAGAATTCAGGTGCTGGTGGTAAAACACTGATAGCAATAAAAAATTACAGCATTGGCAACTGAGATGAAGGAAAATGCAGGGGTAGATACCTCCTGGGCAATGGTTACTAGCTGGACAGGAGGGTGGAAGGCCCTTTTCCAACAGATAGGATTGGTACTACTCGGGATGTTCATCCTGGCTCTATTTCTCTTATGTTGTGGTATACCATTATACAAGAGGTTGGCCAAGAAAATTGCGAATACAAGCTAAGGAGTTTTCCGAAATATCGATAACAGTCTGTTTGTTATATGTCCATGAGTGAATAGAAATCTGCCCGATTTGCTGAGATCTAGTTCTGTCAGAACACCGATGTGTCAGTTCTAGAAAACCCAATTCTCCACGATAGATGACCTACCTACCATTGTGTCTCAGAATACTTCCCCCTCCCCATAGTGGAGCTTTAGTGTAAGGGGAAAGAAGGAGGCTCCATGTGTTGTAAGGTTGTGGAGGAAATTGATCCAGGTGTCACAAGGGCACGTGTGGTCAATGACTCAGTGAGCAATCCACTCCCCTCTCCACCACCATGGACAGCCATAGGAAAAACGATCGCAGCGAAGTGTAGGGAAAGCTCAGTATTAGGGGGAATTGTGAGGTCATCAAGATAATGAAGATATGCTTCTATGATTATATGCCTTATGATGTTACAGTGCCTTTGCCTATATTTGTACTTTGTCTGTTGAGAAACAGAGCTTTTCCCTTACACAGTTTTAACAGACATGCACTGTCAGCGAAAAATTAAGTTTGTGATGGAAAGCAGAAGAGGGAAGAGCAGATGTGGCTCCAAAGATAGTACCAGGTTTTTGGAGTAGGTTAACTTCACTACTTCAGGCTACAGAAGATGACGCCTGCAGGCAACCATAAATCTAAGTTGGAAAGACCAATCAGCAAGAGCGGCGGGCCAGACATATAGCCTTAGCTATAACCATTCTATATGATTTAATGTATGTAACCACACCTTTTTCTATGGTGTATAAGAAATATGTAATCAGAACGAGGCTAGGGGTTGGTTAGAAGACGAGGGCGTGGAGCTGGGCTCCAACTACTGCAGGGGTCAGAGGCATCGTGGTCCTGGGCGCGGGGTGAGACACCACGCTCAGAATGAGGAGAGGACAGGGGAACGACGCAGACTAACATCCCTAGGTTCATATGTCTCAAGTTACGGACCGTGGTAGAGCACTTGTTGAGGCCAGAAACAGTGCGAAGCAGGTGATGTCGGGATTGTCTGACATAATGCTTCTGAGCATTTGTCACCACCAGTCAGTCTGTCACACCAGTCCACCCTGTCACCGAATTCGCACTCCTGCTCCTCGCCACCTCGGCCTCCCCCCCCCAGTCTGCCCCCTCCCAGCAAAATTTGGCATTTTGAACCGGCATTACTTGAGGAACTGGTTTCTGGACCTTCCCACAGTCACAAAACACGTTGTCCGTGCTGCTGAAGCAATTTTCCGATGCCCACGGTTTTCCAACCGGTTCACAGTCTGTGGTTGATGATGACCTATTGACGTGTGAAGAAGTGTGTAAAGAGGTGTCGGACGAGGAGGACACGGGTCAGACAGTGGTAAGTTGTTGTCAGGGAGAAGTCCGAGGGGGGAGCAGACTGAGGGGATCGGAGGATGAGAGGTGACAGACCCAGCTGGGTTGATAGGCCGGGTGAACACAGTGCTTCTGAGACGGAGGCGAGTCCTATAGCAGAACAGGTTGGAAGAGGCAGTGGTGGGGCCAGAGGAGAGGCAGGGCCAGAGCTGGTGCACAGGCCAAATGTTGCCCGTAGTCAAGCTCCCGTGTTGGCGAGGGGCTCGATTCAGAAGTTGGAGGTTCTTAAAGAACACCGGATGAGACGGGACTGTGGTGGCAACCTTGCGCAAACCAGGATCAGCAGGGGTTCCACATACTAGCTTAACTACCACCAGTAGCGCAGGCATATGAATGCTAAAACACCCCATCAATGGCACCAAGCCCGTTCACCTCGGCCGGGCACACCATGCTCCTTCCCCTGTGTTCATCTGCTGTCAGCCCTGCCAGACACGGCCCCAACACCTCCCGTGCGAAAAACCCCCATCTCGCCCCACGATCCTCCACAGCATCCACCAGCAGTTCAGCTCTCCAACCCAGACCTGGAGCGCAAAAGGAAGTATAGCGCAACCCCCACACGCACAAGCCCTCAACGTCCACATCTCCCATGCTTAGCGGAGATGCTGCCCTATAGGCTGGTAGAGACCGAGGCCTTTCGAACCTCATGGCGGCGGCCCCCTCGGTATTCGGTCCCAGCCGCCAACTATTTCCCGATGGCCGTCCCAGCTCTGCACAGCACGTGTCGGAACATCATCCTGCTGACCGCCTTTCTGACAGGTCCCCTGACCACGGACACGTGGACGAGTGCTGCCGGGCAGGGCCATATATATTGCTGACGGCACATTGTGGTTACTGGTGGAGGCTGGGACCGAGTCTGACCCTGGGGCTGCTCATATACTGCCACGCCGAGGATTGCGGGGCCTACTCGGCCAGGTCCTCAAAGGCTACTATGCCTCCTCCCACCCCTCCTCCACCTCCTCCTCGAATTACCATCCGTGGGCATGGCGCCATCAGTCGGTAGCTCTAGGACAGCAGCAGTGCCGTCGTAAGCGACAGCAGCGGTGCTCAAAATGCTGAGCCTAGGCGATAAAGGCACCCGCCCAAGAGCTATTACAGGGATCACGGCGCAGACGATCTGGGGCTGGCACCGTGAACCTGAAGCCAGGCATGGTTGTTGTTGACAAAGGCCGTAACCTGGTGGCGGCTCTGCAACTCGGCAGACGACACATGTGCCATGCCTGGCCCATGTGTTAAATCTCATAGTTCACGTTTTCTCAGACATACCCCAATCTGTCTGATTTGCTCACAAGTGCGATATGCGCTCAGTCCACAGATGCTGCCACTCTCAGGGCAGCGCAGCGCCGCCTCCAACTGCGACTCACCGACTGTGCGTGACCACGAGGTGGAATTCAACATTAACCATGTATCCAGAGTTTACCGCAGCGCAGAGCGATTGTAGACTGCGATGTCAACTTCCACCAGAACTGGTAGTCAGGTCAGTCAGCTTCCTCAAGTCTACAATGAGGATGGACGTGGATGTCTGATATCTGTCAGGTGCTGAGAACTTTGAGGAGTCAACAAGATGGTCAGTGGCGATGCGCCATCATCAGCCTCACCATCCCGTGCTTGGCCTGTTGAAAAACTCTCTGTCAGCATTAAGTCGGAAGCTTTGCGCTCGTCACAAGAGACGGGGGAGAAGATTCCCTGTTGATAGCCAAAGCACCCTTAGGTCTGTTTCTCAGGCATATGGAAGCGGAGTGAGGGAGGAGGATGAGGAGGGAAGAGGAGAGAATGTTGGCGGACACAAGAGGGGACCATTTTTAGTCCTTCATGTTCAGCGTGTCTATGGGAAGAAGAAGAGGAGTTGGAGGAGTGGAGGAGGGGAAATGGACGTCAGGCCGTGAGGGGAGTGAATTTTCGCTGTTTCGGCTTGGCGCATATGGGCAGATTTCATGCTAGGCTGCCTATCCCGTGACCCTCGCGTTCAAGAATTATTCCAGCACCGATTACTGGGTATTCACTCTCCTGACCCACGGTACAACAAAATCTTTCCACTCTCATCCCTGGAGAGGAAAGGAGTGTGAGAATGCATGAAAGACCAGCGGCCTTGGTGCACAAGCTGAAACAGTATTTCCCTTCTGACAGCGCTAGCGGCAGGGGCGTACTTCTGCGGGACAAGTGCGAGAGGAGAGAGGCGAGCAGCAGCTTGCCAGCACTGCAGGGGTACGCTTTACAAGGCCTTTTGCCAGTTTTATGTCACCCCAGCAAGACACTGTCACCTGTCCCCAGTCTCGGCAGAGTAGGGCTGATCTTTACAGAAAGATGGTGAGGGAGTACGTAGCTAGACCATACATCGCCTAAATGATCACACAGCTCCCTACAACTACTGGGTTTTCAAGCTGACTGTGGCAACGAACTGGCGCTGTAACCTTGAGGTTCTTGCCTGCCCTGCCGCTAGCGGTTGTCCGAGCGTTTTCAGTGCAGCTGGTGGCAATCATACCCGATAAGCTACACGCCTGTCGACTGACAGCGCTGACAGCTGACGCTTATTAAGATGATAAAGCCTGGATTTCTCATAATTTCCAATCTCCACAGGTGAAGGAAGCCTCACCTGAATAATATTCCACTCCTCCTCCTCATTTTCCTCCTTCTCCTCTCTTTGTACAGTAAAGCAGAGAAACTGGCTACTTTTTACAGGGCCAACTGCTCTATGCTATAGTAATTATGGATTTAATTTTTTCTGGAGGGCCACCCCTACCCGGTCCTCTGTTTTAAGCAATTTTTTGGGGTGCCACAACAGGCACTAACATCTATTTAATTTTTCTGGAGGCCACCTCCTGCTCCTCTGGTTGAAAACTTTTTTGGACTGCCACATACAGGCACTATCAAATGAAATTGGACTCCATAGCAGCTCACATGTCTCTTTTTTGACTGGCTCCACACGTTGTCTCCATGCTACTCCCACGTCATCGATAGCTGCCTCCAAAAGTCGTCCTATAGCGGGCCTCCATACATGTCTCCTTATCAAAGAACTTGTCAGCAGACATTTTGGAGTGTTTATGATTCCACATCAACTGTTTAACTTGGTCGCACCCTGCTGTAATCCCCCCAAATATACTGGCAAACTTTATCATTACGCATATTATTTCGCGCTTCTTGCCATCTGTTTACATTCCCCACCCTGCAATATCCAAACTTATAAGAACGCTACATACACTTGCTCTTATACAAAGTCTTAGAAGTGTGTTGATAGTCCTAGAGACAGGGCTGGATTGGCGAAAGTCGCCTGGCTGCGGAGCGCCAGCTCCATCTCAGATCCAACTAACATAGTTTAACTGCGTACCTTTATCTACTACTAGTCACTGCCTCCATAACATCGTCCCTTATCAAACGAGCTGTGTTCAGCAAATTTGGTGGTTTTTCATGGATTCCACATCAAATTGTTAACTTTGTCGCCACCTGCGGTTGTAATCCACAAAATATACTGGCAAACTTTATCATTTACGAAGATTTTCAGCGCTTCTTGCGCATCTGTTTACATTCCCCTCACCTGCCATATCCAAACTTATAAGAACGCTACTAACTTGATCTTATACAAAAGGTTCTTGCAAAGTGCGTTTGGGGAGTAGCCTAGAGACAGGGGCTTAGATTGGAGGAAGCTCGCCTGGCAGCGGAGCGCCAGCCATCTTCAAGATCCAATAACATAGTTTAATAACTGCAGACCTTTATCACTACTAGTTCACTGCCTCCATAACATCGTCACCCTTATCAACGAAGCTGTGTCAGGCAGAATTTGGTAGTGTTTTCGGACACAATCAATTGGGAACGCATCTGTCGCCCCATGCTGGTAATCCAAAAATATACTGGCAAACTTTTATCATTTACCGATATTATTTCAGCGCTCTTGCAATCGGTTACATTCCCCTCACCCGCCAATCCCAAAACTTATAAGAATGCTACTACACTATCTTATACAAAAGGTTCTTAGAAGTGATGTTTGGGGAGATAGCCTAGGACAGGGGCGGGATTGGCGGAAGTCGCCTGGCAGCGGAAGCGCAATATCCATCTTCAAGATCCAACTAACATAGTTTTAACTGCAGGTGTACCTTTAATATACTATATTCACTGCTCCATACATGAGTCCCCTTATCAAACGAGATGTTTGTGTAGGCAGAATTTTGGGTGGTTTTCATGGATTCCACATTCAAACTTGTTAACTTTTGTCGCACCCTGCTGTCTAATCCAAAAAATATACTGGCAAAAAAACTTTTATCATTACGATATTGATTTCAGCGCTCTGCGGCATTGTTACATTCCCCGCACCGCCATATCCCAAACTTATGAAAGAACGCTTACGACACGATCTGACACAAAAGGTTTTAGAAGGCTGTGGGGGAGTAGCCTAGAGCAGGGGCTTGGATTGGACGAAAGGCTCGCCTGGCGCGGAGCCGCAGCTCATCTCAAGATCCAACTAACATAGTTTTAACTGCCAGTACCTTTAATCTAATACTAGTAAACTGCCTCCATGACATGGGTCCTTATCAAACGAGCTGTGTTGTTCAGGCAGATTTTTTGGAGTTTGTTTTCATGGATTCCACATCAAACTTGTTAACTTTGTCGCCACCCTGCTGTGTATCACAAAATATACTGCAAAACTTTTATCATTACGATATTATTTCAGAGCTTCTTGCGCTCTGTTTAATTCCACTCACCGCCAGATCCCAAACTATAGAACGCTAATTACACTTGATCTTACACAAAGGTTCTTAGAAGTGCTGTTTGGGGAGTAACCGAGGACAGGGGCTTGGATTGGCGAAAAGCTCGCCTGGCAGCGGAGCGCCCAGCTCCATCTCAAGATCCAATAACATAGTTTAAACTTGAAGTACTTTAATCTATAACTAGTTCACTGCCTCATACATGGTCCCCTATCAAAACGAGATGTGTTTCAGGCAGATTTTTGGGTTTTGTTTTCATGGATTCCACATTTAAACTTGTTAACTTTGTCGACCACCCTGCTGTGTAATCCACAAAAATATACTGGCAAAACTTATCATTTAACGATATTATTTCGCGCTTCTTGGCGCATATGTTTACATTCCCTCACCGCCATATCCCAAACTTATAAGAACGTACTACACTTGATCTTATACAAAAGGTTATAGAAGTGCTGTTGGGGAGTAGCCTGAGACAGGGGCTTGGATTGGCGAAAGCTCGCCTGGCAGCGAAATGCCAGCTCCATATTAAGAATCCAACTAACATAGTTTTAACTGCAGTTCTTTAATCTATACAGTTCACTGCCTCATACATGGCCTTATCAAACGAGCTGTGCAGGCAGAATTGTGGGTTGTTTCATGGATGCCCATCAAACTTGTTAACTTATGTCGCCACATGCTGTGTAATCCACAAATATACTGGCAAAACTGTTAATCATTTACCGATATTATGTCAGCTATCTGCGATCGGTTTACATTCCCCTACCCGCCATATCCCAAAAATATAAGAAAACGCGACTACACTCTGATCTTATACAAAAGGTTCTTAGAAGTTGTGTACTGTTTTTGGCGGGAGTAGCCCTGAGACAGGGGCTTGGGATTGGCGAAAAAGCTCGCCTGGGCAGCGGAGCGCCCGCAGCCCATCCCAAGAATCAACACTAACATAGTTAAACTGAAGCACCTTTAATCTACAACTAGTTTCACTGCCTCCATACATCGCTCCATTATCAAACGAGCTGTGTCAGGCAAGAATTTTCAGGGGTTTCACCAGAGATCATAGTGGCAAGCGGCCCAACTGTCGCCGCCATGCTGGGAGACCTGAATTACTGTCGCTTTAATCATGGAACCATTTCCGTAAAAAACAATTAAAAATGAACCATATGCTATCCCTTATTCCTAGGTGAAAATCCAAAACGAACCGCCCTGACTTTGAAAAATTTAGAATTTTTTCAAAGTTAAACGCTCTGGCCCCCAGGCCATTTGGGTGGGGAGAGCCGAGAGACAGGGGGCTTTGGACAGGGTTGAAAGCTCGCCTGGCAGTGGACCGCCAGCTCCCATCCCCTAAGATTAGGCAGCCTCAGGGGCATCTTTCTCCCTCGCCAATCCCCACTTTCATGAAACTGAAGACAAGGCATTGAAAAAGAAAAACAAATGACAAAAAAAAAAGAGTAGGGGGGCAGCGAGGGGAGGGGAGAAAGGCAAGAGGTGGTAGAAGAGGGAATGGGGGTGTGGGAAGACGGATACGGAAGCATAAAGAGGGGGAAGAAAAAGAAGAACAAAGAAAGAGACAAGTAAGGATAGAGGATAACACAGGAAAAGGAACATAAGAACATGAATAAGAGAGAAATTGAAGATGGAGGGCATGATGAGGTGCTGCCTTGCTCTGATGCTCTTGCTCTGCTTATGCGGCTGCTTCGTTCAGTTTAACCCAAAACTAAACTAAAACTAGAAGGTGAGATTAGTTGTTCTTTAATGAAATACGTTATTGAAAATGAAATTACGTTTATATTTTAGAGAACATTCTGGGGGAGGAAACTAATTATACTTGTTTGATTCTGTAAGGGAACCCAGAGCTCCAGTCCCAAGATTAGGCAGCTGCAGAGGGGCGTACCATCATGAATGACCTAGTGCCTGTTAGTTGTTTTATTGCCTCGCAACTTTGGCTTTTGTTTTCACACTGGTCCTTCATTGTATTGCTCAACGCTCTTCCATCAGGGCGGTCCGATTCGTTCTTAATGTTAGCTCGTGGCTCATCTTTCCTATTACTCCATGCCTATTGTATCCACGCAACACTCAGTATCGGTCTAGCGAAGTGGCTTAAATAGACTGGGAAGAGTCAGGATGAAACTGACCCGCAACAAATCATCCCCTGGGTATCGGACAAAACGTAGTTTGTGATGCTTTGTCTGTTTGGTTTTGTTAATAAACACAGTTCAGTTCTCTTTTCTGTACGGCAAGTTAAGAGCATAAACCTAAGATAAAACAGAACTCCAGTCTTCTGTCTTTTCTTATCCAAACGTGCACGCATGCTCAAATAATTTGGGGTGTCTGAGAGAAGAGTGTAAGGCGGGATTGACCCGGCCCCGACAATGACATTATTGACGTAGTGGAAGAAGTGTGTAAAGAGGTGTCGGACGATGAGGAGACACGGTTGTCAGACAGTGGTAAAGTTGTTGTCAGGGCAGGAAGTCCGAGGGGGGAGCCGACTGAGGCATCGGAGGATGATGAGGTGACAGACCCAAGCTGGGTTGATAGGCCAGGTGAACACAGTGCTTCTGAGACGGAGGCGAGTCCTATAGCAGAACAGGTTGGAAGAGGCAGTGGTGGGGCCAGACGGAGAGGCAGGGCCAGAGCTGGTGCAGCAGCGCCAAATGTTGCCCGTAGTCAAGCTCCCGTGGCGAGGGCTAGATTTTCAGAAGTCTGGAGGTTCTTAAAGAAACACCGGATGACCGACGGACTGTGGTGTGCAACCTTTGCGAAACCAGGATCAGCAGGGGTTCCACCACTACTACCTTAACTACCACCAGTATGCGCAGGCATATGAATGCTAAACACCCCACTCAATGGCACCAAGCCCGTTCACCTTCGGCCGGGCACACCACTGCTCCTTCCCCTGTGTCATCTGCTAGTCAGCCCCCTGCCCAGGACCACGGCCCAAACACCTCCTGTGCGAAAACCCCATCGTCGCCTCCACGATCCTCCACAGCATCCACCAGCATTCAGCTCTCCATATCCCAGACCCTGGAGCGCAAAAGGAAGTATAGCGCAACCCACCCACACGCCCAAGCCCTCAACGTCCACATCTCCAGATTGCTTAGCCTGGAGATGCTGCCCTATAGGCTGGTAGAGACCGAGGCCTTTCGAAACCTCATGACGGCGGCCGCCCCTCGGTATTCGGTCCCCAGCCGCCACTACTTTTCCCGATGTGCCGTCCCAGCCCTGCACAAGCACGTGTCAGAGAACATCATCCGTGCCCTGACCAGCGCCGTTTCTGACAAGGTCCACCTGACCACGGACACGTGGACGAGTGCTGCCGGGCAGGGCCACTATATATTGCTGACGGCACATTGGGTTAAGTTGGTGGAGGCTGGGACCGAGTCTGACCCTGGGGCTGCTCATATACTGCCAACGCCGAGGATTGCGGGGCCTACCTCGGTCCAGGTCTCAAAGGCCTACTATGCCTCCTCCTCCTCCCACCCCTCCTCCACCTTCTCCTCCTCCGAATTACCATCCGTGGGCATGGCGCCATCAGTCGGTAGCTCTAGGCACAGCAGCAATGCCATTGCTAAGCGACAGCAGGCGGTGCTCAAACTGCTGAGCCTAGGCGATAAAAGGCACACCGCCCAAGAGCTATTACAGGGCATCACGGCGCAGACTGATCTGTGGCTGGCACCGCTGAACCTGAAGCCAGGCATGGTTGTGTGTGACAACGGCCGTAACCTGGTGGCGGCTCTGCAACTCGGCAGACTGACACATGTGCCATGCCTGGCCCATGTGTTAAATCTCATAGTTCAGCGTTTCCTCAAGACATACCCCAATCTGTCTGATTTGCTCACGAAGGTGCGCCGCATCTGTGCGCATTTCAGGAAGTCCAGCACAGATGCTGCCACTCTCAGGGCAGCGCAGCGCCGCCTCCAACTGCCCGCTCACCGACTGTTGTGCGACGTGCCCACGAGGTGGAATTCAACACTGACCATGTTATCCAGAGTTTACCAGCAGCGCAGAGCGATTGTAGACTGCCAGATGTCAACTTCCACCAGAACTGGTAGTCAGGTCAGTCAGCTTCCTCAAGTCTACAATGAGGAGTGGACGTGGATGTCTGATATCTGTCAGGTGCTGAGTAACTTTGAGGAGTCAACACAGATGGTCAGTGGCGATGCCGCCATCATCAGCCTCACCATCCCGCTGCTTGGCCTGTTGAAAAACTCTCTGGTCAGCATGAAGTCGGAAGCTTTGCGCTCGTCACAAGAGACGGGGGAAGAAGATTCCCTTGTTGATAGCCAAAGCACCCTTAGGTCTGTTTCTCAGTGCATATCGGAGGAGGTGGAGGAGGATGAGGAGGAAGAGGAGGAGAATGTTGGCGAGACAGAAGAGGGGACCATTCTTCAGTCCTTCACTGTTCAGCGTGTATGGGAAGAAGAAGAGGAGTTGGAGGAGTTGGAGGAGGAGGAAATGGGCAGTCAGGCCAGTGAGGGGAGTGAATTTTTGCGCGTTGGTACTCTGGCGCATATGGCAGATTTCATGCTAGGCTGCCTATCCCGTGACCCTCGCGTTCAAAGAATTTATTCCAGCACCGATTACTGGGTATTCACTCTCCTGGACCCACGGTACAACCAAAATCTTTCCACTCTCATCCCTGGAGAGGAAAGGAGTGTGAGAATGCATGAATACCAGCAGGCCTTGGTGCACAAGCTGAAACAGTATTTCCCTTCTGACAGCGCTAGCGGCAGAGGGCGTACTTCTGCGGGACAAGTAGCGAGGGAGAGTAGGCGAGCAGGCAGCTTGTCCAGCACTGGCAGGGGTACGCTTTACAAGGCCTTTGCCAGTTTTATGTCACCCCAGCAGGACACTGTCACCTGTCCCCAGTCTCGGCAGAGTAGGGCTGATCTTTACAGAAAGATGGTGAGGGAGTACGTAGCTGACCATACCATCGTCCTAAATGATCACACAGCTCCCTACAACTACTGGGTTTCAAAGCTGGACATGTGGCACGAACTGGCGCTGTACGCCTTGGAGGTTCTTGCCTGCCCTGCCGCTAGCGTCTTGTCCGAGCGGGTTTTCAGTGCAGCTGGTGGCATCATCACCGATAAGCGTACACGCCTGTCGACTGACAGCGCTGACAGGCTGACGCTTATTAAGATGAATAAAGCCTGGATTTCTCATAATTTCCAATCTCCACCAGGTGAAGGAAGCTCAACCTGAATAATTTATCCACTCCTCCTCCTCCTCATTTTCCTCCTTCTCCTCCTCTTTGTACAGTAAAGCAGAGGAAACTGGCTATTTTTTGACAGGGCCCACTGGCTCTAGCTATAGTACTCTATGGATTTAATTTTTCTGGAGGGCCCCCTACCCGGTCCTCTGTTTTAAGCAATTTTTGGGAGTGCCACATACAGGCACTAAGTCTATTTAATTTTTCTGGAGGACCACCTACCTGCTCCTCTGGTTTGAAAACTTTTTTGGACTGCCACATACAGGCACTATCCAAATTAAATTGTCTCCATAGCAGCCTCCACATGTCGTCTTTTTAGCTGGCTCCACACGTTGTCTCCATTGCTACCTCCACACGTCATCGCCATAGCTGCCTCCAAAAGTCGTCCATATAGCTGCCTCCATACATGGTCTCCTTATCAAACGAACTGTGTCAGGCAGAATTTTGGGTTGTTTTCATGGATTCCACATCAAACTTGTTAACTTTGTCGCCACCCTGCTGTGTAATCCCCAAAATATACTGGCAAACTTTTATCATTTACCAATATTATTTCAGCGCTTCTTGCGCATCTGTTTACATTCCCCTCACCTGCCATATCCTAAACTTATAAGAACGCACATACACTTGATCTTATACAAAAGGTTCTTAGAAGTGCTGCTTGGGGAGTAGCCTAGAGACAGGGGCTTGGATTGGCGAAAGCTCGCCTGGCTGCGGAGCGCCAGCTCCATCTCAAGATCCAACTAACATAGTTTTAACTGCAGCACCTTTAATCTACTACTAGTTCACTGCCTCCATACATCGTCCCCTTATCAAACGAGCTGTGTCAGGCAGAATTTTGGGTTGTTTTCATGGCTTCCACATCAAACGTGTTAACTTTGTCGCCACCCTGCTGTGTAATCCCCAAAATATACTGGCAAACTTTTATCATTTACCAATATTATTTCAGCGCTTCTTGCGCATCTGTTTACATTCCCCTCACCTGCCATATCCTAAACTTATAAGAACGCACATACACTTGATCTTATACAAAAGGTTCTTAGAAAGTGCTGTTTGGGGAGTAGCCTAGAGACAGGGGCTTAGATTGGCGAAAGCTCGCCTGGCAGCGGAGCGCCAGCTCTATCTCAAGATCCAACTAACATAGTTTTAACTGCAGCACCTTTAATCTACTACTAGTTCACTGCCTCCATACATCGTTCCCTTATCAAACGAGCTGTGTCAGGCAGAATTTTCAGGTGTTTCACCAGATACATAGTGGAACGCGGCCCATCTGTCGCCGCCATGCTGGAGACCTGAAGTTGCAATCATAGCAGCGCAATATGGATGCCCCATACTGTCGCTCTTAATCATGGAACCATTTCCGTAAAAACAATTAAAAATAGAACCACTATGCTATTCCATTATTCCAAGGTGAAATAGTCAAACGACCCGGCCTGCTTTGAAAATTATAATTTTTTCAAAGTAAACGCTTCTGGCCCCCAGGCCCATTTTGGGTGGGGAGGAGCCGAGAAACAGGGGCTTGGACAGGCGAAAGCTCGCCTGGCAGTGGACCGCCAGCTCCATCCCAAGATTAGGCAGCCTCAGAGGCATCCATGCATGCTGCCCCTGCTGTTTCCTGTCCATTTTGCCTCCACGATCCTCCACAGCGTCCACCAATGTCTCATTTCTCATGTCGCCGCCATGCTGGAGACCTGAAGTTGCAATCATAGCAGCGCGATATGAATGCCCCATACTGTCGCTCTTAATCATGGAAGTCGTCTCCATGGCTGCCTCCACATGTCGTCCCCTTATCAAAAGAGCTGTGTCAGGCTCATTTTTCGGGTGTTTCACCAGATACACAGAACTTGGTCACTATGTCGACACCATGCTGTGTTATCGACTAAATATACCGTCAACCTTTTGTTCACATAGGAAATCATTTCAACTCCTTTGGTGAAACCTGAGTCCATTTAGGGTATGTCGCCATGAGACTCTTTAGCCTGCCACTGCTGCCGCTGCCTCTGCATGCCGTCCCCTATAGTGTCAGGGTCAATTATTGGATGTTTTAGATGCTATCTAGCTTCTTTCTGTCACTCTGTCATGGCCATGCTGTTGCCCATAATTTTGGCATAATGGTGCGATTAAGCAGCCTCAGAGGCATCCATGCATGCTGCCCCTGCTGTTTCCTGTCCATTTCCGTGGTGTTTCCATCCTTTTCTGAGGTTCCCAGGTGTTTGGCCAAGCTTCCCTGTGCAGAGCCTTGGTCCCCTTGAAAAATGCTCGAGTCTCCCATTGACTTCAATGGGGCTAGAAAATCGCCATAGGAAATACACAGAGCTTACTTACCAACAGTAGGCGTTCTATAACTATTGGTTTCTGGATTGCTCTCTCTGGTGCTGTACTTTCTGCCGTGCATGTCACTATCCAATCTGAATCAATTTGTAGTGAGACTTGCGACCAGCTTGTGTTCTGCGCTAGTGACTCACATATCCATAGCACATAATACCGAATTGGGAAATTTAGTAGGGGTTGAATTTCAATAAGTCACTAACTCACATGTCATCTCATGTGCAGTAGTAGTGTTTGATACTTGCTAGAAATAGCGCATAGGAAATACAAGAGCTTACTACGCATACGAGTGCGTTCTATACTATTGATTTCTGGTTGTACTGCTGGTGGCGTACTTTACTGCAGTGCATTACTAGCCACATGTCTGACAATATTGTCAGTTGAGACTTGTACGACCCGCTGTGTCTTACGCTCTTAGTGACGCAACATATCCATACAAAGACCGAAGTGGGACAATTTAGTAGGGGTTGGATTTCAATTAGGCACCTAACTCACGTGTCTATCTCATCTCTGGCATCAGTCGTTGTGCTTTGTACTGTGCTAGAAATCGCCATAGCAATAGGATAGCATTGTTTGGTTTTACCAAAAAAGACAACACAAAAAACACAAAAAAAAACCCACAAAAGTAACAAATAAGTTATAACTCTCATTTTAAAATGTTAACCCGAGGGCTAGGGGTGAGTACGAGGCGGGGCTGGGCTCAACTACTGCGGGGTCGAGGCACGTGGGTCCTGGGCGGGGGTGAGACACCACCTGAATGATGGAGGGCAGGGGAACGCCGCAGAGTCCTACACTCCCTAGGTTCAATGTCCTGAAGTTACTGGGACTTCGTGGTAGAGCACTGTTGAGGCCAGAACAGTGCGAACAGGTGATGTCGTGGATTGCTGACAATGCTTCGAGCAATTTTCCACCACCAGTCAGTCTCCACGCAGTCCACCCCTGTCACCGAATCGCCACTCCTCCGCTCCTGCCACCTCGCCTCCCCCCCCCCAGTCTGCCCCCTCCCAGGAAAATTTGGCATTTTGAACCGGCATACTCTGAGGAACTGTTTCTGGACCTTCCCACAGTCACAAAACACTTGTCCGGTGCTGCTGAGCAATTTTCCGATGCCCGGTTTTCCAACGTCACAGTCTGTGTGATGATGACTTCTTGACGTAGTGGAAGTGTGTAAAGAGGTGTCGGACGATGAGGAGACACGTTGTCAGACATGTGGAAGTTGTTGTCAGGGCGGAAGTCCGAGGGGGTGAGCAGACTGAGGGATCGGAGGATGAGAGGTGACAGACCCAAGCTGGGTTGATGAGGCCGGGTGAACACGTGCTTCTGAGACGGAGGCAAGAGTCCTCGACAGACAGGTTGGAAGAGGCAGTGGTGGGGCCAGAGCGGAAGCAGGGCCAGAGCTGGTGCATCAGCGCCAAGTTGCCGTAGTCAAGCTCCCGTGGCGAGGGCTCCTGCGGCAGAGGGCTAGATCTTCAGAAGTTGGAGTTTCTTTAAGAACAACCGGATGACCGACGGGACTGTGGTGATGCAACTTGCCAAACCAGGACTCAGCAGGGGTTCCACCATCACTAGCTTAACTACCACATATGCGCAGGCATATGAATGCTAACACCCCACTCAATGGCACCACAGCCCGTTCACCTCCGGCCGGCACACCATGCTCCTTCCCCTGTGTCAGCTGCTAGTCAGCCCCCTGCCGGAACCCGCCAAACAACAACCCCATCGTCGCCTCCACGATCCTCCACAGCATCCACCAGCGTTCAGCTCTCCATACCCCGAACGCTGGAGCGAAAGAAATATAGGGCAACCCACCCCACCCCACGCCCAAGCCCTAACACAGTCCACATCTCCAGATTGCTTAGCCTGAGATGCTCCCTATAGCTGTAGAGACCGAGGCCTTTCGAACCCTCATGCGGCGGCCGCCCCTCGGTATTCGGTCCCCAGCCGCCACTATTTTCCCATGTGCCGTCCCAGCCTGCCACACGTGTCAGACACATCATCCTGCCCTGACCAACGCCGTTTCTGACAAGGTCCACCTGACCACGGACACGTGGACGAGTGCTGCCGGGCAGGGCCACTATAATCGCTGACGCCACATTGGTTACTTGGTGGAGGCTGGGACCGAGTCTGACACTGGGGCTGCTCATATACTGACTCCGACGCCGGAGGATTGCGGGGCCTACCTCGGTCCAGGTTCAAGGCCTACATGCCTCCTCCCCTCCCACCCCCCTCCTCCACCTCCTCCTCCGAATACCATCCTGGGCAGGCGCTCAGTCGGTAGCTCTGGCACAGCACAGTGCCGTCTGCTAACGACAGCAGCGGTGCTCAAACTGCTGAGCCTAGGCGAAAAGGCACACCGCCCGAGCTATTACAGGGCATCAGGCGCAGACTGATCTGTGGCTGGCACCGCTGACCGAAGCCGTGAGGTTGTGTGTGACAAGGCCGTAACCTGGTGGCCTCTGCAACTCGGCAGACTGACACATGTGCCATGCCTGGCCCATGTGTTAAATCATAGTTCAGCTTTCTCTCAAGACATACCCCAATCTGTCTGATTTGCTCACGAAGGTGCGCCGCATCTGTGCGCTTTCAGGAAGTCCGCAGCCGATGCTGCCACTCTCAGGGCAGCGCAGGCCGCCTCCAACTGCCCGCTCACCGACTGTTGTGGATGCCACGAGGGTGAATTCACATTACCATGTTTCCAGAGTTTACCACAGCGCAGAGCGATTGTGACTGCCAGATGTCAACTTCCACCAGAACTGGTAGTCGTCAGTCAGCTTCCTCAAGTCTACAATGAGGAGTGGACGTGGATGTTGATATCTGTCAGGTGCTGAGTAACTTTGAGGAGTCAACACAGATGGTCAGTGGCGATGCCGCCATCATCAGCCTCACCATCCCGCTGCTTGGCCTGTTGAAAAAACTCTCTGGTCAGCATGAGTCGGAAGCTTTGCGCTCGTCACAGAGACGGGGAAGAAATTCCCGTTGATAGCCAAAGCACCCTGGTCTGTTTCTCACGCATATCGGAGGAGGGGTGGAGGAGGATGAGGAGGAAGAGGAGGAGAATGTTGGGAGACACAAGGGGGACATTGTTTGAGTCCTTACTGTTCAGCGTGTATGGCAGAAGAAGAGGAGTTGGAGGAGTGGAGGAGGAGGAAATGGCAGTCGCCATGAGGGGATGAATTCTTCGCGTTGGACTCTGGCGATATGGCAGACATGCTAGGCTGCCTATCCCGTGACCCTCGCGTTCAAAGAATTTATTCCAGCACCGATTACTGGGTTTCACTCTCCTGGACCCACGGTACAAGCAAAATCTTTCCACTCTCATCCCTGAGAGGAAAGGATGTGTGAGAATGCATGAATACCAGCAGGCCCGGGTGCACAAGCTGAAACAGTATTTCCCTTCTGACAGCGCTAGCGGCAGAGGCGTATTCTGCGGGACAAGTAGCGAGGAGAGTAGGCGAGCAGGCAGCTTGTCCAGCACTGCAGGGTACGCTTTACAAGGCTTTTGCCAGTTTATGTCCACCCAGCAAGACACTGTCCCCTGTCCCCAGTCTCGGCAGAGTAGGGCTGATCTTTACAGAAGATGGTGAGGGAGTACGTATCTGACCATACCATCGTCCTAAATGATCACACAGCTCCCTACAACTACTGGGTTTCAAGCTGGACATGTGGCACGAACTGGCGCTGTACGCCTTGGGGTTCTTGCCTGCCCTGCCGCTAGCGTTTGTCCGAGCGGTTTTCAGTGCAGCTGTTGGCATCATCACCGATAAGCTTACACGCCTGTCGACTGACAGCGCGACAGGCTGACGCTTATAAGATGATAAAGCTGGATTTCTCCGAATTTCATCTCCACCAGGTGAAGAAGCTCAACCTAATAATTGATCACTCCTCCTCCTCCTCTTTGTCCTCCTTCTCCTCCTCTTTGTACATAAAGCAGAGGAAATGGCTATTTTTTGCAGGGCCACTGGCTCTGCTATAGTACTCATGATTTAATTTTTCTGGAGGCCACCTACCCGTCCTCTGTTTAAAGCAATTTTTGGATGCCACATCGGCACCATCTATTTTTTCTGCAGGACCACCTACCTCTCCTCTGGTTTGAAATTTTTGGACTGCCACATACAGCATCAATTTTTACTGGAGGCACACTGCTCCTCTGGTTGAAAATTTTTGACTGCCACTACAGGCACTAATCTGTCTCGCAGCACCTACCTGTCCTCTGGTTTGAACTTTTGGGACTGCCACATACAGGCACTTATTCCATTTCTGGAGCACTAACTGCTCCTTGGTTTGAAAATGTTTGACTGCCACATAGCAATCAATTAACTTTCTCATGCGTAGTGTCTCATCTACCTCCAAAGTCGTCCATATAGCTGCCTCCATACAGTCCCTTATCAAACGAGATGTGTCAGCAAATTTTGGGTTGTTTCATGGATTCCCATCAAATTGTTAACTTTGTCGCCCACCCTGCTGTGTAATCCACAAAATAACTGGCAAACTTTTCCTTTTTAGGGATAGTATTTCAGCGCTTCTTGCGCATTCTGTTACATTCCCCTCATCACCGCGCCATATCCAAACTTATAAGAACGCTTACTACAACTTGATCTTATACAAAAGGTTTCTAGAAGTGCTGTTTGGGGAGTAGCCTAGAGACAGGGCTGAATTGCGAAAGCTCGCCGGCAGCGGACGCCACTCCATGCGATCATGCAGCCTTTTGCGCATCTGTTTACATTCCCCTCACCCGCATATCCTAAACTTATAAGACGCTACTACACTGATCTTATACAAAGGTGTTAGAATGCTGTTTGGGGAGTAGCTAGACAGGGGCTTGAATTGGCGAAACTCGCTTGGCAGCGGAGCGCCAGCTCCATGCGCAATCATGTCGCTTCTCTTGCGCATACTTGTTTTATCATTCCCTTCAACCCGGCATATTTCCTAAACTTTAAGAACCTACCTACACGGATCTTATACAAGGTTTAGAAGTGCTGTTTGGGGAGTACCAGAGACAGGGGCTTGGAATTGCGATAAGCTCGCTGGCAGCGAGCGCCGCTCCATGCGCATCATGCGTTCTTGCGATCGTTTACATTCCCCTCACCCGCCTATCCCAAACTTATAAGAACGCTACTACACTTACTTGGTGCAGGCTGGGGACCGGTCTGACCACTGGGGCTGGTCCAATATTACTGCCGCCAGAGAATTGGCCTTGGGGGCCCTATCCTCGGTTCCATGGTCTTCCAAAAGGCCTATATCTCTCCCTCCCACTCCCTCCTCCACTCCTCGCTCGAATTACCTGATCCGTGGCTGGCGCCATCAGTGGCTTAGCTACAGGCACGCAGCAGTGCCTGTCCCTCCAGATCGACACAGGCGGTGCTGAACTGCTGACCTTGGGCGGATTAAAAGGCCCACCAGCCCAAGAGGCGAATTACCAGGCAATTCCCAACTACAACGTTTTGTTAACTTTGCTCGCCACTGACTGTGTAATCACACAAATTTAACTTGCACCTTCTAACCATTTGAGGGAGTTAGTGTCTCAGCAGCTGTCTGCGCATTTGTATTACATTCCCTCAACCCGCCATTCCTAAACTATAAGATCACGTCACACTTGATCTATATACAAAATGGTTCTTAGAAGATGCTTTTGGGGAGGTAGCCTAGAGCAGGGGCTTTGATTGGGCAAAGCTCGCCTGGCTGCAGAAGGCGCCGCTCCATCCCATTCCCACTAACATAGTTGCAGACACCTTTAATTCGACTAGCTAGTCCTGCCTCCATATAAAATAAATAATAAATCTTTCATTTAATAGCCGTCATTCATATTCTGTAAGCGCTTTACATCCGTCAGGCACACAAATACAACTGTATGTAACGGCACCCCATTTGTATGGACACCACGGCAGTGAGGTGCCCTGCTCGCCAGAGCTTAGCGGTTTATGCACATGTGGGGTAACAACGAGGTACCAGCATCATTTACTGGCCAGCCAGTTCTTCTTAGGGAATCCCAAAAATCCATAATGAAGCAATTGGGGCTGTCGCTTGAACACTCATGCCGTATCTATATACTTCGATCAGGTCTCCGGGTGAGGGCTGCGCAGCAGTTCTGGTGCCTGTTGGTTGCTGGCTCCAACAGCTGGGGGCCGCCACCGGGCGGGTTAGTGTAGAGATTTAAACTTCATGCAGTTCTAGAGTGTTTAGCAGCCTTGCTAAAAATGGGTTTTAAGAGCACGTTGCAAACTTGTGGGGTTGGTATATTGTTGATGTCTGGCAGACGCACCTTCCATAATTGGTGCAGCATCTAGAAAAGTCTTCGGAGACCGACGTGGGCAGGTCGCCTCTAGGGTAGAGGTTTCTAAGATCATTGGCGAGATCTAAGAGCACGGGTGGGCGATAGTACTGAGATAAGAGAGGGAGGAGGTAGGGGGTGCAGCATTTTTACGAGCTTTTGGATGAGGGGTTATTATTTTCAACGTATCGCAAGGAGACTGACAGCCAGTGCAGCGGACTGCATGACTGTAAGCATACATGGCCCCCTTATCAAACGAGGCTGTGTCAGGCAGATTTTGGGTTGTTTTCATGGCTTCCATTTTAACTTGTCGGCCCCCCTGGCTGTCTGTATATCCACAAAATATCTGGCACAAACTTGTAATGTACCGATATATTATTGAGCGCTTTCTTGCTCACCTCCTTTGGTTCCTCTCTGACAACCCATTGGTTTGAAGCCTGAGTCCATTAGGGTATGTCGCCAGCACTCTCTAGCCTGTCCTGCGTGCCCTTGCCTCTGCATGCCGTCCCCTATAGTGTCAGGGTCAATTATTGATGTTTTAGATGCTATCTAGGCTTCATTCGGTCACTTGTCATGGCCATGCTGTTGCCCATAATTTGGCATGGTGCGATTAAGCAGCCTCAGAGGCAATCATGCATGCTGCCCTGCTGTGTCCTCGTCCATTTCGTGGTGTTTATCCAGCTTTTCTGAGGTTCCAGGTGTTTGGCCAAGCTTCCTGTGCAGAGCTTGGTCCCTTGAAAAATGCTCGAGTCTCCCATTGACTTCAATGGGCTTCGTTATTCGAGACGAGCACTCGAGCATCGGAAAAGTTGTCTCGAATAACGAGTACCGAGCATTTAGTGTTCGCTCATCTCTAGTAGAACCACATTTTGATTGGTACAGTCCATGATCTTTTCAAGAATGATGCAATAGAATTTGGGATCCTCTACCAATCTTCCTGCGATCTTCTCCATTTCCCTTAGGGTTGGGTGGTGATGTTGGTGGAAGCCATTTTCAAGCCTGTCTAGAGATGTACATTGGGTTTAGGTCAGGGCTCTGGCTGGGCCGTTCAAGAAGGGTCAGCAGAGTTGTTCTGAACCACTGCTTTGTTATTTAGCTATGTGCTCAGGTTATTGTCTTGTTTCAAGGTAAACCTTTGGCCCAGTCTGAGGTCCAGGGACTCTGGAAGAGGTTTTCATCCAACTATCTCTTCTGGCTGCATAATCTGCCTAAGTTGCACCAGTCACCCTGCTGTGCAGATCAGAAAACAACCACATAGCTGATGCTGCCACCTTGCTTCACTGCTGTTAGCAGGTGATGAGACGTCCCGGTTTTCTTTAACAATACTGCTTAGAATTACCACCAAAAGTTCAATCTGCGTCTGATCAAACCAGAGTCTTTTTTTGCAAACTATATGCAAGATCTCATACTGTATTCTTGCCTTAGGAGAGGCTTCATGCACTCTCTACCATAAAGCCCCTGACGGGTGTAGGGCTGCTGTGATATTGATTTTATGGGAACTTTCTACTATCTACTGCTCTCTGCTGGTGCTCAGCCACAGTAATTTGGGGTTCTTCTTTCCTTTCTCGACAAGGCTCTCTCCCACTATTACTTAGTTTGGCTGACTGCCAGGTCAAGGGTACAGTTGTGGTACCCCAAACTTCTTTCATTCAATGATTATGTGGTGCCTGTGCTCTTCAAAACTTTGATTGCTGCATAAATCTTTTGTAACCTTGGCCAGATCTGTGCTTTGGCCACATTTCAGCTTTTCTGAGCCTTCAGGCTGTTCCTTAGACCTCAGGATTCTCATGTGCTCTGAATGCACTGTGAGCTGTAAGGTCTGCATATAGACAGTGGGTGCCCTTTTCTTACAGCAGTCCATCAGTTAAAGTTAACACGAAGATTCCAATGAAGGAGACAGACCAACCATCTCAAGGAAGACTGATGGAATGGACACATGTACGTTAAATATATGTGTTACTGCAAGGGTCTGAATGCTTATGCTTATTTCTTGTTTAATAACTTAGCAATATAACTACATTTCTGGCTTTTTCTATCAAGATGGGTGCAGAACATAATTATGAGCACAAAAAATTTACTTCTTTACAAATTGGCTGCAATAAACAAGAGTAAAAATACAGAGGGTGTGTAATACTTTCCATTCCACCCTGTATTTTAGTCATTCTTATTCTTATTAGAGTAAGAGTACAGATTATAGTAGATCTTAACCTCTATCTTAGGTATACTTTGGAAACTCTTTAGCTTTTTCGCATTATTCACGTTGCGAAGTATTCATTATTCCAGGGCGATGGTTTGCTGCTGCCAATCTACAAAAATCTGGAAGCACACAACACTTATTTAATCCATGTGATGCGGCATTACCCCGCAGCATGGGCAGACTGAAGAAGAACACAGTTGTTAGCTTGAGGGGAGTAATATAGAAAGGCCAGTGGCACGAACGGAGGAAGATTTGTGTTGAAAGTACATCTAGTTGTCATGTCCAATTCATAAATGTGGATGTGCAGAGTGGCCATTGATTCAATGTGATTACAATTTTTTACAGCTCTTTTGTAAATTCACAATTGGTTTTATTGTATAAATAGCTAATAAATATATTTATATATTTTTCTATATTAATCACATGTGCTTAAATACTTCTTTACTCACACATAATTAAAAGCGACTTTTTCTGATACAGGGTCCCCCAATTCTATGCATATACGTATTACAGGTTTATAAGCTCACCTTCTGACTTTCTGTTGCTGCACAAGAGGGCAGCTTAGGAGCTTACTGCTACTGTGTTTTTATTCAATACAATTTTTAAATAGTATGCCTATGCCAGTGATTGGGCGAACCTTTAGCAGCCGAGTGCCCCAAAAAGCACCCAAAACCCCCCCTTATTTATCGCGAGGTGCCCAACCAAATTTAAAGCCGTACTTTATGTGCTACCCGTTCCTTCAACAACTTTCAAATCAACTGGCCTCCCTAGGACAGCAACCAGTGTCCCTCTGTCACAGAGAACGTGGGAACAGCTGAAGTCCACAAAGATAATTTGGCCCTGTTCATCAATTCATTTTCCCTCTTCCTACAGTCCAAGTACAAGTAAGTATACAATATGACCAAAAGCATCATATTTTAAGTTTCTTGGAATGTGAAAAATTCTTGATTCCTGTCTGGTGTTCTGGACAATGGCTGGGTGCCCACAGAAAAGCTTAGAGTGCCACCTCTGGCACCATGGCCATAGTTCGCCACCACTGCGCTCCACCTCTCACTATGGGCAGGTGCTGGTAGCTATGCAGTAGATACAGAATTTTTACAATAAGTAGGAGTAGGAAGAATACTTGCTAATTACCCCCTTGAAGCATGTAAGGGAGGGATATACTGCCATTTAAAAGGACATTCTACCACCAGGATAAGGTATTGTAACCAAGCACACTGACATAGTGATAGAATGTGCCTCCTCTGACAGTAAACCTCTCTTCTTTAAGCATTTATTGTCCTTGTTTTTCAGAAAAAAAGGCTTTAAAAATCATGTAAATGAGCCCGAGGGGTCCATGCTCATTAACACCCATAGATCTTTTGCTAAACCTTCTTTTTGGTAAAAAACAGGGTATGAGAAGCTAAAGAAGAGCCAATCCTGTCAGAGGGCACACACCAGTACTCAGTATGCTGGTTAAAAAACTTCATCCGGTGGTAATGTACTTTAAACTTGCTGTGGTCTCTGGGAAAAAAAAAAAAAGCTCTTAGGGAAATCTGATGTCTACAGTCAGATTACCATGTCACTGGGTCTGCAGATACATAGCGATTCTTATTTCTAGATAATACTTATATTACAGGAGCATACTTCCATGGACTTTGAATGAAGATAACAAACCACAGTCCGTCCGCTCTCACATTCTCCCACTTTTTTGGCTGCTTTCAGCTACTGTAATTTAACTTAACTCATTGGAGTGGTTATTGGAGAAACAATATCAGAACATTTATAGACAGAAACATATAACAAACTGTTGCTATTGATAGAGAGCCCGCAGGATTAGGTCCCCAGAGTAATTGTAAATACCCCAAACAATGAGAAGCTCCATGTATTTATTTCCATCCCAATACTCTAGTTGAAATTTCTTGGCTAGTTATGCTTCAGAGCCATTACTATGACAGAAATGGTCCATTATGTGTATGCAGCCAACATTACTGAACTTTGGCAAAAACATATCACGCTCACATAATATTTCTTCCTTGTAATCAAGAGAGGGATTTAAAGACGTTCCCACTCTGTCTTTGTTCTTTGTGAAGTCTTTAAAATCAGAATTTTTCCCCATCGAATTAAGCATTTGTTCTGCTCGAGCCATGAAAATGTTTCTCCTCAATGAGGAGTTGTCTTTTTTAATCAAAAGTTATTATTTTTGCAGCTTGCAGGCATTCAGCTAATGAATATATTTTGGCCACAGTGCTGTTCTCTTGATGCTGGTAACGTTCCATTCGATCTGCTCGCTACAAGTACGACCGAGCTGGGCACCCCATCCGCTCTGTTGCCATGAGAATGTTAGATGGTTTAATACATCTGTGTGAATTTTTCCCTGGAGTTTTGCCTTGACAATTAGACTTTACGGAGAGAGCAAGAAGCCGTAAATCTTCAGTCTTTAGGAATAAATGATTGAAGCTGATCTAAAGAGTAAACCAGACCGTAGTGCTGCAAGGATGGGCAAAAAGAGGGAATGACCAAACATTGAGAAGAAGGTTTTCTCTCTCCATCCTGGAATGGGGGCCACGTGTGGTTCTTGGGGGCCTTAATGTGGAAACTATGTCCTGTGCCAACATCTGTCGGAATAAAATAGTTCTGGATTCCAAAATTTCCTTTTCACATATTCATTCACTTTACTGCAGAGGGGGCACAGGAAGAGTAAATGAAGCGGCCTGTTGATTGGCTACTCTGATGTAATTTGCTATATAAGATATAAATTGTAGGATCAAAGAGGAAGTTGCATGGTTGATGGCATATTAGGTTATGCACGTACCCAGGTTTAACTAGCAGACTTAACACAATAATTGGCCCCAGGAAGATGTGTATTTGTAATGAGGCAGGTTGAGTCAATTGCCTCAGAGCACCACCTGCAGGAAGGTAAGAGTGATATGAGGAAACAGACAGACAGGAACCTGATCCATTATAATAGGGTCTATTAACATCTCTATCGCAGAATTGGGAAACCTGCATTTGAGATATTACTATTAGATGTATTCTGCACTGCAGATAACCAGCGTTGAGGGAGATAGAAGGAGGGGAAAAACACAAAGAAAATCAAATGTAATTGCACTCCTAATGCTATAAGATGACTATAGTGTAAAGTATTATGCGATAATAAATAGTGTGAGCACATCTACTTTTGGCAGTCTATAGCAGTGATGGCAAACCTTTTAAACTCTGCCGAGTGCCCAAACTGCAACACAAACCCCCCTAATTTATCGTGATTGCCGACCACTTTCATCATATTGGCCCCTGAGGACAAGATGGAAAATGTTGCGTCATTTTGCTTCTTTCCAGTGTCCCTCTGTACACAGAGAATTGTGGGCCAGCAGAAGGTCCTCGAGAGATAATTCATTCCTGTCTACACATTCTCCCTCTTCCTACAGTCCCAAGTAGCAAAGTAAGTATCCCTTTAATATATGACGGAAAGCAGCATCTTTTAAGTTGCTTTGAACTGCAGGAAGATTCTTTGAGTCCTGTCTGGTGCGCTGGGGAGATGGCCTGGGTGCCCACCGAAAGGGCTATGAGTGCTGCCTCTGGCACCCGTGCCATAGGTTCGCCACCACTGGTCATAGGATGGAGGAGATGCTTGCCCTAAAATCAGGGTTGTAGTAGGGTATTATCCTAAGGGACATGTCACTTGTTGTTTTATTGGTGCACAGATACAACAAATGATGCACCAAATCAAAATCACCAGCTCTTCCTATTGTGCACCAAAAACATATTGGATGGATGTAGAGTGGAAGCAACTTTCTATAGCTCCCCTTAGACATGACATAGACTAATTCACCCCTACTCCAGAGGTCCAGCAGGAGAAAACCTAAAAAGTAAGCCCTGGGGTTTTTTCTAAGAGCTGATAGGAAAGGCTGTTAAAACCATCTTATGGGCCCAAGGAACATCACTGATTACTGTTTGAAGTTCTCCATCTGGTAGATTTTTGTCTAATACATGTGCAGAAATATTTATTTTGTGTTATTGATTAATAAGTGGAAACCTTTATGGTCCCTAATATGTGACTGATTGATGGTCATTTTGTGTGTGCTGAGTAGAAGGCTGAAAGATGGTAACTGTGTATGATTGTAGAACTGGTAGCCTGAACAAGGGGGTAGTCTAATGCTTACTATTTGGAACACCTCATGGCATCATCTGCATTACATTTTTCACTCCATCTAGAATTTCATTTTTGGGACTCCCATAGTCATGTAGCCGTCCATCTCTGCACTTAGACCGTCATGAAAGATAGATAATGATAAATAATGTTTTCCAAGATGTATACAACTGAGACCAATAAACCATAAACACCCATTACTTGCTTGATACATTTTTTATGTTCCGTGTTACATTTCTGTTGTCTTCCCTGCAGTTTTTTCTCCAGTAATGTACCAAAGCCAAATCATTGCTATAGAACAGTAATAAAGAACCACTGGAACTTGTTTGCTACGACAATCGAAAGTTTATCTTACATTACTTCAATGATGTAAGAAAACTCTTTGAAGTCACTAACTTTTCAAAAAACTTTGAAATCATACATTGTAACGGGTGAATACAAGCAATGATGTTATACATCTATCAGAGCAAAGGGGATTTCTTCTCTTTACTCTGATCGGTGTCAAATTTTATTTTCCTTCTATGGAGAAAAGAGGAGGACATTGAGTCAAAGTATCTATCTATCTCCACGCGAACTGCAAAATTACAATTAGAGCTGCCGGAAAGAGAAATCACAGTCATAATGGGTGCATTTAACAGGACTTGTAGGGCAGTTTTTTTGTGTACAAGCCCTAATCTAATCGCACTACTTGCGAACCGTGTTCCTACCTCACAGGTTTTTGCGCAAGCATCCGCTGGATATATCAGTCTGGTCTAAGTCTCTTGATGTATCCACACAGCATGGGGGTGAAGGTTCCATCATATTCCGGCAACTGGCACCAGCTTATATCTCCCCGATATGTCCAAAATAGTGTTACTCCAAATGTTCACAAAATGAGCTACCAAACCCTGCAAAGTTTGTTTAGGCTACATACACTTAATGTTGCTTTCGTCCGTGTGCTATCGATTTTTTTTTTCCGGATGTCACACTGACAAATTAATTTCATGGTTCCTTGCAAATGTTCTTCCCTGATCTATGTCGGACTCAGGGCTTGGGGCAAGCCATTTCCTGCCCATGTTGTAGCTGACCCTTTCTATAGAAGGTTCCTCTTTGTACAGTCCATATTGGCCAATCAAGTTTATAGGCAACACAATTATGTGACCTACAGAGATTGGGACAGCTAGTGACATCATTTGCAGGATTGCAAAAACTAACGACTATGGATGATACACGTGTACCTTTTGAGGGTATGGCTCAGAAACGGAATAGAGGCAGTCCCAGGTTACCTGCAAGATAGGTTCTGTAGGTCTGTTCTTAAGTTGGAACCATATTTTTATATTGTAACCAAAACAATTTCTTTAGGTCTCTGTGACAATTGGCTTTAAAAATGTTGGGTTGTCATACGAACCAGGATTACAATAAAGCTTAATATCAGACACCTTGTAGTCTGGGCTAATTACAGTAATTACCACATCCAGAGGTCTGTTTTTATACTGGGTTAACCTGTCAGGTATGTGTTCTTAAGTAGGGGACCCCTGTATCACTAACACACAAACTAAGGCGACCTTAGATCTGATCTTTGCAGCCCCAGAACAGCATGTATTCATGTGCAGGTAGCCTCAGTATGTTTTTTCTTTTATGGAACTTTTGTAAAGTCTTTAAAAATAGGGTCTACAAAGTTAGAAAAAATTAGGATGCCGCATTTTTATCCTAGCACCAAATCATCAATTGTCCACCATAATATCAGAGACTCGCCATCAGATTAACTGATGGTAGATGCCTATTACGTACCTAGCAATCCTGTGTGTCCCAAGTCTCATTTCTTATATCTTGCATGGCCACATTTCTGTAAAAATTAGTTATGAGATAGGCAAATTAGCGGTGGTGCTCTCATAGCACCATCAGGCTCCACTGTCATATAATGCCAGCTGCTTATGAGAGTCGGTGTATGTCATCACTCTCTTCTCTTATCGTACCAGTTCTTAGAATTCGGTTGGCACAGCCCCGGGTAAGCATAAATTATATTACATTGGAGCCTGATGGTGCTCTGCGAGCACCGCAAGCTACTTTGCATATATTTTATCTTAGGAACTTATTTTTTACAGAAATGCGTCCATGCAAGATATAAGAAATGAATCTTGGGACACATGGGAACGGGACGGGGAGGTATGTGATAGGTAGTCCTTTAAGCAAACATAGTTAAAAGGAGATAGGACAGGTAGTCCTTTAAGCAAACATAGTTTTGTCTCCGATAGTAGCCTTTGTATAAACAGGATCACGGTATTGTAAGAATGGTAGCCACTCATGCTGTAAGTCAACCCCCCCCCAGAAACCGATGAGTAGACTTATTTTTGACAGCTTTATAACATTGCATTCCTAAATTCCTTATCATCACCGGGGTTTGTTAATTTTATTAAAAATGTTCTTCAAATGAAAATTTTCCGATTTAAGGGAGAGGCTTTAATTAGTGTTATATTTCACACTTGTCTTCACTTTCACAGTCTTTATAGGTATTGCCAGCTACATATACCTTGAAATACTTTAGCTCAGTTAATCTCCACATGGCTTGATCTATGAATCCAGCAAATTAGAAAAAGGAAATAATGATTCTTGCTAATCCAATTAAGTTTTTTTGCCTTTTTTTCCCTGCTGAGTCCTTTGATGTCAGAATAAATAAATTACATTATAAAGGGTTATGCAAAAGATATATATGAGGCAAATAGTTTGAGTTTAAACTCTTGAAGGACTTTACTATGTGATACTGTTTCCTGATCAGTGTGAGTAAAATAATGGAGAGAATATGTTCCAGAGCGAAAGGAAGTCAATTAATAGATGTCTCATACACACGCTATGCACTTAACCATATCATTAAGCAGAGTATTTTCATATCTTCCTCCCTGTAGGTTTCTGAGAAACGGAAAAGTCAAACTGAAGGTTCTAACTTGTATTTTTTAAAAAAGTACACTTCCAGCCACAAAAATACAGTACAAAATTACGATTTTGTTCCAATCTTTATAATTTTTGCATGCAGCCACCTCCCCCCCCTCCCAGTGTGGGTGTCCACAATCTTACAATGTGTGCGTGCTCCAGTCCTTGCATCAACAGGCCAGATTCCTGTTAGCCTCTGACCTGTGACGCCTGACTGCTGAATATAAGGGCATGTGTACTGGGGATATTACTATTGACTACTGGGGGCATGACTACTGGCATTGCGGGCATGATTGCTGACTACTGGAGATAATTCTACTGCTTTTGGGGGCTACTGTGGCTATTCAACTAGTTATAAGGGGCATGACTTCTGGCTACTGGAGGCAATATCGTGGCTAGAGGGGGCATCACAGTGACTAATTGCTACTGGGGCCATTATTGTGACTAATGGTTACTGGGGACTTCACTGTGACTAATGGCTACTGGGTATATCGCTGTGGCTACTAAGGGGATCACTGTGACTATTGGCTACTGGGGGCATTATTGTGGCTACAGTGAGCATTGCTGTGACTAATGCTACATAGGACATCACGTGACTAAAGGCTACTGGGGGCATATTGTGACGACTGGCTACTGGGGGATTCATTGTGACTTATGGCTGCTGGTATATCACTGTGGCTATCAAGGAGTGGATTATAGGCGCACCTGATTATAAGAATGAATGACCACCAGGTGGCAGACCTGTGCACATTTCAAGGCGCTGTGTCTGTAAGTATGGTTCCTAATATAAGACGCACTGGACTATAGGCACACCTTTGTTTCTGAGAAAATCAAATGATTTTTGTGCGCCTATAGTCCGAAAATACGGTATTTATTTTATCATTGGCTAAACAAGCCTATAACGTTATTAAAAAGAATCTTATCATGGTTGGTGTTGCATATATTTAATGACCTTCATAAGGCAGGATGAAAATACTTTTCATAATGGTGCAAATAAGGCTGGATGAGGGAGGGTTGTATCTTTTAAGCATTCAGAAGAATTACAGTTATCATGATGAAAATAAACTTCTCTGCTCTCTCTAGAAAAAGGTTGTTTCCATTTCTCAATGAGATAATGGTACTGTTTTAAGAAAAAACATAAACCCCCACATATTGGACCAGAACCAAGATTACTACATGACACAGGACTAGAACCCGAATACTACATAGATGCACACCATTTACAATATTTACTAATGTATATATTATTATACTTTCTCTGGTTCAGCCTCTCTCCACTAAAAGCAAGAGATGAAGGCAACATTGGCAGCTGTTGTGGGTGTCTCCCAAATAAAGTACCTGTCCGCCTATGGAGAGTTATCACTAGAGAACCCACAGTTACATTCAGTGGAGGCTGGAAATAGTCTGTTACAGTCACCAGTGGTCCAGGCTTCAAATATCCACTGTCAAGCTATTTTTTTTCAGACATCTGAGCACCTTCCTAAACTGTGCTACAAATTGCGTAGGGTGATTTCAAGGGTTCTTCTAAGGGTAATTAGAAGTTACTCATACAAGCCACAGTGATTTACATTGACTGTTTTCCTGAGTGATCTGCTCAAACACGTAATGCATTATCCAAGTGGCTTAGTCTTAGAACTGCGCTAGTGATCCTTACATTTTGTGCAGTATTCCAACCATGCCATGCAAAATCTAATTAGTTTTATCACTCTTTGTTTCATGCTCTTGAATCTCATCATAATAGCACAATCTAGTGAAATGTTGTAGATGTTTATATACTGTATGATGTACTTCACAGAACGCTTGTGATGCAGCAGAAATATGATTGTCAGATGCACCTGTGAAGGAAACCGTGACTTCCGGAGCCCTGGGCTACGCAAGGTCACTTGGTTACCTTTTACACTCCCAGAAAGCATGGGTTCTGAAAGGCATGGGAAGTGATTTAAAGTTGTCCACACAACCTCGGATATGGCACCAACAATTCACAGCCCTGAATGGCTATAAAGACCCTTTCACTAGCCTCATGGAAACAGAATCTTTTCAACCCAAGAAGCTGCCACCATTTCTCTCTAATATAAGCCAGGTCATTACAGATTTTAAAGGTGCGGAACCAACCCAGTAGCATGTATATGAGCGTGGGATGTGGATGTGGGATTCGTGATCAAGATAAAAGAGCAATCACAGATTAATTTTTATTTAAATACCTTAATGGCACACTAGACAAAACTATATAAAACTGGTATTACATCCCGAATCCATGAGAAGTCATAGCTTCTCAAGGGAAGTCATAGAGTCATGGTTCTGGTATCATTAGATCCAGGTGAATCCCTGGATCGCATTGATACCACCCCATTTGCTTTTGTCCTATCTAGAGATATTTACATCTCTGGCCCAAGGATTGCTAGAGCCTCGGGGATTGGGCCACTCTGATTTCCTGACAATACGAAATCCAAAAATGTAGTTGCATTAGGGCTGAGATGGACCATTACTCCATAAATGCCCCTTATCAACATATTGGTTTAAGAGTCTTATGGCTCTCTACCTCCTGTTGGAGGAAAATCAGCTCAAGTCTTTGGAGATGATGCAGCTGGGGAAATTCTTTGAAGCCCACCCTCCTGCCGACCAGAGTTCCTCTGCAGCCTTGGTAGTGTTGATAGCTCCATTAGGCTAATTAAGCTGAGGCCAGGGGGAAGTGGGGGGTTTGAGTATAAAGGTCTCCCTCCCCTGGTCATATTTATCACACACCATAAAGGTATGTATTTAGTGCTAAGTGCACAATGTAAATTTCATGGTAACTTGGTAAGTTCAAGTAGAGACCTGTTCTGACAAAGAAGACAGAGATCCAGGTTCAGAAGAATCCGCTGTAAGCTTATTTTGCAGAAGGCCATAGAATTCTTATGGTTTACTACTTCAAAGGACTAATTACTCTGCCATTAGAGATGTCTCCAGTAAAGCCAGATAGAGTGACCCTGAAGGAAAACAGTAGTGGTTAGAAGCCAGAAAGCTGAATTGTGTGTACCTAAATTCCCTGGTCCACATTGGTAAAAGTGTACATTGAGATCAGTTATCAGACTGCAGAGATAAAGACTGATACCTGTATAAAAAGCACAGTGTGTTTCTAGTGTTGTGGACCCAGGGAAACCCTAGAGTTGAAACTGAACCAAAGTCTCTAATGAGCCCTCTCTGGAATTGGAGAATTTTTATACAATTAAAAGTGATTAAGACTGTGTTGTGAAGAGGAGCATTGTTATATTGTGCCAAGTTAGGAAAGTTACTCTGTACTGTTTCAGGGTAAATTGAGGGATTCTAAAAGAGGAGCTATCAAGAGTCTTCTCTTCATTACAAAGCTGCTCTTGAGCTGGATTGTAATAACACAGCTCGTCCTGCGTGACATCAGTTAAGCCAGGTGCAGTATGTTAGGGGGACTGAATTCTTGACTCTTCATGACTCAATATCATTAGGTGCTGTATTTAGCCTTTAATTATTATTTATTGTCAAAAATGGATACCTTTACAGGTATGAATGCTTTTTGGACCCTCTATTAGCTTAACAGTACAATATTACACCTCACTCTTGATGACCATGCATGTTCATGTATTACAAGACCATCAATCTACTTCATAAGGAATGTGTAATCCTGTAGAGGAGTCCATCTGTAATAGAGCAACATGGATGTGGGGGACTTGTTTTTTTTAGTTCTCACACTTATTTCAATTCAATATGTATTTTTACTTTCTAATGGCATGGCATGGGCCACAAAAAATGTACCGCAAGAAATTTGCAAAACCACCCCCACATTGAAGATGGGCGATCATTATATTTGCTTTGCTTAAAACTTTGATCTTTTTTTTTAAGAATAGATTTTGTCTGAATATTTTCGGTACAAACTCCCTCTAGTCCTCTTAAGCACAGATTTTTTTTCATCTTGTTTTTGTGAAGCGGGGGTCCATTTTTCCTGTTTTTTTGTAATTTTTGATCTACTACCCATTTCCGGCATATCCCATATCCGTACACAGCCAAGCCGCAACCTCATCCCTGACCACCAAGACCTTGAACAACTTCGCTATCTAATCCTGAAATGTCACCTTATACCGTAGTTGTCTGATGCGCTGTGTGTTTTTTTCTACTTGTAATCATAATCATTAACAAGTCAGTAGTATTGCTCCCTATGGTATCGAAAAAACATATGACATAAAAGTCACAAATCAGGTCCTTTATGGGCAGCATGAATAGCCTTATTCTTCATACTGTCATCGAGATATGTTTATTGGTGTTATACTTCCATAATTCTCATAACTTCTTTATTTTGTCAGCCCTGGGGTGATCTACAGCATTGTCAGATTATGGTGACTTACATCTGTTAAGCTTCTGGCTTTGCTCTCAGACACTTAATGACTGATTTCACAGCATAAAGTTATTAAGAAAATGGTCAGGAATTTCCCCCATATTCACTTTATAGACATCCGCACAGAGCGGTTTACACTTAATTGCACTTTATTTGTACAGGTTACAGAAGAACGCAAACTGTGTGGAATTTCCATAAGTTTTCTCTTTTTTTTGGCTTAATTGCCTCTAATTAACTACCTGTGTTGCCTCAGAAATATCTAGTTTACATTTTTCTTATCTTTGAGAAATTTTAGCCTGCATTATATCTCGTAATGAAGCATTTAACTGATATCAAATGATTCATTCTGAAAACTCTTGTGCATGTCCTACAACCCTTATCTAAACTGTGAAACTTAAAACTCATAGATTTTTGCATCCATGAGAAATGAAGACCTATCCCTATAGTTTTTAGCATATAGAACTGGACAAGTATGTTGTTGATATAGGACACATCAATAGTTATAATGGTATTTGTGCATAAGCCCACAGACCAGTTACTAATAAGCGACAAGTCGGATAAATTTGAGTTTTCCTTTGCTAGGCCTTATTGTATCAGAACCTGGATCCTCCAGAACAGTGGTCCCCAACCTTTTTTTCTCCAGGACCGTCAGCGAGCATAAATTGTTTCCAGGGACCAGTGGGCATGGGTGTGATCTGGTGTCTAGCCATAAATGTATGGCTTATATTGTTTGAAGAAGCGCTAACCTCCCCACACTTATATGGCCCCTTCCTGTTCAATGCATCCCCTGCTTCCATTGTTCATTGAATTTTTTTTTTTTCAAAGTCTGGCTGCAGCTCGGTTCCAGATGCTCGACATCCCGTTCTGGGCTACGACCCCGTGGTTGAGGGACACTGTTCTAGAAGATCTTCTAATACTTCAGTAGAGCAGCTCAACATTGTGATGGTCCATCAAGTTGCTGAACTGCAGAATAATAAAACAATAATAAGCTTTAATAAATAGTACATTATATGCAATTATCTCATACTCACTCCTGCTCTAAAACACAATTGACTGTAAGATAGGACACTATGTACAATCTGTTCACTCCTCCTGCTCTATAACATGCTGCCTGCAGAGAGGACACATTGTACAATCTGCTTCAGCTCCTCCTCCTCTATAAAATGCAGCCTGTAGATAGGACACTCTATACAATTGTTTTAGTTCCACTTGCTCTATAACCTGCTTTGCAGATAGGACACTATGTACAATCTGCTCAGCTCTTCTCCTCTATAAATTGCTCCTGCGATATGACACATGTACAATCCGCTCAGCTCTCCCTGCTCTTTAACATGCTGCCTGCAGATAGGACACTATGTACAATTTTCTCTGCTCCTCCTGCTCTATAACATGCTGCCTGCAGATAGGACACTATGTACAATCTTCTCAGCTCCTCCCTCTATAACAAGCTGCCTGAAGATAAGATCCTCTGTAAAATTTGCTTAGCCCTCCTGCTCTATAAGTGCTGCCTGCAGATACACTGTGTACAAATCTGCTCAGCATGGCAATCTCCAGATTAATGTAAAGCCTGGAACAACATCCTCAGCGGGCCCCTTTGCTGCTCCTTTAACAGAAGAGAACATGGGACACACAGAAATTTTGTTCACCTTAAAGGACACCTGTCATCAGGTCTGTGTCACTTGTCCTGTCCCTACTACCTGTTTGAGCAGCTCACAGGATCCATCCCGCCTTTATCTAGTTATTTCATACATTATTCATTGTACATCGTCTATTTTTATTATGTAAATGAGGCGTTCACATGGTCAGAGGCAGTGAGTCACCCCCTGTTACCCCTCCCCTTCCTCCCCCTGCTCATTCTGTGTGTAATGTATAGTAAAGCATTGGTAGTGTGTGTGCTGTTCTGCTGAATGCTGCATCCATCCTCCAATATACAGGTGAGAGACACAGACATCAGCTACACAAGTACCTGACATGTTCTGCTTACATGGTGCCTGGAGCTGCTGTATCTCTCCTAAACACACACACATGCAAACACGGCTGCAAGGGGTGTGGCCACCAGCACAGGAAGCAACATCATTATACAAGCTCACATCATTATGTCAGTCATGCACTGGGGGTGTGGCTGTGCCTCCCAACTCATGAATAAGGTGACAGCTTGAATATGCTAATGCTTCATTGACATTTCACATGTCATTTGCATACAGCTTTTAGACCCTCATTACTTAGGTTTACAGGCATGTAGAGACAATGAGGGATAGAGGCACTGCTCTCTAACTGGCAGTTTTGAAAATATATTTAGTTAGGGGGTTTTTACATGACGGGTCTCTTTAACTCTACCTACCCTTACCTCCCCCTATTGTATTCCCCCACAGTATATTGCCCGCTAGCGCCTCATATCCCTTCATAATGTGGTCCCTCAAATCCCCCCTAAATTTTTGCCACCCTCCCTCTCACTTTGTGCTCCCAACTACCCCTCACATTTTGGCCCCATTGCAGTAATTAACTATCTGTCCCTCCCTCTGTGGCCCTCTCATTTTGTGCCCCAAGTCCCCCTAATATTGTGGGCCCTCACCTCTCCTTTTCCTTTCCGTTTTCTCTGTAATAAAAAATCAGTTAGTCCCTCCTCCCCATTCCCTGGCAGCCATTATAAGATGCTGTGGTACAGCTCTGAAGCCTGCAGGCCGTATGATGTCATGTCATCACACCTGCCGACCGCCTGCTTCACACAGCACAGCAGAGGAGCCAACCCACTCTCTGCATCATCATTTTATTCAACTCTTATCATCTGGGCACTGTAGAATCCCGGAACATATTCCTGTCGCCCCAAGTGTGCCCTCACAGCTGTGGGCTGGCACTTGCTCGTGTTTGCATGGGGCGTCACTGACACTGCTGCGGATCTATAACATGCCCTAATGTTCAATCTGCTTCGTTAGTTTAATGTTTCATAATATATATTTTTAAGGATCAATACCATTAAATTATTTTGAATTTCATTGTGGCCTATAATTTATAATAGGCGAGCTGCATGTACAGAATCTTATAAAGCATGAAAGATTTTGAGCGCTCCTGCATTCCATGAACAAGCCTGTATTCTGGCAGCAGTTCTTAAAGCCCAAATGTCCAAAATCGCAACCTCTATTGCCCATTCTTTTGTTCCTTCAGTGATACAGGGGAATTCACTAAAGCAATTAGCTAACACAAAAGAATAGGTTTACTGATTTAGTAAAACAACGGGAGCAGGAACACTTTTCACGCCTTGTCCCTTTCAAGAATTTTAATTCACATACTTCAAACATAAGCCCTTGTGACCCGAGAATCATCACAGAGAGAAGAAATTCTGATGGTTTTTACAGAGCATAATCATTCAACAGTAGAGTAATTAACAGCACATTAACTATTAAGAAAATGAAGTGTCGTTACACTGCACTGTCAGCTATTTCATGTGTGCAATTTATGACTCATACCTCTTATTGGAAGTGGAATAAAACCCAAATTTCAAGACGCCCTTTCTTCTACAGTGAAAGATATTAGATTGGAATACTTGAATTCTGCTCATTCTTGCGAGATATTAGAAAGAAATTATAATAAATCCAATAGAACATTTACTAAACTGGTTGACTCATAGGGGCATATTTATCAGGACCTCTGCGCACCACCAGTGGCGCGAGGCCCTGAAATAATCGCAAATGCTAGCTTATTGCAAGCTTTTGCGATTATTTCCCCAATCCGCCACCTTCGTGCCAGTGGGCGTGAAGGGGGGCGTGGCCGGACGGAAGTGGGCCGGCGGCGGGCGTTACTGTCCCTGCGCCTGCGCACTCGTGCCTGCCGGCAACTTTTCAAACGTGAAAAGTCGGCGGCTGCGTTTTTTCGTATCCAGCCCTTCCTGGCGTAGGTTAAAGGCTGTGCTGCTGGCAGCCGAACAGCAGAGGCAGAAGCCTCTTGATGTATCGGGCGGCGAATTTGCAGCGCGGCGGGCTATCATATCCCCCATATACTGTATATATATATGACCGCTATATGTAATAATAGTATTCTTTATTTATATAGCGCCTCAGTTTCCGTAGTGCTTTACAGATTCGGGGAACATACAAATAAAAGAAAACATTACAGCGTAACAATAGTCATGTGTGTTCACATTTCACAGTGGTGTTTGAGAAAAAATTAAACATTTGAGGAGTTGAAAGGAAATATGGGTTAGCGAGGGGGATGTATATGCCAACTCTCGCATCCACTAGGAAGGCAACACTTGAATTAAGTTGAAGAAGAAACACATATGGTTTGGAGTTTGTTAAATCAGTAAGGAACACTAAAAAAATTGTGTCTAAAATTATAAATATATTGTAAGGAATTATTTAAGTAAATTTATGCACGGTCCAAAGTAAAATGGGAATCGGAGATTGGGATAGTGAATAGTGAAGATTGGGGGAATGGTATAACAATATTAAATGTAGTTCACTTAATTTGAATTATATATTATATTATTATGGTTTATAGAATTTATTATACCCCTGCCTTGTTAGCTAAAATGAAAATCAGGGAAGATTCAAGATGCTATAGTGTGATATATGGAATCCAATTTCCCACATGTCATCTGGTAGTGGTCCTAGGATCGGGAAGTTCTGGAAAGAGGTGTTTTGAGTATATTTCCGAGATGTGGGTAGCGGTGCATACCAGTAGTAAAACTGCTATATTGGGCTTGGTTGAGTATGCAGGGTTAACTAAATCCAAAGAACCTAATTTCTAAATGATGACCATTGCATTGGTGTGGGTGGAACGCAAATGGGGGGACAGAGAACCCCCTCAAAGAACCTGGTATATTTAACTTTGAGAGTGGGTCAGTTTGAAAAATGTATTATAAAAAAATGGGCAGATAATAAATGGCAGAGTATCTGTTCCATATGGCATTATGGTTTAGTCTTATCTACATTAGATTTCTTTTTTTTTTTCCTTTATTTCTTTCTTTTTCTTCTCTTTCTCTCTCCTGCTGGGGGTGGGTGGGGTTGGTAGGGAGGGGCATGGGGGATAAGGTACTCAGGTTGTGTATAGTTTCTATTTTTGGCGATGAATGACTAGAGCTAAATTAAAAAAAAAAAAAAAAAAAACTATAGTCATGTGTGTAACAAAGGAGTGAGGGCCCTGCTCGCAAAAGCTTACATCTATGAGGATGATGGGTGACACAAGATATTACAGTCTATGAGGATGAGGGGTGACACAAGGTTTATAAGAGGTATAATCTTGTGTAATCGTCCAGCCTTTTTTTATATAAAGGGATGGATAAAATAATTAATAAATAAAAATGCTGCTGCTTGAAACCAGCTCAGCCGCCATCTTATACACAAAGTCCAAGGTAAATGTAACTGCAAGAAGCATTTTCAGGATAACAGACAGGGGGAATACCCAGATTGGTTAATAATATAAAAATATTCTTACGTTTTTCATGCACAGTGTTCTGGCGTGCTTTTGACGTGCAGACCTTGCATTGCACTCTGACCCATTGTAATCAATGGGCTTTTTCAGACTGCGGTTTTTTCAGGCACACACACACATTTTTTTTAACACACGTTTTAGACTCAGCACCTCCTACTTTTGCAAGTCAACTCATGAAAAACGCACCATACAAGTCTATGAGACGCATCAAAAACCATTGCACTCTGAGACAACTGACAGTTCAGTTTTCATGCATCGATTGCCTTTCACGCATCAAGCTCAGTCCTTTTTTATGGGTGATGCATTGAAATTGCATTGAAAATGCATTGAAAACCAGCATAAAAACTGAGACATGAACAAACTCTGACTGAAAACTGATTGAACTCTGATGGAAAATGTCAGTTTTCACTCACCAAGCCCTGATTGCACCCCTGATCAGACTCTGATCAGACGTGACACTTGCGTGTGGAAGGGACCTTAGAGTTGCATGCAACTCCATAATCCCGAACCAACACCCATGAAAATCTTTCCCCACTGTTACTGGAATATGCTAGAAATTGCATAGACCACGCTTGTAGACCTGGTTATACCAATACCCCATGTCTTCCCTACTTTGTATTTTATTTACTATGCATACTGGGGACTGTGTGGCATTTTATACCTGTGTTCATTAAAGGAGTTGTTTAGAGACAAAAAATACTTTGTTCTTTTTACAATTGTAAAGTCATAAAACCAGCTAAAATATTTTGGGACTTACTTATTACTAAAAATGCATAATGGCAGAGGTTTAGAACCCTCTTGTGGTCTTGATAGCGTTTCTCCCTAGCATTACAACCCCCTGTGGAAGCTGGGATTGTCAAGGGATTCAAAAAGTTCTATATGTTTGGGGGTTTATTAAAACATTGGAGGATACAATTCAGGACCTTTAGAAAGCATCTAATTTGGTGGCAGGGGATACTTTGTAGTGCTACATCCATAAGTGTAGGCACCCACAAAACACTGATAACAATGTTAAAATGATAAATTCATGATAAAGTTAATATTAAAGGGGTATTCCGGGAATATGAAACGTCTGACACAAAAACCCATGATGATATAAATAAATGAATACAACAATACTCAATGTCATTAGTCACAAACGGACCTAAAATAATATGATTTTATGATTTATAAAATTTATGGCCCTCTAAAGTAGGTGGAGTTATCACTAAGATGGCCGCACTGGAAACTACAAGTCCCAGAGCCTTTAGTTCTCAGTAACTCCTCCTACCACTTATGCTCTGCTCCAGTGATGATCTAACAGTTTTCTTGCTCTGTTACCATAGTAATGATGTGTAACTGCCATCACAACAACACACCATACAGGATGCACTGCAACCAACCGACTACAGCCAACATAGTGGTGATCACATGACCTGCCCAGGCAGGTGCAGACATGTGATGTGGACATGTGACCAGCAGCCATCTCTGTCCTGCAACGGACCGTGCGAGGAAATTAACGGACTGATAAAAGGGCCATAGCATTTAATTCTTCTTATAGTCCATGTCACCAGCATTTTTCTGCTAAGGGGAGCAAAATTTTAAATAACAATTAATTACTAGAGATGAGCGCACTAAATGCTCGGGTACTTGTTATTCGAGACGAACTTTTCCCATGCTCGAGTGCTCGTCTCGAATAACGGCCCCCAAGGTAGGTGGCACTCCAGAAAAAAAATAGATTGAGTGCCTGTATGTGGCACTCCAAAAAATTGCTTAAAACAGAGGACGGGTAGGTGCCCTCAGAAAAATTAAATACATAGAGTACATAGCTAGAGCAGTGGCCCTGGCAAAAAATAGCCAGTTTCCTATGCTTTAGTGTCAAAGAGGAGGAGAAGGAGGAATGAGGAGGAGGAGTGCATACAATTCAGGTTGAGCTTCTTCACTGGTGGAGAATGAAAATCGAGAAATCCAGGCTTTATCATCTTGATAAGCGTCAGCCGGCAGCGTGTCAGTCGACAGGCGTGTAGCTTATCGGTGATGATTGCCACCAGCTGCACACGCTCGGAAAACACGGCTCAGGAGAACATACACGCCAGCTTTGAAACCCAGTAGTTGTAGGGAGCGTGTGATCATTTAGGACGATGGGTATGGTCAGCTACGTACTCCCTCACCATCTTCTGTAAAGATCAGCCCTACTCTGCCGAGACTGGGGACAGGTGACAGTGTCTGCTGTGGGGTGACATAAAAAATGGCAAAGGCCTTGTAAAGCGTACCCCTGCCAGGTGGAAAAGCGCTCCCGCTCTCCTCTCCTCGCTACTTGTCCCGCAGAAGTACGCCCTCGCCGCTAGCGCTGTCAGAAGGGAAATATGTTCAGCTTGTGCACCAGGGCCTGCTGGTATTCATGCATTCTCACACTCCTTTCCTCTCCAGGGATGAGAGTGGAAAGATTTTGTTGTAACGTGGGTCCAGGAGAGTGAATACCCAGTAATCGGTGCTGGAATAAATTCTTTGAACGCAGGGTCAGGGATAGCAGCTAGCATGAAATCTGCCATATGCGCCAGGTCCAACGCGCAAGAATTCACTCCCTCACTGGCCTGACTGCCATTTCCTCCTCCTCCACTCCTCCAACTCCTTTCTTCTGCCCATACACGCTGAACAGTGAAGGACTCAAGGGTCCCCTCTTGTGTCTCGCCAACATTCTCCTCCTCTTCCTCATCCTCCTCCACCTCCTCCGATATGCGCTGAGAAACAGACCTAAGGGTGTTTGGCTATCAACAAGGGAATATTTCTTCCCCCGTCTCTTGTGACGAGCGCAAAGCTTCCGACTTCATGCTGACCAGAGAGTTTTTCAACAGGCCAAGCAGCGGGATGGTGAGGCTGATGATGGCGGCATCGCCACTGACCATCTGGGTGACATCCTCAAAGTTACCAGCACCTGACAGATATCAGACATCCACGTCCACTCCTCATTGTAGACTTGAGGAAGCGATGACCTGACTACCAGTTCTGGTGGAAGTTGACATCTGGCAGTCTACAATCGCTCTGCGCTGCTGGTAAACTCTGGATAACATGGTTAATGTTGAATTCAACCTCGTGGGCACGCGACAACAGTCGGTGAGGGGCAGTTGGAGGCGGCGTGCGCTGCCCTGAGAGTTGCAGCATCTGTGGCTTCTAAAGCGCAGATGCGGCACCTTGTGAGCAAATCAGACAGATTGGGGTTGTCTTGAGAAACGCTGAACTATGAGATTTAACACAGGGCCAGGCATGGCACATGTGTCGTCTGCCGAGTTGCAGAGCGCCACCAGGTTACGGCCGTTGTCACACAACCATGCCTGGCTTCAGGTTCAGCGGTGCCAGACAACAACAGTCTGCGGTGATGCCCTGGAAAGCTCTTGGGCGGTGTGCCTTTTATCGCTAGGCTCAGCAGTTTGAGCACGCCTGCTTTCGCTTACGAATGGCACTGCTGCTGTGCCTAGAGCTAAGACTGATGGGCCATGCCCACGGATGGTAATTCGGAGGAGGAGGTGGAGGAGGAGGGGTGGGAGGAGGAGGAGGCATAGTAGGCTTTGAGACTGGACCGGGTAGGCCCCGCAATCCTCGGCCGGCAGTATTGAGAGCCCCAGGGTGCAGACTCGGTCCAGCCCCACCAAAGTTAAACAATGTGCCGTCAGCAATATATGGCCCTGCCCGGCAGCACTCGTCCACGTGTCCGTGGTCAGGTGGACCTTGTCAGAAACGGCGTTGGTCAGGCAGGATGAGTGTTCTGACACGTGCTTGTGCAGGGCTGGGACGGACATCGGGAAAGTAGAGTGGCGGCTGGGGACCGAATACCGAGGGGCGGCGCCGCCATGAGGTTCGAAAGGCCTCGGTCTTACAGCCTATAGGGCAGCATCTCCGGCTAAGAACTTGGAGATGTGGACGTTGAGGGCTTGGGCGTGTGGGTGGGTTGCGCTATACTCCTTTTGCGCGGTCTGGGGTATGGAGAGAGGATGACGTGGTGGATGCTGTGGAGGATCGTGGAGGCAAGTGAGGTTTTCGCAGGGAGGTTTGGGCCGTGGTTGGCAGGGGGCTGACTAGAAGGACTGACAAGGGGAAGGAGCAGTGGGGCCGGCCGGAGGTGCAGGGCTTGGTGCCATTGAGTGGGGGTGTTTAGATTCATATGCCTGCGCATACTGGTGGTAGTTAAGAGTAGTGGTGGAAACCCTGCTCCTCTGGTTTGAAAACTTTTTTGGACTGCCACATACAGGCACTATCCAAATTAAATTGTCTCCATAGCAGCCTCCACATGTCGTCTTTTTAGCTGGCTCCACACGTTGTCTCCATTGCTACCTCCACACGTCATCGCCATAGCTGCCTCCAAAAGTCGTCCATATAGCTGCCTCCATACATGGTCTCCTTATCAAACGAACTGTGTCAGGCAGAATTTTGGGTTGTTTTCATGGCTTCCACATCAAACTTGTTAACTTTGTCGCCACCCTGCTGTGTAATCCACAAAATATACTGGCAAACTTTTATCATTTACCGATATTATTTCAGTGCTTCTTGCGCATCTGTTTACATTCCCCTCACCCGCCATATCCTAAACTTATAAGAACGCTACTACACTTGATCTTATACAAAAGGTTCTTAGAAGTGCTGTTTGGGGAGTAGCCTAGAGACAGGGGCTTGGATTGGCGAAAGCTCGCCTGGCAGCGGAGCGCCAGCTCCATCTCAAGATCCAACTAACTTAGTTTTAACTGCAGCACCTTTAATCTACTACTAGTTCACTGCCTCCATACATGGTCCCCTTATCAAACGAGCTGTGTCAGGCAGAATTTTCAGGTGTTTCACCAGATACATAGTGGAACTCGGCCCATCTGTCGCCGCCATGCTGGAGACCTGAAGTTGCAATCATAGCAGCGCAATATGGATGCCCCATACTGTCGCTCTTAATCATGGAACCATTTCCGTAAAAACAATTAAAAATAGAACCACTATGCTATTCCATTATTCCTAGGTGAAATATTCAAACGACCCGGCCTGCTTTGAAAATTATAATTTTTTCAAAGTAAACTCTTCTGGCCCCCAGGCCCATTTTGGGTGGGGAGGAGCCGAGAGACAGGGGCTTGGACAGGCGAAATCTCGCCTGGCAGTGGACCGCCAGCTCCATCCCAATATTAGGCAGCCTCAGAGGCATCCATGCATGCTGCCCCTTCTGTTTCCTGTCCATTTTGCCTCCACGATCCTCCACAGCATCCACCAATGTCTCATTTCAACTCTCTATACCCCAGACGCTGGAGCACGAGAGGGTATGCAGCACATCATCCCCTTATCAAACGAGCTGTGTCAGGCAGAATTTTCAGGTGTTTCACCAGATATATAGTGGAACTCGGCCCATCTGTCGCCGCCATGCTGGAGACCTGAAGTTGCAATCATAGCAGCGCAATATGAATGCCCCATACTGTCGCTCTTAATCATAGAAGTCGTCTCCATGGCTGCCTCCACATGTCGTCCCCTTATCAAAAGAGCTGTGTCAGGCTCATTTTTCAGGTGTTTCACCAGATACGTTATGGAACTTGGTCACTATGTCGCCACCATGCTGTGTTATCGACTAAATATACCGTCAACCTTTTGTTCACATAGGAAATCATTTCACCTCCTTTGGTGAAACCTGAGTCCATTTAGGGTATGTCGCCATGACACTCTCTAGCCTGCCACTGCTGCCGCTGCCTCTGCATGCCGTCCCTTATAGTGTCAGGGTCAATTATTGGATGTTTTAGATGCTATCTAGCCTCATTCGGTCACTCTGTCATGGCCATGCTGTTGCCCATAATTTTGGCATAATGGTGCGATTAAGCAGCCTCAGAGGCATCCATGCATGCTGCCCCTGCTGTTTCCTGCCCATTTCCGTGGTGTTTCCATCCTTTTCTGAGGTTCCCAGGTGTTTGGCCAAGCTTCCCTGTGCAGACCCTTGGTCCCCTTGAAAAATGCTCGAGTCTCCCATTGACTTCAATGGGGTTCGTTATTCGAGACGAGCACTCGAGCATCGGGAAAAGTTTGTCTCGAATAACGAGTACCCGCATTTTAGTGCTCGCTCATCTCTAGTGATAACATTGTAATTGCTACCATTCGGGGGCTGTTTGACCATTTGATCACTTTTTATAAAATTTTTTAATGTGTTGCAAAATGACATTTTGGGCGCTATATGAAATAATGTTTTGATATATTGATGGATCAGAATTTTTAGGACGTGGCGATACCTAACATGTTTCTGATTTTTATGGTTTATTTGTATATTTATTTTGTTCAAGGGAAAGGGAGGTGATCTGAACTTTTTTTTTACTGTATTTATAGACTCACTAGGGTACTTTAACCATAGGGGGTCTGATAACACTACAATATACTGCACCTCTACAGTATTGGGTGGGCCTTCTAAATGGCCCAAACCACCCACCAATATTGTAATCTGTTACTGGTCCCTAAGAGGTTAACAGCCACGGCATCACATTTGGTTGCTATATTTAATATATAATTTTATATTTGATTTTATATAGGACTACTATCTTTGCTGAATTTTGAAGGATGGCCTGGGATCAGGTCATATTGGATAATATTAATATTCAGATATATTAGGGTAAAATAAAAATAAGGATATAATAAATGATATAAAATATAATCGAATGAAAAATGTACTATACTCACTCCGACTCTCTGGTTCAGTATGGTTCTGCCTGTTAACACCCCATTCTGTTTCTGGAATTAGGATCAGCAATGGCACACCTACCACTACAGTTGTAGGTGGGCGACTGTCATCATTACATCACTGCTGAGCATCCACATACAGACGCCTGCAGAAATACGTGGCACCGAGCTGAACCGGAACTCTGGAGAGAGGTGAGTATAGAGCAACTGTAATTTCTCTATATCTCTTGGACCTATATAAAAACAAACCCATGGTACTGGACAATCCCTTTAAAAGGAACCTGTCATCAGCAACTGTGCTAATAAACCACTACTACCGTAGCATATTGTCAAACAGTGTAACACCTACTATAATTTTGTTTCTTTCATGGTCCAGTGTGGTGGCATCATCCTGAAAATAAAAAAAAAAGTGAAATGTAAATTGGTTTGTAAAGTCGAAGAGGCGGAGATTTTAACACTGACGTCAAAGTGGGAGCTCTGAACCCTCCTCCTCTGTCATGGACATTATGCATCGGACTTCAGGAGATCTAGTGATGTCTCTGTATGCATTACCACAAACTACAGCGAAAAGGGCTTTCTGAGAAAGAGAGAGCTTGACTTCAGTGTTAAAATCTCCGCCTCCTTGACTAGTTTACATCGCACTTTAAAGTTGCTTTATGGCAGGGTGCTCCATCATGCTAGAAAGAGCATTGTTGATCACCAAACTGCTCTTGGACTGTTGGGAGAAGTTGCTCTTGGAGGACATTCTGGTCCCATTCTTTATTCATGGATGTGTTTTTAGGCAAGACTGTGAGAGAGCCGATTTCCTTGGCTGAGAAGCCGCCCCACACATGAATGGTTGCAGGAGGCTTTACAGTTGGCATAAGACAAGACTGGTGGTATCGCTCACCTTGTCTTCTCCGAACAAGCTGTTTTCCAGATGTTCCAAACAATCGGAAAAGGGTAATCATCAGAGAAAATGACTTTACCCCAGTCCTCAGCAGTCCACTCCCTGTACCTTCTGCAGAATATCAGTCTGTTCCTGATGTTTTTCTGGAGAGAAGTGGCTTCTTTGCTGCCTTCCTTGACACCAGGCCTTGCTCCAAGAGACTCTGCCTCACAATGCGTGCAGATGCACTCACACCTGCCTGCTGCCATTCCTGAGCAAGCTCTGCACTGCTGGGAGCCCCATCCCGAAGCTGAAACACTTTTAAGAGGCGGTCCTGGTGCCTGCTGGTCATTCTTGAGGGCCCTGGAGCCTTTTTGGTAACAATGGAATCTCTCTCCTTGAATTCCTTGATGATGCGATAGATTGGTGACTGAGGTGCAATCTTTCTAGCTACGATACTCTTCCCTGTTAGGCCAGTTTTGTGCAGTGTAATGATGACTGCACGTGTTTCTTTAGAGATAACCATGGTTAACAGAAGAGAAACAATGATGCCAAGCACCAGCTTCCTTTTAAAGTGTCCAGTGATGTGATTCTTCCTTAATCGTGACAGATTGATCTCCAGCCCTGTCCTCAGCAGCACCCACATCTGTGTTACTGGAGCAATCACTGAAACAATGTTATCTGCTCCTTTTAAGGCGCCTGCAATGAAGTTGAAATGTGTTTTGGGGGAAAGAGTTCATTTTCTAGGCAAATATTGACTTTGCAATTAATTGCTGTTAAGCTGATTACTCTTTATAACATTCTGGAGTATATGCAAATTGCCATTATAAAACCTGATGCAGTAGACTTTGTAAAAATTAACATTTGTATCATTCTCAAAACTTATGGCCATGACTGTATGTACAGTAAGTATCAAAGACACAGAACATCTCCTTCCTGGCATCTTGACCTTCCCAGGAGGAAACAGAGGGGCAAAGAGGGGAAGAAAGCCGCAGCAAGAGCCAAGAGGGAATATACTAGTAATAGAGACGACGGCTTCATTCTGGGCTCTTGTACATATAAATTTAACGTTTGATTCATTAGAATAAATGCCCCCCCTCCTCAGTTGTTCGGGTCTCTCCCTTGTAGACATAATGGCTACAGAATGTTCTAGAGACTTGTGACACTGATCTTACCGCAGGGACACGTCACACGGTTATGACTCAGTGGCTGCTTAATATAGGCTGCGAGGAGGAGGTAGAAGACGACTTGCTGCATAGATTGTCAGCTCTTAAAGTCAGGAATTTCATGTCACCCACATTACATCTCGCTGACAAGGGGGCTCAGTGCGTAGTAAGAAAGTTAAGGGGGTCCCTGACTTGTAATCCTGAGCTCCGTTTCTTTCTGATACTTTCTCATTTAGTGAAATTCTAATTTCCCGATGGGATGATTGATACAATATATGCAGCAGAGCAAAGGGGATGTATTTAAATCAATGGCGCTCCGGTGATTTACTGCAGGACAGCAATAAATCACCCGAACAAATAACAAACCGTGAATGGCGCAGCTCGCAACGTGGGTGTTATATTACCATCCTGCTGCTAGTGTACACACTCAGCGACTTATAGGAGAGTCATTTATGGAGTCAAATTCAAGAATGAGAAATTATACTGCTCTCCGTGTGGCGAAACGTCACCAAGTAGTCCTACTGCACCATGACCAACAAATTCAGGAGATGTCTATGATTAATCTCATCTACCTGATTCACAGGGATAGTATTGTGTCGTGATATTACTGTGTGCATTGTCCTTGTACTGTGACACAAATAGGTACAATACATACAGTGATGTCACAGCACAAAGATAATACAGGTAGAGTACTTAGTAATGTCACACTACAAGGATAATACATACAGTGATGTCACAGTGCAGGGATAATACACACAGTGATGTCATAGTACAGGGATAATATACACAGTGATGTCACAGTACAGGGGATAATACACACAGTGATGTCACAGTACAGGGATAATACACACAGTGATGGCACAGTACAGGGATAATACACACAGTGATGTCACAGTACAGGGATAATACACACAGTGATGTCACAGTACAGGGATAATACACACAGTGATGTCACAGTACAGGGATAATACACACAGTGATGTCATCGTACAGGGATAATACACACAGTGATGTCACCATACAGGGATAATACACACAGTGATGTCACAGTACACGGATAATACACACAGTGATGCCACAGTACAGGGATATTACACACAGTGATGTCACAGTACAGGAATAATACACACAGTGATGTCACAGTACAGGGATAATACACACAGCGATGTCACAGTACAGAGATAATGCATACAGTGATGTCACAGTACAGGGATAATACATACAGTGATGTCACAGTACAGGTGTAATACACACAGTGATGTCACAGTACAGGGATAATACACACAGTGATGTCACATTACAGGGATAATACTCACAGTGATGTCACAGTACAGGGATAATACACTCAGTGATGTCACAGTATAGGGATAATACACACAGCGGTGTCACAGTACAGGGATAATACACACATCAAAAGGCGGTAAAAATAAAAAACGAACAAAAATCACCCTCTAAGACGAATTTAAAAAGTCTAAAAACTAAAAGAAAAAAATAGAAATGTGAAAAGTCCCATTATAAATGCCCCCCAATGTGTTCTAAATTATCTTAAAAGTGACATAAGTGTGACTTTCATGAATAGGGCTCTGTTAAAGTGGCAAAAATTATCTACATCCATAAGGGGTAAAATAAGAATTTTAACACTGAGGGGAAGATTTATCAAGCTGCCTAAGAGTCAGAATACTTCTAGTTGCCCATGTAGACCAATCACAGATCCCAATAAAAATAATAATGAGCACTGGTAAAATGAAAGCTGAGCTGTGATTGGTTGCCATGGGCAACTAGGAATATTCAGACAGCTTTATAAAATTGTCCCTAAATGTTTACACAAAAGGGTTTTGTTTTTCTTATATCTTTGGAAATTTACATGATTTTAAAACCAACATCTACACTTTTAAACTTTTCCAAGCAATGTCTGGCTTTGGTAAAATGTTATATGGCTTGGTGTTGCCTGGCTAGTAGCACATGTGGAAGGCTTTATAAGTCTTCAGTATTTGTAATAAGCACAAAAGGTTGGCATCAGTGGATGTACAGAACAAGATGGCTGTGGACTTGCTACGTTCATTTTTATTTTATTTTTCTTCAGTAATAAAGAAAATATTTAAAGTACACATCTTTAAAAATAGTATACAGGAGGGAGATTATGTCACATCACTTTCTGTTAATTTGAATCAAAGAGTGATCTTTTGGTCCAGGGAGTCAGGAGGTGCATTTGTCAGACAAGTGATGGATTATGGATTAGTTCTTACCGTGTCACCATTAGCAGCTGGGCAGGTAGTGGTATGGACAGCTGAACCAACATCCGGTCATATACTCCAAACTAAGTTTTGGGAGCACCATATTATGACCTATAACCCTCTATAGCTCAAACTGTCCTTTGTATGTAGGTATGAGCCCCACACTACAACCCCAAGTGCATCATCCTGATTCCTTTCTAGTGACTTAATGTCACCGTCTCCAGGGAAAAGAAAATGATGGGTATACAAATAATATATGGCTCAGTTACATTGGCTGACGCTATACCACACAGGTCGCAGAGGGCGTGCAACCATGCTTAACACTGCACAGTAGTAGCAGGTGTAAAATAGTGTACATATGCATTAGCTTACTTATCGTTTATATGCTGGCACATGTACATCAAACGGCACTCATGTGGAGAGTTGCCAACTCACTTCAGATCGCTGCTATAACATCACTTCAGGCGCGTTCGATGATAGAGGGACTAGAACTTTATAGTGGGAGGTACCAGACTGACAGGCGGTCAACATGATAATACCCAAAAGCATAAACTAGCTGCCCGTGAGCAATCAGAATGGGTCTAAGAATCCCCAATGGACATATTAACAGAAGAAAACTGGTTGGGCAGTGGCACAGAGGCACAGATATCATATGAGTGCTAGGTATTTCCTCACATCTTTTTTCCAGAATAGAACATCATTGCATCCAATATTAATCAATAACTATTAACCATAGGTTACTTGAGACCATGGGTTCCAGCATGTTTATGTCCTCTCTCAGACCAGCTAGCTATTTTTCCTAACTTGTAAATATGGTCCATGTTGTCTATCCACTGCCATGTGTTCAGAGGAGATGCACTGAACCAATGTATTAGTATGAAAGACTTAGCTGCCTGTATTAACATTTTAACCAAGCATCCTTTCCTAGGTGTCCATGCTTTGTTCAGTAACCTTAACTATACTGTTTTAGGAAAAAGCATAATGCTTTGTAAAGTGATCAAATTTGTGTATCTCTTAACCTCATCACAGGAGGAACTAATGATTGAGCATGATCAGAAATTGTGTGCTTGAGAAGCACCTAGTTGAATACATCTCCAGCAAAGATAGCAACCATTTATTTAGGGCATATAAGAGATGTCTAAGGATCTTGGGAGAAACGATAAGCTCTTCTAGCCAAGACAACCTGTCATCTTGATGTTTCACACTAGTTACCTGTTTGCATATCATTGATATGTCCAGTTTGTGAAGAAGATTTATAGAAAGAAGGAGATTTTTTAAGGCCCCTAGCAAAGCTTTCAAGTTTTTCAAAAACTGCCAGAATGGACATTAGATATAACCATGCAACCAGGTATCTGTTATTGGGAGGGTGTCATACAGAATGGTAGTAGTTTGGTTGGCATTATTGGAGAGGGAAAAGCGGCTTCATTCAACTTTTTAGCTACCAGCAGAGTTTCTTTAGAGATCAGGATCTCTAGCTTCCCCTGATGGGACAGAATTGCCCACACTAAGGTTTTTTAGGGATCAATGTCAAGACCTACCATCCTCTTATTGACACTGTTCAGTCAAATGAGATGCCCAATAATAGACTGGGAGGTCAGAAAGACCTATATGACCTGAGTTTTAGTGTTGTGTGAATCTGTTATAAGCCAATTTTGCACTTACATTCTTCAAGAGAAATTTTCTAAAGACTGCTTTGGAAGAGGACAAAACTTTTGCAGAACATGTATGGGCACCATTTGTAGCAATAAAATGGATGCCAGCTCACCACTCCATGTGTAATATGCCCATGGTGCTTGGAGAACATTTGAAAAGCCTTCCAGTATCTGTCAAAGTAAAATAACTCTTTGTTAAAAGTCCACTACAAAGCAGCGTTGATGCACAAAAAAATTAATTCACATCATACCATTCCTATCGTGAAACTCACCTCACCACTTTCTCACCACAAAAAAGGAAAAATATTTCAAATTCTAAACTAAAAAAACACACAATTTCTAATATATGTAGTAAAACATTAACTTATTCTTAACACAGCAAATATTAATATGCATCATTTTTAACAAGCATCATGTACTGTGAAGTAATGACAATGTTTGATATCAAAAACATAGTATGTGATATAATGTGTGCTGGAGTGGCTCTCAAATGCATTCCAAAAAATGATTTTAAGAAACAATATAGAAAAAAATCACAAAAAATAAGAATGGCATGCATGTGAGTTTTTTTGTTGTTGTTAATGAGGACTCTTTCCTCACATATTCAAAACAGGCAAAGCTTGGCCTCCTCTTCAAAAAATGAACGAGTAGGTCTGGCAGAAAGCACAGGTGGGGAAGGAACAGGTATGAAAAACAGACATGGAGCAAAAGAAAGAAAATAGATTCTCCAGTAGTTAATTTATCTAGTTATGTTATTATTGAAGACCTAATTTCTGTTCTAAGCAAAAGTCTTGGTTTCTTCCCCACATGTGACTTCGATCTATATAAACCAATTTTCGACGTTAACAAGTTTGTAAAGAATGTTAAAGTAAAAAACATTTTTTACATTCCTCCGGGGGGGGTACGTGCGGCATGACGTGGAGCGGCCGCGTCCAGGCTCCTCCCTCCCCACGAGACCGTCCGACGCTCCAGCCCCAGCTCTGCCCGTCAGATGCACCCCGTAAGCCGAGCCGCCCTGGGATGGACGGCACGGCGCTTTAGGGTATCGGTACAACCCCGACATGCCTCGGAGCTCCTTCAAACTCGGCGCAGCTCTCTGCTCACCTGATCGGGAACGCACCATACCACGCGCAGGACGAGGACGCCACTACGGTGCACGGACCAGCTGGAGGCGCCAGCCCGGCGACAACACTCTCTGTCCTCCGACAGGTTGTGGCGCTTTGGCAGCACCGCTCAGAGACATCCATAGGCCCTAGCACCAGCACATTGGACAACTTCCGGACCACTGTGGATCCTCAGGCGAGGGGTCCGTGATTCCCCCCCAAACCGGCCTACGAGAGCCAGGAGACTCTGGAGGAGCAATCTGCGCCCCCCTGTGGAGCAATATACGTGGATTCTGCACACCTGGCACACATGTGTCAAGCAAGGGTGAAGCGGTCTCCCCACAGTGGTGGTATCGTATACTTTAATTTACAGTCTAACCCTATTGGACAGGCTATGTCTATGATATTGGAGAGCGGCTGTTACTTTCTTATTAATAACTAACTGGATTCTTGGCTAAACTGCTCATACTAACTAAGCCCGTCCCCGTACGATACTAACTTGGACATAAAACACACAACAAAATGTATGTCATTACACGTGTATTCACAACCGTTAAAAATAGTGACTGCATAGACCATTACCACTATCTAAATCCTTGACGGTAACACACTAAACGGAATAAGAGTAAGAACTGAGATATTGGGACAGGTCTAGTGCCACAGTATAGGAGCTGTGCCACTAACTGCATTCAGATCAAGAACTGCGGATAAATGTTGGTTTTGTCTGAGGTCTGCCACTATCAGACATAGTCATCGCCTATCTGATACATCGCAAAACAGACACAGAATCAGGACATAGGCCGCCTTACCAGATCGGCTATGTGTATGACTGTTGGAGTTCAGCAACTATATACCATTAACAACTAACGGACGGACGGTTGGAACTGTGTCGCACAACTAACCTCGGTCTTCAGCACTAATAACCAACAACTGGGCTTAGCTAACCTGCTTTTGCTTATACCGAAGGATAGAGCATACATGAACAACAGAGCTCGTTATTGCATGCCTTATAAACGTGTTGTAATCCTATACTTTGGACAATACAAGATGTGTTACTAACTGTACTTGGACACTACTGGACAAATTTATCGTCTAACTTGATATCTTGTACACCGGTTTAGTACCATAAGATACGTGCTGTACAACCAGTAGAGTGGAAGCATACCTGGTTACATTAACTTGTCCGTGCTCTAGATCCGGGCAGCATTGTGGGCATTTATATGGTTTTCTTGTATATGTATACACCTGCACATGATTATGAAACAAATATCTAAATGTCTTTTTCATGTACGGAACACACTGGACCAACTAAGTTCCTCAACAACAATATAACTTAATTCATGAATGGTAGGCATATTGGTTTCCGACGGCCTACAAAATTTGAAAATTCACGTGACCATCTGAAATAGTTAGGGAAGGTGTATAGAACATAGGACAATGCCACCAAAAAGTGGCTCCAGAAAATCTGCGGGGTCCAGTTCCCCCAAAGACAAAAGCACCTCAAAATGACAAATTTCTAAAAAATACTCCTAATAAAAACATAAAGGCAGCCAAGGAGTTAGGAAGTAAGCAAACACATGTAGAGACAGATAGTGAATATGGGAACCCCTACCCAAGTCAGGGACACCCTCCAATCTGGGAAGAAATCCTATTGGTAGTAAATAAAATTAACCCAGCAATAGAAAACCTCTCTATACAGCTGGCTGAGACCAGAATGATGTTCTCGCAATTAAAGAGGACCTTACCAAAATCAGAGATAGAATCTCCCTACAAGAAACTAAATGAGTAAGGTGGAAAAAAAACAGAGCACATAGAACGGTTCTAGATTCAGGTAAAGCTGAAAAAGGAACTACAGAACAGGCTAGTGGATATGGAGGATCGTCTAGAAGATCAACTTAAGAATAATGGCTTTCCAGAGGGGGTGGAGGGGAAGGACACGGAGCAGTTTATACAAAAAATGGCTTGTAGACACCGTTGGTACACAAAGTCTATCTGCTATGTTTTGCGTGGAGGCGGGCACCCGAGTTCCGGGGAAAAAACCAATACCAGGTGCCACTCCTCGATCATAATGTAAGATCCTTTTATCTAAGGATAGGGACACGATACTCGAGTATTTCGGAATAGTAAAGAGGCTGCTTTCGACGGGAAAAAATTTCAGTTACCCAGATTATTCTAAACAGACGATGCTCAAAAGGAGGGGATTTTCTGAAATTAAAAAACGTTTAATTCAAGCAGGCTTACACTATTCCCTTCATTTCCCAGCCCGCTTAAGATAATACATGAAGGAAATCCTGGTTTTTCGACAATGCAGAGGAGGAATGAAATGGGTAGAGTCCAAAGGTTTATACTGACACAGGTTGGACGTGGGTGGAGTAGTGGGATGGAGGGGGGGACAGAGGGACTACCCAAGGTAGGTACCATTACAGCATCTTGGTACACTAAGGGGGGAGCAGGGGGGGGCGGGTTAGCCGACGGGGAGAGCGAGGAAATTAATTATTTTATTTTTTTTTCTCTTTCTTTTTCTTTTTCTTTATTCTTTTTATCTCGTAGATGCTATCCCTAATCACATGGAATGTTAGAGGGTTGGGGGACAGAGTAAAAAAGCGTATAGTATTTGATGTCGTGCAGTCACACTACCACGCTATAGTATGTCGGTGTAAACCCATTTGAGTAAAGAAACAGCGAAACTCATGCAGAGAAAATGGGCTCGCGGCAGCATACCACTCAGTTTTCTCATCCATTCTAGGGGAGTAAGTGTGTATATTCATAAAAAATCGACTTGAGATATACTCCAGAGCTGGACGTAGAGGGCAGATATGTTTTTTTTGTAGGCAGTAATTTATGGTGTGATATGCACCTTATGTTTGTGTATATCCCCCCCCCCCTTTTTCCTTAACAGTATTGACGAAGGCATTGACTCTTCTTGGCTTCTAAAAGAACATGCCCGTTTATGGTGCGGTGATTATAACTGCACTATGGATTCGGAGCTAGACCGAGTGAACCTGAAACAAGACATTAAGTCCAACACAAAGTAATGGGTCCACCTAGCCAAGTTCTGCCAAGAGGCAGGATGGTAGGACATCTGGCGGTCATTTATATGGGGACAAAACGAGGATACTCTTGTTTTCGCGAGTCACATACAGTGATGTCGAGAATTGACTAGCATTCGCATCCGGACTCAGTCGCCTTGTCAACAAATGAAATACCAAGCAGCCAGCCATTCGGATCACTCCATGCTGATTATAGAATTAGAGCTTCAGTGTAAGTTGGATGGTTGAGAAGGCCCTTTAGACTAAACCCCACGTGATGTCAATTATCACCACAAAAGTGAGAACTTTATTAATGAAATATTAGAATTTGGCAACACAATGTTGATACAGCAAATATCGGTATCGTGTGGGATGCCCTGAAGGGATGTATAAGGGGATGGTGGCATCGGGAAATCAATAAAACTAAAATTTTGTATAAAAAAAAGGAGCTGGGATTAAAAAGAAACATTCAACATTTAGAACTCCTACATCGTGAACAACCCACCCACATAACAGCCAACAATTACACACACTGAAACAGGAATATGCCAAATCCTAACACATAAAGCACAACAAGCAATATTTTTTAGAGGCAGAATCATTTTGCTCTCGGGCAAGCCTGTAACTCTCTCGGAGCTCATTTCGGAACAGGGCAAGGGCAATAAGATTCAACAGATCCAGGACATACAAGGCGACATAGTAGCGATGAGGGACAGATAGGCACACCTTCGAGAGATACTATGCCGATTTGTATAGATCTCAAGAGGGAGTAGGAGAGGCGGACCTCAACAGATATCTTGGATGGAATTAAACTCCCCAAACTAACGGAGGAAACAGCACATATATTAGAGTCCCCATTGACGGTCGAAGAACTAAAGCTGGCAGTGTGCTCCATTCAGGGAAACACACCAGCCCAGGATCCGACGGACTCCCTTTTGAAATATATAGAAGATATGGGGACGTTCTTCTCCCTATGTTAATAGGAGTTCTGAACAAAGCAAGGGGGGAGAACTCTCTCACGAGCTCAATGAGAGAAGCAAATATTTTTGATACCGAAAAAACAAAAACTTGTTATGTTGCGATTCTATAGACCCATATCATTGTTAAACACAGATATTAAAATTTTGGCGAAAGCCTTAGCCTTAAGAGTTACAGAGAGTGATAGGTGATCTGATACATCGAGACCAAAGCGGGTTTATGCCAGGGAGGTCGGCAGTTAATAATTTTGACAGGCTGTTCTAAACATTCAACGACGCGATCCGGGGGGGGGACCACTCCATCCTGTCACTGGATGCCTCAAGGTCTTTCGACAGGTGTGGAGTGGTCATTTTTATGGGTGTATTGGGCAGATTTGGTTTTGGTGAGGTCTTCTTGTCATGGACGAAATTATTATACAGGAATCCCACCGCCGAATAGATGTCAATGGCAGATGGTCGGGGCCGATTAGGTTAGAGAGGGGCACAAGACAAGGGTGCCCCCTCTCTCTATGCTGTTCATCTATTTCTGGAGCCGCTGCGCGTCACTCATCAGGGAAGATAAGAACATACAAGGTTTTGACAGAGGGGATACCACTGACAAAATTTATTATCGCAGATGACATTCTATTGTGCCTAAAGAATCTCGAAGTCTCTGTCCCTAGGTGATGCGAGTGGTTCAGGAATTTGGCGGGAAATCCGGGTTGGCCATCAATTGGGATAAGACCATGCTTCTCCCTCTGGGTCACCCCTCCCCAAAGGAATACGGGCCCATAAATATCATCTCACCCGCAACATGCAATGGAATACTTGGGGCTTAAGGTTTCATCTAAGATAGAGGACTACGTTAGGCTTAATGTCGTCCCAACTATCAACAAATTAAGGGGCAAAGTATCGATATGGACTAAATTGCCACTGTCCAGAGCAGATAGGGTGGGTCTTCTTAAAATGACCATGCTACCACAACTGTTGTATGTCTGTCGGCCTCCCCGGTATGGATCCACGATAGGTTCTTCAATCTAATCGAAAGATTAATAAATGATAATTAATATGGGGACGCAAGCATGTAAGAATAAAATTAGATTATTTATATAAAAATATAACGAAGGGGGCCTGTCTATACCCAACTTCAGACTCTATTTTTAAGCATCCAAAATATGCTTTTTGTCTAGATGGAAAGATACACAGGTGATGAACGAATAATAGGTAAAGTTAAGGATTAGGACAATGGATGGAATATTAGAGTCAGGTCAGTTGGGCACCAGCGAATTTCGAAAATCCCCTATGCAACATCTTAATGAAATAGGGAGAACACTAAGGAAAGTAGGCAAATAAAGGAGCGATAGAATCCACCCTTTTATGGTATAATTTAAATATTAGAGAGTTTGGAAAAACTCACGAAACAGGGAAATTGTTGGTGTACTTTGGGGATATAGGTGGCACAAATATTATAAACGGTAAGCCGATACCATTTGTAGACTTACAAAGGGAGTATGGGATTGACAAAAAACACTATTTTCACTATATAAACCAAACGGATGCATATAGGGGTCCACGAGTAAAGTCCCCAATTTTCGACGTTAACAAGTTTGTAAAGAATGTTAAAGTAAAAAACATTTTTTGAATAATGTGTTGTCAGAATCTAGTGAGGTGTTGGATACAACTTACATGTCTAGCTAGGTTCAACCAGTGTGTAGACACCACACACCTCTTAGGATTGAACTTAAGACAGAGATCTAATTCTATGTTATTGCGGGTCTGTGGCCATCTGTCTATAACGGTTTATTTGTTCTTTGCGCTTTGTATACAAGCTGCTAGTTTCCACTCTGTGTCCCTGCTTACTCGACTCAAGCATAGAGGAAACTCTATGGCTCATGATACATCTGTTGTTCCGGTATAGAACATTTTATATAGTAGGTATATTTCACAACGCGCGTTATCTCGTATCACCAGACTCCATAATTATCATTATCACTAAGTGATTCACATGTAATGCCTTTTTATGTGGTAATACTTCGTATTTGTACTACGCTTTCATACAGGCCTCACTGAATGAATACCGGTCCTTAATCGGATCCTTTTTCATAAGACCCCAAAATAATAGATTTCAACCATTGCTCCCTAGAGACCATACAACTACAAAGAGTTTTCACTATTCAAGGTCAGAAAAGATTTTGTCCCCTCATTTTATCTAATAATTATCCACAATTTCATACCATTTCCATGAAGAGTGGATTTAGTTGTGGGATTCGGAATAATATTCTTTATTATTCTGGCCACATTAGATTCGGAATCTACTTAACTATTATCCCGCACTTTTATATCCAATGTATCTCTCTTTAGTCGTTTTTACAATAGTAATTATTGTTTTTCTAGCTTACCGGCTAGGGGTCTCGTCTGTTTTTCTGTCCCAGCTGTGGTGAGGTGGGTGCGTACACTGTGCCCGCCTCCTAAATTTTAGTAGCCATGGATCAGGTGGCCGCATATGGTCTGTCTCAACGTGAATATCTCGTACCGTGAAATCTTGATCGCGTCACAATATACGCTGCAGAGGAAGCGTGCGGAGTTTCAATGGAGCGTAAGTATTTCTACTGTGGTTTAGTATTCCCATGGATTAAGCTCACTCTTTTACGAGCAACGCAGGGGTTATCGCTGTGTTACCATGTGTTTGACCTGGCACTCTGCCACCCCATATCCTTCTTAAAGCGGATAATTAATTATGAAAACTATTTTTCAACTGCTACACGTCTTCTCAATCTAAGCGTACTGGTCCTTTTACTATTATGTTGGCTACTCTTATACTAGGCTCCCCCTGAATACAAACTAGCCACCCTAGTCCCCAATGCGGGGATTCTTTACCTTATGCCGTCGGTTTGCCCTTGCGACTTTAGTGAAGTCCGCGTCTGCCTGCGTGAGTGTGTCCGGAGTTTTGCTTTTTTTTGTCTTTGTTCTGTTTACTAACTCTATTCCCGCATACAAGTGGTACAGGTTTCAGGGATCCCGCTACTTCTTAAGCGCTCAACCCCGACTTTACCGACTTTGGAGCCCCCACAGTTAAGACATTTTGCGTCGCGCCTGTCTTGGCCCACTGTGAACCGACTTTACGTCCCTCAAATAGTAAGCGTCTGGTGAATTGCTCTCTGGAGCTTTAAAATAGTCCCAGCTGCCAATAATTCATCCCCTTAAAAAACAAAATGTTTGTTCTGCACTTAACGCTTATGTTAATTGGGTCTTTTTGGTCTCTTATGGTGACTTAACATTATGCAAAAACAGGAATTTGAAATTGGGCAGAAAACTCCAATTGTCACTGGGCAGACAAAAACAAAATTGTCTGGGAAGCTTCAATGATCAATCACAGTTTCGACCTTACATTCTACAAATTCAAACTTAGATACATAACTACAGTCCCCTCATGCTTGTATGTAAACCGCAGGAACTGCCCTTTATTATTGCATGTAAAGGCTAGGACACGCGATTGGCACTAATCCAGAAGTTTTCGTCCTACGAGCCAAGAGGTAACAAAGTGTTATAAGCAAAAGTAAAAAAAAAAAATATGAAATAACATTTTATGATTTTAAGAATAAATATACTCTTCACGAATAAAGTGCCCTCTTTAATCTCACCCAGTTTACAACACATGAAATGCCAACAATAAAGTAATATACCAACACAAAAACATGTACATATTTGGTATCCAACCAAGATAAAACCTCAGGCCACGCGTCGTACATCTGTACAATAAATCTATAAAAATCAATATTGAACGCCCGCCTTGGTTATGAAAACGCGTATAAAAAACCCCGAATAAACTTTCCCATAATAGCGTGCAGCAATTTGCAGCTAACTGTGCTCTATCGAACCAGCCATCCTTGCACTTAAAATGATCGTGAAAAAGTGATCCAGAAATAGCTCTCTAATCTGATACGATCTGTGCAAAATACAACACCCGTCTTTTCCATACAACAACATCTATATTACACACTAACAAAAGCAAGCCCTTCTACACCAGATCTATGAACACAGAAAATCAGAAAGATTTATGGCCACTAACAAATGTGGGTCAAAGGACACACACAACGTCTTCCGATATTCTCCATATATGGTTTTGCATACCGGAAAAATGTGAGCTATCGCAAGACTAGAAAACTATATAAATTGAGGTTAAAATCAAACACCAACAGAGAGAAATGCACAATCGTATGATCCAGAGGTGTAAAAAGATAAATAGTTATATTTTTATGTTTACAGGTGACAGCGGGGCAATAGATGCTAAAAATCCAAAATAAAATGATAGGATTTCTGTTTTGTTGTCCCCCTTGATAGTCTCTACATCTCATGAATAAGCTATAGACCACCCCAAAATGTGAATTAATCTATACATGTATTCATCCCATACAAATAAGCTATCATATGGTTGCATTACCAAAAAAAAAAACATTTATTAGGTCGTACACATGTGAATACAATCTGCTGTGAATGGCGCCTCCATTCATACTATAGAACTTGGCCGTGTCTCCGGCGCCCTACATAATTTTTACCACCGTCAAACCTTACCCTGACCAACCTATGTGCGGTCGATCATTGACACTCGTGAAGGAATTGGAGCATCAAAACCTTGCAGTAGACGTTCATATCTATTTATTTATACTATCTAAACTGGTCATTTTGGCCTGAATGATGTATTTCTTTCCAAAAAAAATTCCATAGTTTCGAATCTCCGCAGTCCATAAATTGTTTTATATTTAACCGCGTGAAACACGTAAGGGTTAATGGACTACGTTGTGGGGTTAAAGTTTTCATGTTAGGGGGTAAATTTATGGGGTTTTAAACTATTAACTTATTAACTTCAACCGTTTCAAATTAAAAGTCCACGTGAAAGCTAGTGTCCCTCAGTAGAACTGTGAGTTTTTGTTGTTCACTTATCAATAATCTCCATTAAATGATAGAACAAATCGGGCACACCTAAAGTTCTGCATTCTTCCACCTCATAACATCTAGAAAAGTGAGAGGACCATAAATATCATCCAACATAAAGACAAGATCTGAAAATGTTAATTATTAAGATTTTTGGGTATTTTTAAACTTCCTGTTCTGAAAGCGAAACATTTCACACTTGGAAAATGAGACTTTTTAACAAAAAACTTTTTGCCAAATTTTCACTTTTTTTTTTTTTTTTTTTCAGTATGAATCCAAACGTAGCACTTAAATTTTACAATAACATGAAGGTACAATGTATTACCAGAAAAACTTCTCAAAATCACCTGGATATGTTAAAGCGTTCCGAGTTTAACAATTATTGTGGAGACATGGTCAGATTTGAAAAATCTAGAGTCTGGGTCATTGAGCTGAAAACTAGTGTTGGTGATAAGGGGGGGTAAGATAATATATATAGATGATTCGAGTATACTTCGTTCCGGTATCTACACATGACGTATAGGTCGGAAATTAGCATACTCGCCGCCTGTCTCGTTACTATCTCCGTCCAACGAGTATCTCGGCCGGCTCGACAGATCGAAGCTAAATTAATATATAAATTGAAAAAATATTTTTATTTTTTGTAAAAAAGGAAATATTGCGACCAAATAAGTATCACACTGTTTGCAGATGTTTTACTTGTAAGAACACATTGAAAATAACACTATTACTTCTTCTTCACTTTCCCAGGTGTTCGCGCGTGGTTCTCCCGCTGAGGGGTTTCGGAGATGTTCGAACAGCTGGAATGTGAAAAATATGTCTTTCAAGGTGGTTTTTCCATTGCGATGCTGCACTTATACTTCGTCTGTTTCTCACTGTTTTTAAATGTATTTAATTAATTCTATTCTTTCTCTCACTTTGGTCAGCTGTGTGGATTGTGCGCGTGTATCTCCGAAATAGCCCTTCGGGAGACACGCGCGCACACCTCAAACTGTGAAAATATAATTATATCACCTAAAAAACGTTAACACACCAAGAGCATTTTCCAGTGCAGAACAACACTTAAAGAACACTTATTCTTCACAGGCCACCAATATTTATCGCATCATCTCCCTAACTTAGCAAGTGAGACTCGACCCGATAACAACACTGCAAAGTGAAGATAGTGTTATGTCAATGATGGCTCTCGTTACAAAGAAAAGAGCAGCTGCAAACCATCTGAATTTTTTATTTATCTTTGCACACTAAGTTCGTTACTAGTTCAGATTACTATTAATATAACCAAATGCTTGGAGTACCTCCCATATGACTCAATAGGGGCTCGTTTATTCGAGACGAGCAACCATTACATCGAGACATCCCTGGAACAGTATCGTCTCGAATAACGGCAACGAACACGGCACATGATTAGTGCTCGACCAAATCATCTGCGCATTATAGTACATCGAATCAACAATGTGAACCAACAGGACACTTACACATAATGTCCATATCGGTCGGACTGGTGGTACTCTTTCACCTATGGTCTCTGGAAACACCCCAAGCGCACGCCTGCTCTATAGCATAATTGTATACTTTATATTTAGAAGCAAAGAGGTCTAAAACAACATAATCTCACAAGATTACACAATCAACAGTACTTGGATCTATGAGCAAGTGATGGATTCTAATAGTTTAGTAGATTTTTCTTTAATGTATTTCAGAATTACTTTTCAGCTGAGCCGGGGAACAGTGAGTATCTCTCATAGTGTTAAGTTTTTATTAATACGCGCACTTTGGTCTCCATAATCAATTTCTTGAATTCAAGGACATGTTGAGGGGCTCAACCTGCAATTTTGTTTACTCCTCTTGTGTTTTTTTTGTCCCACTATAGGGTAATTATCACTTATTTCACAGAGGACAACCCGAAGTTGTCTGATATTTTACCTCCTAAATGGTTCTATATACAAGTAGCTAATTTAACTATTCATCTAATTAATTCTATGCTACTCTAAGGGAATGTCACCCGAATGTAAATTCGGTCAAATTTAATTTTAGATATTACAAAGTTCTCCATAGTTGTAAAAAATTTCATCCTGTTATTGTATATAGAGGGAGTATGACCATTATTAAGAACATTTACTAAGAAACGAAATGTCCAGACCCCAAGCTAAACCACACATAAACGTAATTTATTGAAGTGATCCCTCAATTGAGATAAGGCTCTTGGCCCATGCATAACATATGAATACTCTCAGCGGTATCGTGCAGAATTTACTAGGCGTGATGCAGCTCTTCACAAGAAGGCATAAAATGGTGGTGCTCAGCCGGAGCTTAGGGTCCACAACAGTCATAAAGTAGGGCGGTACTCTCAACAGTGCGGGCCTGCCCCCGCCTCTGTCATTGTACTTGACCTCAATAAGGATTTCTTCGCATACTCTCTTGCTCCTTTTTAACTATTTATTCAGCATTAAAACGCTACAGGGTATAGGCACCAATGTATGGAGAGGTATTTTGATGTATCACATCAAGATCCTGAAGTTTAGCCTGGGACACTCCTCTTTGCACTGTCAAGTATTTTCCCACTTCATAATGCAGAAACAATCCCTATGTATGGCACATAGGACGATAGTAGGCCACACTCAACAATGCAAACCAGGAACCAAAATAGGGGTGAGCAGTGTTTGATATATTTTTTCTTTTTGAACTTCGGGTGTCATTGTTTTAAGAGAACCAACTAACTTGGTTTGCTTTATTGATAGAGGAGCTAGATCACTACCAAATTTAAAGAGAATCGGTTGTTAAAAATGAAATAGCATAGTCAAGGTATTTAATATAAATAGTGGAGAAAACCATGGTGTTTTGTAAAAACTCAATTTTATGATTTGTAGTGATGCCTACCAAAATAACTGTAATTCATCTGAAAACTGACTCAATGTTTATTTTATACTTCCTATCCAGTTTCTGAAATTATATTTCATTTATTTTCTTTAAACAGTTCCATAGTCTTAGATCAAAATAACTGTGCATAAATCATGAAAATACATATCCAAATATAGCCTGTAAACTTGTAAAATTAATTGCATTCAAAATTATATTCCTAAAACTATTAATGCTAAAAGAATAGAGCCAACCTATCTCATTGTGTTTTAGATCAGTAAATAATAAATATAATTATTTTGAACTTTTGTCCTGATTTTTTTTAAACTGATTAAATACTGTATTAATATTGTATGTATAAAAATAATAATGATATGTTTCAATAAGGTATTTTGTATAATTATTTATGTAAAAGGATAAAATCTAAGATAAAGTCCCCTAAAATAATATTTGAGACGTAATACAAAAACCCTATAGGAGGTGCTCAATATCTTAAAAAATAAATTCATTAATAATAATCCCAGTAAATTGAAGTGCAATTATAAATGTAACATAAACTTAGAGGAACAGATTTGTCTTTAGGCAAGCATTTTAGTCTAATTTTATAAAGAGTCTTTGTTGCTCTTTAAAAGTAATTTGCAAAATAAACTAAATGTCAGATCATGTTACAACAAATGCTTGTAAATTGTAAACAACTATCGCATTTTTTTAATTTTCTAATTAATGGAAGCTTTCAGAGCCAAATACTGCTACTAGCAAGTCAGTTCTAATGTGCTAACAGGCAAAATTTATTTAAAACTCCAGTCCAACAAGATGTAAGGCAACTACTTTGCTTAGGCCATATATGGGTACTCAATACTACTCAAAGAACTAAACTGCTCACAAAAGGGCCGGTAAAATAAAAAACGAACGGAAACATCACCCTCAAAGATGTTTAAAAAAGTCCCTAAAACCTAAGAAAAAAATAGAAATGTGAAAAGAAGTCCCATATAAATGCCCCCCCCGCCCCCTAAATGCCGGCCCCCCCCCCGGGCCCAAATGCCGCCTGCACATACATGCCCCACTCCGATGTGTTCAAATTATCTTAAAAGTGACATAAGTGTGCTTTCACATGGATAGGGCTCTGTAAAATGGCAAAATTATCTACGTCCAACTACGGGGTAAAATTCAGAATTTTTACAACACTGATGACTGGGAAGACTTTTCAAGCTGCCCAACGCTGCCTGAAAGTCAGATATACTCTGTTCTATGCCCATGTAACCATCACACACTCCCCATAAAAAAATAATAATGCACGGTAAAATGAACTTAGCTGTAATGATTGGTTGCCCATGGGCAACTAGGAAAATATTCTGGACTTTCGACAGCTTGATAAATCTTTCCCTACCATTTACACAAAAGGGTTTTGTTTCCTCAGACTCTTCCATTATATCCTTTGGGAATTTGAGATGATTTTTAACACCAACATCTCACTTTTCCCAGGAGCAATGTTCTCGGCTTTAGTAAAATGTTATATGGCTTGGTGTTTGCCGCTGCTAGTAGTACATGCGGAAGGCTTTCACTAAGTCTTCCACATATTTCAATAAGACAAAGAGGTTGGCCATCAGTGGATGTACTGGAAACAAGATGCCTCGTGGTTGCCTACATTAAACTTTTATCTTTTATTTTTCTTGAGGTAATGAAGAAAAATATTTAAAAAGTAAACATCTTTAAAAATAGTATCAGAGGGAGATATTCACACAACACACCTATCTTTCTGTTAATATTTGAATCAAAGATTGATCTTTTGTCCAGAGAGACAGGAGGTGCATTTGTCAGACACAGTTGATGGATTATGATTATTCTTTTACCGTGTCACCATTATCAGCTGGGCAGGTAGTGGTATGGACAGCTGAAAACCCAACCCGTCTATACTCCAACTAAGTTTTGGTAGCACCCATATATGACCTATACCCTCATAGCTCAAACTCGTCCTTTGTATTTCCGGTTATCTAGCCTTCACCTACAAACACCCTCAAGTGCATCATCCTGCTGCTTTCTAAGTGACTTTGATGCCACCGTCTCAAAGAGGAAAAGAAAATGTGGGTATAACAAATAATACATACTGGCTCAGTTCATTGGCTTGACGCTATAACCACTCGCACAGGTCGCGATGGTCGCGGCACCACAAACCCACATCGTTTCAACACGCACAGATAGTACGCAGGTTGTTAAAATAGTGTTACATTTTCTGCTTAGCGTATCTTACTTCAATCTTTTTATATGTCGCCTGGCACAGTGTACATTCAAACTGTCACTCACTGTGTGAGAGCAATGTGCCGAAGTCGACTTCAGATCGCTGCATATACATCACTTCAGGGTGAACTTCAGGCGCGTTCGATGATACGAAGGGACTAGAACCTTTATATTGGGAAGGTACCGTAGACATGCAGGCGGCTCAACATGATAATACCACATAAATCATAACTATCTGCGCCGTGAGCAATCAGAATGGGTCTGAATCCCCAATGGACATTTAACAACAGAAGAAAACTGTGGGCAGTGGCACAGAGGACAGATTATTTCATACTAAGTGCTAGGTATTTTCCCTCACATAATCTTTTTTCCAGATAAACATCATTGCTCCAACATTACTCAAATAACTATTAACCATAGGTTACTTGAGAACCATGGTCTTCCCGCTGGTTAGTCCTTTTCTCAGAGACCACTAGCTATTTTTCCTACTTGTAAATAGTCTATGGTTGTCTAACCACTGCCATGTGGTTCAGAGGAGATGCACTGAACCAATGTATTAGTAATGAATACTTAGCTGCCTGTATTAACATTTTAACCAAGCTTCCTTTCCTAGGTGTCCATGCTTCGTTCATAAACCTTAACTATACTGTTTTAGGAAAAAGCATAAATGTTTGTAAAGTGATCAATTTGTGTATCTCTTAAAAACCACCTCATCACAGGAGGGACTATATTGAGCATGATCAGAAATGTGTGCTTGAGAAGCAACCTTGTTGAATCATCTCCAGCAAAGATGCAACCATTATATAGGGCATATAAGTAGATTCTAAAGGATCTTGGGAGTAAGATAAGCTCTTCTTAGCCAAGACACCCTGTCTCTTGAGGTTTCACACTAGTTACCTGTTCTGCATCATTGATCTGTCCAGTTTGGTACGAAGATTTATAGAAATGAAGGAGATTTTTTTAAGCCCTAGCAAAGACTTCCAGTTTTTCCAGACTTCAGAATGGACCTGATCTAACTCATGCACCAGCTAGCTGTTTTTTGGGAGGGTGTCATACAGAACTGGGAGTAGCTTGGTGCATTATTGTAGAGGGACAAGCACTTCATTCAATTCAACTTTCTAAGCTACCAGCGAGTTTTCTTTAGAGATCAGGAAACTCTAGCTTTCCCCTGATGGACAGAATTACCACCACACTAAGGTTTTTTAGGGATCAATGTCAAGACCTACCATCCTCTTATTGACAACACTGTTAGTCAAATGAGATTCCCATAAGAGACTGGGGGTGCAGAAAAGACCTATAATGACCTGAGTGTTTTGTGTTGTTTAATCTGTCTAAACAAAAAGTCAAATTTTGGACTTACAAAAAAAAAAATTTTTCAAGAGAAATTTTCTAGACTGGCTTGGAAGAGGACAAAAACTTTTGCAAGAAAACATTATGGCACCATTTGTAGCATAAAATGGATTCCCGCCGCCTCACCACTCTCCATTGAATATGCCCATGGGTGCTTGGAGAACATTTGAAAAGCTTCCAGTATCTGTCAAAGTACAATAACTCTTTGTTTAAAACCAATTACAAAGCGCGTTTATTGCACAAAAGCAAAGAAATAATTCATGTCATTACCATTCCTATCGTGCACTCACCTCCACCACTTCCTCACCACAAAAAGGAAAAATATTTCAAATTCTAAACAAAAAAACACCAATTTCTAATATAGTAGTAACTTAACTTATTCTTAACACAGCAATATTAATATGCATATTTTTAACCTCCATGCAATCATGTTACTGTGAATTATGACAATGTTTCATATCAAAAACATAGTATGTATTAAATTTGTGCTGGAGTGGTCTCAATAATGCATTCCACAAAATGATTTTAAAGAAACAATATAGAAAAAAATCCACAAAAATAAGAATGGCATGCATTGAGTTTTTTTGTTGTTGTTAATGAGGACCTCCTTTTCTCACTAGTCAAAACAGACAAGCTTTGGCCTCTCTCTTCAAAATGACGAGTAGTCCTGGCAGAAAGCACGGTGGGGGAGGACCAAGGTATAAAAAAACAGACAGACAAAAGAAGAAAATAGCTTCTCCTCCGTTAATTTTCTAGTTTCTTTATTATTGAAGACCTAATTTCGTTCTAACAAAAGTCTTGGTTTTTCTTCTTTTCTTCTTCCCTCACATGTGATTCGATCATATAACCCATTTTCGACGTTAACAGTTTGTAAAGAATGTAAAGTAAACACATTTTTTGAATAATTGTGTTGTCAGAATCTAGTGAGGTGTTGGATACAACTTACATGTCTAGCTAGGTTCAACCAAATGGGGTTTTGCCTTGAGCCAACATGGTACAGAATTTATGGATCAATGCAGTGTATGTAATTAATGTTACAGTGTGAATCTGCCCCTATTTGGGACTTGGTTAAGGTGTTCCACACCAAAAATTCAGCACCAGTATCTTCAAGGAGTAAAGTACTGGATAGGTTACAAGAACTAGTAGAGAAAGATCTAACTGAGTTAAAACATGAAAGTTATCAAAGAAAATGTAAACAGAATCTTTCAAATAGAGAAATGCAAGCCATCGAAGATCGTTCTAATTTGAAAGCTCTGATGATATGGCCTGGTTGGCAATCCTAACGCCGATAAGTGTACAAGCCTGTCGACTGACAGCGGCTGACAGGCGACGCTTATCAAGATGAATATAAAGCCTGGATTGATTTATCCGGATTTTCATTCTCACCAGGTGAAGAAGCTCCAAATGAAAAGTATGGCACTCCTCCTCCTCATTGTCCTCCTTCTCCTCATCTTAGTACACTATAAGCATAGGAAACGGCTATTTTTGCCTCAGGGACAATTGCTTAGAGATAGTACTCTATGTATTAATTTTTTTCTGGAGTGGCCACCTACCGGTTCCTGCGTTTTATGCAATTTTTGGGAGAAGTGCCACATACACGGCCACTAAAGCATTTAATTTACCCCCATTTAATTTTTGCTGGTAGGACCACCAAATGTTCTCGGGTTGAAAACTTTTTGGATGAAACATACAGCACTATTCAAAATTAAATTGTTCTCCATAGCAGCCTACACATGTCGTGCTTTTTTTGTTTAGCTGCTCCACACGTTGTCCCATTGCTCCCCTCCACACGTCATCGCAAGGCCGCCAAAGTCGTCCATATTAGCTGCCTCCAACGATGGGGTCTCCTTTATCAAACGAGCTGTGTAGGGGCAGGAATGTGGGTTTGCCTTTCATGGCTTCCACTCAAATTGTTAACTTTGTCGCCACCAGGCTGTGTTATAAGTCCACAAAATATACTGGCAACCTTTGACATTTACCACGATATTTCAGCGCGTCTTGCGCATCTGGTTTACAGTCCCTCAACCGCCATATCCTAAACTAAAGAACGCGTGACTACACTTGATCTTATACAAAAGGTTCTTAGAATTGCTGTTTGGGGAGTTAGCTTAGAGACAGGGGCTTGGATTGGCGAAAGCTTGCCTGGCAGCGGAGCGCCAGCTCCATCTCAAGATCCAATAACATAGTTTAACTGCAGCACCTTTAATCTACTTAATAGTTGCACTGCCTCCATACATCGTCCCTTATCAAACGAGCTTTTTGTCAGGACAGAAGAATTTTCAGGGGTTTCACCGATACCATAGTGGATGGACGCGGGCCCATCTGTCGCCGCATGCTGGAGACCTGAAGTTGCAATCATAGCAGCGCAATATGGATTGCCCAACTGTCGATCTAATCATGGAAACCATTGCCGTAAGTTAAAAAACAATTTTTTATAAATTGAAACACTATGCTATTACATTATTCCTAGGTGATATTCAAACGAGCCAGCCTGTTTGAAAATTATAGTTTTGTTCAAAGTTAAATGCTTCGGTCCCCCCAGGCCCATTTTGGGTGGGGAGGGGGAGCCGAGAGGACAGGGCTTGACAGGCGAAAAGTCGTCTGGGCCTGAAGGGGACCGCAGCTCCCATCCCAGATTAGCAGCTAGAGGGCACCTCATGCAGCTGCCCCCTGCTGGTTTCCTGCCATTTTGCAGCGGGACTCCAACGAAACCTCCAACAGCATCACCACAACAAGGCTGTGTCTCAGTTGTACACAACCTATATACCCTAGCCGCTGGACGCGTTTGAAACGAGAGGAAGAGGATCAACTAATATGAGCAGAGCATCATTCCACCGTTACAATCGAGCGTCGGAGTGATACAGGCAGAATTTACAGGTAGTTGCAACCAGATATACTAGTGGAAACTCGGGACCCTAATCTGTCGCCCGCCGATGCTGGAGACCTGAAGTTTTGCTGCAAATCATAGCAGCGCAATAGAAATTGCCCCATAGTCGCTCTGTAATGCATGGAAAGGTCGTCTCCTAGGGGGCCTCCAAAATGTTCGTTTTTTAACCTTAGCAAAAGAGGGTGTCAGGGCTCATTTTTGGGTTGTGTCACCAGATCGTTATGGAACTGGGTCACTTTATTGTCGGAAAAAAACAGGCGGTGTTATCGACTAAATATACCGTTCAACCTTTGTTCAAATGGAAATCATTTCCACCTCCTTTGGTGAAACCTGAGTCCATTAGGGTTATGTCGCTCATGAGACTCTCTCTAGGCGGCACGTGCTGCTGCTGCCTCTGCATGCCGTACACTATAGGTTCGGGTCAAATTATTGCATGTGTTAGATGCTTATCTAGCCGCTCAGTCGGTCACTATGCATGGCAATGCTGTTGCCATTAATTTGGCATTAATTGGTGCGATTTTAAGCAGCCCAGAGGCATCCAGTGCATGGACTGCCCCTGCTGTTTGCGGTCCAGTTTCGTGGTGTTTAACTCCTTTTCTGAGGTTCCGCTGGGGTGTTGGGCAAAGCTTCCCTGTGCAGAGCCTTGGTCCCATTGAAAAATGCTAGAGTGAGTCTCTATTGACTGCAATGGGGCTCGTTTATTCGAGGACAAGCACTCGAGTAAATTGGGAAAAAGTTTTTTTGTATCGAATAACGAGTACCCGAGCATTTTAGTGCTCGCTTCGATCTCACGTGTCACCATTAGCAGCGTGGGCCAGGTAGTGGTATGGGGCAGCTGAGACCAACATCCGGTCATATATCCAAAACTAAGGTTTGGGAGCAACCTATTAGACCTATAGCCCTCTATAGACTCAAACATGTCCTTTGTAGGTAGGTATGAGCCCCACCCTACAACCCCAAGTGCATCATCCTGATTGCCTTTATAGTGACTTAATGTCACGTCCAGTGGAAAAGAAAATGAATGGATATTTTCTGGGTACTGACAACTAAAATATGGCTCGTACATTGGCCTGAGCTATTTATAACGCAAGGGCGCAAGTGGGCGGCAACCATGCTTAACACGGCACAGTTGTAAGCAGGTGAAATAGTGTACATATGCATTAGTTACTTATCGTTATGATGCGTGGCGCAGTTGTAACATCAAACGGCACTTCAGTGACAGAGTCAGCCAACTCACTCAGATCGCTTGATATCATAACATCACTTCAGGTGGAATGCGTTCGATGATAGAGGGACTAGAACTTTATAGTGGGAGGTACCAGGATGACAGAGCGGTCAACATAACAGGTCAGACATGGGTAAACCACCCAAAAGCATAAACTGGCTGCCCCGTCAGGTGAGCAATCCGGAGATGGAGTCTAAGAATAACCAAGAACATATAACAGAAACAAAAAGAACTGGTTGGGCAGTGCACAGAAGGCACAGAGTAGCATAGTGATTGCTAGGTATTTTCCTCACATATCTTTTTTCCTGAATGAGACATCATGCATCAACATTAATTCAATAACTTTAACCATAGGTTAATTGAGACCAGGCTTCCAGCATGTGATGTCCTCTCTGCAGACCAGCTAGCTATATTTTCCATAACTTGTTAGAGATATGTTTGGTCCATGTGTCTATCACTGCCCTGCGTTTAGAGGGAGAGGCACTGAACAATGATCGTTATAAAGACTTGAGCGGCCTGTATTAACAGTTAACCGAGTTCTCTTTTCCTAGGGTCCATGCTTTGTTGAGTAACCTTAACTATCTGTTTAGGAAAAAAAGCAGAAGCTTTTGTAAGGATCGAAAATGGTGTAGCTCTTAACCTCATACACAGGAGGGCTAATGATTGAGCATGATCAGGAAAAAGTGGGTGCGTGGAGAAGAAGGCACCTTGTTGGATTTACTCTCCAGCAAAAAAGAATAGCAACCATTATAGTAGGGACAAATATAGAGATGTCTAAGGATCTTGGAGATACTTATTCCCGATACATGACATAAGGTTTCTAGCCAAGACAATACCGCCTGTCATCTTAGATGTTTCACACTAGTTAACCTGTTGTGCATGTATCATTGATATGTCCAGTGTTTGTTGAAAGAAGATTTATAGAAAGAAGGAGATGTTTTTTTAAAGGCCCCTAGACAAAGGACTCCAAGTTTTCAAAAACTTCCAGGAATGGACATTAGATATAACCATGCAACCAGGATCTGTGTTATTGGAGGGTTTGTCATACAGTAATGGTAAGTAGTTTTGGTGGCAATTATTGGCGATGGGAATGGATTGTAAAAGCTAGCTTCATCAAATTGTCTAGCTAACAGCCAGAGTTTCTTTAGAGATCAGGATCTCTAGCTCCCTGATGGGAGATAGATTATTTGACCCACACTAAGGTTTTTTAGGGATCAATGTCAGGACCTACCATCAAGTTTATATGTACCACTGTTCGTAGGTAAAATGAGATGCACCAATAATAGACTGGGGGGGTCAGAAAGACCGATTATGGCCTGAGTTTAGTGTTGTGAATCTGTTATAGCCAATTGTGTGTGCACTTACATTCTTCAAGATAAAATTTTTCTTAAAGACTGCTTGGGAAGAGGACAAAAAACTTTTGCAGAACATGTATGGGCACCATTTTGTAGCAATAAAAATGGATGCCAGTCACCACTCCATGTGTAATATTGCCCCCATGGTGCTGGAGAACATTGAAAAAAGGCCTTCCAGTATCTGTAAAGTGAAAATATAATCTTGTTAAAAGTCCACTACAACGCAGCGTTGATGCACAAAAAAATTAACTTCACATCAGTACCATTCCTATGTGAAAACTCACCTCCACAGCTATTCTGAACACAACAAAAAAAAGGAAAAAATAGTTCAAATTCTAAACTAAAAAAAACACACATTTTTCAAATAATGTGAAAACATGAACTATTTTAACACAGCAAATATTAATATGCAATTAATTTAACAAGAATCAGTGTAATGGAAGTAATGACAATGTTGATATTCAAATATATATGTGATTATAAGTGTGGTTGGAGGGGGTGCTCTCAAATGCATTCCAAAAATGATTTTTAAGAAAACAAATATAGAAAAAAATCACAAAAAATAAGATGCATTGCATGTGCGTTTTTTTGGTTGTTGTTAATGAGGACTCTCCTACATATTAAAAACAGGCCAAAGCGTGAGGCCTCCTCTTCAAAAAAGATGAGACGCGTTAGGTCGGGCAGAAGAACAGAAAGAAGCACAGGTGGGGGAGGAACAGGTATGAAAAACAGAGACATGGAGCAAAAGAAAAGAAGAAAATAGATTCTCAGTAGTAATGTATCTAGTTATGTTATTATTGAAGACCTAATTCTGTTCTAAGCAAAAGTCTTGGTTCTCCCCACGTGACTTCGATCTATTATAAACCAATTTTCGACGCGTAACAAGTTGTAAAAGAATGTTAAAGTAAAAAACATTTTTTACATTCCTCCGGGGGGGGGGGGGAACGTGCCGGCATGACGTTGAGCCGGCCGCGCCGAGGATCCTCCCGTCCCACGAGACAGTCCGCGCTCCAGCCCCAGCTCTGCCCGTCAGATGCCACCCCGTAAGACCGAGCGCCACTGGGATGGACGGCACGGTCGCTTTAGGGTATCGGTACAAAGCCACGCAAAACGATAAATTCCGGACATGCCTCGGAGCTCCTCAAACTAAGGCGCAGCTCATCTGACACTCACTGATCGGGAACGCCACCATACCACGCGCAGGACGCGGACGCCACTCGGTGCACGGACCAGACTGGAAGGCGCACACAGCCCGGCGACCAAACACTCTACGAGGTCCACGACAGGTTGTGGCAGCTTTGGCATTCACCGCTCAGAGACATCCATAGGCCCTAGCACAGCACCAATTGGACAACTGGGCCGAGACCACATGTGCAGATCCCAGGCGCGGTGGTCCGTGACTTCCCCCCAAAACCCGGCGACACGAGAGCCATGGGACGACATCTGGAGGAGCAATTTGCGCCCCTGTGGAGCAATATACGTGGCTATGGGACACCTGGCACGATGTGTCATAGCAAGGGGAAGCGGTTCTCCCCACGAGTGTGGTGGTAGTCGGGTATAGCATTTTAATTTACAGCTGAGACATCATGGACAAGGCTATGGACTAGGATGATTGGAGAGGCGCGATGTGACACCTTTCTGTATCTAACTAAGATAAAGGGATTTGCTTGGCCTAATACTGCTTCATATACTAAAGCACGATCCCATTTTATTGGGTGCTTAATTATGTTTGGCAGGTCATTTACGATAACTACTGGACTATACAAAAACCACGGACTAACCAATACTAGTAGCTGTCATTCACACGTGTATTCAAAACCGTTGAAACATGGAATTAGGATCTGAATTTAGACATTATCCAACTATCTAAATCATGTATTTGACCCGAGAACTAAGTTACGCTAATAGTTTGTATTTATATGGACTGTATTCTAAAGGCGTGTCGTTAACCAAAAGGTTCTTCACGGACACTGCAACCGGTTAACTACCTACACACGGACTAAGCTTACGCGAGACTGACGATATTGGAAACACAGTCTCGGAAAGTTATCGTGTAGGATGTGTGCCTCACTGCCTCAAGAACTCAAGGAAAACTTTGGCGGCGGATACAATGTTGGTTTGTTCCTGAGGTTATGCCACTATCAATACTGACATAGTCATCGCTATCTGAGTACATCGCAAAACAGACACAGAATCAGGACATAGGTTGGCCGCCTTACCAGATCGGCGTGATACGGCTATGTGTATGGCGGGGTTTTTGAGAGAGGTCAGCAACTAATACATTATACCATTAACCAATAAATGACGGACTAGGTCTGGAACCTGTGTCGCACAATACTAACACTAGGCTTACAGCAGAACAATAACCAACAAGGGCTTAGCTTAACCTGCTTTTGCTTCTAGGACAGAAGGAGATATATAGAGCTACCCATGAACAACAGAGCTCGTTATTGCAGGCCTTATTCAACGTGATGGGTTAAATCCTCATACTTGGGGACACACTAACCAAGATGTAGTTAATACGTACTTGGACACTACTAGGACAAAGTTTATCGCGGTCGTAACTTGATTATCTTGTACAGCCGGGAGTAGTACCATAAGATACGTGTAAACCAGGCCGAGTGATGTGAAGCAACCTTGGTTACATTAACTTGTCGATGCTCTAGGATCCGGGCAGCCAGCCATTGTGGGCATTATATGGTTTTCTGTATATGTATTGACACCTGCACATGGATATGAAAACAAATATCCTAAATGCTGTTTTCATGTACGAACACCTGACCACCTAAGTTTCTCAACAACAATATAAACTTAATTCATGAATGGTAGGCATATTGGTTTCAGACGGCCTACAAAAATTTGAAGAAAATTCACCGTGACCATCTGAAATAGTTAGGGAAGGTTGGGAACAAGCATAGGGGACAATGCCACCAAAAAGTTGCTCGGGCTACACAGAGCAAAACTCTGCGGGATTCCAGTTCCCCCTGAAGACGACAACAACATACCAGCTTTCTTGTTATATTATCTAGCACAAGAAGCACCTCAAAAATTGACAAATTTCTGTAAAAAATACTCCTTAATTAAAAAATAACAGGCAGCCAGAGTTAGGAAGTAAGCCAAACACATGTAGAGACAGATAGTGAAGATGGGGAATTACCCCTACCCAAAGGTCAGGGACACCTCCAGATCTGGGTTCAAACGAATTCTCCTTATTGTATGGTGAAGTCAAATACAAATTAACCCAGCAATTAGAAAACCCTCTATACAGTCGGGGCTGAGCCCAGAAATGATGTTCTCCGCAATAAAGCCGGGACCTGACTCAAAATCAGATCTGGCATAGAATCTCCCTACAAGGAAAATAACAAATGAGTAAGGTGGAAAAAACAAAACAGCGCACAACTTTATAGAACGGTTCCCATAGTATTCAGGTTAAAGCTGACAATAAGGGAACTACAGAACAGGACTAGTCTAAGGTAGGTATGGAGGACTCTTCGGTTCTGACTTAGGTAGGATCAATACGGTAAGAATAAGTAGGTATAGTTCCAGAGGGTTCGTGGAAGGGTGGGGGGAGGACCGGAGCAGTTTATTACAGCAGCGATTTATACAAAAAATGGCTTGTAGAAACCGTGGTACACAAAAGTCTATCTGACTATGTTTTGCGTGGAGGCGGGGCCACACCGAGGTTCCGGGGGAAACAAAAATAACAAAACCACACAATCAACAGGTGCCATCCTCGAATCAACTTAAATATGCTACAATTGGTCAGACGTCTTTATCTAGCGATAGGGTAAATCTGATACTCCGGTATTCGGCGTCAATAGTACAATAGACTAAAGGAGGCTGCTTTCGACGGATTAGGGAACAAAATTTCAGTATAACCCAGATTATTCTAAAACAGTACGATGCTCAAGAAGGAGGGGATTTTCATGAAATTAAAAACGTGATTTTAATTCAAGGCGGAAAAAGGACTTACAACTATTCCCTTCATTCCCAGCCGCCTTAACGAAAGGATAAACCCGATGAAGAAAAATCCGGTTAGTTTCGACAATGCAGAGGAGGAATTGGAAAATGGGTTTGTAGAGGCTCCAAAAGGTTTATATAACGACACGGGGTTGGACGTTAGGGTGGAGTGAGATGGGATGGACGGGGGGGACAGAGGGGAGGGATATCTAGCCCAAGGGTTAATGCGTACCACTTACAGCATCTTGGTCACTAAGGGTGGGAGCAGTGGGGGGGCGGTTAGCCGACGGTGGAGGAGGAGAGAGCGGATGGAGGAAAAAAGTTGGAATTAATTCACAGTTTTATTTTTTTTTCTGTTTCTTTTCTTTGTTCTTGTGTATTCTTTTTATCTCGTAGAGCTGATCACCTATTTCACATGGAATGTTAGTAGAGTGTGCTTGGGGGGACAAGAGTTAAAAAAGCGTTTTTATAGTAATTTTGAGCGTGCAAAAGTCACACGTACCAGCCTAATAGTAGGTATGCGTCTTAGCAACACATTTGGTACAAGGGTTAAGAAACCCAAAAGCGAACTCATGCAGAGAAAATGGGCATGCAAGCACCACAGTCATACCACTCAGTTTTTCTCATCTGATTCTAGGGGAAGTAAGTGGTTTTTGCTTGGTATATTCATAAAAAAATCGACTTTGAGATATATTCGATCCAGCGCTGGCACAAGTAGAGGCGCAACATATGTTTTTTGTATGGGAGATTTTAATTATGGGGTGTGATTAGTGCCAACCTTTATAGTTTGGTATATCCACCCACCCCCCTTTTCGCTTAAAAGTGATTGACGAATGGGCACTATCTGAACTAGCTTCCTGTTATGGCTTCTACAAAAGAAAACAGTGCGCCACCAGGTTTTATATGTGGGCATGGGTGTGATTAATAACTGCACGATCGCGAATAGTCGGAGCTAGACCGAGAGTGGATACCGATGAAACAAGACATTAAGTCCAACACAAAGTAAATGGGTGTCCCCACTAGCCACGTTTGCCAAGGGCAGGAGGATAGGACATCTGGCGGCATTTTATATGGGCGGACCAAGAACGAGGATAATACTCTTGTTTCTCGAACGAAGGCTCACATCACAGTGATGTCGAGAATTGACCTAGGCGCCATTCGCGATCCCGGGACTCAGTCGACCATGTCAAACAAATGCGAAACGAACAAGCAAGCAGGCCAGCCATTCGGATCCACTACAGCTGAGTATTAGGAATTAGAGCGTGCACCGATGTAAGTGGTCAGGTTGTGGAGAATGAGCCACTGGCAGATACAAAACCACCCCACCCGGGATGGCATTATATTCACACCACAAAGGGATGAGCACTTTATAATGATGGAAATATTAGAATTTTGGCAACACAATGTTGATTACAGCAAATTATCGGTATCGTTTGTGGGATGCCCTGAAGGGATGTATAAGGGGGATGGTGGGGCATCGGGAAATCAAATTGATATAAAAACACTAAAATTTGTACTATAAACAAAAGGATCTGGGCAATAAAAAGAAACTATTCAACATTTAGAAGCTCGCCTACATCGTGAACAACCCCACCCCCAGTAATAAACAGCCAATCAATTACACAATCACCTGTAAACAGGAAGGAAAGATTATGCGCAAACTACTCATAATACCACAACTAAACAGAACAACAAGCAATATTTTTTGCGCTTAGAGGCGAAAGAATCTATGTCGCTGCTCGTCGGGAATTGAGCTAGGGGAGACACTGTCTCTCGGGGAGTGCTCATGTCGGAACAGGGCGAAGGGGCAAAGGGATTCAACAGATCCAGACATACAAGGCGGAGACCTAGTAAGCGATGAGGGACAGATATCAGGCACACCCTTTTGAGAGATAACTATGCCGATTTGTATAGATCTCAAGAGGGAGTAGGAGGAGGCGTGGACCTACAACAGATATGCTTGGATTTGGAATTAAACGCCCCAAACTAAAGCGAGGAACACCACCGGCACATATATTAGAGTCCCCAATTGATACGGTCGAAGAACTAAGCTGCAGTGTGATCATTCAGGGAAACACCACAGCCAAGGATCCGACGGACTCCCTTTTGAAATAGTAGGAAGATATGGGGACGTTCTTCTCCCTATGTTAATAGGAGTCTGCAACAAAGCAAAAGGGGGGAGAAACTCTCTCACGAGCCAATGAGAGAAGGCAATATATTGATACCGAGAAAAACAAAAACTTGTTATGTTGCGATTCCTATAGACCCATATCATGTTAAAACACAGATATTAATGTTTTGGCGAAGCATTACCCTTCAATAGATTACAGAGAGTGAAAATTGAAACAGAGTGATATGAATACTCGAGACCAAGAGGGGTTTATGCCAGGGAGTCGGGCAAGTATTAATACATGTCTTATGCTACAGGTGTTCATAAAACAGTATGTACACCCCAACCCGAGCACTCCCAGGCAGATCCGGGGGGGAAGGGCCACTCCCCCCGGTCAACTGGAATGACACTCCAAAGGCTGTTTCGACAGGGTGTGGACGTGGTCAGTTTTGGGGGTGTATTGTGCGCCAGGATTTGGTTTTGGTGAGGTCTCTGTCATGGACGTAAATGTATCTTTTCTAATACCAGCAATCCCACCCCAGGATATAGCACGTCAATGGCATAGACTGGTTCGCAGGGCAGATTGAGGTAGAGAGGGGCACAAGACAATGGGTGCCCCATGCATCTCTCCTACATGCTCAGAATTGGCGATTCTAATTGGAGAGACCGCTCGCGTCATTTCTCATCACGCGAATCAGATAGAGAACATAACAACGAGGTTTTGACAGATGGGGGATACACACTGACCCAAAATTATATTACATCCGAAGCATGACATTCTCATGGTGCACACATAAAGAATCTCGCGTCCCCCCCACCCAAGTCCTGGTCCCTCGATTGTAGGGTGATGAGAGTCGGTTCAGGAAGTTGGCGGGAAATCCGGGTTGGCCCAGACAATTGGGATAAGACCATGCTCTGACCCTCGGAGCACACCCCTCCCCAAAGGAGATACAGGGCCCATACCTATCATAGTCACCCGCAACATGCAAGGGAATACTTGGGGCTTACTTAAGGTTTCATCTAAGATAGAGGATAAGTGAGGCTTAATGTGTGTCCCAACTATCAAACAAATTAAGGGGCAAATAAGTTAATCGAGTATGGCGACTCTAATATTGCAGCTGCGTCCAGAGCAGATAGGCGTGGGTCTTCTTATAGGACCCATCTACCCCAACTGTTTGTATGTGCGGTCGGCCTCCCGGTATGGATCCACGATAGGATTCTTTCATCTAATCTGAAAGATTAATAAATGAATATTTCATTATTGGGGACGCAAGCATGTAAGAATAAATTAGATTATTTATATAAAAATATAACGAAGGGGCGTCTGTCTGATATCCCAACTTAAGACCTTTGTCAGAGACAGCACCACTAAAATATATGCTTTTTTGTCGAGATGGAGAAGAAGATACCAGGTGAATGAATACGAGACCAATAATAGGTAAAGTTAAGGGATTAGGCAATGGATGGAAAGTATTAGAGGTCAGGTCAGTTGGGCAACCAGCGACATTGATCGTAAACATCCACCTCTATTGCACAAGCAGGATTAATGAAAATATGGAGAAACACTAAGGAAAAGTAGGGCAAATAAAAGGAAGCGATAGATAATCCAGCCCTTTTATGGTATATTTACAACTATAGAGAGTTCTTGGAAAAACTCAAGATACTAGGAAACTTTTGGTGGTGTACTTTGGGGATGAATAGGGGCAACACAAATGATTCATAATCGCACCGGTGTAAGCCGATACCATTTGTAGACTTACAAAGGGGAGTATGGCTGATTGACAAAAAAACACTATTTCATATATACAATAACGGATGCATATAGGGGATCCCGACCTCGCAGTAAAGGCCTTTTCACACAATGAGGAAGACACTTTGATCGACAAGTGTCCACTATGGTTAAAGGTGACGGGTTATAAATCACTATATATCTAAGATTGATATAATATATAAATAGTGGACAACACAGGAATATGAAATTTAAAGCACAAAGGCACTGCGGAATCAGAGTAGGGATAGACCAACGAACCATGGCATTGGGCCTTTCATACCATCACAATGCTCTATTATATGAACCAGAATGGTTGTACTTCAACTACCTCCATCGCTATACTATCCACCTCGGAGGAAAAAATAGGCGAAAATGGGGAATCAAGATACCGCACGGGCTGTGGCGATGCGATGCCGGCTGACGCAGGGGTTGACCACATGGCATGGAGTTGTCCGCAGGATTCGCCCTGTGGGCAGAGGTGCATCAAAAAATTGAATATCGCGTGGACACTTTTATAGAAGCTCCGCAGAGATACTATGTTAAACATGCTTAGCTGCAAAACTACGTCCAGATCTGAGAGGAAGTATCAAATATAGAGGCAATAGCAGACTCTCTCTAATAGCCAAGGTTACTGTGGAAAAAAACTGGAAACGTAAGACCCCACCAATATACATCAGTGGGATGCCCTATTCGTAAAGTGGAGCAATACGAGAAAGATACTACGCTCGCAGTAAGAACAGGTGAAACAGGGGGGACAAGCCTTGGCTACTCCAAATAAAACCAAATAGCCGACTCCTTTTTTTTTTTTTTTTTTTGTGTTTTTTTTTTTCCTTTCGCTCCCCTCGGCCAAACAAAATCAGGGAGGGATGGGTGGAGGGTAGGGGACAGGGGTTGGAGTGAAACAATAGATAAGTATGACATGTACAACTTTGACTGCAACTAAAAATGTTAAGAATAATTATGAAAATAACTATTGTACATGCACAACCAACTGTATTGCACATTTTTACTATGAACTTTAAGGAAACGAAACGAAAAGAAATTTATTATAAAAAAAAAAAAATAATAAAAATAAAAAGTTAGAAAAAGACATTTTTTGAATAATGTGGTGTCAGAATATAGTGAGGTGTTGGATACAACTTACATGTCGAGCTAGGTTCAACACAAATGGGGTTTGCCTTGAGCCAACATGGTACAGAATTTATGGATCAATGCAGTGTAATGTAATTAATGTTACAGTGTGAATCTGCCCCTATTTGGGACTTGGTTAAGGTGTTCCACACCAAAAATTCAGCACCAGTATCTTCAAGGAGTAAAGTACTGGATAGGTTACAAGAACTAGTAGAGAAAGATCTAACTGAGTTAAAACATGAAAGTTATCAAAGAAAATGTAAACAGAATCTTTCAAATAGAGAAATGCAAGCCATCGAAGATCGTTCTAATTTGAAAGCTCTGATGATATGGCCAATGGACAAGGGGAGATCCATAGTACTGCAGCCTCATAAAAAGATCAATGAGGACATGCTTAATGATCCTACCACATATCGTAGATTAGTTTTGGATCCTACAGCAGACTTTTAACTGAGTTTAGAAAAAAATCTTGCAAGAATGTCTTATACAGGGTGGGATTACTAAGAAGGTAACTGAGTTTTTGCTGGGGGATTCTCCTGTCACTCTGAGAGACTAGGAAACTGGCCTTACTTTTTTTTACAGCCCCTGGCAGGTGTCATTCCTACATATTTAAGAGACACTAAACATGTACTCAATATTGTAGATCAGATGAGTTGGTGTCACCCATATAATTGGGTGTGATGTAATTGCGTTGTACTTATCGACCTCCCCACCACCACCACACACAATTTGGCGATACGGTACCTATCTCTTCATTTAAATAAATACAGAGCATATACAAC